>VIGI01000001.1:1452500-2652500 GCA_009299455.1 Monilinia laxa
GGAACATAGTTGGGCAACGCAGACTTCGGCAGGCGATTTCCTCAAGGCAATCATCACAATTTCCGCCAACGCATCGCAAAATGAGCAATCATGTATAGGCCCAAACGAGCTTACTCGACAGCTCGTCTCGCAGCCCTGCATTGAAAAGTTAATCTCTGATATGCTTAAAGGTGGAAATCCGTTGACTGTTGGAGTTGGCATTGTTATTGAAGTCATTCGAAAGAACAATTCAGATTATGACCCAGAGGTTGGAGCAGAGGCAAATACAGTGCCGTCTAGCCGAGATCCGATATACCTCGGAACCCTCCTACGGATGTTTGCCAAAACACGTCCCTGATTTCATGGAGCTTATTCTCAGCCCCAATCATACTGTTGGTGGAGGCGATGGACCCAGTAACAATACAAAGAAAGGAGTTGAGTGCTGCCTTTGGCGGAAGAATTGAGCCTCTAGGATTTGACAGATTCAAGACGTGCGAGCTCATGGCTGAACTTTTACATTGTAGCAACATGGGCTTGCTGAATGAGGCTGGCAGTGAAGAGTTTGTCAAGGCGCGAGACGCAGAGAGAGAACGATTAAAGGCTGAGGGCAAATTAAACCCATCGCCTACGACCCTAATGTCCGAAGATGACCTGACGATGAAATCCTCCACCCAACGACTAGGATCCCCAGATGGTTCCAGGAAATTGGAGGTTCAAAATGCCTCTGATGATGATGGCTTTGAAGAAGTTACGCACGCTACAGAACTTGGTGATGATGCCAAGGACGATTTTGACGAGAAACATGAAACAGAGGAGACACTTCTTACCTCTACACCACCACCTGCTTCCTTCCTCGACAAGGATGATGAGGAATTCGTTGATGAACCTTTAAGCTCGCCAAGACTACAACCTCTTGCCGATGAAAATACTTTGCAAGAACCAGATATGACCATCCTTCCTCTTTCTCCAACCAAAGAACTTTCTCAACAAGTTGGCTCTTTGGGATTTACTGATGAGGATACGGCTATGACATCCCCCCCTGCTTCTATTGATGCCAACATCCATGATGATACCGGAGATTCTTCTGATAGTTCCAACAAACTTACTCCTGAATCCGATTCTTCAGATGATCCCAATGAAGGCCAGAGCGTTGCATTGGAGCCACCTACTGAGTCATCGGTACCCACAGAGGAGATTCCACATGCTGCTGAAGTGATTCCCCTTCCTGAAGATACCCCAGCACCTTTGTTCTCCAAGAAAACAGGATCAACGGAAGAGACTGCCGCTTCTGGCGATGGCAGTATGAGTCTTGACAACATCGATACTACCATGGGTGATGCCAGTGACAACAATAACTCCGTATTGATGGGCAATACAGAGGATCATTCTCAAAATCCAACCATGGAGGTCACAGGTGCTCCTGTAGTTGGAGACTATCTCAAAATGCAATTTGTCGAACACAAGGTTGTACCAACTATTTTAGTAAGTTTGATCGAACTTCGTGCATTTGTGCGTGGATTAACCAACGTAGGATTTCTTCTTTCGATTTCCTTGGAACAACTTTTTACATAATGTCGTGTATGACGTCGTACAACAAGTATTTAATGGACCCATGGATCGGGGATACAACCGATCACTTGCGATCGACCTGTTTGAGACGGGAGACATTACAATGAGAATTGTTAATGGACAAAAGAAGAGTGATGAGGCGCAAGAAAAGAACAAGATGCGACTTGGTTATATGGGCCACCTTACCCTTATTGCCGAAGAGGTTGTGAAGTTTACAGAACGACACCCCCCAGAACTCTTGGCCGAATCTGTTTTAGAGAGGGTCATGCATGGTGATTGGGTCCCATACGTGGAAGTTACTCTAACGGAAACTCGCGAACGGGATAACGCTATTCTTGGAGGAGTCAGACCGGATATGGCCGTTGGTCCCCGACAAGCAGTCATGAATGCAGTCAACGCAGCCAACAATTTCGGAAATGCATCATCCGCCCTGGCCGATGCGGGTCTCAATGGTTCAACAGGTCTTGATAATATTGATCTTGCTAACAACAACAACAACAACAACAACAACAATAACGGGAATGGTAACAGTTTTATCACTGGAGGTACATTACTGAGCGGCTTTGGAAGTTCCAGTGATGAAGAAGACGACGAAATGGATGAAGATAATGATGAAGAAGGAAAAAATAGTAGTGGTGGTTCAACGGCAGAAGTGGGTCATTCTGTTCCTCCATCAGCCCCCAATCTTGATAAATTCGACGACCTAGATGTCGATTATGAATATTTGGAGCAACTCGATCGCGAATCGCCCCTCTTTCCCCAAGAAAAGGACGAGGATTTTGATCAGGGTAGTTCTTAATCAGTAAAAAAAAAACACATGTTGTCTATTTTTTTTCTCTTGTACAGTACGAATCGTCTGGCACTTTATTCCCAAACAACATTACAAGTGGCGTTTATAGATCTTTGGGGCTTGTTGTTTCTGGCTTCAGAAATTTAGAAGACATTAATGTTGGCATGAAATGAGGAGTATTTGTTGGAGTTTTCGCTTTCCTTAAATCAGAGAAAGAGATTCAATGTTTTGAGATGTAATCTTTTACCCCTTTTTTTGAAGTGGCGGAGGTGGTGACAGTTGTGATGCCGATTTTTGTTTGAATAGTGATTAGTGTCCACGAATATTTTTTAACGTTACTCCCGAGTGGGTGGGCTAATTATTATCTACCATGTTAACTTGCCATTTACTTGCCATTTACCCATTTTGCCTTTACCCGCCTTTTAGCTTTTCCCGCCTGTGGGACACATCATAAATGAAACATGACATCGAAACATATGCTAATGTTATTACAATTAGTTCTCCCGCTACATAACTACACCTTCGACCACAACATCCACATCGGATCTTTCTCCTCCTTCCGCACCACCGCCTCCTCCACCCCCTCTTAACATTCCACCGAGTCGTGCTAGAAGACAATTAGCGGCAAGATTAGCGTTGCATAGTAAACAGAAGTTGGCCAACGGGGAGAAGGGCGAAGGTGAGGAGAGGGAGTCGAGAGGAATTAATCCTTTCAAGGTAGAGGGTGAAGATGATGAAGATGAGGATGGGAGTAGCGATGAGGAAGAGGGTGGATTTGGAAGGAGTCATGGCGGATTTGATGATAGTTTTGACGACGTAGATGGTGGAGGTGGGGTTAGTGTTACAAAAGAGGCGAAGCGACGAACGAGTTTGGAGGATGAGGACGAGGATGGGTATGGAGATGGGGATAATAGTGGAGTTGCTAGTTCAGAAGTGGCGTCCGGGGATCAAGAGGTTGTGCATGTGGGGATGGTAGGGGAGGCGGGTAGCAACAGTGGAGGTATTAGTAAAGATCTGAAGGATGGTACGAAGTTGCTTTCCGAGACTGAGACGACTGATGATGGAGAGGGCGATGGAGAACTAGTGCATATTCAGCATGCAGAGAGTAAGGAATAGATAGTTGATATGGTCAGGTCCGATTGCATAGATGAAATGCATTTTTGGTAGGCTGGATATTCGACGGTTCATTCAATGTTTGGGTGAATGGATCAATGTTTGTACGATATTAATATTGATGTTATGCGAGATCTGAATTGATCTCGGGTGATCTATGGGTGGGGAATAGGAAAGGTGGTTTTATGCAGCGTATTCACTTTTCTTTTGGTTATGAATGAGATGAGATGAGATGAGATGAGATGTAGGGGCTTGGAATATGAGCATTGGAGGTGGGAATGTGGAGAATGTGTATTAGTATTTAGTTACGTATGTACGGATGTTGTTTATATCCATAGATAGAGTAGGGGTTTTGTACTATGTGATTATATCTGTCTGCCCCCATCCTCGTCCTCGGATCATGCTAGGCGGATATATATTGCCGCGGGGTACTGATGTTCGGAGAGAAATATTGGTTGTGTTGGATGTATGAATATGTTATTAGTAGGGGGTTGGCCTGGTGTGTAGAGTGGAAGTGTGAAGATAGAAATCGAGGTTTTCATCATATCGTACAAAATGGTTGGCGAGTGAAATGATGGATTGGAATTTGGGAGAGTTTGGGATGGTTTCTGGATACTGGATATTCATAGGTGGTTAATGGGGATGGGGAATCTGGAGATTGTTGATATAAGGAGGTGCTTTCTTGGGCGTTCGAGGAAGTTATGGTGTTGGTCAGAGGTGCTAGGGAATGGCTCACCGGGGGGCGATTTTGAATCGGAACTCGATTTCCTTATCTTATCGCCGACGGACTAAAACCTGCAGGGGTAGCAAATAATATCATCATCAACAGCGCATGCCACCATGAGTTCCCCTCCAAACGATTCTTTATCATTTTTCTCTATATGCCCGGGTTAGTCTTACAATTTACATTCAAGTGCGCCCGCTGTCTGCGAGCTACAAGGCAGCGAAATGCAGTGTCAATCTCACATAAAAATGCTTCACGACGATTTTCACGAGCGTTGCCACTTCGAGGGGAAGATAGTAGTAAGGTAACAACAAACTTCGAGGACCAAGCTTCAATCGAAGCCAAGATATCGAAACAAACTCCTAAAAATGACTCGGAGCATAAAACTGTGGAGGAAGAACAAGGGGCGATGTCGAGGCGTCTCTTCGAGGCTACTGAAGATGCTATTCTAGAGGGTGGTCGAGCGGGTCGAAAAGCCGTGGAAGAAGCAGGTTTCTCGGAGGAATTGAAGGCAAGGTTACTGGAAAGAGTGGAAGCATCAAGTTTTAGGGCGCAGAATACATCGGCTTTTACGGAAGCAAGTCTTACATCCAACATTGGCCATGGATCTAGGGATGTCGCCACAGCACAGGCGTGGACGGGACAAGAAGCAACTGAAGATACGGTTCTGCGAATGTTAGATGATGCTAGGAAACCTTTGAGTCCTGGCCTACGAGGGCCGGGAAAGGTCCCTTCTCCCGTTGTAGATCTGAGGTTGAAGAGAGAACCTAAGCAGAGACCTGGTCAAAGATTAGCAAATGCGAGGGATAAAACCTCGATTTATGCTATATCTAAGGATGGCCAGATGACCGAAGAAGAGAGGGAAGAGATGAGAAGAGACCTCAAGGAAAGATTCACGCCTGGTGCGAGAGCTATGCCAAATTCGTTTAGGGGCTTAGCTGCTTTGGCAAATGAGAGAATTGAAGATGCTATTGCTCGTGGTCAATTCAAGGTAATTTATCGCTTACAAACTATGGGATGATATCATTATGTTAATATCTACTCCACAGAATATACCCAGGGGAAAGGCGATAGAGCGAGATGCGAGAGCCGATAATCCATTTATTGACACAACAGAATATATTATGAATAAGATGATACAACGACAAGATATCGTGCCACCATGGATAGAGAAACAACAAGAGCTTGTAAAAAACGGCCAATGTTTTCAGGAGTCGGTTACGAAATGACTGGAAACGTCATGCTGCAAGAACGATTGCAAGTCGAGGTGGTACCTTGCAGGAACAAATGAGAACAGCAGAGATGTACGCACAATCTGAAGCCGTTTATAATCCGAAAAAGCGAGCCGTGGAGCAGATTGCTGTTCCCACAAATGTAACAGATGATCCGGTCATGGTGAAGATCGTCCAAGAAGTGCCAAACTCATCATCTAATGGAGATCCAATCGTGCAAATATCGATGAATACCAAAGAGAATGAGACAGATGTTACTAAAGTTGCTCCTCTCGAGGAGGATAAACGATCCAATGCAGAACCACCATCCGCTGCACTTCCACCCCCATTTCGAATACCAGCCTGGGAGGAAGCCGAGCAATCATATCTCACATTGGCGATCACTGATTTGAATAGTAAAACCAGATCTTACAACCTCATGGCTCCAGATCTTGCAAAAAAGCCATACTTTTCATTAGAGCGTGAACTGAAATCATGTTATGCAGATGTTGCACCCCAATTAGCTGAAGCTATCAAGGACAGAGCAACAAGGTCGGCAAGAGACTTGGTTGAAAAGATTGGACATCGTCCGGGTGGTGTCATGGAAAAGTTTGGATCGAATGATGTCAAGGTCTATGATTCTAAGAGACCTCTATATGGTTTCAAGGAATTCTGGAATGATCTGTTTGGAGGGAAGCAGGCTTGAAGCTCTTTACTTTCATGATTTATTCGTTGGAGGCTGAAAAGAATGGTAAAAGGTGGTTACACGGGCTTGTTTCTCGGACTTCCCAACTTCACCATCACATGCATTTCTTCACATAGCTTCCGACCAACGAATGATACAATTAACTTGAAGTTATCCGACAAAAGCCACCATACAGTCAGGAGTATCAACACCGCATCAATTCTCAGATTAGTGCTAGTTCACTTCCGCTGCCAAATCCTGAACTCTCGAAAGCGTTGGGGTAAAACCCCAGAACGTAGAAACCTCACAAATAGAAGCTTTGTGAAATATTTTACAAATACTTGAGAGCGTCGAAAAGCTCACAGCGGTTATTAAAGAGCGTTGTTAACCTTTGGAATCGGAGTTTGGTGACAGCACATGGATAATAGGAGATAGGATGGGTTACTTGCTATGATATCTACTTAGGCACCCCCCTCTACAAATCAATAGATACCTTTCAAAGAAAAGTCCAGTAGCTGGAAAGGCTAAAGCTAAAACCCCATGTTCAATTCTTTCCAACAGCCAACCGCTACTTACCAACTCCTTCATTTGAACACTTAACTTTCGGCACCTCATCTAACTGAACGGTGCATAGTTTTGAAACAATTTCCAATTAGCAACCCCTCCAGCTCTGTAACACCAACAGCCCCTAATCATACCCCTATCTAATTGGCCCTCCGACTGTCACCACCCGAGACACAATACTGAGCGATCAAAAGCCATGAAATGCGACCAATTAGATGCTTGCTCGGCACAGGCAAGAAGGCGTGGAAAGGGGGTGGAGTTGTGGAGTGGTGTTGTGGGTGACGCGTTGGAGGTGTTGGTTGTGCTTGTTTTTGTGCTGGTGCTGGTGCTTGTGCTTGTGTTTATGGGGTTGAGGGTGGATGTTTGGATGGTTTGGGGGAGTGTGGTTTTAATTGGGTGTAGGGGGTTTGTGGAGAAGTTTTTGTTTTGTTTTTCTAGGGGTGTTTGTAGGAGAGGAGATGGGAAGTTTGTTTTGGGGGGGAGGGGTCTTTTTACTTTTTGGTTGCTGCTGGCTGCTGGTGGTGATGCTGGTGTTGGTGGTGGATGAGGGGAGCTTAGAAGCGGACGCGAGGGGAAAGGGGGGTAAGTTGGGATGGCGCTGTAGATTTGTTTTATAGTTTTGAGGTGTTGATGCGGATGGGTGGGTGGATGGATAGGTGCAGATTGGATAGACAGATGCAGGGTCAGTGAGATCTAGAAGAATCAAGAAGGAAGGAAAGATGAATTGTGATATTTGATATTTGATATTTGACATTTCGTATTTCGTATTTCGTATTCGATAAATGTACTGATGATTTCATATGGTGTGTTGATTAGATTAAGTTTAGATGGGAAAGGCAGGTCGGCTTAATAGGAAATGATAAGTATGAGGAGGTGAGGAGGTAACTACCTTGAATCCTTGAATACCTACCTATTGATGCAACACAAACCATGGTATGATGTTAATATTCTCGTCTTTCCTTTCGTCTGTTTCAATTCACTTTTTGCTGAATGCAAGAAATGATAGTTGGGAGGATAGATATTTTATATGGTAGACGATAGACAATAGACGATAGACGATAGACGATAGACGGTCGAAGGCAGAAGGTAGAGAGAAAGTCATCGACCTGGAAACACGCTTAGTTGCTATTTCTAACTTTCACATTCCGCCACGAAAAAAACAAAAACAATACAAAACCCTCCATGGTCAATCTCTTTCTTGGGTGGCTTCACAGGCAACGATATAAATTGGCTTGAGCTTTTGATTTTCGACCCAAGTTCTCAACTTCATTTGAGTCAATACGGTGCATTGCGTCAACCATTGCATATACCTAGGTACCTATGCATAGATCTTCCTGTGCCCGCATATACGCATGTAAGGAGATCAATCTTGCTTTGAGTGGTAACAAACGAAAATACACTCAGTACAACCATAGTACACGAATGATCCATTATCATATCATACACTCGCTTTGGGGTTTGCTCTGAGGCTGATATTTTCTTATTAACCTGACTTATCTATTCATCCCGTCTTTCTAAATTTATCACTTGGGTACGGCCGTCCTTACTTTAATATACGACGGATACGACACTACCCTAGTCAATCAAAGCCCAAGTCTATATTACAGTGGCAATTCAAAAGAAAAACAAAACAAGAGATATCATAGCTGAAAACAGAATCGCGCGGAAAAAGAAACCATGGAAGATGGCAGTCACGGTTCCCGAAGAAGTCGCATCTCTGGTACACCACGCATGCCACTCTACCATGGTTCCCCAACGAGTTCTTCCAGTAATACCACCAGAATCAATATGGTCACGCCAACTATCTCGTCGCAAAGTACGAATAGTTCGAGCGCGCATTTGCCCTTGGTGGGTGGAAGGATTAGTGCGCAATCGAGTGGTGCGGCGTTGTTGCAGGAGAGGTTGAGGGAGAGGAAGGGGAGGGAAAAGAGATTGAGTGCGGATTTTGGGTCGGGTGTAAATATGGGGAGGGAATGTCAAAGCTCGCCTGTTCAGAGAGGGGATAATGGTAGTGGGGTTGTGCGGGAGAGGGAGAGGGAGGAGAGGAGACCGAGCTCAAGTGGTGTGGGTCAACCGGGGAAGAAGGCAATGGGGGTTAAGCAAATGGAAGAGGTGAGAATGTGCTCTCTATCTGGTCGATTTTATGTTGTGGGGATGTATTTGCTAATTCACTTTTCTTGTTGAAGACAGTTTCAACATTGCACAAGCAGAATTTTGATCTCAAGTTGGAGCTTTTCCATCGGCGACAGAGACAAGAAGCACTAGAGTCGGATTTGGAGAGTGCGAGAAAGCAGATCCATGACCGGGCTGAAATGCTGGAAGTCAATGAAGAGCTGCTTAGAGAGTTGGAAAAGAGGGATCAGGCTGTTGAAGAAGCTGTTAGTCTCATCTGTGATCTGGAAGCCAAGATCGAGAGACTAGAGCTGGAACGAGACGCTGTGGGGAACCATGGCTCGCAGTATAAAGAAGATTCATACCGAGAGGACTACGAAAACGAAATGCCGAGTTCGCCCCCGACTTATGACCGAGACACAACGAGTACTACTCCTAAAGGGCAGAGCAGGTCAATGGTTATTGCTAGGATGCCTTCGTTTCTGTCCGAGCAAAGTGAAGGCGTGGAAGCTTTGAGAAGTTTGTATCTTCCTAGCAACACTAGCTACAGTGATGTTACTCTTCCGAAACTGCCAGAGGAAGGCAGTGAAAATGGAATGCCAAGTCCTTCGATGAGTGTTCTGAGTGAGAGTTCATTCATGAGCATCTATGGAGCAAAGCCACCTGCTGCAAATGAAGATTTCGACTCTCCTCCGCCCAAGCAACAACATCGTCGAACGAGCTCATCGGTAGAAAAGTGGATTGATGAGCGCCCAGCTTCAATCATGCCTATTAGAATACCATCACCTTCATCTCAATATAGTGGCCGCAGAAGTCAATTTCTATCGATGAATCATGTTGCCGCTTCACCATTGCAACGCCTCGAAAAGCTGAGGACCAATTTGGAGAAGCAGTACAATAATAGCACTAATTTGCGACTCAAGACTCAATCCGACAAAAGAGATAGTTTTCATGACAGACAGGTAGCCAAGGAGGATAATCATCGACTCACAACTGATGCGAATGGATTCGAGACATCGCAGAAATTACCACCTACCCCGGATACCTTCAGCACTGGTACTTTGAGGAATTATAAAAATTCAGATGACACTTTGAATCAGAGACAGCAAGGCAATGAGGATGATGTTAAATTCTTCCAAAGCTCGTCAACGTTTTCTGTACCTCCCGCCACCTACAATCCATACCAATCAACTACATCTGTGCGACCACGTAGTGCCGGAGAAACTGTAACAAGTCGACGTGAAGGGCATGGTTGGGATACAGAAACGATGGATACAGATGAGTTGGATACTTTCACCAATTCTAGTACTGAAAGTGCCAGAGTCCATCTTCCCACTCGCCAACCCCGCGGCGGAAACCAAACTCCAGAATTCTTCTCCTTCAACACTACATCCACCGAGCGCGATAATTTGAGAAACTGGGGTGTCGATGGAACAGTTAATAACTGTCCTGAAACACGTGTTCCCTCGGGTTTCAATGCCGGTTCTCGAAGATCAAGCAATATAGCTCAACGTTATGAAATGCCCCGAGCAGTATCGCAAACTGAGACTCATGCGAGAAGTGATGATAGCATTACGCCCGGTTATTTGGATCGCAGGCCGCATTCTAGAGTTGAGGATCGTCGAGAGAAAGATAGAAATCGAGAGATTGAGAGATCATCAACGCCTATAGATGATAAGATTTCCAAACCCTCTGCTCCGGATCGAAGATCATCATTGGCGGCTGCCACTTCGAAATTGAGAAAGCATGCTCCAGCTCCTATTAGTGCGAGTCATGATTCTTATATCAAGATTCCTCTTGCGCCTGTATCGGCAAGTATCCCGAACACACCATCTACAGAAACTTCCAAGGAGAAGGAAGGGAGCAAAGAGAAGGACTTTAGGAGATTACTTCCTACAAGGTTATTCTTTGGTAGATCGGAAACTGCGCCGGATAATCACGTCACTTCAATCTCAACATCTAGTTCGAGCTCTAATTCTCATATAGATCAGAGGACAAAATATCAATCTCTACCTACGAGAAATAGATATGGTAGTCGAAGAACGGATCTTAGCAATTATCAAATAGATGGCAATGAAAACAATGGAAATGGTGCTAGCAATATGACGTACTATGAAGAGGACGAGGTTGGGGCTGATGAGGGAAGAAGTGCGACCCCGCCACCTATTGCGAGGAATAGAGCACAATCAGCACAGACTCAGCGGGAGTACGGAAGAAGACCGAGGAGTGCAGCGGGTATGAGGGAGGGAGATAGAAAGGGTTTTGGAGCGGACGGTGCTCATGATGGTGGTGGAGTAGTGAGAAATGTTGCCGGAGGTGATGGTGAGAGGAAGGATGCTAGAGGCTCGAGTATGGGCATGAGAAGAGGCGAGCACATGCAAGTGGATGCGGGTCAGGAGAACCATAGAGAAAACGACGCGGCTAAAGATAAAGAAAACAGCAGCAGTTCTACTCCAGGCCGCAAATGGTTTGGCCTTGCGCACGTGGGCGTGGGAAGATCGTCGAGTGTTTCCAAGCGTTGATTTCTGGTTTATTTCTCGGCTGAGAAATAGGAGTTCCATAGCTTTTTTTTTCTTTGGTGGTGTTGGATGAATGGATACTTGCAGCAATTATTTTTCTGGCGCATAAATGGTTATGAGGATCTGCCCATTACGGATACACAGGCCCAGGCTAGGTTGCAATTGGGAAAGGAATGGGAGTGGGGGTGGGAGTGGGATACGGCGCTCTTTTGTATACCATACCCTATCATGCATACATGGCGAAGTTTTAGGAAGGCATTGTTCTTTTTCAGTATCAGCGGTGGCGATGATGATGATGATGGTGATGGTGGTGATGGTGATGGTGATGGTGATGGTGATGGTGATGGTGATGGTGATGGTGATGGTGATGGTGATGGTGATGGTGATGGTGATGGCTTGGTTTGGTTTGGTTTGGAGATGTGGTTTTCATTCATCTTGCACTTTGGTGATTTTTAATGATACTATGTCGGGAGATGTGGGGTTTTATGCTTATTGGTTGCTGTTGTGAAGTTGTGAAGTTGCGAATTTGCGAAATTGTGAAATTGTGAAATGTATTTGAATATATACGTTGAAGAGCGAACTTAGCGCCAATAGCTGTATGCAGGGCAAAGCATAGATAGGATATGTAAAGTTTGGGTACCGGTGTGGTGGCTGGTTATGGCGAGTTGATATGGGGGTTGGGGTTGATGTGGATGGGTGGATGGATGGATTGATTGATGGATGGATGGATGGATGGGAGAATTTGGTGTTAAAGGTAGGTAGGTAGGTAGGTAAGTATTTTTGAAGCTTAATCTTGAATTTTCTGGGGGTGGGGTTTTGTTGTTGTTGTCGTTTTTCCAGCTGGCAGTATTGTTTCGTGGGCGAAGGTTGGCGTACTCGAGACCTGGACTTTTTTCATGATTTGAAGTTTATATTTTCGTCTGCGGCGATATCTTCGAAGTGGTTGGCATGTTTTTCAAAGGGGATTGTGAGGGTGTTTGGGCTATGGGGGTAAATCCTTTTTAGCCTCCCCTGTGTGGTCGAAGTGTGGATAGATAAGTCTCTGCTATGAAGCTTAGTGAGGGGGCACCTAATCCAATACAGCGTTTGGAGTTCAGCGTACTTATCTGAAGATACCTTGATACAGTAGGCCAGATTATGGGATGCGAAATTGGCCATGAATAATGGCTCTTTGTGGAATGGGCGAAGATGGATTAATCCCAGTCGCTAGCTATGGCAAGCTGCTACCAATTGCTGTGTGTCGTTTATGGCTTAAACACAGTGTCGTTCCCGTTTTCAAACGGTTGGGCTGTACTTTGTAAGTTTTCTGTTGGGGGTATAAGGAGGATCGTTTAGATGATATGATAATACATGCTATTTGTTTTCTCTTGATCAGTTGCCCAGTTATAGCGAGACAAGCAAACCTTCGGTTAAATTCAGGGGGCGGGGCTAGGGATATAATATAATTTTCACGAGAGGAGAACATCATGCTGGTGCGATGGGGTGATTCGGGGGGCTCCATATACCATCTTTTGATTTTGCATGAGATTACTGAATGGATATATGGCGGCTTGGGGAGTGGGGCGTGGCCTGTAGGCTTGCCGGGCTGGAAGAGAGTGAAGATTTTGGAGATGCGATGTATCTCTATACTCGAGTATAAAAGGGCTGGAGAGGAATAATCTGCAGGGGCTCTGCTGGAGAAATAGAATTGGTGGGTTCGTTGAGTGCTTGCTGTATTTTTGCTTCTGTGATTAATTTAGCTGTTGGGCCAATCGCTTCGGTTTGTATAATCGGCCGTGGTTAACTTCTTTTTTTGTTATGTGCATCTTGGTAGGTTATAGACTAATGAGATCGTTACAATGATCTTTGGAGTACAAGGAGAAACCATGAGTTTCCTGTGCAAATCTCGGGTATCTCTATTGATGATTGGGATTGTGCCTCACTTTGAGCTATGTTGAAGATATCTACTGGTAACTATATGGTATTCGCAAAATTCATTTGATACCGCGATACCTCCGTGGCACACATATGGCATTCTCTCTCGGGATCTGGCATAGATGTATTGTGTTCGTCATTTGAAGGTAGAGTTTGTTAGACTGGGATGCTTTTGTTTAATCTCTCTTGGTACAATTCATGTTTTTGGTTATCATTGCCCTGATCATAACTGATTAGGTATCCGGCAAATTTGTAGGCCTTCGGTCTTAAAAGAATATAAACTAGTTTCTGTCTTTTTGCTCCAGCGTCTGTTTTCATCTGACTCGACAGATCAGATATTTGACGGTTCATACCATTCAAAGCATGAAGTTGTGAGAGATACATTCCATCCTTTGAATAGCATGGCTGATATCAGGTCATGCGTCTGTAAACGATTCATGGGTTATTTCTTCTATATCTTGGGCTTTGAGCCTGGAATATAGAGATGGACTTGCTCTCATGGTGTGAAAGTCTTGTCGCAATGCTTCAAGTGCCATATCTAGATATTTGGAACTTTGATTCACCGTCAGCTAAGACTTTTCAACAGAGACTTGGGAGGAACATGCCTTGGTTATGTAAACAGTGTCTCCAGGTATTTTTTGGCCATCCTAGTGATTCGTCTACTTGTTTCGCGAGTCTCACCTATGGCTTGACGTTTGAATAGATTCTTTCGATTCTTATGATAATCTGGTGTCTGTTGATATTTTCTGAGGAACGTCATATAGGTTATTGCCGTTATATCTAGCTGGTCTACAGTGTTTTCTTGCTGTTAGGGAATAAGGTCATCTAGTGAAGTAAAACAAAGAAATTCTCAAAGCCTTTCAATTATCTGCGGTGCATTGTCTCCTCTGTTCCCTTTGCTCACTGTTAAGATCTATCTTTTTCGACTACTATCAATTTCTCTTCTATTCTTGGTACTCTAAAGCACTTAGGTGAAGGGGGTTGGGCAGGAAGGGGTTCCTTCATCGTTCATCCATATCGATTGGTCCGCCTTACATCCTACAATTCTCAGCCAACACCTGGCTATCTGTAGATAATGGATGGGCCCCAGGCATGGGGCTGGATGTGCAACAAATAGTTTGCCTACCAGAGCACTAAGGTTCGCGAAAGAATTGTCTATTATGCCGAGAGAGTTCGTCATTGGAGAGATCCTACAAATGATTTGCGAGAAGTGCAGCAAAGTATCTATATCTCTCATCACTATCTCTTCTAAACTGCGACTCGCAAGCTGACAGACATGAAAATAAAGTGAGATCAAAGAGCGTGAGCAACGCCTCAAACATAGGTGTTCTGCTTTGAAAGGGGTGTTGAACGCTATCCAACCAAAACAACGTATTTTCATTGACCGGTACAGTTTTAGTTTCGCTCTCCTTCTAATATGCAACTCAAATAGAAACAATCTTTCAAGAACATAACCTGAGGATTTTTTTAGGTTGCCATCCAGATCTTCGTTTTGTTTTGATGCCAAGTATTGCAAGGCTGACTGCAAACTGAAGTGCCTCCTGATCAGATATACGAAATCTAATTTGACCCAGGATCAATACTACATTTTCTTTGTATCATAAGTTTCTGGCTTCGGATCCTGTGCTGTATTGGTGAAATAATGGCCAGCTTATTCTTATCTAGCAGATAATATTATGCAAAAGAAACATGAAACATGGTAGCAAATGCTCATTACTACCCCAAATGTCGTTCTATGTGGTGGTGAGTAAAGCCAATCTAGTTACATATCCTACTCTATCATATCTATGATGAAACCAGACCAATTACCGTATTACCAAAGTCTATTGTGCCACTCATCTCAACCATAAAAAACGATTACAATACCAACACTCTCGAGTATTTTGATGGCCTAAAATATATACTTCGAGCTAACTGTGACTTTCCTGCCGACTTGGAGTTAGCTGTCGCCTCGTACACACTCAGGGCTAAAGCCATCACACAGAACGGATGGAATTCCAAAAACTCGACTGCAAGTGCTATTTATGTCTTCAGGGAAATATAGACCCCAGAGGCAGAGGCAACCCCGGAAATCTCATGCTTTCAATGCATCAAAGGAATCATAGCCTTCAAGTCAATGAAGTGCTTGTCAATCAACTACTCTCAGATTACGCAGTTCCCATTGACTTGAGAAGCAATAGGTTTACTTAGGATTGCCCCAGTCTGAGAGGTCTGGGCATGATTATGTTCCACGGCAAGTATTATCGAGGTTCTCGCTTTGCAGTTAAGGGTGTCACAGCACCATTGAGACTCGTGTTTGTTATCCACTACTTATCGATCCGGTTGCATGCTCTGCACCTTTACCCGGAGAATACTTTCACTTTCAGTAATCCCCCACGATCATACCCCCTTGCGCAAGCATGAATGGCGCAATTCGCTAGCTAAACATACACTGGCGCACATAAACCATTCATCACTCCAGAAGATAGTTGTTCTCGGTACGACAATCGCCAAATCTAATCATAAGGAGTCCAGCACAGAGTGAAGGCCATTGGATATGCATGCTTCTAAGAATCCAGAAATGCTGGCGAAGAATACTAATGAGCGCCTCCAGTTGTTGGATCTTGAGAATACAACTTAAGAGCAGATTTCCCATACCTAAGGTTTCAAATGAAGTGCTGGTTGAGTGTTGAAATGGCTCATACGAGTTTGAACATCTGACAGGGCTTCATTGGCAAAATTTTATGGTTTTGAACGTCACTTCATGGAGAAAGTTATAGATGAGAACTCGTGGAAGTCTAGTCAAAGCAAAGATGAATGATACGAGGTATAGTTACAACGTGAGTCTCGAAGCTTTAATTTGGCGAGTAAACAATTGCAAGATCATATCATGATCAGGGAGAAATACATACGATAGATAAGCACAGAGTAGTTAAATGAACCACAAAAGCTTTCATACAGCCAACACGTTTCACTACATAAGAACACGGCAGGTTCCTACACAAAACAGGATATACTGACAAGCCCCCAGGAAGACGACCGAACTTATACCCTTTGCATCACCCAGCAAGCGGAAATCAAGATATCAAAGATAACAGTTGGGAATACCGGCAGTTTGGGAAACAAACTTGGCCGTGTGAGGATCTTACTGCAGAAATTCATGAGTATGTTAGCCATGGTATGATTTGAGTAATTATCAGATTTAGAGTTTCCAGCCCGCTGGTAAGCTAATAGTAGGGCTTAAAATACCAGCATGGGATGTCTTAGTGTCGAAATTGTCCGTTTGCTGTGTTGTCGATGCATATTAGCTATAGACAGCAGTGGGGTATTCAGAATAAAAATTGAAAGTAATTGGCTCTTCTAAACCAAACTTATCAAGAATCAGGGGCCAAGAGATGAAAAGGTCCATAACTTTATTGCGTCAATGTCTTGGTAAAGTACTACAGAAATCCGATCCCACGTCAAAGCGAAGCTTGCCGGAGGCATTCAGAATTCATCAAAAATGTTAACGTCAGATTACTATATACCTAATCCTCCATGGGGTGTTTCCTGCAGATAAATATGTTTTCCATTCTCAAACATAGAAACCAATCCATGATGCTGTGCATGACTTGGGACGGTGGCCAAGTACTCAGTGATATTCACAACTGTTGCTTTAAGCAGCTATCATGCTTCTGCAAGCGTGCTCACTATATATACTTGCTTTGCCTGCGAAGGTAGATCATCTACTTCAAAACATCCTTCCTCACTACATCTGTAATCTTTGACGCAGTTTGAGCTTTAGAACTTGAAATTATCCAAACAAACTTACCTGCCTTTTGATTAACTAAGTGACCCCGCGATGGCCACCACTGAAACACCGAACAAGAGCACGTATGCCGTTGACATGGTTAAGAGGCTCTCAAAGCACGCCGATGGCAAAACTTGTACTTGATTTCCCTCATTTCTTAGACATCAATCTACTTCAGCCCTAGTCTAACATAACCTAAAGTTCTCATCACTGGACCCAGTGAAGAAGGGCTTGGAGCAGAAGTTGCCCTCTCCATAGCATCGTCATCCAACCCTTCAATGATGATTCTTGCCGGGCGTACCAAAACGAAAATCATGTCCACAGTCTTCCTCATTCGCGAAACGAATCCCAATATTGAAGTCGTCTGGATCTCATTGAATCTGCTCGATAATGGGTCTGTCCGTGCCGCTGTAGATGCCATCAAGAAGCTGACAACCAAGATACATATTGTTATCAACAATGCGGGAGTGATGGCGGTCCGAGATTATACGACCTCCAAGCAAGGCGTTGAAGGTCAATTTGCTGCGAATTACTTGGGCCACTTTCTGCTGACTAACTTGTTGATGGATCAAATTTTTGCAGCGAGAGAAGAGGGGGCAACAATAATCAACGTGGGAAGTTTGGGTTATGAGTTAGGTGATGTAAAGTTTGATGATATTAACTTTGAGGTATGTCGAGATGAATCTTCTCTTATCTCGAGTACCAGCTAACAGATCTCTATCATAGAAAGGGAGAAAATACAATGCTTGGAAGGCATTTGGACAATCTAAGACCGCAATTCTTCTATGGGGCATTGCTTTAGCAAAAAGATTGGATAATAAAGGGGTCGTGACACTTGTTGTCCATCCAGGAAGTAAGTCGTCTGCCACTAGCGTTTTGTATAAAACAGATATATTGACCGTTATCAAGCCACTCTAGAAACAAAGCTTCTTAAAAACTCGAGCGTCGACCAAGAGCTTCTTGTAGAGGCGCATCATCTTGCTATTGAGAGGAATGATGGCAAGTAACACTACCGTCGTAAGGCTCGGTGTCTGACTTTAGAACACAGGCAAATCTCTCCCACCTGAAAATATGGTGGGAAGACAGGAAGCAGCCGGCGCAGTGATTCTCACCGCACTCGATCCCGCGTTCAGAGGTAAGGTCTAGCTTTTGATTATCAATGCTCTTGTTAATAGAACAAACTAGCATCATCTTCAGCGTTTATTGTCGGCGAAAATGTATACACGGAGACCAAGGGCTATGCAACTAGTGAACAAAATGCTGAAAAACTGTGGCAATTGAGCGAAGAACTTGTCGGTGAAACTTTCCAACTCTAGAACAAGGCACATATAGTCTGAAAGAGCGTGGGGGGAAATGCACTAGCAACTAGGGAGAACGGTCCGTAGTGAAGATGGAATTCGTTTAGTATCGATCGCTTTTTATAAGAACATGAGGACAGTTCTAACTGCACTACAAAGATTATTCTGATGCAATGATCAAACCTCCAAAACTAGTTTCACCCCACTAACTCCCCCTTTTAGCTCATCTAATGCTTTATTAGCAGATTTTAGTCCCCCATCTACTACCTTGATACTTGGGCTCGGCACAAACTCGCCCGTCTGCAATTTCTCCTTTAGCCAAGTCCAATAGAGCCATTGGGACCATTCATTCCTTTCAACAGCATCTGCTGGCGCTGAAACAAATTTGATAACTATACCTTCCACAGTTGGGGGTTGAGGTCTCAATGGAATTGCCGATGCCAATCTAGCCACATCGTCACCTTTCGTAGCTTTCAGAATATCCAAAATAGACTTTAGCGCACCAGCAGCATCATATGCCAAATTGATTGCAATTCCATCCTCTTTGGATGATCTTATAATGTTCTCTACAACATACCGATCATTATAATCAAATACTTTCGAGGCACCGAGTTTCTTGACATATTCATGGTGCTGTGGACTAGCAGTTGCATATACCACATACCCCATGTTCGCAGCTTGTTGTACTCCTGCTCCTCCAACACTGCTACTTCCGCCCCACACTAGAGCTCCATTCTTTTCCGCAGGTGTAAGCTTTGTGTCACGCGCCAAGCCAACAGAATACCAAGCAGCCATCGCAGTTTGCACGGCCATTGGGAGAATAGCTCCTTCGTTAAAGCTCATTCCGTCAGGCAATGGGCATACGCTCGAAGCTGGAATGAGAACTTTCTTCTGAAATGCTCCATAATCAGGATTACCTTGTGTAAAGAAGGCCGGAGCAAGAGCCGTCGCACGGGTTCCAATTTTTGGTGCAGCAGCTGGCACGGACGAACCGGCAGCAACAACGATACCAGAAATGTCGGAGCCGGGGATTGCAGGATAGGAAGCAATAGCAAAGCCATCGTCGCGCATGTAATAATCGATTGGATTACATGCAATGGAGTGGACTTCTATGAGAAGTTCTTCGGGACCTGGTGTAGGGGTCAATCTGTGAACTATTTCGAAAGGGCTGCCTTGCTTGGGTATAATAGCAGCAAGATGATGTGCTATCATGGTTGAGATCGTTGGGATTGTTGTGGGATATTCAACTTTGTGGTTAGATTTTTGCGATTACAGAGTATTATGTGAAAGCCTGAGATTGTTTTAATTGAAATGAAGAGGGGAGCAAGCCTCTCCTCTCTCTTTATACCTACTCTATCTCCGTGTTTATGTTCCCAAGGCCCGAAGTCAGCCATGCAGTTCCACATGATAGACTTCGCGTTGTGGGTAACATAATTTAGCATCCCTTGACCTTACACTGTCAGCGGATCATGCATCGATGATGCTAGCCTCAAGTTGTCTCCTATTCCTAAGCTCTAAATCCGTTCTGCAGATTTAAGCGGGTCAAGCTCTCTCCAAGGTGGGTAGGTCGATATAATTGGCTGTTCCACAAGCTCGTAGTGGGGGGTTGCACTCCCTTATCTCCTAAAACCGCTAAACGACATCAGCGGGAAGTCAAGTCATAGCTAAATTATACGTACGTACAGGCAACTGAACCGTGATATTCAGAAGATAGACATGGAGTCTATCGTTTCTGATGTATGAGAAAAAGCTAGAGCGCAAAACGGTTGTGAAATCTCGAGTTGAAGCAATGCTATGACCTCTTAAGGGACTCATTTGTAGCCGAGCAATCAACAAAAAGAAAGCTTTCTCGGAGTTTCCATATGATACATCCTATGAAAGCGTGGAATCTACCTACACAGTAGTGAATCTTCGAATTTCTCGCTCCAGGATGAATTCTTTGTCGCAGCTCGCGAGTCTTTTACAATAACACCGGCATCAAACTCATATTTGTAAAGCTTCAGGAGGAGTAGAAACAAAAATGGGGCGCCGATACTATAATTTCAGATCCTCCTCGCATGTAAATAAAACCAATTCCCATTTCCAATCATGACTTCTACCAATTGCTAAGGCGAAAGGATAGGAATACTTTGCGATGAAAAGAAAAAGAAAAGTATCAATGTTTGAATGATGTGGAGTGGAAGACTTTCTTACTATTTGTCCATTGCGCATTATAAGCAACTAGAATAAGTCCACCCAAACTAACACCACATTTCTAACTGGCAAAAAGTTCAGGCTCGGTGTTGTATGCCCTACGCCTTTGGTGGCCATTCGTAATTTACAACCCACTTTTTGTTGACCTAATGTGTGTATCAATGACTTCGAAGGGATCGAATGCTCCCAACAAAGATACACACCGCACCTCGAGTTGTCGTGTCTAACCGTTAAGCTAGATTGTTGGTTTGTCAATACCACCATTTGACGAGGAAAGCTACGATATCTTGGGTTATATTGCTCAGGCGAATGTGGTGAGTATGTAGTGAAAAGTTGATAAACACTTTACAAGCGAAAGCAGGCCGGTGATAAGCCGCGAAGTAGAACAAGAAGCAATAACTAATACTTTGCGCATATTCTATCTTCTATTGTATCCGGATTTCATCCTTTCTCAGTTGATCTACTGTCCAAAATTGAAACATGTTGAACGCGGAAATATCCTCTCCAACTTTACCCGTCTCTGTACTCTATCCATCACGCCGATAACTCACGATAAATCTCAGAAAACAACGGTCTGTCCAAAACAATAGGATTGGTACACTTGTAATGCAATTGGTTCAACTCTTCAATCGCATAACCTTCTTTCTCATCCCAAACACTGACGTCCTCTTCAGCAACAACATTCCGCGCCACCAATCCTAACATATCTTCAATCAAATGACCGAATGCGAAAACTTCCATCTTTTCAATTGCTTCTGAATGCTCGTAACCTTTCTGGTAGATTGTCGCAGCGCCGAAGTCTCCAAGAAGTGCATGACCAGAGTTATCGATCAGGATATTATGCGCATACAGATCTCCGTGAGTGATTCCTCTGTCATGGAGGTGCATACTCGCTGATGCGATAGAGATTAGGATTGCGCGGCATTTCTCGATTGAAAAATTAGTTTCTGGGTGAAATGCATCACGAGTGCAGCTGTCAAGGGTCGGTGGAAGGCCCAAGTTGGTATAATGAGGAGGAATGAGCTCTAGTACCAACCCTCTCTTTTCTGGATGACCATGAATTTTGCCAATTGGGTCAATAAGATTGGGATGACGGCCAGCAGCAATACACGCATTCATTTCATCCGCAGGTACACCATCACTGGTCACCTCGCCTTTGAACAACTTGACGGCGACATCCTTTTCGGAAGTTGGTGATTTCCACACACCCTTTGAAATTATTCCTGAAGCACCTTCCCCAAGAAGCTGATGAACTTTTAAATCTGACCATGTAATATCATCCAATGTTGGGTTATCATCATTTGAAGGGGTGCAGGGGTTTCCAGAGAACGAGAGAAATGATAATTCAGGAAGACTAAGCAGCCAGGTAGGTAATTGAGCGATGTTGTTAGCTGACAGTCTCAGTAAGCCCAACTTGCGGCAATGAGACATCTCATCGGGGAGAGTAGTCAATTGATTTCCTGCTAGCATGAATTTTTGAAGGCGGTGACATTGTCCAATACTTTTTGGCAGAGATTCGATTTTGTTATTGGTAAGGATTAACCAACGTAATTTGCGTGGAAAGGCCCCTTCGGGGATTTTAGTCATGCCATTGTTCTTGAAGGCAATCATTTCTAGAGAACGACATTGGGCCAATTCTTTGGGGAAGATGGTGAAGTTGCAATCGGAGAAGAAAGCAACTTTGAGTTTGTGAAGTCGGTGGATATCTTTGGGGAGTGTGGAGAGAGGATTATTGGACAGATCAAGTATCTCGAGGGTTTCGTAGAGGTCCAAGATCTCCCGGGGAAGTTCAGTGAGGCCACATGACAACTTTAGCCGTCTTGTTCCTTTATATTTTCCGGCTTGGAGATCCTCGAAAGATTGCATGTTGGACGAGCGTGTTAGTAGATTAAGGGAAGATAACCTTGCAATTGCGTCGGGTGTATCGGGGATAGCACCTCTTGAAAAGATGGCAAGAATTAGAACTCCCTAAATATACTTTAAGATCATGGAGAACACTTATAACTACTGTTGGCGAATATCATCAATGTCTCAAAAAGGGATGAAATGAATGCGACTGAAATGCTGACATCGATGGGTTTCGGAAGGGGTTATTCCAGCTCCGAGTCACATGTAATGGGCATATCTGCTATGAAGACTAATCCAATTCCTTTTTCAAGAACTTGAGATGTTATGATTGATATAAATAACAAAGAGTCGCTATAATCTTTTTTGATGATCTCTGACAAAGTTCAAAAGGTATTGAAAAGATTCTTATAACTATCTACCTAGGTAGGTAGTTTACCTTCATCGAGGGGTTGATCGCGTCAACCTTCCGAACTCCGTGCAAAGTGAAGCTCGTCTCGCTTAAAACTGCTTAGAACCATAACGGCAACTTTCACGAATTCGAGCGCATCTTCAAACCGACGCGACAGCTTCTCAGCTTTCTTAATATCTTCGCTCCTATCATCCGGAACTGCACAGGCTTACCCATTTTTTCATCATGGCATCGCAAACAATAACCTCGTCAATGCAACCAACAGACGTTTATGGAGGAGGTAAGATAATTGCACCAGCCAGCTTCAAAGTCGATGAATTTCCACTAAGGGTACAAATTAGATGAAGTATCAGCCATTGTGATTGATCCCGGATACTCAAGCATACGTGCCGGTTTTGCAGGAGAAGATACTCCTAAATCATTTATCAACTCACATTACGGCGTCCGTGATGGAGAATCATTTTACGGCGACAATGCGATCCACAACCCAAGCGCAAACCTCGAAATTCGCAACCCAATGAACAAGGATGGTATTGTTGAAGACTGGGACACTGCAGAGCAATTATGGAAATATGCCATTACCTCACGACTTACGAGTTTCAAGCAGGCCGACCCAAGAACAAATGGATTGAACGATAAGACGGAAGAGATGGAGGTTGATATGGATGTTGATGGGCAGGAAAGACCATTAGAAGAACACCCACTGTTAATGACGGAAACCGCATGGAACACGGTTAAGTCACGAGAAAAGGCCATCGAAGTAGCTATGGAATCCTGGGGTAGCCCTGCCTTTTGGCTCGCGCGAAACAGCGTCCTCGCGGCATTTGGAGGCGGCAAAGCGACCGCATTAGTAGTCGACGTTGGGGCATCGAATGCATCAGTTATTGCCGTACACGATGGAATCATACTCAAGAAATCGGTACAAAGATCCCCTCTCGCTGGCAATTGGCTGTCTTCTCAGATCCGCACCCTTTTCAAAACTGCAGAGCCTAAAGTCGAGCTCACACCACATTTCATGATCTCATCCAAGACGCCCGTTGACGCAGGCGCCCCAGCCCAAGCTACCTACCGCAAATTTACAACCCCTCCTACGCCTAGCTTTCGCGCTCTCGAAGAAGAACGTGTTTTAACAGAATTCAAAGAATCCGTTGTACAAGTATGGGGAGGACCAAATCGATTGAGCTACACCACCGGACCTGGTACCACGAATGTAGATTATGCGAAGCAGCAGCCAGGTCGTGTATTCGAAATGCCGGATGGTGCTAACCAGATGTGGGGAATCGAGCGATTCAATGTCACAGAAGGCATGTGGGATGAAAAGGCCGCTCTACCTGCAGAAAACGAGCCAGCTCCTGCAAAGGCCCAGACTCTTCCTGAGATGATCAAAGCTTCGATTGCTGCGGTCGACATGGATTTGCGGGCACATTTGTTGCAGAACATCATTGTTACAGGTGGAAGCACGTTACTTAATGGCTTTACGGATCGTTTGAATAGCGAGTTGTCACTTCTATACCCGGGCGCGAGAATCAAGTTGCAGGCTGCGGGCCTTACACAAGAGAGAAGATTTGGTGCATGGATTGGAGGAAGTATCTTGGGAAGTTTGGGAACGTTCCATCAAATGTGGATTTCAAAGAAGGAATACGAGGAATTTGGTGCAAGCATTGTGGAGAAGAGATGCAAATAAAGAAGCCCGCAATTCCCATGAACATCTGAGGAAGATAAAAGTTATGCTTTAGATCTATGATGGCGGGGAATGACAGTGGAAGGCGGGAACTAGCCTGGCGTTGGGGGAGTTAAAAGTGCTTTGAGATTAAAGATATAATACCTTCGATTCTAGAATACGTGCAAAATGAAGTTCATGGCAAAGCTAAACCTTCTCTTCTGCAGTCTTTAACCAACAGCTGTGCTTTACCATCCTCTCCATCTGACCCAGACGTCAACAATCTCATCCTCTTTTCCCTCTCCGTCCACAATCAAATACCAATCATATCCTGCACCTGCGATACATGCGTGATTAGGCCAGATACGAACTTTTTGTCCGATTGAGAGTTCCGAGTCGTTTTTGCCCGGGTTAACCAATATTCCATGCTCTTGAGAGATGCGGGAAATTTGCCACTGCCTTTATTTAGCTATTTCCTCCTGTGTTTCTGAAGTAGAGAATACGTACGCCAGAGTACCCTTCAGGACCGGTATTGGGTAAGGCAAAGGAAGTGCGATTCCATGGTGAGAGAATTCCCCAGCCGGGGTATGCCTTGCAAGGCTCGCGGCCGATGGCGAGAGAACCGGCTGTGATGAGGGCTTCAGGCGAGCCAGATTCGCCTCGGGAGGGGTAGATGGAGGCCACTTCAGCGAGGATTGTGATGGCCACGGAAGACCACTTTGCATGTGTTAGTCTACGAAAGTCAATGTAGCAAAAAAAAGAAATAAAAATAAATAGAGCTTACACTAAGTAGATCTTCTGGTAATGCATGTGTAGCCAGTTGTTGCATGTCAAGCATTGGATACACTCCTGCGTGAATCTCGATCTCACAGCCTGCATCGCGTATGGCTCCAATAGTAGCCTTGAGGGCTGCAATTTCATTCGTTGATTCAACAGAAGTCGTTGGGCGGAGAAGATTACGAATGGCACTAGAGGTTGGAGTAGCTCCTACAGAAAGTACGAGAGGCAATTTGGTAGCAGCTGCCGAGTGAACTTCTTCTGATGTAACAAGAAGGGCTTCGAGTTCTTGGCGGAGATAGTCGAGGGCAACCGTCTGGCTGTTGGAAGAATATGAATGGCCAGCATGTGAGTATAATCCGTGGAAGATACATACATGGCGACTGGCGAGAGATATGACGGAGGATATTAGTTGGGAGCAAGTGTCTGTACCGGGAATGACTCCAGCTCGGTGGCCTCCCATGTCTATCTTGACGAATATGAGAGGCGGTATATTGGTTTTGTCATGGATAGCGGTGACAGAGCGGAGCTGAGATGGATGGTCAATCATAAGGGATAGACCATTAGGCCCAAGAGCTGTGGAAACTTTTGATAGTCGGTCAACCACACCTGAGATGAGAGGAAAGCTGTATAACACCTAGAAATTGTTAATATCGTATTGTTATCAAAACAGGAGAATGGCAAGCTCACATTGACGGCTCTTCCCTTATTCTTATATTCAAGGAGGAGAGGGACTATGCTTTCTGCCTCTATCACCGTCGAGACGACGATATTGACCGGTCCAGATCTATCTCCAACTTGCAACCTTGTCAATTCCGTTGTCTTTCAAATTGGTCAGTACAAGCATTAAACATAGAATATGGATCTTGAACATCTTAATCCATTAATTCTTTCGCATTTTGGAACCACCAGAACTCAAAGATTCAATACTAAGCATTCAACTAATAGCGGGACTACTGATATAGGTGACGACTAAGTGGGAAATGAGAGACAAGAACCCAAAAAGACTGTATACCTTGTGTGTTTTGATATGAGCTCTCCAACCGCAGTCTAGAGAATCTACCGCCTCAAGCATACTAGCGCAATTTCTCTTCAATTTCGATATATCAAGTACAACGGCGGGACAAGATACATCATGTAGTGATTTGCCCACATATTCCTTCACAAGATCTTCTTTTGAAGCACGTGGAAATAAAGATACAGAATCCATAATTGAAACGGACAGTTAACGTTGTAGATCAGAGGAAAGATAGAGTATTGAAAGTCTTGTGATTTATGTCTATTATTGAAGCTTCAAGATACGAGGAGGATTATGGTTTTATGAGTCATTAGAAATGAAGACCTAGGTAGGTACGAGGCAGCTCTACACGATAGATATCTTGAAGATTACCTGTCAACGGTGGGGTATATATGAGCCGATGATAGAACTAGAAAGTTTAGTTATATGTGATAGGATACGAGACCCTGCATGATGCATAACGATAAAGAATACTTGAGCAATTGCAAATCCCTTCTACTCACAGAAATGGAGTGTATAAAGGAATTTCCCAAGACTTTGCGAGAATCTTGAAGTTGGTGGGTGAACTCGGTAGGTATAGGTCTGGTTTGGGTGTTGTATATATATATTGCACCCGGAATGTTCGAGGTTGGTAGTTATCATTCATAATCTTCTTTTGATACCTATTAGCCTCGTTTCCCCGCAAAGCGAATGGCGTTGTGTGATTGGTCGCTTAGGCTAGCCACTTTATTAGAGATAATATTACGCGCCAACTGTGCAGTTTCGTGGTCATACTTTCGAAATCACATTCCATCCAACCTAGAATCAAATTTATTGGCTTCCACGATTTCTCACTACGCAACCCCCTTGGACAATTTGTAAATTGCTTACAAGCCAAGGAGCATTCCTTTCGACAAATACTTCCCCGGCGCAAATATTGTTGAATGACCACGACCATTTCGATATATCATCACTCTTGGGAGTGATCATTTAAGTCGCAAAGATGGCCGAATCCGAATCCAGACCCACGGAATTTACACAGTTTACTGAAATAGATTGGAAGCGCCAAGATGAAGAAGATGAAAAGGCTATGAAAACTTTGTTGAATGATAGTTTGGAAAAGGGCGACGACAATCTTTTTGGCGATCGACCTTTGGAGCTGGGCGAGAAGGCAGATGATGCGCAAGATTTCGAGGATATCAGCGATGACGATTTACCAGAGGAAGAAGAAGCTTCGCTACCAAGTGCTGGTGATTTACCTGCTTTGACTGACGACGCCGGCACGAACCACGATACCGATGATTTGTTTGGAGAAGGCAGAGATTCTTCGCCATTCGGGTTCGATGATAATATCGAAATTCAAGATGAAGAATCACAAGCTGCAGGAAATACAGTCGAAGAACCAGCGAATCCGCCAGATGAGGAAGAAGATTTATTAGAGCTCAACTTCCCTGGTTACCATCAATCTAGATTGAATAATCAAGATCTTTCGATACCTGCTCCCGCGGAATCTGAGGCAGATCTAGCCAAGCAGTTGTTTCCAAGCCTTGCGCCTGGTGTCATTTTGAACTTCAACGAATTACTACCTCCAAAGCTCGCGCATTTTGTCCCCAAAGTACCACTTAAACCACCCAAACCTCTAAATCCTACAAAAGTCAGCTTAGACCTCGCTCCCGACCAAGAAAAATCTTTCCGCAGTAATCTAGGAACAGCGACAGGTGATAAGCGTAAACGTGCGACGGAAGCAGAAGCTAAAGGACTAGTCGCAATTATCGAAGAATCCGATGATGAGGCTGTAAATGAGGAAACTTTCGACTTTGAAGAACCAGCTGAGGGTGAAAAGCTTGGAGGTGTGACTTGGGCGGATCTACAGATGATATGCGATGATTGGGACTCGAAGATAAATTCAGTGCCCGAAACCGTTCAGCCGGAGCCTATAGATGATCAGCCAATGGATGAATGGGAGCGTGAGATCCTCGGACATTCGTCAAAACGAAAAAAGGTGGTTCAACCAGAGCCAGACTACTTTAATGTTCCTCAGTTCGCTGTCCCATCTTTCGACAATCTGCAACAGGCCGTTACTATTTCTGCCAAGCGTCCTTTCCTAGATCTCAATGATCCTCATCTACTTTTAGAAGAGCTCAAATTCACCTCGGCGGCCAAACGTCAACGCCTTGGTGGAAACTTCCGAGGAAATAATATTATTTCTAAGAAATTGAGCAAGCGCTTCAACATTTCAAATGACGAAGCTTACGATGCTCTCAAGGAGAATCATCAAAGCAAGGTCAGAGCAGCTATCGGAAACCTAACCGTCGAGCATAGTCTGCCTGCATTGCGCCTTCAGTGGCCATATTACAAGGTCAAATTATATGTCAAGGATGCTCGAGCCCTTCACCGACCGACTCTCAGATTCAATAAATGGCTTGATCAGCCCATTACTTTCGACAAACCAGGTATGCGAAAGAAGAAGGAAGCAAGAACAATGTCTATCGCAGAAGTTTTCAAAGAATCCAAGGATTTAACACTAGGGGACTTCTATTCTACCGCTACCTTGATCGAGTATTCGGAGGAACAGCCTATAGTTCTTTCAAACTTTGGAATGTGTAATAAGATCATCAATTACTACCGACGAAAGGATGCAGATGACCAGGAAAGACCAACCCCAGAGGATAAAATTGGCGACACTACCATTCTTCTCCCAGAAGACAAATCTCCCTTCGCAAACTTCGGTTTTGTTGATCCGGGCGAAACCGTTCGAGCTCTTCATAATGAAATGTACCGTACTCCGATATTCAAGCACCAACCCAAAAATACCGATTTCCTGTGTGTGCGCAGTACTACTGGTGTTCATGGTACTACATGGCACCTTCGCAATATAGACAACCTATTCGTTGCTGGCCAGCAATTCCCCTCCATTAAAATACCAACACCACACTCCAGGACTGTTACGAATGCTGCCAAGAACCGAGTCAAGATGATTGCATTCAGGAAAATCAGACGTAGTGCAACAAAGTCTCTGAAAATATCTGACCTTACTGCTCACATCCTTGATACGAACGATATGCAGAATAGAGCAAAACTGAAGGAGATTCTTACTTATGACAAGAATGAAAAAGTCTGGCGTCCAGAAGAAGGCACTATTATTCCTGACGAGGCTGCTTTGCGATCTTTAGTCAAGCCTGAAGATGTATGCATGATTGACGCAATGCAAGTTGGACTTAGGAACCTCACAGATGCCGGTTTAGATTCTCTGACTGAAAAGGAGGAAGGTGATGATGTAACATTTGCCGACCGACCACTTGAACAAAAACTTACTCCTTGGAATACAAGCAAAGCTTTCTTGGACGCAACTTCAGGCAAAGCAATGCTTCAGCTTCATGGTGATGGTGATCCATCTGGGTGCGGTCTTGCAGTGAGTATGATACAAACCTCTATGAAAGGAGGCTATATTGGCGCCATCCAAGGTCCAAATGCTACATCAGCAGCTGCTATTGCTGCAGAGAGAAAGGCAAACGGTGGCCATACCTACAATGTCAAGAAACAAGATGAGCTTTATAATACCGCAATCCGCGATATTTGGGAGAAGCAAAAGTCGACTTTATCAGATACTAAGGAGCATCTTTCAAACGAGCTGGAAGAGGTAGATGAGGATGATCGATTCGCAGTAGCACCCACGCCGCATTCCATGCCCACTCCCGCACCTTATGATGATTCCTTCAGTCAAGTCAGCAGGGCCAGTAATATGGATAACTCCTCTGGCAAGTTCATGCGTATCACTCGCAAGATCAAAGTAGGCAATTTTGGGCAAACCGAAGAACAGGTCGAGACAGTCAAAGACATGCGTGTTTGGAAAGAATACATAAAGCGTAAAAAGATGATGGAAGCGGCTAATTCAGAGTAATTCTCACCGGCCTACTTTTATTTTTTGTCTTCCTCTTGGAGATGATGGCTAATAGTATGTTTTCAGTGTATATTCCATCATTCCTTCGGGCGATGCAGAGCTCGATAGAGCTACTCAACAACAGTATGTACCCCCTTGCCCTCCTTCCACTTCCAATCGATACCCGGTAAGCCATAACTAACAATTAACCAACAGGGTCCAAATGGAACTTGACCGCCTCGAACGCAACAAAGACCGTCGTCATGCCCGTGAAAAACAAAAGTCCAAACAATCCATGGCCGGCCAACAAATTCTTAATCCCGACTCACCAGGTCCATCTGGATCCCCTATTTCAAGCATCGAAAAGCCATCTGGTACTACTAGGAAGTGTGCAAATTGTGGTCAGACGGGTCACATTAAGACGAACAAAAAGTACTGCCCCCAATGCCAATTAATCAGTCCTTTTCTCTTCCCAGGCTAGGTTCTATTACAGCTACAGTTATGCTGAGGCCCCTGTGTGTTCTTGCTCAAGGAGCCGGCTTTACGAACTAATTTCCGCCTCTTTTCTTACATTTGTAGAGGTATCCAAGGGCCTACATATCTCTCTTTCTTCTTCACCAATTGCTTAACTTTGTACCCTTTCAAGAAAAAAACATCATTTGCTGACATAAATATTCCCCTAACACTCAGACTCTGTCCCCTTTTGAATGGTACCAGGAAACCCGAAGACGGTACACCTAATCATGGCGGGTTTGGTGCTATCCAAGCCCCATCAGCCTTCGATTAGCTTAACGAAATACTGGCACTGGCAAGCAGGTGACCGATTTCCTCTACCTCTTTGCCTTACACCCACTTATACATTATATCATCTCCCAACATGGACCAAACACATCTTTAAGAGGTAGTACATAAGGCTTTCTAATTTGACACACTGACCTTTTCTTCTTTTAATTCCCTTTGACGAATAATTATAAACAGGGGAATGGGATGAATGATGAGATGAATTATGAAGTTTTGGAGAGCCTACGCAGCATTCTCGACAAACTCATTGGCAGGAATGATTATGTATCATATAGCAAAGAACGTCCTTTGCCATTATTGGTTCGAAGATAGCCCGTACCTCTCCCTTTGCTGCTGCTACTTGCCTAGCACGCCTCATTCTACCAGAGTATGAAAGTTGGCTGAATGGGAATATTCGGGTCCGGATAAAGATGGAAACCAGGCAAATGGAGACAGCCAGATCAATTTCACAACACTCAACACTAAAGGGTGAGCAAAAGACGTTACGATATGCTTCAGAAGGTGTTTTTCATGTTTCTTCTCCTTTTCAACCAATTTTTTGCTTTCGGATAGCCGTGGGAGACACAATGGTTGGTTTCTTTAATTTTTCATCACTGATTATTCTCGCGGTTGGGTAATGATTGGCGTCAATTCATGCTGGGCATGGTTAGGAATGTGGAGTTTAGGAAGTGGAGTGGTTCAATGGATCTGATCGCATGGCGTGGCCCAACATGAATAGGAAGGAAAAGTTTATAAAGGATGAATTTCACAATACGAGTAACGGAGAGAAAGGAAATATTTGCAGAGTTGCTCAAGGCTTATCTTAAGCACATTGTTATTGTGAATGTCACAATGCCAATTTGCTGACTGAGGCTCACGTGAAATGAACGTGTAACAGCATACTCATGCAAGCAAATACACATTTTATTATAGGCATCCACCTTATTTACCACAGTCTAGGTAGTAAATTCAAGACTATGATGCTACTTTCCATATTCTCACTGTGCGATTGGCTTAATCACAAACAAAAATATTGAGTGCGGTATAAAAACTCGCAATAGAATGGTATCATAAGCCCAGCAAGTAAGAAGTGCAGATTACCCACCCACACAAGCAGGTAGAAAAATTCCAAGCCCTCCATTCGTAGATATCATACCCAATTTCTTTCTACCTGTGGAAAAGTATTTCAAGTGAAATTTACCTGCTGAGTCCTTCCTTGGGGCGGGAAATTAAACCCAGGTTTGACGTGTAGGTTTGGGGTTGCATGTCAGATGTTGGTATCTGGTTTTTATGTATGTATGTATGTATGTATGTATGTATGTATAAACGAATCGATGTATATACTTAGGTTTCCATTAGGTTTCGTTGGTGATATCATTGAATCGATGGAGATTTGTGAGGTCTTGATGGGATGATTTTGGTGTTTGATGTTTAGTTTTCGTGGGGGGTGGATGAATGGGAGATTGGTAGTGTGCGAGATATTTTAATCAAGAGGATGTTGCTTTCTAGGAGAATATTACGCGTAATTCCTCTGTAGATGTATATTGATGTCGTGGTGAAATTGTTAAGTTTACACTATTATATACATGTGTATACTCAGCAGGCACTTTTATGGGTATATAACCATAATTATAAAAGACTAAATTCATTAAACAAACACGCCCCTTTATTCTTTCTGTTGGTATTAATTTGGTTAGTTAAAGTGTAAGTACTTAAATCTTTTCTTGTATAATCATCGTTGTTATTCTCTATATAATCTATAAAATGAAGGACAACTTTATAGATATCCTTAAAATGCTAATACGCCTAATACAGTTAGATGTATTATTCGTATAATAGTCCAAAAGTTATATAATCCATTTTCCGATATTAGTAATTATCTAAAAATGAAAAGATTATGTATTTAACCCTTAATCTTTTCTTTTTATTTATTAGAACTTTTTGATTATCAATTTATTAGTATTAATTAAATCCTTTAATATTTAATAAAGCTTATTTTTGATTATAGTATTTATTGGATTAGAATTATTATTAATTCATTTAATCTTTATAATCTTTTTACGTTTATATAATTAACAAAGTAATATAATGTTAATTATAAATCTCTTTTCGGTTATAGTATTTAATTTGGTTAATAATTTGTATAATAATTTCGAATTGATATAGATAATAAATAGAATCTGTTTTTTGGGCTTTATAATAGTATTAATAGATTTTTTAATCGCAATTTCTATATCAAAACCGAATACTAGTTTATATAACTTTGAAGCTAGTACGCTTTTTATAATTCTCTTATATTTAATAAATGTTTAATATATAATATTGGCATTATTATATTTATTAATAAAGCATATAATATATTTTATTTAAGAAAAAAAATCGAAATTGTTTATAAATAATGTATTTGTAAATATAATTAATTTAATCAAATTAATATTAAAAGGAACAAAGTTAAAGCTTTTTGATTAATTGTTTATTTATTATTTAAAAATCTTATTTAACTTTTTGATATTATTTTCTTTTAGATTAATTATCTAAATAACAATAAAAAGATGATATAACGCTTCCAGCTAATATATAATTACAATATATATTCTTTAAGCTTTTTGGGCAATATATTAATTCTTTAATATAATATTCTTTCGTTTTTTTCCTTTTGTATTTAAAATATTTATTTTTCCTAATTGAATAATATATATATTGTTGCATTGCTTTTTCTAATTAAAATAAATATGATTGTTTTTTGAATATAATTAATTTTTTATTAAATTTAAGTAATATATTTTTCTGAAGCTTTTTATAGTTTTTAATTATAAAATATACTTTTTTCAATTGCTTTTACTTTGATTTTGCAAATTTCTTATCCACAATTATAAGAGTATTATTTGTTTATAATTTTATAATATCAAATTCTATTCTATTTGTATATAAAAAATATAGATTATATATAAATTGCTTTATTTTAAATCGTCCCTTATAATAGCTATAATATATATTTAAACTAATGATTTTTTGTTTTAAAAATACTATAAAGTGGTTTCATTATATAAAAAAAATAAAACCTTTTTCCAATTTAAATTTTTTAGATGCTTAAATATAAAATACTTTATTAAGATTTATAGTAAATTATATATATACTTAAATAATATTTTTTAAATATATTAAAACTTTTGGCAATAATATATATATTATAATTGTAAATAAAATAATAATATATTAATTAATATATTAAATAATAAGGGATTATATTAAAACATTAGTTTTATTACCATCTTTATATACCTGAACTACAAATTGAAATTTCGGGTGTTAGGACCGTCTACGCTCAGACCCCAATATTTGGAAGAGATAAGATTAAGATACATTATCGTTATTTAAAACCTTAGTATTCAGATACTTTAACATTTTGGCATAAAAGATTCAATAGCTTAATGCTGGAGATTAGAAAATATTCCTTTAATATATCGTTATAGAATTAATTAAGGAATTAATTAAATACAGATTATAATATAAATATCCAATTAAAATCCGTATATTTTAAAAGGCAATAAAAAGTTTTATAATTTTAATTAATTTTATTCTTTTATACTTTTATACTTTTAATAATTAATTCTTTATTTATACTTTTTAATAATTCTTTTTATTCCCTTTTTAAGAAACAAATTATTAATTAGAATTCAATATAATAAGCATTAAAATAACGTTGTGTTTAAGATAGCATTTTAATAGTATTATTAATACTTTTAAAAATCTAATACAGAATAATAATGTAAAAAGCCCTATTTGCAATAATAATAGTTTTTATAAGCAATCTTTTAAATAAGAATTTTTAATCAATCCTATTATTTATTTTTAGCTTTAAATATTTCAAAATTAAATAAACAAAATGAAAAAAGTATTAAAGAAAACTATTTAAAGAAAATAAAAGCTTTTTATATATAAATACAAAAATTTTGCTATATCTTTATTTATTGTTATTTAGTAAATAAAAACTATAAAAATTACTATAAACCTATAAAAATTATTTAAACTTTCAAAATTATTAAAGTATATAAAAAAAAAACATTAATAAAACTAATAAATTTTTTTATTAAATTAATATAATATTTCAAAATAACTAAAAATATTACTTTGATTAAAATAATCAAAAAATTAATTATATTATTCAATATTTTTAAAAAACAATTATTAATAATATAATAGTAATATAAAAACGATATAAATAATTTTTTATTATTTTGAAAAAACTTTAAAGAATATATATTTAATATTATTATAAATAAAGGAATTCAATAACGATTTATTATATAATAGATTATTTAAGTAAAATAATATTTTTATTAAAGCGTTTTGGATTTTATATTTTATTTAAATATATTTAAAAAAAATTTGAAGGAAAAATTTAATAATATTTATAAAAATACATCTTTTAATTAGTTTAATCCTATTTATTACAAAAACATATTTACAAATTAATACAATAATTTATTAGCAGAAATAATCTAATTATTTATATTATTTAATTAAAAAATATAAATAAACTATTTAAACCTTTTATATAATATTCCAATTATTTATAAATAATATTAATAAAAAAACTATATAAAAATAACATTTAATAGCTTTTTATTTAAAAAAACGTTTATTTATTAACAATATTATATAATTAATAATTAATATATAATAATAATAATAATTAATTATAATTTTTTATAATATTTTATAATAAAAGGAATTTAATAGAAAATAAACAAAATAAGCTAAAACTTTAGCAACTTACAATTTTTAGATAAAATATAAATTAAAATAAATTAAATCTCATAAAAATAATTTTTTATATTATTTAAACTATACTAAAAATATTATTAAATTAAATAAAATATTATTTATATTATAAAACAAAAATAAGAAATGCTATATTAATAACTTTAATATATTATTGTTATATAAACAAAATTATTTTTTTTTAAATATGTTTTAAGCTTTTGTTTAAAGGGAAGGATATAATTTATCCTTATATAATTAAACTAAATTATAAATTAAATCTAACTATAAATAAATAATATTATATTAAATAGCTATCTATATTAACAAAAAATAAAACAGTTTTTGAAATAAAATTATAAAATCTATAAAAAATGCTTTATAAAAACTTTAGAAAATAATAAATTTATTCAAAATAAAGAATATTTAAAATTTTTATCTTTATTTAATTGAAATTGCTAATTTTTATATAATTAGTATAAATCGGTTATTAATTTATTATAGAAATATATATATTTTAATAAATCTAATAATGAAAATAAAAATATTAAAAATTGTTATAACGGATTAGTAACAGGCTGTAGAATCACCAACTTATAGGCTATAATGGTATTATAGGCCTCAATGATTCAGCTGCAGTATATTAGGGGATATTAAACATTTAAAGAAAGCCTTAAGTATATATATAATATTAATTATAGGATACTCTAGAAATCTAAAACATAGTTTTTAAAATAGTAGATTTTAGAAAAGACAAAATATAGTAAGCAAAAAAGCTTTATTAAAATTAATAATATTTTAAGGGATTAATTTTAGAATAAAAAAATAAACTAGAATATTAAGAATTATGGGATTAATATTCTGTAATAGATAACTTAGGAATAACAGCATTCTAAAAGCAACCAGCTATTTCAGTTATTCAAGTAAAACAAAAATCTATATAAGGAAATGGATTTCATTATAATATAAAACTTTGTATTCAAAAATAATCATTAATTTTATTATTATAGTTACAAGAATTGCAACCAATTACAATTTTATTGAATTTTTATTTGAAGTTTAGTTTAATTTATCTTAAAAGATTTCTAAATATTTCTATATAATCCTAAAAACAGCTTTTATAATACTTTAAGTATTTATTCTGTTTCAAATACCGATTTAATACTAATCGCTAATATAGCAACTAATAATTCTTCCAAAAGCTAATAGACTTTAATAAGCAACTTTAATGATATCGAAATAATTAATACTTTTAAAAAGATTACTATTAATGAAATATTTAAGATTGCCTTATCAAACAAATACTAAAAAAATCAATAAGAATTCGATATCTTCCTATTACAATTTGAAATCTATTTTAAATTCAATTAAAACAAGTTTATTAAAAAGGAATTTAAAAGTATTTGGGCTGTATTATACTTTAAAGATAAAACCGGCAAATGGATTCAGTTATATCTATACAACTATTTCGAATATAATAATAGGGAACGTATATAATTCATAAAAACCATCTTCAACAGTTTCAAAGGATTCAAAACAAAAATCCGTAGAATCTTTAAAAATTCCAATAAGTTAAAAGTAGCGGAAAAAAAGATTTTTAACCTTAAACAAACAAAATTAGTATTAAAATATACTACAAAGTTCCGAAAATATATAGAAATAATTAAATGGAATAAGGTTATTATTATAAATTATTATTATAAAGAATTTAAATCAGAAATATATTTAAAATTTAATAAAAAAAGGAAGAATAATAATTTAAATGGATTAATTAAAAGCTTTATTAATACTAATAATCGTTTATACAGATACAAACAAATCCAATAATTATACAAACTTTAGACAAATCATAAGCAAAGGCGTTATTATAAGAATAAAAGCAGATTATATTATAATATACAAAGTTATAGGAATTTTATAGAATTAAACGTTATACATTATAAGAAAAGGAATAATAATCCAGAAAAAAAACGAAGATGAAAAAACAACTTATATTTTGAATATGGAAAAGTAGAGTATTGAATAGTAAATTGTTAAAATAAAAAAGCAAAAAGAAGAAAAAGCAATTTCAAATTTAAGTTCAGCAAAAGCCAACTTAACGCTACCTTTATATTTTAGGAATATTTAATTAAAACCGAAGAAATTAAAACTTTTATTAATAAAGAATTCTAGAAATTATTAAACGAATTACTATAAAACCAAAAGGGTATAAAATACAATAGATTTTGTGAAAATAAGAGTATTACTGAACTTTATTTATTATTAGTAATGAAAGAATATATTAAAAAAGAGATATTAGCAGATTATACAATAATAAACTGGATTGTTTGCTATAATAAATTCTATGGAATTTATTAATCAAATAAAGAAGCAATTGGATAGTTTTTTAAGAAAAGAAAAACAAGGAATTAATAATTTAATAAAATAAAACAAAAAACAAGTTACTTAGCAATTAAATGCTATAGAACAAATAGAACAAATATATTATAAAATCAAAATAAATGGATAAATATAGTAAACCATAATAGATTTTTAAAGGTTACAAAAAACTTTATTATATTAAAAACTATAAAGTATTTGAAAGTTTTATTTTAGAAAAAAACAAAAACCCTACTAATTGCAATTAGTTAATAAACAATTAGCAGAATTTAACAGAAATGTTTTATAGGAGATATAATCAGTACAAATAAATATAACCCAATATTCAGAGATTATACAATTTAACATTATACCATTAAACCAATAATAGATTATCTTAAAAATATTATAATTAAAAATACATAATTCTAAAATAGATTAGTTATAAAAGATAATAATATTCAATTAATACAAAAACGGTTATAAAAATATATTCAAAATGTCCACAAAACGGAATATACGTTAAGGAGAGTTAAACACGAATAATCCCAGCGATATAGAATATTCCATTCAGGATCCTTTATTAAAAGCGAAGGCCAGTATATCTTTTCTATAAATATGTTACAACGGATTAATAACAGGCTGTAGAATCACCAACTTATAGGCTATAATGGTATTATAGGCCTCAATGATTCAGTTGCAGTATACCAGAGAATACTAGATATCCAAAGAAAGCCTCAAGTATATATATAATATTAATCATAGAATACCTTAAAAACCTAAAATATAGTTCTCAAAATAGTAAGTTTTAGAAAAAACAAAACATAACAAGCAAAAAGATTTCATTAGGATTAGTAATGTTTTAAAGGATTAATCCCAAAACAAAAAAATAAGCTAGAACACCAAAAATCACAAAATTAGTATCCCGTAATGGATAGTTTAAGAACGACAGCGTTTTAGAAACGATCGGTTATTCTAGTTGTTCAAATAAGATGAAGATTTATATAAAGGAATAGATTTCATTATAATATAAAGCTTTATACTCAAAAACAATTATTAATTTTATTATTATAATTACAAGAATTACAATTAGTTATAACCTTATTAAATTCCTATTTAAAGTTTAGTCTAAACCACTTTGAGAGAACTCTAGATATTTCCACATGATCCTAGAGGCAGCTCCCGTAATACAAATTTAATAAATCTTAAAAATTCTATTTTTCAAATATTTTATTTAATAACGTTTTAATAGTATTTTTTAAACTAATTTAATATAAAAATTGAAATAATTAATAAAGATTCTAATAGAAAAATATTGATATTTTAAGGTTTTTTATTTTTAAATATAACATTATTATTCTAATAACGCTTAATTATTTTTTAATAGTTTTTTAATATTATTATAACATTAAATAATTATATTTCCAAAATTCTTTTAATTTTTGTTTTTTTTGTTTAAAGCTTTTTTAATTTCTAAAATGTAATTAATACTTTTTTTTTAATATTAATATCCTTATTAAAGTAATTAAATTCTAAATTAATACTATATATTACTTTAATTGGGCTTATATTAATTTTTTGTATAATATATTATATTATATATAAATTCTATAAAAATTAAAAATAATATTTCGTTTTTTTAATATTAGTTTATATAGTATATTAAATAATATTTCAAATTCTAGTTTTTATTTATTAATTTGGTTATTGATTTTGTAAATGGAATATTATAATTAATTTATATTTTATTTTAAAATAAAATATTAAATTTGATTTAAAATGGTTTATAAAAATAAATTCTTATAAAATAAATAATAATTAAATAATATTATAAAGATTATATCTTTTAATTATTGTTTTTTTAATATCTAATATAATTTTTTATATAATTTTTAATATCCTTTAATATACTAAACTAAAAGTATTTAGATTTTTTAATTGTTTTTCAATTATTTTAATAATTTTCTATTAAATTATTATATTATATTTTTGTTACGGGAGCTGCCTCTAGGATCACATGGAAATGTTTAAAGATCTCTCAAAATGGATTAGATTAAATTTCAAGTAGGAATTCAATAAGGTTATAACTGATTGCAATTCTTATAATTATAATAATAAAATTAATGATTGTTTTTGAATACAAAAGCTCTATATTATAATAAAATCCATTTCTTTATATAAATCTTCGTTTTATTTGAATAATTGGGATAGCCGATTACTTCTAAAATACTGTTGTTCCTAAACTATTCATTACAGAATATTAATTCTGTAATTCTTAATGTTTTAATTTATTCTTTTATTTTGAGGTTAATCCCCTAAAATATTATTAATTCTAATGAAGCCTTTTTGTTTACTATGTTTTATCTTTTTTAGAATCTATTGTTTTAGGGATTATATTTTAAGTTTCTAAAGTATCCTATAATTAATACTATATATATACTTAAAGCTTTCCTTAAATGCTTAATATCCCCTGGTATACTATAGCTGAATTATTAAGACCTATAATACTATTATAGCCTATAAATTAGTGATTTTATAATTTATTATTAATCTATTGTAATATTATCCTTTTTTTAACTTAACGCTTATTCCAAATGTTTATATTAGTATATTTTCCCTTTTATATACTTTAATAATTATAATATTTCTCTTTTTTATTATATCTCCTTTAAATACTAATAAAAAAAAAGAACAAATCCGTTTTGTTTATTTTATTAAATAAAAAGGTTTCGCAATGCCTTTATATTCATTATATAAGCATATTAATCGCAAATGTATTATTTCACCCTTTAATTCTTTACAATATAATAAATGTATTTATAATAGCAAAAAATGCAATATTTAAGGTTTGTTTAAAAGTGATTGGAAAAGTTTGTTCTAATAAAAGAAAAGGTTGAATTAAAAAGAAGAAGAGATTATAATTAAAATTCTATAATTATAAAAACAAAAACGTTTTTTATTAAAATATAAATCTAAAATACTTTATTATAGTTTATAAATTTTTAATAAACTAATAAAAGCAAAAGAAAAAAAAAGATTAAAAAAGGAAAAAATTGAAAAGAAATATATTAAAGAAAAAACAGTAAATACTAATATTATGTTTGTTTTTATTAATTCTTTTTCCTTTAATTTCTTCAATTCTTTTTTATCTAAATTATTTCAATATGGATTTTAAGGCTTTATTAACAGATATGGATACTTTAGATAAAATGTCTATAGTTTTTTTAAAGCAATTGAGATTTTTTTTGAGTTTCTATATATTTTTTAAATATAAATAATCTAACTATTTGATTAAATACTTAACTTTGTTTTTGATATATATTTACAATTTAATATTGTTTCAATATTATATATAAACATTTAAATTAACTGGTTCAATTTCTATAAATAACGCATTTGGCGCTTCTAATAATGCTAATTTAAGCAAGAATATATAGAATATTAAATAGATATTTATTGTATCTAATAATTTCAATCGATAATTAACCGTTTTTATTACTTTATTAATTTTGAATGATCTTAGTTTTCTGTAGTTGAGTTTATTACTTGGTTTTTTAGTTTTAATGTTTATTATAATAAATAAACTTTATCCCCCTTTTTAAATGTAGATTCTATATTATGTTTTGTATTATAATATATTACTATTCTGAAAGATATAAATCTTAAATTAAAAGCTAATTGTTTTTAAAGATTTTTTAATTATTTAACTTATATTATTACTAATTTAGTATTAACTTTTTATAGTATCGGAATTTTATATATTTATAGATTAAAACCAAAGTTAGTTTATATTAAAATAATTTTTGTGATTTCTGTTTTTAATATATTATATATAAATTATGCTATAGATAATAATTTTATTCAATTGTTTTATTAATAATTTATATAGCATTTAAAATATACTTTCATTATCTGATTAATCCTTTTTATTTAATTATTGATTTATGGATAAAAAAATATCGATAGTTTTTTTTTAATATTTATAAATGCTAATAAAATAATCCAAAATTTTAAGGTAAAAAAACTTATTTCAATCCGAGATTATCTCGTCTAATACTTTATATATACTTATTATACTTTTTAGAAATATATATGCCAATTGCTTAATATCCTATATTTCTTTGAATAATATTATATAAACAAATTTCGTTAATCTATTTATTACATTAAATATTGTATTATATTCAATTTTTGTAATAGAATCTTTTAAAAAATAATAATTTAATTATAAAATCCCATATAATTGACTTTTTATAATTAAAAAAGTATATCTGAAGTTTAAAACTGATTATATAAAGTATATCGTAATAATTTGTTTTATATACAAATATTACAATTTTCAACAACTTCTTTAATTATCGTTCTTATTTGTAGAAAATAACTGATTTTCTATATTTTTGCAAATATTCTTACAATTTCTTGATGTTTATATATTAGCAATCTATATTGTTCTATTACGAATTCTTTAATCATTTAATTCAGAATATATACTTTTCTATAAAAGTATATAGTTTTGTTTTTTATTGTGAATTCTGATTCTATTGTTTTGTTATATATATAATTATAGCATTTTTATTATAATGTAATTGGATTTGGATTCTAAGATAGTTATCTTTTAATATATATATAATTATAAGTTATAATGCATTATAAATCAATAATTCGCCTTCTTTTTTGAATATAGTATATAATTTATATAACTTATTCTTTTGATATTTTGGTTTTTGGCTAAAAGCGTTAATTCTAACATTTTCTGATCCTTTAATATATAAAATCTTAAAATTGTAATTGGCTATAGTTTCTAACTATTTAACTTGTTGTTTGTTTAATTGCTTTGTTATAATAAAGTAAACCAAGTTTTTGTAATCTATATATATCACCTATATTATATACTTCGATTCCTTTTAAATAGAACTTCACTATTTTTTAAATGTATTTATTATTACTAATAATTTTTTATTGTATATTTCATAGTTCAATTTAGTTAATAATAGCTTTTGTAAATAAAATACAATTAACTAATATTTCTCATTTTAATCCAGTTGATTTAGAACTGCTTTTATAGCAAAATCAAAGGAATCGGTTTCTATTATAATTTGCTTTTCTGGATTAAATATCAATAGTATTAGCTTTTCGGCTATTGTTTATTTAAGCGTTTCGAATGATTCTTACGCTTTGATAATTCATTTAAAGCTTTCTTAATCCTTTCTGATTAATATAATTAAAAATATAATAATCCCTAAATAACCCTTAATAAATCTTTTATAGAAATTAACAAATCCCAAAAAGAATTGTACTTTTTTGATTATAATTAATTACTTTTATTCAAGTATTATTTTAACCTTATTCTTGTTTATCTTAAGCCTTTAGTTTAATATAATGAACCTTAAGAATTTTATTCCCTTAATATAGAATTCGCATTTGCTTGATTTATATAACAAATCTGCTTTAACTAAGCTTTCAAAAATGCTGCTAATATCTTTAATATATTAACTTTCGTTATTTGAATATATTAGAATATTGTTTAAATAGCATATACAACAAATGTTTAAGTATAGTAATAATATATTATTTATAAATCTTATAAAAGTAGCTAGTGTGTTAATTAGCCCAAAATAGCATAATTTGATATTTATATAGCCTATATCTTATTTTGAAAGCGGTTTTCTATTCTTTACCTTTCTTCATTTTAATTAAATGATATCTATTATACAGATTTATTTTAGTGAATATAGTAATTCCGCTTAATCGATCTCTTAATTCCGTAGCTAATGAAAATGGATATTAATCTTTTTTAGTAAATGTATTAAGCTTTCTATAATCCATAATTAATCTTTTAATACCATTCTTTTTAAATACCTATATAATTGAACTTGCTATTTAAAATATGGATTCTTTAATCCATTTTTTGGCCAAATTGTTATCGATATATTCTTTAAGCGTTTTTAGCTTATCGACTAACATTAAATAAATTAGAGTATATATAAGCATTTTGCCTTCCTTCAATATTATTTTATAATCCTATAGTTTATATTCTAGCAAAGCCTTATAAATCCCTAGTTCCTTAAATATATATTTATATTTTTTGTACTATTTTGGTATTATAAGCTTTTCTATCTTGATTGCGATTTTCTATTGTATTGTTAATTTCTGTATTTTGTTACGGGAGCTGCCTCTAGGGTCACATGGAAATGTCTAGAATTCTTTCGAAATGGTTTAGACTAAACTTCAAATAGGAATTCAATAAGATTATAACTAATTACAATTCTTATAATTATAGTAATAAAACTAATAATTGTTTTTGAATATAAAGTTCTACATTATAATGAAACCCATTCCTTTATATAAATCTTCGTTTTATTTAAATAATTAAAACAGCTGATTGCTTTTAAAGCACTATCGTTCTTAAACTATCTATTACAAAACACTAATCCTATAATTTTTAATGTTCTAGCTTATTCTTTTATTCTGAAACTAATTCTTTGGAATATTATTAATTCTAATGAAACCTTTTTGCTTACTATGTTTTGTCTTTTCTAAAATTTATTATCTTAAAAATTATGTTCTAGGTTTCTAAGGTATCCTATAACTAATATTATATATATACCTGAAGCTTTCTTTAAATATTTAATATCCCCCAATATACTACAGCTGAATTACTGAGGCCTATAATACCATTATAGCCTATAAGTTGGTGATTCTACAGTCTGTTACTAATCCGTTGTAACAATTTGCTTTAATAAATTTATTAATATAAAAACGGAATTTAGGCTTTTTTAATATAATAATTAACAGATTTATAAAAAGAATCCAGAAAAGCAATTTCGTTATTATTTGATTTTATAAATTCGCTTAATAGCGTTTTGAGAGTTATAAATTTTTAAACCAAGCGTTTTTGTAATTCTATTATTATTAAAAGCTTTTCTTCTTTTCGAAAACGAAACTGGTTTTAATGAACTATAAATAATACCTTTTCTTTTTTTTAGGCTTTTGCTTATTATATAAATAATATTTATTATATCTTCATTCATTATATTATTTTCTAAATCTTTTATTATTTCATTTAAAAGTAAAAAATGATTCTAAAAAATATTATTTATTAGTAAATATAATTTAATTAATTAATATATTAAAAGATAATTTATAATAAAATAATATATATTTAATATTTGATCTAATATTAATATTTAAATTAATATTATAAAGTAAAAGACTTATTATAGCTTCCTTAATATTATAAAGTTTATAGCTTTGCTTTAGTCTTTTTCTTTTGTAATAAAAAAACTTTACATTTTTTTATATATATATATTTTTTCAAATAAAACACTTCTATATAATATTCTAATAATCATTATTATTATAAATATTCAAATCCTTTTGTAAATGTATAAAAATATTAATTTTTATATAATACAATAGTAATACCTTTTATATTTCTTTAATTTTGCTATATATTTATTATAATTAATATATTTGCTTTTTGGAAAAATATATTATTAATTAACCAAATCGCCTTTCTTATATATTTATAAAAATAATTGAAAATATATTTAAAATAATAAATAATAGAATTAGTATAATATTATTTTTTTATTGATAGATTTGTTAGTTATTTGCATTTTATAGATTTATATTATAATTTCGATATTCAATAAAGATTAATAAAGAAATGTATATAATAAAAAGAATATAAATTATAAACGAAAAGGAAAATGTATTTATATTATTAGAATTAATTCTATTTGCTTTTTTGTTTAAAAGAAATTCTTAATTGCTTTCTTATTTATTTTGATAATTATATATCTTTATAATTATATAATAAACTAGATAATAACGATATTATACAAATTGCTAATTTCCCTTATATTCCAATTATAAGTATTAAAGTGATTTAAAACAAATCTTTTTAAAAAAAAAAGTATTTGTTAGAATCATCTACACTCAAACTTTAATATTTAAAAAGAATAAGATTAAAATATATCATCGTTATCTAAAACCTTAGTATTCAAATGCTTTAACATTTTGATATAAAAAGATTCAATAACTTAACGCCGGAGATTAGAAGATATTCCTTTAATATATTATTATAAAATTAATTAAAAAATTAATTAAATACAGATTATAATATAAATACCTAATAAGAATCCGTATATTTTAGAAGGCAATGAAAAGGTTTTTATACGATCTTAACTAGTTAATTCTTTGTTCACACCTCCTAACATCGGGAATGCTTTTTTAATATTTTCATTCTTCATCTCATTAACAAATTTCGAAGTGAAAATCTTAATATTTAATGGAATCTCCGATTCTAGTATAATTTTAAATATCTTATTCTTTATAAATCCATTAATTTCTTTTCGTCTCGATTTAACATACATTAAAATTGGACTATTATTATTAACAAATATCTTATTAAATTCATTAATATTAATATTCTTTTTTATATTATTATTCTGGAAAAAAACTGAAAATCTGAAGTATGTTCTTAATTATACTGATTTTATTCTTTGAATTGCTTTTTAATTTATAGCGTAATTGTAGATTAAATCAATCTGCCGGTAATATTAAAGAACAGAATACTCTCTAAAATATAACCTTTTTTTTTTCCCTCTATAACATTATCATCATCTTCAAGCTTTATATAAAAATAGTTTTATAAACGTTAATCTAAAATCCATTAATCCATTTAATAATTTAATAGTACAAATCTCCCCTTTTATATAAAGTAAAATATAAAATCCAATCCATTTACTCAATTTTGTTTTTTTTCCTTTTTTTATATTAAAACTTCCAAGTTTATAGATAATTTATAGATTGCTGATATAAATGATCCATTTCTTATATAAAATGTATTAAACATTTATTTTCTTATATTAATCCTACAAATCTCAAACCATTACTTTCTTGATTGCATTAGTTCGTTTTATAATAATTGTAGTTAATATTATCAATCGTAATCATTTGTGGATATATTTTATATACCAGAAAAATAGGAATAATACTATTTGGCCCAACTATATTATTTATAGCTTTTATAATTATTTACAATATTATATTTTTAGCCAATTCAAAATCTGATATCTCCTTATTTATAATATAGTACGTTTATTTTAATAGTTTATAATATTGTTTTATAAACCCAATTGAATTATAAGCTTTAATTAATATATATTTCATAACAATAGTTATTAATATAATATTTTAAATAAATTCTTTACTAAAGAAATTCTTATTTATATTATATACAATATAATCCAATGGTTCAATATATACATCAATCTAGTATACTTTCAATACATCCCATACATTCTTAACCATTATATTATCCAATCATTTAACCATCTGATATTTTGTAGCTTTATCAATAATATAAATAATCAATTGATTTACAATATATATTATATTAATTAAAATAATATAATTAAATTCTATATTATCCTAAAATAAAAACTTAAATTATCCAAATAATTTTCTATAAAATTGATAATGTTTACAATATTTTATAAAATGTTTAATAACACTATAATTTTTATTATATCCAATTCGTTATAAAACTTTATAAAATTTCTGAGTTAATAAATAACCGAAATATTAATATAATTATTAAAGATTCATATTTATTAAATAGCATTTATTCCGCTAAATCAAATTCTAAATAAAATTATTAAAGTTAATCTTTTACAATAAAAATAAATGATTATTTTATTAATAAATTAGGAATTCCTTATTTAATATATAAAAAATATTTATATAATTATTAAAAACAATTTTAAACCTATTTATATCAATTAAAGATAATAAAAACAATATATTTATTTATAAAATATAAAACTTTATTATTTTTCAAAAAATATTAAAATATTAATAAATTTAATCAAAATTTTCCTTTTTTTTCTTTTTGAATTTAACATTTGCAACTCCTATTCATAACATATTAATCATAATATTAAAAACTTTTTATTATATTTTAAATTATTTATTTTTAATAATAAATTTATAAACCGATTCTATATTAATATAAATTCCGAAGAATTTTTTGTTAAAATACTTTTTTAATATATAAAACGCTTTTTTAAATATTTTTTCATTTATTTTTCCATATACTTTTTCACCAAAAAAAATGTATTATAATGTATAAATTACTAATTTCTTAATAATCTTTTTATTATTAATTAATTCAAAAATTAATAAAGAATAAATCCTTTTCTTTTTAATTTTTAAAATCCAAATTTGAAAAAAAAGTAATTATTTCTTACTTTCGATTTAAATTCTTTTCCTTCCCTTTAACCTCCATTAATTATTAATTATAACGCTTTTTAAAGTTATTATTATTTTTAGTATTAAATTAGTTTTTTGTTTTTGTTTATACTTTTTTTATTTCTATAAAATATACTTAATTAATTAATATCCTTTTTTTTATAGATTCAACATTTTCTAACAAAAATTGTTATTTCAATCTTATAGTATATATATATCTAACAAATTATTCTAAAAATATAAGGATTATATATTTTTATTTAATAAATATAAATTAAAGCTTTATAATATATAATTGTTATTATTATTACAAAATCTTTGATTTACAAAAAAGATTAAATTCTTTATTTTGTATATATTTTTTCTATATAGTAATAATCTATTTTAATTATTATATAAATCCTAATATATCCTTTGTAGAATTAAAATAAGCAAAATTGTATATTAATACCTTTTGATTAAATAAGCAAATATAAGTTTATTATATATATATATATCGGATTTCTTATTTTTTTTTAAAGTTATATTTAAAGACTTTATAGCTTTTTCGCTATAATATTTAAAAGATTCGTTAAGGGTTTTATTTTTATTATTCTTTTTTATATTAATAAAAATGATTATATTTTATTAAGCATAGATATATTTTTTTTATATTGAACTTTTTTAAACTTTTGTTTTATATATTTGTATAAACTTTTTAAAAATGTTTAGTAAATTATTCTAATTGAAATAATAAAAGCTTAAAGTATTGCTTTTTAATATTATAAAAAACGTTTAATAAAATTATTTTATAAAAAACTTTGTATAATAAATTATTTTATAAAAAATCGAAAGTTTATAATTAAAATTATTATTATTTTTTTATATTTTTTATCAAATAAATAAAACTTCTGTAAATTCAATAATGTATTAAATATATATAATGAATTTTTTTAATCCTTTTCATTATTTAATTATTTTTTTCTAATTTCCTTTATTATTTCGTTTTTTTCTATTATCCTTATTATTCAGATCATTATTATTATTATTGGATAGGTTATTATTATTTTGTTTATTACTATTTTTAATCATTTTTTTAATCTTTTTCAATAAAAATTTAATTGTATTAAAAATTATTGCTTTTTATAATTTTTTTAACTTATTTTATTATTTATAATACATTATTCGTTTTTTGTGTATTTGCTTATATAATCTATTCTATATATTTTGCTTTTAATATAATAGTATTAAATTAATAAATAATTGCAAATTTGTTCTTTATAAATAATTTAAAATCCTTATAGAAAACTTTAATAAAATTATTATTGTATATATCCTTCTTTATATATATTTTGTATTTATATTTAATATATTTTAAAAAATCCTTTTTATTCGATTTTCCTTAATAATTATATTGTATATTAATACAATTTTATATTAATTATTACAATAATCAATCTAATCTTCTTCTTTCAATTTATTATATACTATTGTAATTATCGAAAATTGAATAAATAAATAAATAGCTATTTCGTAAATGTAAATATAAAATAAATAGGAATATAAAAGGTTGTAAAATGTAAATATAGAATATAGAATATAAAATAAAGAATAAAGTAGTTCTTTATATAATATATAATATAAAAAATATATAATAAATACAAATATAACTTTGTTCTATTTAACAAAATTAATTTTTCAAATATATTTTCTTTTTATAAAGAATTTTATCTAATAAGATTATATTCTAAAAGTATATTCTTTAACATTATTAAATTAATATAAAAATCTATTTTTAATAGATTTTATATTTGATTTATTAACCTTTTTAGAATTTCTACCAATTTCAAAAACTATTTTTTAATATTTAATATTGATTATAAAATTCAAAATCTCTAATTTGTAATATTATTAATTAGTATTAATATTAATTTGGTTAATTAAAATGTAAATACTTAAATTTCTTCTTGTATAATTATCGTTGTTATTCTTTATATAATCTATAGAATAAAGGACAACTTTATAGACGTCCTTGAGATGCTAGTACGCCTAATACGGTTAGACGTATTATTCGTACAGCAGCCCAAAAGTCACATGATCCATTTCCCGACACTTTCAAAGCCCTCTCTCAGTATCGCAAAACAGCTACCGAGATGGTAGATACATCCAAATCACCATCCCATCTATCTGACTTCACGCAGATCGTCACAAGACTGAGATATACTGCGTTGAAGAATGCTGCCTTGCGCTACCTTGCATTGCATTGTGTTGCGTTGCGTGCAGCTTGAAGGTGTAGTCTCTGTGTGTATGGGAGCTATGAACTACATCTTGCAACATATGGATTGTAAAGTATACGTTATACTTAGATGAACTCAAGGCTCCAAGCTCGAATCAGTTTATGGACATTTGTTGGATTTGTAGCACTGCGTTTCTTGGGTGTTTGGTGGATGGGTAGGAGGATCGATTGGTATGATGATACATGGCGGATGAGGAATTTTTCTTTTCCTTTGTGTCGTTGTATCGTCATGTCGAGGTGTGAAGATGTAGATGTGTTGAGTGGATGTGTGTGTGTGTGTGTGTGTGTGTGTGTGTGTGTGGTATTGGTATGTAGTATTACGCGAGGGGCAAAGCTCGCTTTTTTTCTCAAATGGGTGGTTGGAAATGCTTGAGTTACTTAATGGCTGGAGATTGGACGGTGGGAAGCTTAGGGACTGAGGTTTGGGGGTTTAAAGGGTCAGATAGGATTGGAAAGAAGCGCTAATGCAGGTGAGGACACATAATAGTACCTAGAGAGAACATGAAGTATCACTGATACCGAAACAGACTTTAGTGTTAATCATCTAGAGTCTTTTTGTAAGTAGTATCATATCGAATCGAATGATAGTACTAGACATATTAAAGGAGGGAAGGATGGATTTGAGCCTGAAAAAGGCCAAATGAAAGTCTGAAACTGCAGATTTAAGTGTTAGAGTGGCGCTGCATGAGGCGTGCGAAATGGTTTTGGTGAATGAGCATATCTGCTATGTATAATGAGCGAATGAATGATTTTCATCGAGATAAATTGTTAAATGGACAGTTGTCATAGAAATTGTGGATGATGAAGTTGCTTTGGGCTGAAGAAGTACCTAGTCAAGGCTCACTTGAGGATTGGACAACCCAATGGAAAGGCATATAATGGAGATGATTGTGCACAGTTTGAGTCCAGTCCTATACTATGGTATAAGAGAAATCTTCATCGAAGCCAGGGGATTAATCATTGGCATAACTTTGAGATGTCTAAAAAGAGTAACTATGAAAGAAGTTTGGTAAGAGATTGAGAGTAAAAGAATATTTTGTGAATAATCATGAAACGAGCACATAAATAGAAACTACCCCTTATATAATATTTTAGGCTCCGTGATGGAAGAGTAAGGGTGGGGTCAGTACCGGAGGGTAGGAGAAGCCGTTGGCTTGAGAGGCACATTTTGGTAGACCTGGTGGTACATGCCTGATGGTAGCGGTAGTGGATGGAAAAGGAGAGATTGTTTAAAACCCTGCATCTGAATATCCATTACCCCTATAAAGTTTGGACATTTGAGAGTTATATCCCAAGAGCATTGGACGGGTGCCCTTAAATCTGGGAATTGGAAATAGATATTCCTCAACGTTAACTCGCGGCCACATCGGACAACTTACGTGATTCTGAATGTCTGTTTAGGGCATTCTAGCCCTGGCAACATGACTGCTGAGCAACAGGAGAAGATCAAACAAAAAAGAATAAGTGACATAATAAAGGAGACGAGGGCCCGAAGGGGAAAACATGGGGAAGTGAAAGCGAGACAAAAATAGATCCAATATGTATAGTAAGAAGTTCAACCCATCAAGAGGTATGTAATATACCTGCCGTTGTGTGTATATTATCCTCACGAGTGCCAAGAGCAGAACCCAGGCACCTAGCAAACTCACGAACTGGCTTAATCGAGATTTGGCGCTGTATGTATGTATGTATGTACGCGGTCGTGAAACGGCCATACACCAGACAAAATAGACGACATGCGGCTCCACAAAATCAAGGCTGTCGACGGATATACTAGTGATCCGTGTATGTTGGCGCGCGGAAGACTCAGATATGCGCGAGATGCGGCCCGTCTAGTTTCTATTTGCGAGCATATCCCGCCAGTTTCTGACTGCGAGGGCAGTCTTCCGAAGGGAGTATGTGTCTAAATAGAATGTATGTCAGCATGTTAAAGGTGTTAAACTTCAGACGCATTGTACTACTACATGGCTGTGAGATGTTCCCCTAGTTGGTCTTTGGTTCTGTTCTTTGCACTGCCATTTTCTTTCGTTGTATTGGAGGGGGATATCATATACTCAGCCATTTTTGGGTTGAGAGTTCTAGGTGTAGATGGATGTAAGATGGATGTAAGTAGCCGTCCATGGCCAGTCAGTTGGGAGAATAGGCGCGCATACTTGTATGCAATGGGGTCAGAAATCATGGGGTTTGTCATTGGAAGTTTGGGCTTTTGACGTGATTGATGTGAGCATGGTTTGTGATAAATTTAGAATATCTTGCATTAAACATCGTTGTCCGGATGGCTTGAATACGCATTTCCCCAATTTGTACAATGAGCCACTTGCCGGATTTTTGATCTCCCGTTGTAATAATGACGGTGATGAATAAGAGTGAAACGAAACATTCAAGGGTAGGAAAGGAAAAGAAAGGATAGGATAGTAAAAGATCCAACTGAAAATTTAGAGATGTGTTGATAGATGAAAATAAATGTTTTCAGGATTTTCTTCGAGTACCTTGACGTTCCTTGACTTTCTAACAATTATATCATGCATAGTATGACTTTCTTCTACCTCATCTATAGTCTATAGTCTATAGTCTATATTGATATGATCCATCGATCCTGTCTAATGACCGCCATGAAGTCCGTAGCTGCCATATGAAATTATCATTCCGATATGGATTTGATACGAGGTCATCACTTGGTCGCTCTAGGTCGTCAAGGTTTGAAATTATTGGTATTATGAAGACCTTTCTTTCTGGGGACATTTGGTTCCACGGCCTTGACATTAATGCGACATCATATGAACATGATGAGATTTCTGAAGGAATTGACCCTTTGTTGGCCAAAACTCTATAAGGTAAGACGAAAGTCAAAATCACGACGGAGGGTGGAGGAAGGGCGGACATAGGATCTGCACAGTTACAAGATTTGTCTCCGATCCCGACCAAGGTTGATATATTACAGTATGTTGAGTTCGATCATTGCGTTCGTGATCTTTTGATTGAATTCAGGATATCTGACAAGTGGCTATGGTCCAATTCAATCCCCTCTTTCTGAATCACCTATCTCTTAAAGTTTTAGTTTGCTTTGATGCCGATATCTGTCTCCATAATCATTACCAGTTTAAGTGAAGGAGAGAATAGTACCTTGCAGATTTCATCTCTGACTGGCGAACGCATGTAAGATTTCTGTCATCCTTCGGCAAATATCGCCTGGAGGCTCCATGTGAGATTAATTTGAGAGAATGGTTTTGGTGGTATACGATGATGACTTGGAACCGAACATGAGGTCCCATCGAGTCTGGCCGAGTGTTGGTAAATAGTAAACTGATGGAAGATGTTGAAAGTTTGAATTATCCGCATCTACTATCTGACTTTTCATATGTACTAGAAGAAGAGAGTGGACAAGAGTTGTCCGTAGAGAACCATGGTTTCATAGGAAAGAAAGGCTATACTGTATCAAACTGGATCAATCAATATATCAGTTGAGGCATAGGTCTTCGAATACAACATAACAACAATTCAGACTAGACCCCTTAATGGAAGTTTGAAGATCCGAAGCTACGATTGAAAATCGACCTACTAGGTACTCTACCCACGCCGCTTCTTACCGAAAAATGTTGCAAACGTTGCATTCAGGGATGTAAACAAGAAGGATCAAATAGAATATTACGAACGTGCGACTGACATGATATGCAAGCAAGTAACAAGCAAGGAAAGCTAAGCTGCAGTACCTGCGCTCCCGAGATGAATACAAGAATAGAAATCATCCAAATAGGGTACTCCGCAAATTATGTATGGATGCACAGAACAAGTAAGTGCCGGGCGTATAGTTGTGATGTCGACAATTTCAGATGTTGAATTTTATGGGTAGTGAGGGAAAGGGAGTTGTGGATTGTGGGTTGTCATGAACGGGAAAAGGTCAAATAGGAGCAACCAAAAATGCAACCAGATCTCCACAAGGCACATCAAATATCAATCAATGGATGCAACACCCGACCGTGATGCATCTCATCACCAGTAAATGCACGCATCTGCGTATGGTATCCGAGTGGCCCAATTGGTTTCTGCTACCCTGGCTACCATTTGGTGAGAAAAAAAGCCAGTAATATACCCTCAAATAAGGTAATTTTGCCCTGATTCTTTGTGAGATTAAATGAGCTGCATTAGGATCTATTTATGGATATTTTCTTTCAGACTTGAGGTAGTACCATCCCCATCCCTTGGCAACATTACATTGGAAAGCTGATTGATCCTATGTTTCCAGTTGTCAGCATTTGAATCCTTGAGGAGAAGGTCAAGGATTATAACAGGTCGTTTACTACGTTTAGGGCTCGTCAAACCAGTCGGAATTTAGATCTGATGGATGCTGTGCTTGCTCGGCCACTCATGACTAGCCTTGAATTTTGGGGTATCGTATTTTCACACATGCTTGAGGGCGCTTAGGATGGACTCGATGGAGAGTTGTGGGATGTGTGAGATGTTTGGAAAAGCGACCGAGAGCTTCCTGGTAATTCTTCTACCGCACGATTCATATTGACAGGGTGAATGGAGGCTAAGCCTACTGACTTGCTGTACTTTGAAAGGACTAGCGACCGAGAACATGAGTGAGTACCTGCAGTAGGTACCGTAGGTAGGTATCCTTAAAGGTCTGTGGTTTCACACGAAAGCAAAAGCATAGCTATCTCAGTTCTAAGTTGAATGAGGCTTATAATTCCTAAGGTCATCAGTAAGTACACTGCAACATGGATGGATGGATGGATTTGTTTTCAAAACAAATTGGGTAGTAAGTTAGTAAATGATATAAGTTTCAAGCAAGCATAGAAGATAGAAATGGAATTAATTCAGATATATTCAAATAACCAGGAAGACATGCATCTTTTTAATTGCCCTTTTAGTTTTAGCATGCTCTGTCTGGTCTTTGTGTAGTGTGAACTATACGGCCAACTGGGTGTCTCGGATCTTGTGTGAAAGGGTGAAGGGGTGAAGGAGTATTGGAGAGCATCGGTTGGAGGCTTGAATGATTGATAATTCCACAGTAAAGGCTTCCATGACCAAGATTCCAAATGGATGGATTGCCGGTATTTGAAGTATTACTTTGAATAAGCAAATAAACGAATAGGTACATGTTATCAATGATTGCAAATCCAAGAAACTCTAACCCCTCATTAGCAAGGTATACACGTGTTGAGCATTAATAGCAAAACCCAATCAATAGAAGGATAGCTACTATATTGTATTACAATTGCATTGTTATCTACTTACTCCATAGCTAGCTACCAATAAGTACCTACCGGTAGGTTTGTAGGTAGATATCCAGAGTTTGAGGGAATAAATTAAAAGCATCTTGTAAAATGATATTTTGTACCCACTCACACTTCAACACACTTATTACTGATACATACATGCATATACCTCTTTTCAACGAATAATGCATCTCGAGATCATGAAAGATGTTCATTCACACAAGATCCACTCACCCACAATGGGCTTGCACTGTACAAGTCATTAGCTAATGCTAACGCGCTATGCAACTGGAGAGAATACTGTACCTAGATACTCTGCAGATACTACCTAACCTAGGTACGTATTCGAGTACTACACAGTCATGATAACTCAAAGTATCTCAAGTATCTATCTATTCGAGTATGCCGGAAAATCATTAGATCTACAGTAGAACCAACACGTACTACTCGCGGAATTTTCTAAACTCTATCTCTATCTAACCGCCGTTTTCTTTCAAGAAGACTAATTGATCAACAGAAAGGGGGTTCTTTAATCTTAGGGACCGCAACTACTAGAGTAAAGGTAGGCAGATAGAGTACCGAGTAGAGAGTAGGGAGTAGGTGGTGAGTTCAGAGAGTAGATGAGAGCAGTGCTCTCCTCTCCGTATATCAGAATAGAATAGCGTCGAGTAGAGTAGAGTAGACCTCCGTCTAACAGAATAGAACACCTAGTTTAGAGGACGCAACTAGGTAAAATATAGTATAATATGCCAATTCAACGAACCGCATGCCTTGCCAACAAAAACAAAGGCAAATAGATCCGCAGCCTTTCTTCTTTTCCTTCTCAATACCACTCAATACCACCGCCCTCACCTCCCCCCTTGTCTACCCAAAAAGAGGGTATTTTTCTATCCTTCCTATTTAAGTTTAGATCACAATCTCATTGGAACGAGAGAAAGAAAGCAAAACCCAAAAAAGGATCCCTCCCCCGTTGACCCGTTCTCAAATCTACCACACCCTCATAATAATAACAATGATAATAAAAAACCACACACAAGAATTTCCCCTTCCCCTTCCCCTTCCCTCCGTCACGATCCAAAAATAGCTATAATTAGCATCCCATCATCCCATCGCGATATACTTTATCAGTTCCTATCAGTCAGTGGTAACATCAACTTCACAGAGGAAGGAATCTTGACATAGACTGTACCTTTATCAATTCATTTTTCGAGAACTTATATCATTGATACAACCTCTCCCCCTTTCCCGTCCCTGTTCCCTCTCCCTCCCCTCTCTACCTCAGAATACATCTCTCGTCTCTGCCAAATACATTCTATTACAAGCGGTGTTTTCTTTCTTCTCAGGTTGTATCACTATTTGATTTTTTTTACTTGACCATTTGAGGACGGCTTGTTTCGACCTCACCTCGCCCTTTTTCCATTTTGTCGGGAGTAAAGCAAAGGAAGAAAGAAAAAGAAAAGAAAGAAAGAAAGAAAGAAAGAAAGAAGGATATTGATACAATCAACTTTTTTTCCCTTCACTCAATCTCATCCTATATCACCACGAAACAAACCTCAATCGCAACGTTATCGACGAACCCCTTCATCAGATCGTTTATTCACAGTACTCCTTTTGCTAGCTACCTACCTACCTACCTACCAACCTATCTACCTACTTAAGCTTCTATATAACACCTTCTACCCTTCCATCAAAATCAAAGTTCATCTAAACTATCATCCCACGTCAGACATTTTACTCCGCCGATATTCGAACACCCGATTACTGTACTCCGTACTTGCTCTGTATCTCTCATATCGACGCCATTGTATTATAAATTTCCTACTAAACTTTGATTCCTTTGTCAAAAGGTTGATTCATTGATGACCACGATTCTACGCGACTTTACCATCAACGAGTCCGTTCACCGATAATTCCTTATAATTACACGTCTGAAACTGGACCAATTCACCCAACCAGAATTTAAGCAACAGGAACGGCGCGCCGCTGCCGCAATGGGGAGAAGAAAGATCGAGATCAAGGCCATCAAGGATGATAGGAATCGTTCAGTGTATGTTCTCTTTGTGCGAATGCAATCTGCGGCGCAAAATGCTAATCTCATCTTTACAGCACCTTTTTGAAGCGCAAAGGAGGATTGTTCAAGAAGGCGCATGAGCTTTCCGTCCTGTGTTCCGTCGATGTCGCGGTTATAATATTTGGCAGCAACAAGAAATTATACGAATATTCTAGCAGTGATATTGGCGAGATTATGACAAGATATCAATACGTACGTGTTTTACCGCGTTCGGCGCAGGAATACAAACTAACATCAAATATAGTATGGAGGCGCCAATGAACACAAAGGACCTTCTGATTACTCGGGCAAAGGAAAGGGGATGGATGACGATGACGATGATGATGATGGATCCCCTCCTTCTCACCACGGGTCAGTTGAACCACCGCAAATGATGCCTCCTCAATTCCAACACTCGCCGTATCAGCACATCCGCCATCATACTCCATCTGCCTCTCCTCCGATCCCGAACGGTGTCTTTCAACATCTTCCGCAGCAACGCCAGCATACACCACAACCTGGAATGGGATCCCGGCCATCATCTAGAAATGCACCACGAAGACAAAGCTCCCTTGTGCCGCAGCATCCTCATGGGCCTCCTACGAATGGTCAATTTGCTTATGCGCCAAATCCACCCTCTTACAATCCTCAAATGACACCTGGTCTGCCACCACATCCACACGCTCTTCCGCAACATATACAAGGTCCGCCTCAAGGAATGCCTCATCCGCATCAAAGTCCTGGACCACAATATGCACATTTTGCACCCCCGCAGAATCCACAGCACCACCCTCAACACCCTCAACACCCTCAACACCCTCAACATCCTCACCACCCCCAACAACACTTGCAGCAGCATCCTCAGCATCCCCAACAGCATCCCCAACAGCATCCCCAACAGCATCCTCAACAGCATCCTCAACAGCATCCTCAACAGCATCCTCAACAGCATCCTCAACAGCACCCACCGCTCCCACATCAAATTTCTCAACAGCACCCTCATCCTCAACAGGTACAGCAGCTATATGTGGAAGAACAAAGAAGATCTTCAGCACCACCGCCATTTCAATCACAAGAAAGGCCTGTATCCTCGCGCGCAACGGCTTCTCCTCCACAACCACAACCACAACCACAACAGCAAATGCCACAACCTCCACCACCTCAACCGCAGCAGCCCCAACCTTCGCCAGAACAGCAGCAAGCTCAACCACCACAGCAAATGCTAGAGCCAGTCAAGCGCTTGTCGGTAAAATCCAGAAGTATCTTCACGCCAATTGATGAGAGTCGATCGATTCTATCACAACATTGGGCAAGCTCAACCTCCAATACTGATTCAATAAAAGAAGAACTCGATGATCGCTCTCAATCTGTGGATGTTACAGTGAATCGTATCAAGCCCCCTTCACCACCTCAAAGATCTCAAACGCATAACAAGAATCGCAACATATCCCTGTCATCCTTGCCAGACGGATTCGCACCACCATCTCGTACAAATAGCGCACAATTGAGTGCAGGCGGTGGCAAGAGACCTGTGCTAAAGGTACAGATTCCGGAAGAGGCGTCGGATAACGGTGGATCTGCCACTGCGGAAGATCTCTCATCTCCACGATCTGCGAGTGCGGCTAACCCCCAGGCACGTCGTAATGGCGGTGATCATGGCGGAATGGTACTCCCGCCACCTTCGCCGTCCGCTTCGGCTCTATTGTCGGCCGGTGCATCGGGGCCGCCCAATCCTTTCGCACGACCACATCCCGTTACACAGCCTTCTCAAGGATCCAATGCCAGCGGAAATAACAACAACTCGAACAACAATATAATAGAGACAGTGACACCAGTCTCGGCTCTTCCGTCGCGTTTCATGACTAACGAATTTCTACCAAGCCCTTCATCATTTTATCCTGAATGGAATTATGGTAGAGGTGGTGATTCGAATACATTACCTAGTCCTCTGAATTTTGCAACCCCTGTTGTGGGCACAGGCCCCAGTTTTCTGAGAGATGACAATGGTGAAAGGGGTGGTAAAAGAAAGACACCCGAGCAAGATGAAAATCGAGATGTTGGAGATCAAAAAAGAGTGAAGCATGATGGATGAGTTGCAACTCATGTTTCTCGAAACTAAGCCGAGGGACTTGAGCATGAATTGTTATGGATATGAGATTCACGAACATGAGCATTTGGTTGTGGAAAAGATGTTCTTTGTGGGTGGAACAGAACTCAATTTACATTTCTTGGAGATTTTCCATTGCATTTACATTTGGGAAGGCGTTTTTACTATTGATTCTCTGAAGATGGATTGGAGGTACATTTTTGATGTTTTTTTATTCATTTTGAGTTTTGCTTATTCCCCCATTTGAAGATTTTATTGTTCTATGTTCACTCTTCATTCTTTCTCCCATGCAATCTCCATCCTCTTTTTCCCTGTCTGAGAGGCTGGGAGGCTTCAAAAAATCATCACTTGTGAAGACAATGTGAAATTTGAGTTTAGACTTTGATAATTTGAGATGGGACTGGATGGCGGATTTGCATTCTACTCCTTTGTAAATACCCTTGGGATTTCTGGAGGGGGCGTTATTTGTGTGATACTTTTTTTTCTTTTGTCATGTTGGTTCCATTCGAGGTGAGATGTGTGCTTGAAGGGTGAGAGTATGGAGTAGTGGGGTGTATACGGAGATTGATATATGAGGATGGCGATGGGGCAGTGTATGAGTTTTGGGTAGATAAGTAAGATAATTGAGAATATGGTGTAGCAAAGTGGAATAAAAAGTTTATTGATCAATGAGAAGTCAATCAAATGCCTTGCTTTTTTTTTTTTTTTTCACTCTTACCGTCATCTTTTTATCGGGCCCTGATGCGTGAGGAAGGTTGTTATTTGTTAGAGTTGATTGTGGGTGCAAGAAATTGGAGTTTTCCATTAGTGATGGAAATCTTGAGCAGTATCAATACTAGTATCATTTTTTGCTCTTGTAGGACATTTGTTGAGAAGATTTAAACATCACACCACACGGGACTCCTCGTTTGCAAGTTCAAACTCGGAACATTCATAGAGATGGTATCGTCTTGGCCTTTGAAAGAGAGGTATTGATACAAGTCAACTGAAGAGGAAAGTAGAGATCGAGTATTTGAATCTCAAATATATTGGATGTATCATGTTTTCATAATAGCTGTCTCTTGGTGTTCAATGGGGCGTGTTGAGTTATAAGTGCTATGGTTAAATCAACCGAGGACGTAATGAGAGAAACCAAACTTTTGACTTCATAATTCCAAACCCATCCATACTTCGTACGATGAAAGTCACCACCAGTCCAAATCATCCATCTCAAACTCCGTATCGTAAGTGCTCACTTCAAGCACACACACCCTAAAACAAACGTACCGTTAACCCAGCTCTAGCATCAATAAGCATACTCGTCCCTGTGATAAAACTGGCAACTGGACTGCACAGAAATACTATCGCATCTGCTAATTCATCCGGTTGAGTGATTCTCTTGAGTGGCACGACGGCCTGGACTGTTTTTTCCAAGTGCGGGTTCACGCTCGCTTCGTGTTAGTTCATCGGTCCTGAAACCCAGATGGGATATATGGAGTTGACGCGGATTCCACGGGCGGCATAGTCGACGGCTGTTTTTCACCAGTATCATCGTCACTAATATAAACACAAACAATCACACAATCCACTCACCGCCCGTCCTCGTGATTCCCACAATAGCATGTTTCGCAGTCGTATAAGATGGCTTCCCCGGAAACGCAGCGAGCGAATTCGCGGGCCTGAGATTCACTATACATGCCCGTCCCAACGAACGTTTCTCATAGCGTCCTTGGAATTCCCGCTCTTCTTGCTTTAACACTGCGGTGCAAATCGCTCGGTTATAGAGGAGTGTTTCTCACACATTGACGTCGAGGACACGCTCAAATTCAGATAGTGGTGTTGAGCCAAGATCAGTCAGGAGTGATGACCAAATCTTGAGGTCGGATGCATTGGCTAGCTTCTATGTGTGTAACTGTGTATGTAGTTTGGGACTGGGTCCTAGATACGCCAGCGCTGTGCACGTAATAATCCACTCTTCCGAGTTCGAGAATGGCGGCGTCGACCATGGCTTGAACGCTTTCTTCGAAACTCACGTCGATGTGGGTGACGAGGGCGCGGTACGGCAGGTTGGATGTGTACTCTTTGTTCTTGGTGGCGGCTTGTTGGGCTCCTTGAAGGTTGATGTTTGCGAAGAGGATGCCGGTGGCTCCAGATTCGGCGAGGGAGAAGGCGGCATTTTTTCAGATGCTGCTGCCGGCCTGGGGGTGTTAGTGGGGGGTGAGGGGTGAGGGATGAGGGGGGACTAACTCCGGAGACGAGGGCAAATCCTTCAGTGGCCTTGGATGCCATGGTTTGAGGTATGGTCTGGGGACTTTGGGAGAAGATGATAGTTGGAACTGATAATAATGATGAAAAGATAAAGAAGAGCAAGAAGTGAGGAGTCAAGGGATCTGAAAGAGGTCAGAGGGGCTTCATATTCATATTGTTGAATTTATCACTCTTTTAGCCAGGTGGATCACACTCTTCTTCGGAAAGGATGTATACTATAGTGGATTTATGGTCTCTTCTCCAGAGTAAGAATTTTAAGCAACAGTTTGAAGGTTTTAATGGCTTTCCATGCTTTTGAAGTTTTTAAAGGGATCAGAAAGCTCAGCTTGGGGGATATGTTATATCATGGAGTTGTTGGAGAGCGGAATTGAGGAGTGGAGAAGTTGTCATGGCGACGTAAGGCGTTGAGCAAATATGACTAGATGAACAAAAGAGCAGACTTCCCTGCCTACTTACCACCTACTTCCATCCTTCATACTTTATATCATTTAGTATACACCTACATGATCATACTCAATTGTGGAAACCGTCTCCTCCATGGCCAACTTGACCTACAACATTACCTAGCTCACCCGGTTTAACGAATTCATAGCATTATTTCCTCATTGACACTTCTGCATGTGGGATATATATCCGCTGTACTAATATCCAAATATAGAAAACCTTCCGTAATAAATAGTGAGAACGGCGGCACAGTAAAAGTTTAACAGTACTATAAACTCAACTGTGGATCTACCAACTACCACAGGAGTGGTACCTAATGTTACCGTCTGGGTTACAACTGGGTTACAACTGTTGGTGAACCAACAGCCTCTTATTAGTATGTATCTAGATGACACATCGAGCGGACAAGTATGAGCTATGAATTTATGAATAGTAAGCACCATATAGAAGCCTAAAATCCCACACATTCTTTCTCCCAGCCGAAAGACGGCAAATCCTGTGATTCTATCTACAGAGAATGTATCCGTGAAAGAAAAAGTCCTTTCGCAGCACAAGTAACAAAAAGAGCGCTTCTCACCTGATGCTTATAATTTACCACCTTGGGATATCCACTGCTGGATGGTTCATAACCTATTCAATCCCCTCATCTTCAATTCTCAAAACGTCCTCAAATAGTGGTTCCTCATAATATCCGCCATCCTCTCCACAACACCATTGTTGCTGACCTCCAGCCCAGCATCGTATCTAGCTATGGCGCCGGCGACATCTCAAAACTTTCATGGTTGGGTGTACATGTTTCCTATGCGTTCGGAAGCGTAACTACGATTCTCCCTTGGTTTGTTCGCTTGTTTTTTCTTGGTGTGTATGAAATAATCATTGATTTTGATTTAGGTGTAAGGCGTATGGCACGTTTAACACCAAATGACTTAATATATCGCATGTGGTTAGCTTCTGCGTTGAGAGTGCGGTTTGTGGGGCTGCTCCGTCGTTTAATGCGTTGATTGTGGGGAGGGCTATTTGGTGAGTACTGAGAAAACATCCGCGCGTGACTTGCCGTTGATGTTTTGTAGTGGTGTTAGGTATGTATGTTGTGCAGTCTGGCACTTGTAGAGGCCAAATGGTGTAGGGTTATGCTTTGTATGCTAAGTGCTTGACTTCAATATCGGTGACGACACCGTACAAGAGACACCGACGTATATGGGGTTGGTGGGATTGATATGGTGAGTTCACCTACTTTTACATCTTCCGGTCAATATGCTGACGATTACTAGGGGAGGTGACACTGTGCTTGGGCCGGTTGTATGTTTATAATATATATACACTTTGGGTTCCAGAATCATTTCGAATTCATAACTACTAATTTGTCAATAGATCGGAGGCGCTTTTGCGGAGAGCAATGCAACCTGGAGATGAATAGACTTTTTCAAATATTCCTCCCTTATTCACATCATCTAATTTACCAAATCTTTTCAATAAATAATATACTAATAAGGAAATCCCTGGCTTTCTACCTTAATATAGTTGTCGGAGGTATATTCTCAACAATATTTCTCTGGATATTACCTAGCATTACTCTTGCCCCTAACCAGCCTCTAAAAGATCGATTACTGTGCCGAACCGAATGGCTGGGTGTATTATTCCTAGCTGGAACTCGCATTTGTCTTACAATGGCAATCACATATGGCGGCACTGAATTCTCATGGAATTCTGGAAGCGGAATGACATTATGGATTGTGCCCTGTGCTTCTCAAGTATACCATCCACTTGTCACTGAGAGGCCAAAGTTATACCCCATCTGGCTCATTAGAAGACCAATTCATTCCGTTTTGCAGATCCTTAGCTTCTGTGGATTTGTCCGTCTCTTTGTGAGTCAAATGTGTGCTTCAGTTTAGACCTCGAAGTTTTGCTAATTCTGACAGGTACCCACGTACTATATCCCACTATACTTTCAATTTACAAGAGTAAATAGCATACTTCAACATTCATATTATATCGAATGACTGACGATCAATAGGGCAATTCGCCATTACAAGCTGCGGTTAGACTACTATCCTTCATCGTCCTTGGAGTGACGGCTATTCTTCTAAATAGCGCTCTTTTGCCTGTACTGGACTAATATATGCCTTGGTATCTGTTTTATGTACTCTAATACAATGAAATAATCCTATAAGCTGTGCAGGGTTCTGACATTTTGATCAATATAGTAGCGAAGCCCTGCAGCTGCTTATCATCGGTTCTGCATTAATGTGTTAGTCGCACACGCGAGAAAGAAACCTACAGACTGATGGCTAATAATATCTGTTGTACTCATAGACACTGTATTCCTTACCACATCAGCCCCAGAAATATATTGATACACAATCCTTATTGGAGTTGGTCTTGGTGCATTTACCCAGCAATCCTTCGCCGTGTCACAAGCTCTTGTGTCATCAGAGGAAATTCCCGACGTTGTAGGATTCCAAAGTTTCGGTAAGCGAGAGGAAACTTCTACACCTACAGAAAGACTCCCGTTCTGCCAACCAAAAATATAGGACAATTCATTGCCATCGTTTTAGCTCTTGCAATAGACGGGACAATCTTTCAAAACGAAGCGATCAAGAAACTCTCTAAACTTCTACCCAACTTAAGTCAAGCAATAATTCAAGGAATGATTTCTGGTACTGATAGTACTTACTACGAGTCACTAAACATAATAGACAGAGAGAGTAGCTGCTGTGATTGTTGATGCTGTCGGTCTAGCATATGTTATTGTTATTGCCGCTGGAGCACTAACTTAAGGTTTAGTTCTTTCTCTATCTCTCCCCGAAGGTTATATGCCGATATTAAGCTTGTGTAAAACATATAATTACTGATATATTGAATAGTGAACACTCTTTTTTGTAAAAAGGGTTTAGAGCATAGGGATTCTCATTGGATGCACCATGATGCCAATATATACTCAGTTCGGGCGGGTGCAAAGACAAGGAGGCGTTGGAAAACTAATCCGATGGATTGAAGGAGCTCAAAGCCTAATTCAAATGTGGCTAATGGTCTAAAAGGGGGGTCTTTTTAATAATATAATTCCAGTAAAATCTTTAAGAAATTGAATCTACTTTCGTATAAAAACCTCACAGTGACCCTATTGCATGAATAAATTCCCCACTAGATAAGCGAAAGCCATAATCTTAGCCTAGGAGATGGTCACTGTACTAGTGCCAAGCCGGATCTCCCCAAGTAAGCTTCTTTGGCTCTTCTAACCGTCTTTCCCTGCGTCGGGATGATCTTCTCCAGCCTCACCGGGTTTTAGACTCGGTGTTCGGGGTACGGTGGCATATTGAGCTGATGTATTAGAATGCGTTAGGCGTACCCTGACTTCTCTTAAATAGAGGCACTATTGTTACTACACATTCATTAATAGTAGTGATTGTCGATTTATATTAGTTATTGGAACAATATTAGAATTTCGAATAACACGCCATACATACCTATCCTGAGACCGTACTTGATCAGCGGTAACCCTAGCTGGAAGAAATGGTGTATCTATCCATACATACAAATGCGACACAAAGAGTTAAGATGCTTATGGCTATGGTTATCCGAAATAAACGAAATTCAATTGCACATCATGATCAATTATCACAAATCTAGCTTTTGCGCTGGACTTAAGACAAATTATTGACTTACGGATGAAACAAGAATAGAATGGCTCGGATGTGAAGAGAACAAAGGGTCACCAAGTCCGATTGGATTTAGTGGCTTTTAGCTGAAGAATACTATTGTGATAGTGCAATTAGGTCGGGAACCCGCTGGAGTAGCACTGTAGCACAGATCTGTGCTACTTACTGTGTATGACCTCGAATTTATATATTTGAGCAGAGTCCCGAAAATCATGGGTTTGATATTTTATTTCTATAATAATTAATTCTTCATCGTCTTGTCACGTCCATTCTTTAAGCACTTCATTTTTAATTGACATTATATACCATCACAATGTATATCTCAACATTTCTTCTTCCTCTAGCTCTCCTCCCTGGAGCTCTCTCTTTGGGCCCCGTTCCTACCATTCCTTCCAACCATAGCTCTTTACCCTTGGTTCCGTACACTTACCCACCTCTCGAACAAATCCGCTATACGTTGTCTTTGGAAACCTTTTTGCTCGATGCGAAGGATTGGTCTGCGTTGAACTTGGTATATACGCACGATGCCGTTGCGAATTTCACGAGCTTGGGGGCTGGTGTTTGTATGTTATTTCTATTCCTCGATGACATGCTTTCGTTTCTCTTTCGATTGGTACTTGGGCTTAACCATTTTTTTGCTGTGTTGTTCATGGTGCATGAGGACGAGTAGGAGGACGTTCGTAATGGAACTAGGAATTGGAAACAGATGATAAGAACGAGGAGAAATAACTAACACTCGTTTGAAGGGACCGGAAGAGACCAAATAATCGCAAATGAACAAAAGGCTTTGGGGGCCGTAACCCATGGTATTCATCAGATATCGAGCAGTGCTATTCTGATCAGCCCTGGGAAGTTTGATGAGGCCCGTGTTACGAGTTAGTATGTATTACCATTTCTTGATTATCTCCCTCTGCCCTGTTTTAAACTCATCCGCTTCGAATTCCAACCCCTATTAAACCTCGCAGATCATGCTTCCCGAAAACAATACTGACAGATTCAAACAGTTATACCTTTAATCATTTCACAGTTGCAAATGGTTCTCAGCATGTATTTCAAGCATGGTTCAAATATCAGGATCAGTGGATTAATACTCGATCATATGATGGAAGTCCAAGTTCATGGAGAGTGAAGGATAGACAGGTGGAGTTGATAGGTGGCCCGGTTGGTGCAGACCTCAAGGTGGAGAGACCTTAGAAGTTAAATGCAATGAGAGCACAAGAGGAGCGTAGTGGGGCTTGTGAGAACGAGAACGACGGCGGAGTGTGAAGGAGACTAAGAGGATGAAGATGGAGAAAGTACCCAAGATAATGGGAAATAATCTGAGAAGCGCAGTCAGAGTATAGACCACCCGACTGGCAGTTTAACAGAAACTTATTATAATAATATAATTCTTAATATATCAAGAATTCCATAGAAGGAAATCGATACTTAATATTTGAGCTAAATACTAAGGATCTGGTGGATTGAAAATGAACGTATTTCAAGAAATCATACGAGTAGTTCCTACTACCTTTCTTTTCTCCTAAACTCGGGTTCATGAACGGCTCCTCTACCCCCTTTCTTCTCCCACCACCATGCCTCCGAATGTATTGCCACTCCTCTTACTATACCTGCAAACCTATCTAAAAAAAATCACAAGAACCAAAACCATAATACCAATTATCATGGGAATTCCCACTCTAACTATCAAATCCGTCACAGTAGCTCCGGTAAGAGCTCTCAAGATGCAGGTTCCTCCCAACCAAACTTCCCCCTCAATCTGTTGCCCCAAAATTTTGCCCTTCAGAATGCTGTTTGGCGAAAAATTGTATGGGAAACTTCCTAGAGAAAGTGCTTATATATACATATTATTATACACATATGTATGTGTATATCATTTAGGAAGAGTTTTATGCTTGAATAATGGATCAAGTTAGAGAACATCCCAAGTTTGCGCAGCACAGAATTTGTGGCAGGAACTTTACGATTTCCTCTTGTGTAGTGAAATTCGAACGAAACAGTAACTGTTTGTAGACAAAAATTCAAGAGCCATGATGTTTATAAAATCTTCTATTTTGGTAGTGAATTTGCTCTAATTTCTACTTCATAATCCCATCCAAATGCTCCTCTGCTAATACCCTCGTCCTGGTATATTACTTCCTTCCATTTGAACTCCATTATGCTCCTCATTTATTATTCACACCATATGTATACCCCGACAAACATAATCCAACATTATTGGTATTTCATGATTAATGTTCGTGGAGCATCTCGCTGCCCTACTACTCTGATATTAGCACAACTCCATACAAGCCTTGACGAATCCGGTCCCAAGCTCTTCCACCATGAAGAAAAATAACTTACTCATCATGGTTCAAGCCGGTACAGTCGCAATAGGGCAAAATGCACATGCTGGATCCATATTGCAAACCCAACTATACAACTAGTGGCTGTGGAATTGTAGCCGGCGCATCTGCTTCATCCACAACATTTCTTGGCGTAGAATTTCTCGGTCTACGGCCCATAACCGGCGCTTCACCTCTCTTGACTTTCTTCCCTTCCGAATGAACGAATGGGGTAATTTTCTTGGGTGTGAGTCCTACGGCCTCTACCGGTATTGGCGGCTCCTCCCTCTTCACCCCCTTGTCGCCATTATGATTGAACTTTGGGCCCGTATTATGCGTTGCATAATGTATTCGTGTATAGGGATCTCGATATCCCCCCTTAAAAATACCAGGGCGTACTCCGCTTACTGCTCCAAGAATTGATATCAGAGAAAGAATGCAGAGGAGACCGAGGATTAGCTTGGATTTCAAAGGCAAGGTTTTGATATTCGTCAGAAGCTTTCCGAAGGAATTGCTAATCTTAATGTGCGAAGATTGAACAGAATTAAGAAGAGAGTTGTTCCAGTACAAAGTCTTGGAGTATTTAGGCCTGTGTGGATCTTCGGAGTTGACTGTTTGAGGTGGAATCTGAGGTTGGTTGTGCATAGGGAGAGTACTGCCAAGCTGGCGGGAAAATGTTCGTGCGTGTACCATTTGAAAGGTAGGGATGGTGTTGAACCTATTCTAGTTGCACTGATGAAGTTGACGGGAGATGATGATTGAATTGGAAGGACGATCTCCAGGCACAAGAAAAATAGTATGAAAATGAGGACAAATATCAAATCGAAGTTCGTCTATACTAAAATTAAACAATGGGGTATATTAACCAGTATAATTCCAGACAAAATGATATAAAAAGAGCTGCAGTGAACAAGAGTAGAGAGAGAAGAAGGAGGAGGAGAAGAAGGAGAAAAAGAGAAGATGGGATGAACAGCACACAAATCAAACCAAACAAGCTCCAAATCAGTTCAAGAAAAGAAAGGGATAGAAGGGTCTTTTTCATCGGATCTTCAGCCTTTAACATTTGATGGTCAGGTCCAGAACCAATCGATCCAATTCATAACGATCCACTAAGATCCAATTTCACTCGAATTCATCATCATATGGAGATCAAACCTTAGCACATTTTCAATGATTTCCCGTCTAGACTCCACTTCATCTAACCATTTCGATAAAAATAAATCGTTATCACGGCTATCAACTTCTTTTTAAACCAGGAACATGAGATGATATCCACTCTGATCGATTGCCAAGATACCTTAAATGGAAACATCATGGATCCTGTATAATTTGAAGCCAGTGTTTCATGATTTCTTTACAGCCAAAAACGCGTGTGAAGTACCGGTACCAAATCAACTTACTTATGTAAGCTCAGAAAGTTCGTTACTATGAGAGAGACGATTTGAATAGTACTGTAGAAATTTGGTTATTGATAGAAACGGTAGCTTGTATTATAGCTATAGGGCGACAAATTCGCTAGTCCAGCCCTGACCCCTTCATCAGCCACAATAAGTTAATATGTAACCTAATTTAAAGCAATCTCCACAGGCTTATAACACTTGCGGCAAACACAGAAAGAAACCCATTTGATAGATCGTTGACATCGGAATATTTACAAATCTTAAGTTTGATGCAGAAATACCAAGTAGCTCTATTCTAACATCTACCATTGCATGAAGGTCTTTTGCCAAGACTTACTGCTGCTATACGAATCTTGTATATCTAGATTCTAAAGATGAAATTACCATTTATGCTGTACCTTTACAAACTCCGCTTGCTCCCAATCAGGATTGAAATATGATATATGGTCCAAGAAGATTATTTTCTAGAGATATTTACCAAGAGAAGTTCTATTGACAGGCAATATATGAACAGCTTCATAATGAAATACTCCCCCAGTGCATATGCATGACTTACTTGGGTAGTATTGATAATACAGTTATCGATAGAATTGGCTGGAAGTACAACAGCTGGCAAAGAGCGATCACTCTCGGATGAAAGACCTATATCTAGATATTCTTCAATCTCATATATTCCATCAGTACCACAGTTGATTAGTTCAACTCGCTTAATCCCCAAATCTACAACAATAATAATATAATACTGCTGAAAGGCACCATCGTAGTGACTGGCGCCAACGGCGGTATTAGCAGTGCTATAGAATCAAGTATTCAGAATTCGCCCGAACTTGCCTCACACCACAGCCTCCATACAGTATGCAGTCCTCCGCGTAATGCCATTAACTCGCCTACTTCTGGTAATGGCATATCGACATGTCGATACACCCTTGCAACATATTGTCGTTGGAACAACCGAGCTTCATAGGCATTCGCAAGAGGCGTCGTAGATCAACGCACAAGTTGCAGTTGGTGAGATCCCGCCCATCCGTGCTCTTAATCCAAACGCCGGCACTCAAGAGTCTGACGGATAAAGATTGAACAATGACGGCTTTGCTATGTCATTCGCCGGTCACTATATTGAAAGCATTGTACTGACTGTTATTCAAATGCAGTCATGTTGGTTGGCTCAGTAGTCATTTAACAGTGGTTGTAAGAATTTATAAGGCATCCATCTAGTTTCCACAGATAACAACCACTTTCCTTTCCAATGGTACAAGCCAAGATTCTCTACCCTCATTAGTATGTCAAAAGTTGATAGTTCTATCAACTTTCAACGAGTGCAAGCAGACACTACATATTCATTATTCGGTTTTCAAGGCATTCCGCGAATCTATCCATTGACAGTTGATCTGAGTAGGTAATAATTTCGCATTCCATTCCTTAACTTCCCCATTTCATCCTCCTTTGCGCTCTTCAAAAATCCAATTTATTAAACTCATTCAGTGTACCTGCCGTCGCCAACGCATCCAATCTCATCTGGGCCCATACTTCGAACCTTTATTTACAGCCATTTACACCCGCCATGCCAAATAAAAAGTTTTAGGACTCGAAGACCGCGCCAAGCCACTTATTATAACGCCAATCTCAGGCTTATGGATAATAGCAACGAATGATATTGGTGTAACGAAAACAGAAAACCCCCTGTTGAACTCTATCAAAGACGCGACTGTGAAGCTCGATCGTATTGTTCCTTATATCTACTTGAACTATGCAGGCCAGTATAAGGATCCCATTGAAAGTTATAGATCTTAGAATGTGTTGAATTCATGAGGTCAGGAAGAGGATTGATCCTCATGGGTCTTAACACACCAGGTCCCTGGAAATTATAAGCTATATATCATGTGTTTCAAACATTAAATATTTCCCATGAAGTGTAGTGCTTGCGGTGATGGTTATGACAGCTGCTTAAACTTATGAATCATCTTACTGCTCAGGACCTCCTCTCCACATGTTCTCACAGTGCTAGGGTGCTGAGATATGCAGTCTATTTTTAAGAGTTGCGATTATAAAACTTTGCTTAGTGAAGCGGAAGTTTAGAAGCACCTTTCATTTCAGATTGATATTTCACAAAACCTAATTCAAAATTGTAAGTTTGAGCGTAGAGAAGATTGCTTAATACGGGTATCTGTTCTTCAGAGAGGAACGCAATGGAATACTTTCCATGAAAGCGAGGACGCTTTACCACCTATATAGACTCACCTAACTTAAGTTGCTGCAGGCATTGAAAGGTGGTTTCATCATATTTTTAATGATAAATCGAAAGCTACATAAAAAGAGGAACCAACTTGGAGTTCCTCTAATCTAAAGACATGATAGAGTTCAAACACACCAGCTATAAAGCAAGTTCCTCTCCTTCAATTTTATTCTGCTGTATTTTCATATGGTTACCCTCATTCTGTATCTCCTTAAAACTAACCTCGTACGACGTAGCCATCGTTCAGCACGCAATTCATACCCTTCAATACAACAAATGACTCTATCCAGCCCAGTAAAATCATGACCGTCCTACCCACAAGCGCATCAGACCGAAACCATTTACACCTATCCTACCCAAAGCCGAACCTAAAATATATTGAGCACACACAAACATCATCTTTAAACCATTTTTGTGACAGTAATATACACAGTGGTTGGTCCGCAACCTAAGCCGCAGGAAGAAGATGGGGACGAAGCGCGTGAAGAAGAGAGACTAGAAGACTTAGTTGATGATGTTGATGTTATGCTGGAAGAGCTGGTAAGAGCAAGTTTAATCGAGGAGCTCGAAGTGATTCTAGGTGAAGAGGATATCGATGAAGTAGTAGAATATTTGGTTGTTGATACTATAGGGGAAGAGCTTGTTGAGGTAACTTTTGGTGAAGAAGAGGGGACGGAGGAGGAGGAAGGAGATTTTGTCGAGCCTATATAATCTGAGTCAGCATTGCTTCCCGAGAGGGGCTCGGAGGTAAGATGATGTATTATCAGCTATTTCCCATTTTTGTCCAGAGCGAGCCGTTGGAGAAATTACTCACTTCTCAAAGAAGAAGAGGAAGAAATCGATGAGCTTTTTGCTGACGTTGTTAAGGACTTTTTTATGTTAGCAATTTCAATTCTACGTGTTGATGCGCGAACTCGACACATCACTATAAAACATCTGAATGAATACTAACCATCGCAGTAGAACACGAGTACGCTGGACTTGGGCATGCACCTGTGACTGAAGGAACTCCATCTGTACCCGAAGTAATAGGTACAATATTTGAGCCGCAACTTGCAGCTTGTGCAATGTGGACATTTGCATTATCCTGGTCAAAAACCACATAAGCACCTCTCATAAAGGTGTCCCCTAAGATCGCATCGGTCTTTTCAGCAGCGTTGGCGATAGGTCCATAGCATGTGGCGCCATTGAACCATATGAATTGAGCTAATTGAACTCGGATGATCTTGCCTGCGAACCCGAAGTCCATCGTTCCTAGGATATTCCTGAAGCTACAGGGAATGGTATAAAGCCCACCTCCTTTGTTAACCCATCCAGGAAAATATACCAGCATAGCGGTAACAAGTGAAGGTGGTAAATAACTCAATGTACTTCCAGAGTCAACAATGACCGGTTTCGCATAATTCGGACCTGTGAAGTTCATCGGGAGGTCGTCTGGAAATGTAACTCCAAAGTATGTCATGTTTATCCAATATCTAGGTTCATTACCATTGTTCATCAGCAATACCATCCACTAAATCAGATATAGAAACACAAATTCCATTACCTTGGGTATCCATCTGGACTGGCATAAAATGGTATAATGGGATTTTTGATCAGTGAGCCATAGTATTTTTTGGTGTCCATGCCGCCAAAAATAATAGATCCTGTAAAATAAGTCAACCTATCAAAGCATTGGGTGAAAAGAAGAGACAATTCTACCTGAAGCAGTGTTCACGTTACCCAAATCGATGGCAAACGCGCGGGTTTTTGTCAGACCTTGTAGAGCAAGTTGATCAATAATGTTGTAATATCCAGTTCCCAGGCCAAGGCCCCAGGATACACCCATTATACCCGCGAACATTCGATTACTGGCTGTTGCAACACCAAACTGAAGTTTTTTGATGGTTGGACCTGACCCCATGCTGGATTTTATTGTTAGTTAAGAGCACTTCGAAGAGACCAGAGCATTTTCCAACCCGAAATTATCCGTCGCATATGCTCCCGTTACTGCACCAATACCATACGCTAAATTCAACGCTTGACTCAACGGTATAAACGACGTAGATTTTGTGGGATCGTATTGAGGATAAGAATTGCAAAACGATGTCCATCCTGAAGTAGAGCACTGTGGATTCACCCAAAGATCACTACTCCCTGTATCGATACTTAGGGTTATTGATTGAGCAGGGTACCCAATTTGTACTTCTTATGATTAGCAAATATAATATAGTATATTTTTGAAGTAACGTACTAGTGATCATGTAAATATCACCTATGTAAGGATTGGCCAAATTTGACTTGGATTGTCTTTTTTGAATATTTGGAACTGATGCAACTTTTGTAACCCCCAGCTGAAAAATCCCATCGTCAACCATCCGGTTGGGTAGGACTTTGGCGGTTTCGTTGGCTTCAAGATCTGCATTTATCAACACTGTTTCCACTGCTGCCAGAAGAAGCAACCATATAACGACAAACATCGTTGAACCAGTAACTCAAGGAGAGTCTCAACATCAAGTCAGACTTGCGATGGGGTTGACTATATATATATATATATTGTTCGCAAGTATTTCACACGATCCTGACATTCCCCGCCATTAAAAAGTCTCATGCCTGTGTTCACCGGGCTCAAAAGCCAACTTAAGACATTGATCTTCGAGATTGAGATATTGCAGCAATAAAAAAAGCCCTTGGCATCAGATTGAGGTTAAAAATACATACTAACTACAGTTATGATTGGGTATCTACGATGAACAATTGCAAATGGCTTATGACACATCAAAATGCTAACAATGCACACGTACCCAAATACTTCTGCACCGTAGGAAGAGAGACGCCAGAGAATGCATTAGACTAAACTTACTACTTTAAGTAGTAAGGAGTGGTAACCATAGAACGTGGCGTAGAAAGAAAGAAGTATGCAATAAGTATCAGGAAGTCAGAAGAATCTTCAATCCATGGGTGGCTTCTTCCAAGTCAGAACTTTATATATCTCACCAGTCTACAACATTTGATGTCAAAACATCCAGCTCTTTTGGCATAGAAGAGTAGGAATACAAACAATGCAACAGCTTCATGCATGGATAGTTTTAAATTTGATGCCTTTTTGACACCAACTCATGCCCAAGGAGACCACCCCAACGAACATGCAGCATCTCCAAAACTTAGCACGACAATCATAACTTAAGATGTGAGGATTTAAGAATTCTATCAAGATAAATGCCGGGCTGCTGGAAAACACAATTGCCTAACACTGGTTGAGGGAGAGCTGCAAGGTAGTCAAACTCGTACTTCATCCACTCACGAGAGGGAGAGCATTTCAAAACGTAGATTAGTGATCTCTAGGTCAATTCCTATTCATGGCGCACTCGCATCTAGATCGGAATGCACAATTTGAGAAGATATTGAGAAGTTAGGTATACAGCCGCCTTCCCGTGGAATGAAATCTTAAGACGAGGAAGCATCAAATAGTGACGTCCTTGTTATATGATAGATCACGTGCAAAGACGTCGAGCTAATCTAATATTAGTTTAGCTTCGAGGTGCAAACTCTGAATTTCGCTTAGTCACTAGCGCCTACCATCGTCGCGGCTACAAATATTCAAATTTTGCGCAACAATTTTCTTTTCCTCTTCATCAAAAAGTATCAGAGCCAGCCACGACCTCCACCTCGACTTCGAAACAGTGGTGTGTTGCCAGCATTCTTAACTGAGTGTGAGGCTCTGTAGAGGAAGCATATCCTTAATAGGAAGTTCGTTTTCCGTGTGTCTTCTTAATTGAGGGCGAGGGGATCTGAATGTCGAAAGAGAGGAGACAAAACAACAAGACATTACCATACCTTTGTGGATGGAATGCAATTATTTTCATGTACACGGGAGATCTGAGCCATTTGACGTATGTCAAGAGATCTCAATCTGGATCATATGCCGGCCGTCGCAACTTGGCGCCCGCGTTTACATGCTTCGGAAACAACAATTACGTGCATTCGCATTCATTCTACGTTGTAGTTACATTCCTTGATTGACAATCTAGCCCTTGTTTATTCATAAATGCCCAGCTGTAGATGACCTGATCCCATTCTTGAAACCTTCGTCATGCCCACGCATACTTCACAATATTTCTGGTGGCCAATGTGTAAATATTATACTACTTGGTTACATCCGACGATTCTATGTCCTTGCATCTTTTCTTCATGCCAAAGATCATTGTAAAGTGGTCGAGCTGGAAACTGCAAGTCCAAAATTAATCTGATGAATGGTTCTCTTTCTAGTTCCGTTGCTACGAGGCTTTCTGCAACCGTCTTGCCGTGCCAGCAGTATCAGTTGAGTCATTTGGCAGTTGGTGCTGTATTACGATATTGCTATATAGGTCTTCAATCCGATACTTCATGAACGCTTACACCTAGGAAGAACAGGTAATAAAGAAAGCCTCAAGACAAGATGGCCCTGAGTTTTTGCATCTCATTGATCAGTCATGACCAGCAGTGATTGTATGGTAAATCGCAGATGTGTGCCCAATTATCCAGCGCTCCTCTGGCCCGTCTTGGTGTTGTTGGAAGCAGTTAAGATAGAGTATCACAGATTATTACAGGCCACACAAAGTATCTTCCCCGTCTATGCGTCGTGTCAAATCTTCATGTTGTGCTCCACAACCTACTACCACACCCTCATAGACATATAATTTCAAATACAGAAGGGAAGCTCATGGACAATCCATTGCCAGGGGGACATATCTCTTGCAATTGCTGAAATATCGAAATCTCAATGCTAACTGGCGGGTATCCCTTGAATTAAGATCGACTGCCAGAGATGTCGCCATGTAACCAACCCAGACCATGAATCCCTAAGAGCCTTGTACCATTTTTTGCGCCATGTTCTCATGCCTTGCTCTCCCTAGAACGCCCAAACCCTTATTTGCAATCATTTATTTATAGTGCTCATTTGTCGGCAGCTGTGACGTCTCCGCTGACCATCTTACGCAGTTCAAATTCCTTTGTAAATTCGCGGCTGAAGACTTCAAGCTCGGAGACCAAATTACGGCAACAGGCAACGAGAGCTTCCTTGGGAGTAATCTCGCCATCCGTCTGAATACGGAGTTCGAATTTGGAGAAAAGAGGGTGAGGAACTATGCGCTATCTGTTAGTACATGATTTCAAAGAAGTATTGGCAGATATTAATATCGTTGAACTGTATTTTTAAGGTGCACGTACTCTTATAACCAGAGAAAATGACATGCGGATCCTTTAACAAATGGGCACGAAGCATATTTCCAAGGGTGTGGTCCTCTTTGTTGAAGGTGAAGATCGAGGAATTGGGTGTACCTGCATAACAATGTATCAGCATAATACCCCGGACCAAAACATGTATCTATGCGCAATGGATCTATAACCTACGGGTATCGGCCTCCTCGGTACATTTCTTCTCACCATCTCCGAGAATGAATAATTCGAATCTGTTGTGTGTGGAATTAGCTTCTAACCTTCGTTAAAGCGCGGGGAGTGTAAGAATAGAGAAGGGAACCATGTACCTTTCTGGAGCGTTAGACATGTTTGTCAAATCCGTCCGATTATCTGTGAAAGCCATAGCTTGTTTAGTGATTGTTCCTTTTTCCTTCTTGATAATTGTCTTTGTGTCTGTTCCAAGCATTCTGTTGGATATGCGACAAACTGAAAAGAACTTACAGTATCTTTCTTGGACGTATCTCCTGCGGCTCTGAAGGCTTGAAAGCGTAAACCTTGATCAGATGAAAGTCGTTATTCGAGAGAAAAGGCAGGAGTAATAGACCAGTCAGGAGCTTGGAGGTTGGTAGATTCTTAATGATTTTGAAGACATAAATAGGTAAGTGAAGCTCAAAGCTCAATGTTTTGGCGAAAGAAAGATGACGCTAAGCTTGAGATGAAGCTAAGACAAATACGGTATAGTCTATACTCCACTGAAAGTGGACCACGTGTGGCCGACTGAGGTCTCGTACGCACCAGCCTCTCTCAACTTCAGCCTCCTCTTCATTTTCAGATTTGATATTTGTTAATGCTATAAATGATTCTGATCTGAAGTTATTCCGGTTGTCCCTCGAATACCTATATTACAACTAGCCGTACATATAAATATCTATATTACGGTGACTTTGGGATCACTTCATATATCATAGCTTGGAAAGCATAGTCCTTCTTTTATTGTTGTGTTGTACCTGAGATCCATATAGATATCCCTTGTTTTCTATCTTCAGGTCCCTCCATCTTCTCTATATAACTGACCGGCACCAAGAGTTACATTGAACACCAATCATCCCATTGCCTTCCAGATTCCGAAACCATTGATTGTATCGAATAATGTCACCCTTCAACCACAAACAAACCCTCCGTAAGGACTACCCATGGACAACTTATCCGCTTATTTCATCTGCTCCTATGCGCTTAATATCAAAGCCTGCCTTAGCTTTAGCTGTCTCTAGAGCTGGTGGTCTAGGTTTTCTTGCTGCCGGTACCGAGTGAGCTAAATCCTATTTCTTTATCTCCATTTCATCATTGCCAATTGCTGCTTTTCTTAAAGGGCAATTCATAAGTATGGAGATCGTCCGTTTTGAGAGTTGAGCTCAGTGAGCAGAGTGTCATATGGTATACGCCACACTCGAATACTACGACAATCAAGCAAACATTTGATAAATCATCTGAACTAGAGCGTTACGGCTTTATACCTACTATCCAGTGATGTCATTGCAAATACCTATTATTCTTTACAATCATACTATTCTTGTCTGTTTCACCCTCATTACAAAACGCAATGGATTGAATGGCCTTTTTATGATATTTTATACAATCAAACTAATAGTAGAAACAATGCAGTCTGTCCACCCTCTCCGATGAAATCAGAGCAATTCAAGATGCTCTCTCAGACGAGCCTATTCCCGGCAGTTATCGTGATACCCTTCCCATAGGAATAGGTTTCATAGTCTGGGGCTGCGATCTTGAGCATGTCTTATCAATTCTTGCACCCCTTCCCCTTCCACCTTCAGCAGTGTGGCTCTTTGCCCCACATACCAGCTCAGACTTGCAAGAGTGGACAAACTCAATTCGCAAGCTCACAGGCAATCTCACCAAGATTTGGATTCAGGTTGGCACCGTTGCTTCTGCTCTATCAGCTGCCCATTCTTGTGATCCCGATGTCCTCGTTATTCAAGGTTCTGATGCCGGTGGTCATGGCCTCGCTCATTCCTCTTCTATTGTTTCTCTTCTTCCTGAATGCGCATCGGCATTGCGTTCAAATGCATACTCGCACATCCCTCTTATCGCTGCTGGTGGAATAGTTGAGTCACGTGGCGCAGCTGCTTCATTCATGTTAGGCGCCAGCGGAATCTGTATGGGTACACGATTCTTAGCGTCGTCCGAGGCGGTAATTCCTGCAGGCTACAGAAATGCAGTCTTAGCCGCAGAAGATGGCGGTATATCAACTACGAGAACAACACTTTATGACAAACTGAGAGGAACTACGGGATGGCCTGAAGAGTATAATGGGAGAGGCGTCGTTAATAAGAGTTGGTGGGATGAGACCAATGGTATGAGCATGGAACAGAACAAGGAACTCTACGAAGCAGAGGCGCAGAAAGGAGACGAGGGATGGGGAAGCAAAGGTAGATTGTGCACATACGCCGGCAGTGGAGTTGGGCTGGTCCGAGAAACGATGGATGCCGGCAGTATTGTAAGGGAAGTCAGGGATGGGTTGCGAAAGCTAATTAGAGAGAGTGGAAGTCGCTTGTAATGCACACCGGATATCATGTGTTTTAGATACCCTATAATTTGACACTTCAGGGGTCGGGATGAAAATCTGAGAATGGGCATCGGGACCCCTTCTCATGCAGGTTCATGATTCTGGCCGATATATAGCTCGCGATGGATTTCTTTTTGTATTTGTCAAATTTCTTTTCAAAATTCCAATATTGAATATTTTTCTTCATCACTTTTGCAGATGCGCCTCCCAACTCTGCTTTACATGCATTTAGAACAACCTTCACAAGATCGCCGATCTAAATCCCGATACCCAATCACAGTATCAACCACGCGGTCCATCTACAGAGTCAGCTTCTAGCCAGCCCTCCACTGCAACATGAACAACCACGGCCGCAGTACCACGCACCGAAAAGAAAAACACAAGCGACAAGCAGCGAACAGTGACCAAGAAACAACAGGGAAATAAATCAACAGGGGAAAAAAACAGACGGTAAAAGATCCCACAAGCAACATACTCTAAACCCAAAGATTATTTCCCCTTGCCCCCTTCATCCGCTGTACATCTAGGTACGGAGCGCGAGATATCCACATCCCACGATCTTCACGACTATGAAAATTTCGACCCTCGAGCACGATATCTCGCTTCCCTCGTTCAATTTCTGCTTGTTGAGCTGGCTGGGGGAAATCTCCTCCTTTTTCGTTTCGTTTTTTGGTTCATTTTAATGCAATTCAACTCAACTCATGGTCTTTCTTGCGATGCTTGTTCTCCGCTGATGTTTGAGGATACGCATGGGGTTTTCTTGGGGGGATATGGGTTGGTATATATGTGAGAATGGACGTGTATTTTGAATGTGCAAAGGAGGGATGTGTATGAATGGATGGATAAATCTATACAATAAGGAGAAGAGAACCAATACATCAGCTAGCGTTACTAATCATATATTTAATACCAAAGTATCGTAATACTGTCCCTATGTGTTCCAAGGTTATATCAACAATTACGCAGTACCTCATTAGGGAATAGGAGAACTAGTTAAACATTAAACGCTTACAATTGAGGAGACCATGGACAAGATACATGAGCAATATGAAGACGCAGCCATGATTTGCAAGAAAACGAATAGTGACCATGAATGATATAAGATTAGGGATGAAGCGTAACCTTAATAAGCAGCACGCATTATTGAAAGACTCGTGATATTTGATAAATCTATATAGAACAAATGAAAGACTCTTATACATACATAAACATACCGAGTATACATGTGCTCGCGGCATCAAAGACAAAAGATGAAAGCGGAATTCTAAAAACGACCCTAAGTCTAACTTTAACTCATAAATTGAGGCTGAGAGCAAAATAGTTCACACATTCAGAGGAATTAAATCGTCAACAGCAAGCAAGCACACTCCCACGATACAATAATTTGAAACACATTGAGGCCATTCTGAACATATCAAGATGATCTCGATATTTAAACAAACAAAGGTGGAAGGAAAGAAAACTAAGAGATATCAATTTCCAGCGCAACGCTCGCTATGCACCCAATCCAACCATTCCAAAAATCAATAATTCCGAGAGATCTAATATCATAAAAGACAAGAAAGAAAAATTAAACCTCCATCCATATGCGTGTATGCACGCATTCAGTCTATGCATGCATACAAGTTCAGCCCTTGCCCTGCCCACTACTTGCGGGATTGTGTCTTATATGTGATCAAAAAAATTGACAACACTCATCCTGCTCTATCCTTCCTATCACAGTATCCCACATTGGGGACTTTATCGCCCCCACTCGTCCAACTAATGATGGTTAATGCTGTAGTGTATACCATGACCACCAAGCCAAATACACAGAGCAGTATGTCTGCTCCTTTGCGGAAGCGCGTTTTAGCTACACCGCGGTAGTGAAGCATTGGCTTTTAAGATGTCAGTATTTTAATTGTAAGAACTGAGGTAGGGGGTTGAAAAGATGATTCGCCAATGAATGAGAGAGGTGGACATACCGGGTATATAAATACCAATGGAATACAAGCAAAACTTCCCACAATCGAAACAAATTTATCCAGATCATTGGAGCCAACATATGCGATGGAGGCGCACAGGGCAACGACGAAGAAGCGGAAAACATTCTTCTGCCATTTGATATAGGGATTGTATTTCCCGCTTTTGGTGAAAAGCTCGTTTTCGGTGATTCTGATGGCTGGGAAGATTTGTAAGGGGGTCGACAAAAGAATAGCGCACGAATAGAGGAATTGAACACCATTGACCATCTTGTCGTCTTGGGGAAGGTTGAGGAGGACAACTGTTTCTATATGGGATCCAAATGCGGCGTAGGAGAGAGCACCCATGGAGATGAATACAACAGTGATGATGATCATGACCAGGCCAAGAACAGGAGGAAACTTCTTCGGATTCTTCATGGATTCTTGAATAGGGATGATCAAACCAATTCCTTCGAAAGTAAAAATAGCCGTGCCAATGAACAATGTCCAGTCTTGCTGATTGAAATTGATAATATCCGAGATACCGCCTTGTTTCACAATTGTGAAAATATCGTAGTAGTAAAGGTAAACCAAGCCAACAAGAATGAATGCATCTGCTACGAGTGCCGTAAAACCAAGCTTACTGATGTCGCGCAAAAGTGAGAATGGTAGGAAAATGGCCATCTGTAATAAGATCAACCATGAGACCTCCCAGTGGGCTCTGCAATCTGACACAGCTGCTATAAAGGCTTGCAAATTCTCAGATGTGAATACAATATATGCGGCCACGAATCCAATCTGACTGACGACGATTGATGCGAGAATGACGGTTCGCATCCATCTCCCGTAGAGCACACCTCCCATATCCCCAAATGAAGCTTCGACCTTTAATCGTGTATTGACGAGCAACACGAAACAATAATAACTTAAAGCTGCAACCAAAAGGAGGATGATGTTACTGAAAAGCATTCCGCCGTTGAGGTATGCCTTTGGTAGGAACAGCACACCAGTACCAACGAAAGATTTGAGCAGCAACAATGAGGCTTGGAAAGGAGTGGTTGTTCCCTGTGGTGCACGCTCCTTGCGCTTTCTTTTGCGACGACCAGGTGTGAGCAGAGCACTATTTTCCATAGGCTCTCTATCGTCGTCACTACCATCACCATATTCATCAGAGACCGCATCCGATCCAAAATACTCATCAGGTCCGAGCACCTCATCATCTTCTTCCAATTCCTCACCAGCAAAGTGACCATAGATCGTCAAAAACTCGAGAAAGTTGTTGGTAAATATCTTTGGGTTCCGTTGCGTGAGCCCTCCGCCTTCTTCTGTATCCCAACCGTCGGGAGTCGGACTGCCTGCCGCTCTGCGTAGATAGTTTCGTCTGAATCCACCAGGCACTTTGATTGTGCCTATATCGAGAACTTCATTCTCTGCTTCTGGTCGTGAGATATGGAAACTCTTACTTCGCTGAGATCGGCTTGCTCGGTGGGCGTCCTCAGTCCACCTGTATATGGGTCTGGTAACATCACCACCTTGTAATCGTAGACTGGAAAACTCATCGTCATCTAACCCAGGTGCAACGTTCTCAACTGCTTGCTTTGATGTACTAGCTGGAGAGCCCGCACGGAATGACGGTGACTGTCCGCTTAGTCCAAAGATTCCATCAGTGGTACCATCACCTCCTAGCTGAGAAGGTCCCGGTTGTACCAAATGTCTCTTTATAATTTCCGGATCCTCGTAAGCTGTCGGACCAGCCCATCCCGAGCCACCTTGTATGGACCGCGGCACTGAACCATAGTTACTATGCACTCCGGTTCCTTGTAATTGTTTGCCAGCCGCAGCTGGTGATAAAGAACGGATGGGTGGTGTTCCAAAGGTAGGTGGAGTCTGCCCGATAGAATTCGACAAAGCAGCGGCTAAGGCGCTAGTACCTGGACCAGGCACATATGATGCTGGACCACCTGCACCAGCGAGAGGTGGAGGAGTAAGACTCTCGGATGAGTCTGCCGCAGCGGCCTGATTCGGAGTAGGGATCTGTCGAACTTGGGGAGTGCCTTGATGAGAAGGTACTGGTGAAGCTAATCGAGCAGTTGATTTATCTCTTGAAGATGGACTCCCTGATCGCCCACGAAACGAGCCAGGTGACGGTGAGGAACCCATTGAAACCGGTAGAGGTCGAGACGAGGATGGAGTCGACATGATGATATGGGATCAAGTCGGTGAAGGAAAAAGTGGCAGGTAGGTATGTTTATCTGAGTGGTAGTAATTCCTTGTGTCTTATCTCATGGTAATGTCTGTATTGTAATCCACCAGATCCTAGTAACACAACCTCTTTCGGGGGTGAAAGATTGAAATCTTCTCCAACGAACCTCGTTAGTAAATAGTAAGATAGTAAGAACTGGTGAATGACTTATACTTACAGAAAGAAGATGCTATTTTGAAAGAATGAACAACAATAAAGTTTGGCAAGAGAGATGTTATAATGATGGATGGATGGATGGATGGATGGATGGAGAGATAGATAGAGAGATACCTAGATATATGTCATCTGTCTATCTCATCTCATTATCATCTTCAGCTTACACCAAAACGAGTAAAAGTTACTACCAGGTAATCTATCTATTATCTATCTTGTCTTGCTTTGCCTTGTAGATGCTTTATTATGGTGCTTGCTTGATCATAAAATGGGCCCTTGTTCATTGATGTCAAACATCCAATGATCCAACACAGAAATCTACAAGTTCAGCGAGTCACGGGACTTCGAAAGAATAGTTATAAAACTTAACCAATGAGAATATTTTTGTAATTCTTTGGTATATGATTGACTTAAACATCTATAATTGCTCTAAATAATATTAAAGGTGTAGATATGATTGATCAGATATGATTCATAATATCTATTTATATATTTATATACCTAATTGGTATATATCTACTTATTATTACTGTATTATATAATACGGAGATATCTACTAATCTAGATAAGATAATAATCTCTTATACAAAATATAAGAAACCACTCACCTAGCACCTATGCATTTCATTTCATTTCATTTCATCCCATCTCATTTCATCATGAGCCATTTTATCATTTTATATGTAGGTATGGCATCTTACTACGAATATAGAAGTACAGTACAGTAGTACAGTATAGTACATCCTTTCCTTCCCCTTCCCCTTCCCCGTCCCCGTCCTCTTCTTCGATACCTTTTCTCCTCTTCTTTGATTCCCCTCCTCTTTCTTCAAACCCTCCTGCTCACTTTCATAAATCTCCTTGTCCTTTCCTTTCTAGCCGATCCTACCTACCACATGACGTCAAACGGGACCGCGATATCCTTGTTTTTGGCTTCATCGGGTCTTAGATCTCGCACTTGTTATTGTAGCTAGATCAGGTACAAGGCATTAGTTTTTGCCAGTAACATTTGACTTTGATTTCCAAGGTAGGTGTCACTGCTACTATTACTATTACTATTGCCATTGCCATTGCTATTGCTATTGCTATTGCCATTGATACCACCATCAATAATTGAGAATGCCCAATGCCGGGCAAGAGATTGACAGCACTCGCGAATCTAGCGCCGGCGAGTATGGAACTCGACAAGCACAGCAGATACAACGCGAGTCTGAAGGTCCTACTGGTCAACCACATACTGGCAATGAACCTTCATTGACCGATCAATCACGGTACACATTTTCTCTCAATGGAATGCACAACGACCACAATAACCAAGCACCGAATCTGCAAGAAGAACAGTCTCAAGATCCCTATTCCGCCGGTACTATGGGGGATAATTCGTTGACCGTGCAAATGCATAATGAGGCAGAGAGGAAGAAGAATGGCACAGCAGTATCTAAATCAGGACTTGTACCTCGACCCATCGGCGGACAGGAGAAATTAGGGATGTTCTCCGGAGTGTATGTGCCAACATGTCTCAATGTTTTGAGTATTCTTATGTTTCTTCGATTTGGGTTTATCCTAGGACAAAGTGGAATACTGGGCATGATGGGTTAGTTTTCCAATCCCTAACGCGCCGACATGTTTTGACAGTAGATCTAGGCATGCTTGTAGCCTCTTATATGATCAATTTTATCACTACTTTCTCCTTGTCCGCGATTGCCTCGAATGGAACAGTGCGCGGAGGTGGGGCGTATTACTTGATCTCGCGATCTTTGGGTCCAGAATTTGGGGGATCCATCGGACTCGTCTTTTACTTGGGCTTTGTATTCAATACTGGAATGAACGCTGTGGGTCTTATCGATTGCATAACTCTAAATTTTGGTGCAGGCGGTGGCAATTGGGCTCAAATTTTACCAGAAACAAAATGGTATTGCTACCTTTGGGCGACCGTCATCCTCGTTTTGTGTACTCTGGTATGTCTGGCTGGATCTGGAATCTTTGCCAGGGCTAGCAATGGTCTATTGGTTATTCTCTTCTTCGCCACGCTCAGCATCCCACTGTCTGCACTAGTAGTCAGTCCCTTTGAAAGTCGAAAGCTAGGCATTGAATATACGGGTATCAGTTTACAAACACTCTCCGGAAATCTACTGCCTAAGCTTACTAAGGGAGCTGCTGGCAGTCAAATCAATGGAAAGGAGACCTTTCAGGATTTGTTCGGCATTTTGTTTCCTGCAACGGGGGGCATATTTGCTGGTGCAAGCATGAGTGGCGACCTAAAATTTCCAAGCAAAGCAATCCCTAAAGGAACTCTATATGGCCTTGTTACAACCTTCATTTTGTATACTCTAGTCATACTAGCGATGGCTACTACCGTGACTCGCGCATCTTTTCTCAGAAATACGAACGTGCTTCAAGAAACCAACGTATCAGGATTATTGATCCTAGCAGGGGAAGTGTCCACTAGTCTTTTTTCTGTTCTCATGGGAATTATTGGGAGTGCAAAGCTTCTCCAGGCAATATCAAGAGATAGCCTACTACCGGGATTTTCGATATTTGGCCAGGGAACCAAAAGAGCTGACGAACCTACTTTTGCCATCATTTTCACATTCAGTGTCACCCAATTGACAATGCTCGGTGACCTTAATCAAATCGCCAGTTTTGTAACAATGACATATCTCGTAAGTGTGATTTGGCTAGAGTGTACATGAACTGCATATCTCCCTGGGTATTTTCTGGCCCATCACATTGGGAATTGCGTCTACTTGTTATTTAGTACAAGTAGGTGTTGTAGCGTGCACATTTGTCATTCATGCCATTCATATCTGTATTCAAAAGTTCATTTTCATGCTAAAGAATTGTTATGGTAGCATTAGCTAACATTCTTAGATGACCTTTCTAGTCATGAACCTAGCCTGCTTCCTCCTTTCTATCGGGTCTGCGCCCAATTGGCGCCCCAGTTTTCATTTTTTCAATTGGCAGACTGCTCTTGCTGGTGCAGTAGTATCAGGAGCTGCGATGTTCGTCGTGGATGGGCTCTATGCAACGGGGTGTGTAGGAATTCTTCTTCTGATATTCCTTCTTATCCATTATTCTGTGGAGCCAAAGAGCTGGGGCGATGTATCTCAAAGCTTGATATATCATCAAATTCGAAAATACCTCCTTAAATTGAAGCAGGAGCATGTCAAGTTTTGGCGTCCTCAAGTCATTTTGCTTGTTAACGATCCACGTCGACAATACAAACTTATACAGTTCTGTAACTCCATGAAGAAGGGTGGTTTGTATATCCTTGGTCACATCATTGTAACGGATGACTTCAGTCAATCAGTACCAGAAGCTGTAAGTAAAACATCAACCTTTCGTATGAAATATGAAGAGTATATTTCCGTACCATAACGTTCACATGTACTGATATCCGAGAGTAGCGCCGTCAACAAGCAGCCTGGAACAAGTATATTGATTTCTCAAAGATCAAAGCATTCATCAATATTTCCATATCTCCGGCATTAGAATGGGGTGCTCGCAATATTATCCTCAACGCCGGGTTAGGAGGAATGAGACCCAATATCGCGGTTATGGGGTTTTACAATTTAGATGACCTTAGAAACTCTCAGCCATTGATAGAGATTTCGGAGCTACCCAAGACATCGAGCATTGCCGAGACACCCAAGAAGCCACCTCGGGATAGGCGTCAAAACAGCAAAGAAAAGAAAATTCAAGGAGTGCTCCCAACTGATTTGTGTCGGGCTGAAGGCATGATGAGTGTGACAAGTTATGTGACGATTTTAGAAGATCTACTCTTCAAGCTGCAGATAAACGTTGCAGTGGCGAAAGGATTCCAAAATCTAGAATTGCCTGATACAGAAAACACCAAAAAATACATCGATCTTTGGCCTATTCAGATGTCTGCAGAAATCGCTGCCGAAGGAGATAGAAAACAAAATATTTTGACCACCAATTTTGATACCTGTAAGGTACCCTATATGGCTCCGATGGCCTTGTGTTCTCTCTAACTGCTAGAAGCAATCAGCCATGAATTTCAGTTTTCTGGGTTTGATAAGTTATTCGTATTAGCTGACAATCTCAACAGACACCTTGATTCTTCAGCTTGGAGTTATCTTGAATACAGTGCCTGCTTGGAAGAAAGCATATAAACTTCGTGTGGCTGTATTTGTTGAATACGAAAACGATGTGGAAGAAGAAAGGGGCAGGGTAAAGTCGCTACTCGAGAATTTGCGTATAGAAGCCGAAATTCTTGTATTCTGGTTAGCATCAGGAGAAGTTCCCTCCTATGAGATAATTGTTAACGGTGCAACTTTTGGTGATCATCAGGTTGATGAAGTCGAAGAGTGTCTCAAGGGGCAAGATTGGTGGGATGAGATACAGAGGCTCCGAGGAAATCGTGGTGCAACTACATCTGCCTCGGTAGATTTGGCTCAAATTGCGAACAGGTTTCAAGCTGCTCCAACTTGGCCGGGTGCATCTTTTCAACAAGGTCCAGGATATGAGCGAGTGAGTATTTGACCTAAGATTCAGTCTTTTCAAGTTGATATAATATTTTGTCTTTGTGTATTCGTTATTTCCTTTGGTTCCTGAGCTGACTCATGGTCCTGTTCTAGGCTGAAAGATTTCTTGGACTTCGACGGTTATTAAAAAAATCGAAGAAGCGACACAGTATGCGCAATTTAAGAGGATTACGTGTCAGTATGGGTATACGATCTCAGAGATTGGAGCCCGATGTTATGAGTCTACATGCCAGTCATGGAAGTGCTAGCGAAGATTCAGAGAGTGATTCAGAGCTCGAAACCGAGGAGTCAGAGTCTGATGATGAAAGCGCTGCAAGCGAGGGAGACCTTGATGAGTTCGAATCAGATTCAGAATCTCAGGTCGACAAGATTAGACCAATGGTACGAAGGAGAAGTCATGGAGATAGCTTACGTGGTCCCCCTGTATCTAAACGTGCAGCCGGGGGGAAAGAGCCTCTTCCTCCTACGATTTCAAGATCCGCAAGGCAATCGATAATCGATTCTTTCAATAAACCGCCAGATCTCTCGATGCCAACCACGTTGGCTCCCGTGTCACTACCACATTCGCCTCAAATACCCAGCACTCAGCCATCACCAATCCCAAATGTTACGGACTCTATGCAATCACTAAAAGACTCGTCAAATTCTTTTGCCGCACCCTCAACAGCAATCCCAAATTCGTCGACATCATCAAAACCGCCAATTTCTAGGCTCGCATCCACCCCAAAATTCTCCTCAAAACCCGTTCCCATAACCCGCGTGGCGACTGAAGACGGTCCGGGCCCTAGCATAATGTTCGCCGAAACTCTCTCTCCCACTACCACCCGCAAATCCGCGCCTCGTATCCCCTCAGCTTACCGTTCCTCTCCCTCCTTTGACCGCATCTCCGAAGCATCTGATTCGTCTAACCCTGCTCCCGGTCCTCATTCTCCCACTCGCTCCTCATATTCTCTGCAATCTGTTCCACTCAGCTTCAATGATTTACCTTGTAGAGCTCAACATTTGATTCTAAATCAACTGATAAAAAGTCAGAGTAAGGAGACGGCAGTTATTTTTACGACGCTACCGAGTCCGGTTGAGGGAACAGGGGGAAGCAAAGAAAGGAGTGAGGGGTATCTTGGGGATTTGGAGGTGCTATGTGGGGGTTTGCCGCCAGTTCTTTTGGTGCATAGTAATAGTATGACAGTTACAGTCAGTTTGTAGAGTTGGGTGGTGCGATATTCAAGGGGAAGATTGGGTGTTTGCATTGAAATAGGAACCTGGAGTTAGGTATTATTTGCCGCATAGCGGACGGGAGATGTATGTGTAAGACAAAGGTCATGATCAAATGAAAAACTATACACTACTTGAATGATGAATCTTGTCCAATTCTTTTACAGGAGCAAGCGTTAAAAAATGTACACAGGGGATATATACCAATCTCGTTAATTCAGAGACGTAAACAGATTCTCAAGCATTACGTTTTGCCAAAGCCCTTCAGTACATTATTGTATATATGCTCGGCCATATCTCTCCAGGGCTAATCACGTCAAATTTTTATGCTAGGAAGAAGTACGTAGCCGAATGTAATGGCATCGTTGATGTCGTATTCGAAGAATAGAGGAGGCATTTTAATTTTCGTTTGTCAATCTTCAATCGTCATCCGTACCAGCAACGCAGCATCATCTATATTACCATCTTCGAGAACTCGCGTTTATGATCCTGTCGAAGATACTTGCGGCCTGGAAGAAGCTGATGCGTGATCTCTTCCCGAAACTTCGAAAACAGAACAGTAAAATTTCTAGGGTGTCTTTTGCATCTCTCAGGGCCTAATTATAAATTCACCTTGCCAATTGCGGTGTTCGTCAGGATTTGATAGCCTCCGTGCATGTTTACAAACGCTTTTGCCCGAACCATGTCTATATTACACTTTAGGATAACTATTTTGAGAAGTTATATATGATATAGGACCGGCGGCGGACGGTGGAAGTCATGGGTCAGAGGCTGATCAGGTACTGCCAAGTTGCAGCTTACCGATGCATAATGCAGATATCATGATACTCTCCAAATGTAAGGTAGAAGAGTCGAGCATCCAAGGAAAGAGAAAACGGTTAAACCTCAGCGGTAATACAAACTGCGCTGATACGCTGCCACGCCCCAATTTGATTGAAGGCCTTAATCTTGCGAAATAAGAATGAAAAGTATCAAAGAGACGGTTGGAGAGATAAGAAAATTATGCAAACCCCTGATTAGTGCTATGATGACTCAACTAAGAATGCATCGCTGATAGTCACATTTTCCCGGGTTCGTTCGCTTGAATCTGTTATTTTCGAGTTTGTTATTGCAGGATCTTCTTCTTCTTTCGAATCATAACTAGCTCGTTTTCCGTGTCTCTCTCGACCACTTCTGTCTGATTCTTGAGCTTGGATCCAATAGGACTTTTGGAGCATTAAGAGAAGCTGTGATATCTTTGGGCGCAAGCATTCCGTATATACGTTGTACAAACGCAATCTTTCAGTATATCCTACGATATACGTGTATCACCCATAGCCAGGGGAGAATAAATTACGAGTGAATCTTGTCAAACTAGTATGGTTTATCTGTCTTCTACGCTACAATTCAATAATAGATGGATGGTATATATTGATTGAGCCTGGTGAGCGTGCCTATTGACGGCCATTTTCCCTAGTCTTCTAGAGATGCTTCGCCTCTTGAATCTGTGGACTTGAGAGCTGTGATTGAGATACTTTAAAGCTGCAATTGATAATCTGGACATGTAGAGGTAACGATATGTCGCGTATTGTTGGGTTGTTCATATATAAATGCCGGTGGGTCGAGTAGAGAGTGAAATTGGTTCATTGAATTCTAACCATTCAATTTAATCATCACGTGTGTTGAGATTTAATTTACACGAGAATTCGCGAATCGCGTTCTGCGCGTCTTCATTCAAGTCATTAAACAAAAGTTCCGTAGCCATTCGTAGCAATAACGAGAACAACGAGATGGCGATACCTGTGGAAGGTGGCAGCTTACTGCATGGTCCCACGTAAGTAATATGTTTCCTCAACAATTGTCCACTTCGAATTAATCATTATTTTCAAACACAGTACATCTCACCCCTCACCACCGACTCGAGTCCCCTCATCCTACAAACCTCTCTCTACATTTGCACTTTCCAAAGCAAAACATTACCAACAGCAATATGGCGATATGTACTTTTTACGATTGACTTCCCTCAAGAAACCCGTTGAAGAAATTGCTAGTGCTGCTTGGGATGGATTTCAGATTTCTGGAGAGACAGTGCGAAAAGTAGAGAGAGTATTGGATGTTAGACAGGGAGAATTATGTTGGGTAGCAGGAACTATTTATATGAATATGCCACTGAAGCCAAATATTTTAGAAGATATAAGCAAAGATGTATGGAATCCCTTTCTTATTTTGGGCATGAGTGGGTGTAGATAATCCGTGGTGCTAATCTTTGGGAATAGCATTGGATATCGGCACCACCACCTCGAAGAAAATACCTGTCAGGCAATGGCGAAGACGAAATAATGCTCGAGGATGAATCCGGACGATTACGATTAATTGGAGGTCAACTAAACATAGAGCTGCTGGTGACAGGTTGTATAGTAGCAGTAATGGGCACAGAAAATGCAAATGGAGATTTCGAAGTAGTTGACATCAAGGTTCCGGATTTACCACCCCAAGAGCCAAGGTGGGAAATATCAGGGGAAAATGAAGAAGAGGACATAGATATGGATGCAGTAAAATCCGGACGCAAGAAGATTGCCCTCATCTCTGGTCTATCCTTCTCTGGAACCAGCGCCGAGAATTCTCTCGAAAAGGCTCTTCTGACTGAATACCTTTTAGGCGAAAGTCTAGATCCCACCTCTCAATCTCACGTTTCAAAAATAAGTCGACTCATAATAGCCGGCAACAGTATTGCCTCGGATCTCGATAGCATAGCTCATGACACTGTTGGCAATACACGTAAAGCACAAAAGAAATATGGTTATGATGCTAGCTCCTATAACCCCACTCCCACTGCGCATTTTGATAATTTCCTCGCCGAATTATTACCAAGTATACCCATCACGTTATTACCTGGACCCAGCGATCCAGCAAATGCAAGTCTGCCGCAACAACCTATTCACCCGGCTATGTTCCCCCAAGCGAGAGCATACTGTGGGAGTGCGCCGAGCATTATTGGAGACGATAGAGAGCCGGGCTGGTTTGATACGGTGACGAATCCGTGGGAGGGAGAAATTGAGGGATGGAGGTTTCTCGGGACTGGGGGACAAAACGTCGATGACGTTTTTAAATATGTAGAGGGCGAGGATCGGTTAAGAATGATGGAGGCGATGTGTAGATGGCGGTGTTGTGCTCCTACTGCTCCAGATACTCTTTGTATGTTTTTGCCTGCATTTCATTCCCTCTTCCTTCCCACTCAACAAACATCCTTACCGTTTCGTTTCAAGTCAAAGACTAACATAAACTAGGGTCCTACCCATTCCAAGACGCAGACCCTTTTATAATCAAAACGTGCCCCCACATCTTCTTCGCCGGCAACCAACCCTCTTTCGATTCAGCAAGTATCGAGGGACCAGATGGCCAAACCGTTAGATTAATATCAATACCAAGTTTCGAGGAGACGGGCGAGATTGTATTATTGGATGCTGAAACGTTGGAGGCGGAAGTGGTGAGGATTACCGTTGAGTAAGGCTGTAGCTATATAGCACATGCAGCGAAAATGGCGCCGTAAGAGAGGAGCGAGGAAATTTACGAGTCATGAATGAATACCTATCTGTCAAGTACCTAGCTATGAGCTTAAGTGCCAGATTTAATGATAGATATTGGTAACTCCGTCAATCTCTTTCTATTATTCTAAAGCACCGCTTTGCTGTCATGGTCCCACGGAGTACTAAAAAAGGGGTCCTCGCTTCTTTCTCCCCCCTAACATCTCACCACATATTTCCATGTTCCCATAAATTCCCAAAAGAGAAACACCACACAGTATTCAGATACAAGATACAAGGTACAAGATACGACCGAACTTCCTCTTCTCTCTGTCTCCCGCCTTCTGCCTCCCTCCTTTCCACCTCAACATATATAATCAATTCCCCAATATCCAATTCCCATCACCCGGCCCCCCAAAACCTTCAATTTCAAAAATCCCATAATCGCATACCTCAAATCCAACCACCTAGACAAAAAAGGCAATTTGAAAACATATATATATCAACGGTAAATTACTAATACTCTTATACTATCAAAAGTCGAATCTGTGATATGATCTATAGTAGAATTTCTAGTATACGGATAGATTCTATGGTAGAAAAGTAGATTCTATAGTAGAAAGGTAGAATCTATAATACAAGAGTAGATTTTATCTCTAATAGATTCTATCCCACTTGAGTATCGAATCTATATGGCATAATAGTAAAACACCTTCGATTTTTATGGCATCAGACTAATTTGATTTACTGATATATCAATTATTCAGATATGCAACAATAGTTTTCTTTCCCCCCCCCCTGTTTGATGTAGGAAGGGAGGGGAAGTGGATGGAAATAAATGATATGGAATAGGAGGGAATCAATCAATCAGAATATTTCGCTCGCGTCCCTACTCTCTACATATATATATATATATATATATATACACATAGGTGAATGAATAATAAATAGCAATTCCGCAGCTAAGGTGATACAACGCTTATTTTCCATCCATCGAATATCCAAACAAAATCCATCTATCAAAGCTTACATATTGCAATCAGTAAATCCTACAGGACAAATATCGAACTAAGAAGGAAATCTTACTTCATCCCTTTTTCCAAATCCTTCCTTAAATCCGAATATATATGTAAATCCGTGTTTGCAACTATGACTACAATTATAACTACAACTACAATTACAATCACAAGATCACCAACCAAAGAACCGGCCAGCACTCAAACGAAATCCCAACACTACACAATATTCATTTCATTCCGTTCCGTTTCATCCACTCTCATTAATTTATCTACCAAGTGAGGCCAAAAAACAAGAAGAAAAAAACTCTCAACCAAAAGTGTCAACGCCAATTCATGCTTAGATATAGTACAACAGCACTCTCCAACGCTATCATCATGCTAATTAATACTCTCACATAATCCCTATACACTTCATCCGCTTCTATAAAATGCAAGTACAGGATATGATATAATTCAAGTGCCCCGAAAATCTCATCAACATCAATAGAAGCCCCAAAGACAAATATCCCCAAGCGAACACCTTATCCTACAACACGTTCCAAATTCGTACCTGTTATGTTCATTCGTTTGTCTCTAGTTCACCCATCAAACTAATGTGACAATGATCAAGAAACAATCTGATTCAAGGTCGATCTACCTGGACCCTGGGCTTTCTTCATTGCTCTCAATTCATCTTCCACTCTTCTTCTTTCTGTTTGTTCGGCCTATGGTTTCACTGTTAGCATCGCTCCCAAAAATAAAATGCCATTGAAATCCCCCAGGAAAAGAATGACTTACCCTCAAAGCCCTCAAACCCTCTGCCCTTGTATCCCTCATCATCTTCTTAAATTCATTCTTCAATACAGTCGTACTCGTGTTTCCCAATCCAGGCGTCACACTTCCATCCCCAGGACTCTTCATGCCCAACCACCTAACCTTCTCGTCACTTAATTGACTCTCAAGATTCTCCTTTTCATCTCTCAATTTGTCAATTTCTGCCTCTAGCTTCTCTCTCTCCTTTTCCCATTCGATAGAAGCCTTGGTCATAACCTCATACTCCTCTATCGTTTCCGCAAGTTCCTTCTTGAGTTCCTTAAGCTTCGCTTCAGCTTCTGCATTATTTGGAGCTGGAGATCTCGCTGCCTGGAGTGCTGCAATTTCGCCTTGGAGCATGAAATTCTTGTTATGGAGTGCGTCCATTTGTTCTTGTAATGCCTTGTTCTTGTTCGTCATGGCATCAATTTCCCTTTGAATAGCGGGGTTCGAGGCGACTTCAGCAGCACGTTGAGCTCGTGAACCGTATGCACCATCTAGTTCTGCTCTAGCTATCACAACCTCGGTTTGCAATTCTGCAACTTTCATACTGATATCTTCTACCTCCTTTTCTTTCTCTGCCAATAACTTATCCTTCTCCCTAAGGGAATTCTCATGAGCAACTCTAGTCGTGGCAGCAGCAGCTACTGCAGTTGACAACTCCGCAATTCTAGCTTCGTGTCCACTCAACTTGCTTGTCACGTCCGCACTATTAACACCATGATTGTCTTTGAGATCCTGAAGCTCTGATTCCAGCTCCCCAATCTTTCTGTTGGCAGAAACGAGCTGATCCTCCAGATTGCGATTAGTAGTTGCGAGACCAGCAATCCGTTCTTGTGAATCACGAGCTGCGATTGCAAGTTGTTCTTGTGAATCCCGATTGGCATCGACAAGACTAGCAATGCGTTCTGAAGTTTCACGATGAGAATTTGTAAGCTCCTCCTCATGTAAGCGACGAGCGTTAGCAAGCTTTTCTTGTAACTCTAGAAGAGCAGCAGATTCTTTAGCCTGAGTCTCGGTACCCATCTTATCTGCTTCTCGCGCTTTCGCCAGTTCAGCCATAGCATTATTGAGTTCTTCCTGAAGATCTGCAGCATTGCGCTCTGTCCTTTCAAGTAGATCCGAGGTCTTGTCAAGCTCTTCTTGCTTGCTTACTAACTCTGCATCCTTTTGAGCATCAGACGTGTTGTTCAATTCTCGCTGTTGTTTGATTTGCCGTTGAAGAACCTTCTTATGCTCTTTCAGTTTGGTAGCTGAAGAATACAACCACTGCACCTTGGCAGAAAATGATTGCAGTGTGAATGGCTCATTTGAATCACCCATCTCAGAACCAGTATCAGAATCATCCTGCGGAACCCGACCATTCGCTGCTCGGTTTTGCCTGCGCTCTTGCTTATGTTTTCGGATTTCTTCCTCCCCAGATTGAATGATATCCCACAGACCCATTAACACCGCTTCCATTTGATCACTGTCTCCAGATCTATTCTTGTTCACTGGAGGATTCGCAACTATCTCAACCGCCTTTGTAAGTTCCTCTTCCACCGAGGGAATAACATCTTGGAAATAATGCAATTGCTCCCTCAATCCAGTTTGTTGTCCAGTAATTGCGGGTGGCTCTTTTAATCCTGGATGCGCAGGAGAAAGAAGACCCCTAACCTCGCGATTCAACTCTTCCAAAGTACCTTCCATAGAAGCATTGAGTTCATCTGCTTTTTGTCTGGCGGTACTGTGTTCCAGGTCAAGTGTAGCAATACCTTGTTCCAAATAATCAAGATGATTCTGTAATGTTTCTCCAGCTTCGGTCGGCTTTCCTTGAGAATTGGTCCTTGCACGTGGCACCGGTTTATGGCTTGCATCAGGATTCGCCTTAATGATGACTTCTCTCAGAGCAGAATTGAGATCCTCCAACTTCTGCTCCGTAGTAGAAATGAGTTTCATATGCTCTTTTGATTTTTCTGAAGATGTTTCCAATGTCTGGTTCGCACCAAAAGCACCAAAAGCTAAATCCAAGGGATCCAATTGTCGATAAAAGCTTCTTTCATCAAACTCATCCTCAATCACTTCGAGGCTGTTCCTGGCATTATGATACGTGTACATACTTTCCGGGCTTCCAGGAATACCACCTAGATGAGCATCGTCTCCCGGATTCGTTTTCGGGCCTTTATGCGTCATCTGAAGGATACCTGCAGTATGCTTCAATAATCGATGCTCCGGCTCAATCAATCTCTTCTCCAAAGACCATAGTTCTGCTGCCAAGTCTTCACATTTCTTTTCACTAGCTTCTCGCTCCAAATCAGCTTCCCGAATCTGATCGCTATTGCTTCTATTTCTATTTCCAAATACACCGCGCTTTTGTTCGTTCGAATCATTTAGATCCACACTCTTCTTCTTATCCGGGTATAATTTTGACATCGAACGAGCCGCATCGCGATATTTCGAATGAACCGCCAAATTTTGGCGCGTTGTTTGAATGCGTTGACTTATGGACTGACATTGTTTCTTCAGATCATCGACTTCTTCCGGCGATAAAATTTCATACTCTTTTGCATCCCATAATGCCATCTCCACCAATAAATGTACTTGTATGGGATCATTGATATTGAGTAGCATCGAACTTTGCGGATGCGCCGCATTTCCCTGTGCCATCACGACGAACGTCAGTCTTTAAAGATTTCCTCGAACCCCATCCGCATAACAAAAATATGCATGCTATGCAACTCACCGGATTATACCGCGCCTGTGGCTCCTCAAACCCATTCAGAATATCCGCTCTATACCCTTCCAGAACAATCGAAGTATCAGGCGCCTGAACGTCATATCTCCTACCCGCAGCTCTCCTCTCCTTCACCCCATAATCAGAGTCCCTCGATTCTCTATTTTCCTTCCTATCCTTCGCCGCTCTTCTATCATTCCCATAATCATCATCCTGCCCATCAAATTCCCCATATCCCAAATCCTGACTTGCCATACTCTTCCTCTTCCGAGATACCAACTGGTCTCTCTCCCCTCTACTCGGCATGTCCTCTTCTTTTCGTATCACCACTTGGAAATCAAATCTTTCTTCCCGGAACCTCCGCAAGAAACCCTAAATTGTATATCGTCGTGAATATTGTCTGCGTAACCGGTCCGATGCGAAAGTAAATAAAATATGCCGCCCGTTCTTCGTTATCGCATCATCGCCGCCAAGTAGATAACCAATTTCAACCAACCAACTGGCAAAAGCTCTCCTCTCTCTTGTTCTCGTCCAATCCCCAACCAAAATCAAAACCAAATCAATCCAAATGCAACTCAATCCAAATGAATTCTTCCAAAAACCCTTCGAAAACGTCTTCACTTCAAAAACCGCACCTTGTTCTCATGCACGATAAACATTCAAACATCCAAACAGACAAACAGACAAACAAGCAGAAGGCAGAATCAAGCATGAAGAGACAAGAACATAGAAAAAAAGCTGTTCACATCAACAACGAACTGCGCAATCACCCATCCCCCGATCCCAAAATCCAACATCCCCTTTTCGGATCTAGACTAAACTTAAAAAGCCTTAGCCCCATCTAAAAGCAACCCCCTCACACCCTGTCCCTTCCAAAAGCAATTGATGATCAGCGACGTGCACCAAAGCTTAATGTTACTATTTTCCATAGGGACAGATACTGGAGGATCAGGATGGATGTTGGATGAATCCTTGCGAGTTGTTTCGGTGTTTTGGATTTTGAGATTTTGAGATTTTGGGGGTTTGGTTGGTATTTATTGAAGATTAAGGAGAACATCATGTAACATTTCATTTAAAGAGATTCTACTTGAATATAAGGGGCTTAAAGGCTCGCTACTTTATTAGATACTAGATACTACTTAGGTAGCTAGATAGATATTGGATATTAGATACTGGATACTAGATATTAGATGTTAGATATTAGATGTTAGATATTAGATACTGGATACTAGATATTAGATATTAGATACTGGATACTAGATATTAGATATTAGATATTAGATATTAGATATTTAGATATTAGATATTAGATATTAGATATTAGATATTAGATATTAGATATTAGATATTAGATATTAGATATTAGATATTAATACTATACACTATATACTATCTAAATACTTATACAAACTCATCAACCCTTCATCTCCATCAAAGAACTAATAATTACCCTTCCCCCCTTGCTACACTAAACAATTTCCTAATTTCCAGCCATAGTCTTAACCTTACCCATCAAACTACCATCAAGATCTCGGTACCACCAATACAAAAATAGATATTCCAACCTTCAACCTCCAACCTCACAAACCAACCCACTCCACTCCAAACAATAACCCCCCCTACCTACCAACCCAAATAACCACCAACCAGATAGGTAATCTCACCCCTCACTTTCATCTGCATACCTAGTAATTCCTACCTAATACCTACATCCAAAAGCCACCTGCAGCTGGGCGCTTACCTACCTCCCTACCTCCCTATATATCTCGAACCCCCCCTATTATAACTACACATCCCCGCACCCCAAACCCTCAATCCATTCAACAGCAGCAACAACAGCAGTAGCATATCATCTAAACGAACAAGACCCCATGGGATATAAATACAACACAAATACAATACGTACTCTAAAATAACCCCCCCCCCCCAATCCACACTATAACCCCCTCCCCCAAAAATCAGCCCCAAAAGAAATATACAGTATAATATGATACAAAAAAAAAGAAGAAAAAGAAAAGCAAAAGCAAAAGCAAAAGCAAAAGCAAAAGCGAAAAAAAAAGAAGAAAAAGAAAAAGTCCCTTACCACAAACGATTCCTAAAAATCACACCCTCCACATGGCTATTAGATAGTAAGTATCTACCTAGATAATTACATGAAATAAATCCCTCCATCCCTCCATCCATCCATGCATCCCACACCATCTAACAACCCCCAAAAACCAAAACACCCCAAAACCCCAACCCACTACCCATCAAACCTCAACCAAGACTCCACTCCCAGAACTTGGATTCTATTACCCAAAATGATAATAGGCAGTATAATCGAGACCTTCAAAGGGGCCGGGCCGGGCGGGTGTTGAGTCCTATCCGTTCAATTTCTACATTTTCTACAATTCATACATTTCATACCCTCGCTCAAGAGGGTTCAAGAGGATTGATAGGTATCCATATCAAGGCCACGATGGTAAAAACAATCATCGATCTAATTCCCCAACCCAAACCAATGTCAAATTTGTTCAAATAATATTCATATTTTTTTGGGCTTCCAGAAAAGACGCTGTGTTAGGTATCCTATGCTAATCCTTGGTCCTTTTCTGCTACCGTGTGGTATAGGTATCAACAATGCAATTCAGTCCAGTCCAATCCCTCGTGCAATGCTCCTAACGAATACGTAATCCCAAAATCTAAGCAAACCGCCCCCAAAAATAAAGAGTAGAGTAAGACGAACTTCCCATCAATTCAAAATTGAGCATTCAACTCCCAAAAACCCCAACTCCCAAAATGAGATCGCTCCAAAAATGCATGGTATCTTGAACCGCCCCAAAAAATCGCATGAAAACATGAGACCAATAAGATAAGGTCCAAAAAAAACCCAAATGCCGAGCATCTTTAACGCTTGAACATATAATGTCCATACATACCCCCCACCTCTGCTCTGACAACGGGCATCTTTCTCATACCCCAGTAGTTGGCTCCCCATTTCCATTGTCTTCCTCCAGTGTCTCTTTGACTCTCCTCGATATGACTATCATCACGGACCAACCAATATCTTCGACCAGCCTCCTTCAAACACCAACCCGCGCGCTTTACGAGGGAACTGGTACTCATGATGTTGAAACATTCCAAACTAATCTCAAGGACTTCGAGTGGCAGGGTATCGTTCCTAAGAATGGGGCAGCTGGAACCAAACAAAGTGCCTAGGTCGAGTTGAGCCTTTGAAAGGTCAGAAACATCAATGTAGTGTAATGTATGTGGGACCCAATCAAGTTGCTCTGCGATGCTAGCAGCTTGGTCTGGTACGAATAGTCGACGAATATCAGACAATACCAAACCATGACCAAGTCCCAACTCCTCAAGATGCTTTGTGAGTGGAAGGAAGAGTGGAATGTGCGAGTCATGCATTTCGCTACCTTTGAGACTCAAGGATCGAAGAGTGTCAGGAAGGATTGGAAGCAGTGATGTGACCTCGCAACGATTGAACATTTCGTGAGATTTGATATCGGAACCGAGATTGAGGTATACTAGCGATTTGACAGCAGGGTGTGTTCTAAGAAATTCAACGACTCGTTCCCCTGAGAGATAAGTACATTTACTGATATTTAAATGTGTCAGTCTCGCTGTTTTAGGGATGGAGAGAAGAATCTCATCGGTGATGCGAGTGTGAGCAACATCGAGATGAGTCAAGTGCCGAAGTCGTGGAAGAAGGTTCTCGAAGACTGAAGATGGCAAATTTGTGCATTCGTGAAAACTCAATCGGGTAATGGGAAGAGCTTCAGGCAATGAGCAAGTGTTAAGGACTGTGGTGAAGGAGTCGCGGAAAGAGGCTGATGAGCAGGCGCAGAAGTCCAGTGCTTGCAAGTTTGGCAAGTCGCAGAGGAGCTTTTGAATAACCTTTGAATCCATGTCATCATCGATGTGCTCCTGACTCAAGAATTCTCGTAGGTTCGGGGTTAAAGACAAGCATTCGAGAAGAGTTGCGGGAATCAAGTTCAATGTCTCGGCACGCTGTCTCGCTGTGAGACCGATACCAGTTGGGTTGAAGTGGGAGAAGTCCAATCGTCGAACAATCGTGCCTAGAGCTGGGTACTCTTGGATGTGAGATAGAAACTTGCGGAAAACTCGCGAGTGAGGGATGGTGATCTTCGTATACAAAGAAGCTAGAGTAGCCGAATGCATCGCGTGCGATGTAAGGAGTAGAGACATCAAGTCAACGTTACGTGGTGTGATTCCGCCTGGTGGGATATCCATGACAAGCTGATCAATGATCGCGCCTGTTGATGTTAGCACTATACCGAAAGTTATTGTAGGCATACGTTGAACCTCAAGCTCCTGGTAATCCACAGGATTATTGTGGAGTTGTAGATAAAGCTGTTCCCAGATGTCCCACAGGAACTAGAGTCATGTGACTACATCATCACCCGTACCCTGAGGAGCGATTCCTTGGAGTCGATTTGAGCGAGCAGACGAGTTCGTATTGTAAATATGTATCCAGTAATCCGGTTGGTGGAATTTATCACAAAGGGAAATGGCTTACCAAGTAATTCCGCAGGTAGCAGCTCGATTGGAGACTTTCCAGCAATACTGACTCCGACTTCTTCCACGACCGGCTTTTCCTCTTTCTTTGATTCTGGTCCAGGGTTAAATTTGAGCTCATAGTCACTGTCCCATCCCCAGCCCATTTTCATGTTCCTCAAATCACTGTAGCTTTTACTTGCAACTTTACCACGTACTGAGATCTGCTTCCAACCTCGGAAGCCATCGCAAGGGCAAACGAATCCATGGAGGGTGCTATGAGGATTTGTAGACCACAAAGTTTGCATGTCAGCCTCCGAAGATTCTAGGGGAGTTCTCGAACCTCCACTGCTCGCGTCGTCGATGGCAATCTCGTTCTCGTTTTCAACGACGTCCCCGTCAACTTCGTATTTCAGATATGAGCTGACCTTGGAATCGGTGAATGATTGAGCAACTCCAGAAGTATTTTCTTTTACACTTGAAAAGCTGGTCCTATCTCCACGATCCGAGGATGGAGGTGTTATTGAATGCTTGCGGGACATTAAGGTTGGTGCCGACTTCAAAGGCCTTGTTGGCAGTGGTACGGTCGAGTTTGCCACAGCCATATCGGATGGAATTTGATACTGCACGCGACCTGGAGCGAGGGGAATATTGGCAAGAATAGATATAGATGAATCTGAATCTAGGTGGTTGGGGATAAACCAACGAGAATAGATTGTAAATATGAGATAAGCCAGGAGCAGTATGATATTTCAAGACTTATTGGGGGGATGTGGTTGCACTCGCACTGTACAAGACTGAGGAGATCAAAGGAGAAAAAAAAAAGTGAGAAGAAAAAATCTTAGTCACGGATTCTCAATTCCGTAAGAAAAGACCAAAACCACCAATTCTAATAATGATGCGGGGAAATGAGAGAGAGGGGTCTGTTTCTTTATGACATGTATCGAATGAATCAGTTAAATGAAAATAAAATAAGGATAAAAACAAAAGAGGATTATTTGATGACAATCGTAAGAATCAAAGAAGAAAAAAGGATTTGGGTGTGAGTAGATGGTAGTTTGGATATGATATGATATGATATGATATAAAGTGTGAATGGAGTATGAAGGGTGGGTGTATGTAGTGTGTGTGTGTAGTATGTACTAGGTAGTGCGTAGTATGTCCTAGATCGAGTAAGGTGGCACAATACCCGCGTATGTTATGTTGGTTGGCTGGCTGGTTGCATATGCATCTGTAATCTTGTTATAGATGTGGGTGTGTGAGTATGGGGGAGTCGAGTGCAATGAGTGTGGGTGTATGAGTGTATGGGTGTATCCGTATTTGGAATGTCTGTGTGAGTGTGTGAGTATGTATGTCTGTGTGGATGGATGGATGTCTGTATGTCTGTGTGTCTATCTGTCTGTCTATCTATCTGTCTATCTATCTGTCTATCTCCTATAATCTGGTGAAGGAGCGAGGGATGATCCGTACGGTTTACAAAGTCAAGGCGTAGTGTATGTACTAGGTGGCGTATGTAGTATTATTAGTACCATAAGAAAGACTGGAAGATTGGAAGAGTGGAAGGAATATATCATCATCATCATCATCATCATCATCATCATCGTTATCATTACCTACCTAGGTATTACTTACTACTGACTACTTACTACTACTACTACTACTTACTACTTACTACTTACTACTTACTACTTACTACTTACTACTTACTACTTACTACTTACTACTTACTACTTACCACTTACCACTTACTACTTACTACTTACTACTTACCACTTACTACTTACTACGCACTACCTCCTCCACCCCCTATTTAAAGCCATAATAACCAACAAATGATGAATCAATGGAATTCGGTCCCGCCTCAAGATAGCGTGGTTTCGCAGTGTAGTGTATGAATTGAACCTTATCGAGAGTGAAGGTTGGCTGCATGGTACGGTATCGACATATCGTAGACTATGGTCCCTAGTATGTTAACTCAATCCGTAATAACAATTGACCATGTGACTCAAACCCCCTTGAATCATTTGAGTAATGTAAACAAAAAAGAAACCACAAGAATCGGATATATTCATTGATGATAGTATTCTTCGGTAATTTCTAATGTTCATTTCATTGTTCGTAACTCGCATGGTTTATGGCATAATCCATGACCATGAAAGATTCAACTCGAGGCGCTAAGAATTGAATATCTCTTTGTCAAAGAAATCTATCTGTCTGGACTGGAGGTATGTATATTAACGCCTGATGGATCATTTTCCCATGTGAAGACCCAAAAGGACCACCTAGTTCTAGACCAGCACAACCAACAAAGTCAATGAGTACGCGTGATCATTGAATATTGTATATCCACGCATTTTCTCCCAAAGCTTTGGGTATCCGAGCAGAAGAACTTTATTAAGAGGTACGGAGTAGAACACCAAAGAAAGTACCTAGTAGGTAGAGATACCCCTTGGTAGGTTTTGACAGCGGAGAAGCAGAGATCGTGAGGCTTGACAAGGATATAACTATTACGTCTTGGTTATCAAATCTTTCCATGAGGATATACTATGAGAGAATACTTATGAAGTAATGGAATCAATGTATTCGATGAGAGAGTACGAGATGTTTCTGAATCAGGAAGATGAAAGGATATTATTCTCACCTCGCCTCATAAGATGATATAACGTATTTTCAATCCCATTTTGCGTGAGAATTGGCGCGAGAATTGGAAAAAATTACAAAATACCATCCACACAAGCAAGGGAGAGCCCGGTGATCGGATCGGATAATCCTTGACTTCGCTCAGAGCCGCCCAGGTTCGGTTACATTAGGGATAATCCAAAAAAGGAAGCTAAAATCCAGGGATCTGGATCGGAGGAGAAGGCGAAAGAAATGCTTTGGGTCCAAACTCCATCCTGTATGTATCGGCATGTGCTCGAATTGATGAGATCTTCATTCGTTGCATTTCATTACTCCAGTCATAGGAAATATATACTCCGTAGTATATAGCATGTTGTGTCAGATTCTCTGGGGACGCTCAACCCCAGCTAGAATCCCCTTGGCGCATATAGGGGAAAGAAAGTATGGGGTAATAAGTCACTTTGCGTAGCTAGGCAGTCGCTAGTGCAAATGCCATATACCATACGTTTTCCAAGCGCCGAGATCAACACTGATTCTATTACTCAATCGCAGCTGCACCTACAGCTACAGTGCAGCTATAGTCTTCAAATATATGGGGAGTTGAGCACGTTCGCCCGTTCGCCACGTTACTACATTACTACGTTACGTCTAAAAGAAGGGGACCTCAGTGCTACAGGAATAAGTCGGGCCTAAACCGCTATGGATAAAATCCCATTGGTGCACAGCAAAAAGGTCTGGAGCCTAGAGTTTAGAGTCGCTTTAGGGGTACAGATATAAGGGGAACTAGAAAGTATGGGGTAATCTTATACTTGCAATTGCCGCTCAAAGTACGCAGCTCTTACCATATCCAGAAACCTTAACCACATTACCCTACTGCACTCCACATTGATTCCAAACTCGACTGGGACGAGAATCGGGAGCTTTCTTCAAGAGCTTTCCTCGATACTGTTATTTTATCCATCACGTGGATCAATAACCACTGGTTTCTTTTCGCTAAGGTATGAGGCAGGGAGCTGCTTTGGGGTCACGAGTTCTCAAGTCGTTCCATAAGGTTATGATATTATGCGTACAACAAGAGTTTCATGCGAGCTAGGCAATACGAGATGCGCTGATAATTGATTCAATAAGATCACATTGAAAAGAGGATTCTCTTATGATATAATACCATGTTAACGATTAAGGTTATTAACCAAAGTCTTTCAATTGCAACATGTACATCCAATCATTTGCCCCCCAGATATAACCCCTTTCCCTTCCTTCAAAAACATACCAAAAAAAAAAACATATACACCACCACACTTGCTACGTACTCATTAAATCCAAGTCTTGACCCACTCCTCCACGCCATTTTGCCATTCTCCAAAATAGCCGCCCCTCTCCCCTCCGCCAACCCGCATAAAAACTCAAAAGCATAACCCCCGAATTCATTCGCACCACTTCGCCAAAACCATCTTGAGAACATAAAGTAAGAATCTCAATTTCTCTCCACCACGTTCAATCCCTTTTAAACCCGGCACTAGACCGATATCATCTCTTGTCTGCGTGCATCTTTCAATCATCTGGACTCAAAATATTCCCATGAAGCGAACCCCAATTTGACAAGGATAACGATTTTTGGCTCCTCTTCTTTGCTCGAATCTTGGAGCATCAAGTTTCACTCCCATGAATATATCGGTGATGCGGTCAAGGGGTCTCAGTCTCCTTTTCTATGATCTGTCGAATCGAGCGATTCGGGAATGGGGAATGACGTCTATAGCTAGATGATGGGAATAAACAGAAAACTCGGGAATCACTCTTGTCTATTCAGGATTCCACGGGGAGAAACAGGTTTATCAATTTGTACAATTTGAGGAATGGTGATAGATATACTGAAAACTTTGGAGCAGTATTGGATAGAAGGGTTTGGTGGGGTATCTGGATTGGGAGTATGGTATGGGGAGGGGTGTTGTGATGTTATTGTTGGTATTAACTTGGTCAGTTAAAGTTGTAAGTACTTAAACCTATGTTGGTATAATCATCGTTGTTATTCTCTATGAAATCTATGGAATGGAGAACTTTATGATGGTCCTCGAGGAGCTAGTGCGCCTAATACGGTTAGACGTATCATTCGTACAGCTGCTCAACAGTCACATGATCCATTTCCCGATAGTTATCGATGGGGGTTTTGAGAGCCGATATGGCGAAATAAGCTAAACTGATACGTTTGATATTAGGATTGGGAGATTGATAACGGGTGTTGAAGTTGATAGGACGGGTATGATAGATGTTGTGCTTTGTAGCACCATTAATCTTTTGGGAAGTTCCAGCAGCAAGGCCAGAATACACGAATCATCTCCATCTTGAACATGGTGGTTCCTACGATCCGGGAAACTGCATCCTGGCTAATTTATCTATAGAGTTATTGTTGGTTAACATCAATGTCATCTTTTGTGACGGAATATCCAAGAGAATTAAAGTTGATACTTTACCTGCGTTTGCAGAACGATTGTCGATTTCCGCTGTGTGGAGATCTTATGTCTGTTATCTTTGAACGATCCCTTTCCCTGATCTCTTTATGGGTTTATCTGGATGAGTTAAAGTATAGGATTTGATACTTCTAGCCTAGCGTGGATATTCTTGCTTCGCGTTCTGAACGATGGGCTACCAGGGCCAGATGCATTCGATAGTTTCTGCACATTCCCGCATCGAAATTTGCTGAGGTCGAAGTCCGATCAGTAAGGCCGTCTGAGATCTACGAGCACCAACCACAAACGCAGCTCAGATTTCGGGATCATACATGATGTACTTCTCTATGCTTATGGAATTAGTTCTTTCGCCCATTGAGAGGATAGGGATATCATCACTCTGTCTGAAATGCAACCACAATCAGGGATAGAAGGATGCGGAGCATCAAGATAAGAGTTTCCCATTCTTTCAAGCCCGGGGATACCCGGGAGATCGGCTGTTTCCTTTCAGGATCAGGATTGCGCGCCAAGACGCTTCAGAGCGGGCTTCGGGAGGAGAAAATGATACTAAAGAATATGTTGGAGCTCATTGAAAGTGCAATGCATGTGAGATGATGAAATCTCTCAGTTCCTAACAAGAGACTGATTACGTCACGCGCCGCATATGTCGACAGAGGCTTTCATATGAGAGTCCCCTGATATACACCATAGAGCATATCAAGGAAAATTTCGCGAAAGAATACTCAGGCATGGAGATCTTGGCCTCTGGTATTCTTAACCCTTTTCTGAATCTTTTTCACTTTACCAGGACTTTTGGCATCAATAACTTCTAGGCGATTCCCATGAATACTGGACTTCAGAGTAGGAGACTATATAGTATCAAAAGATGTGGAGGGTTTGTCTGGTGGGACCAGAACTAATGATCGATATTGTAAAATTATATTTCAAATATCAGGTCTCAAATTTATTATCCATGAACTGTAGGAATGAATACAGCATTGGTCTATTTGTCCACTGGGAACATCGCTAGAGGAAACCCCAGAAGATTTTTGAGCGATAAGATAAAATCGAATCCAGGCCATGAAAACTTTTCAACCAAAAAAGTACTGCAGCAACTACGAGCTCGGGATCCCCTCCTGGATCTACACCAGCCAAGAAAATCCTGGCCATTGATCCTGCAATCCCTAACACGCAAACTAAACAAGTTCACTCCTTATCTTCAGCAAATGAGACGCGCGACAAACATACATATTTTCCACTTAGTGGTTCCAGCTTAATTGCCGCTAGAAACTCTCGCCAGTGTTGGAACTAACCGCAATCTACATATGATAAGCAGTTAAGCCTCCTGTAGATAGCCTCTGCATCAGACGTTGATTAACGTTGCAGTTGATCTAAGGCCAAGATTAGAAGATTCTAAGGCTAGTGTTGATACGTATCATCGCAATGAAAGCATGCGTGTAACCTTCACAATTTGATGTTCAAATATATGCTTAGTATATATGAGATACGGTAAAGGATGCGATTTGTTGCGTTTAAACTCAAGTCGAAAAGTCGTCATATTCAGTCGTCGCTCTGAAAAAGCAGAGACATTTCTATGAGACGAGGAAACCTGTAAGGATTGAAAGGTGGTAGGTAGAATTTGGTATCGATGATACTCTAGGAGTGTAAGCTTTTTCTTTTTCTTTATCTTTTAGATTATAATTAATCTGTTGGAGTATACGTAAAGATGTATAAGGTTAATGAAGAACGGGACGGGGCGAGCCAATCCTGAATCTTAAGCACATTTCGCTCGGAGAGAATATGTATATCGGGATGAAGCTATTTAAATTTTTGCGTGAGAAAGAATATACATCATGAAATACCAGGAGTGAAGATCTGTATTGTCTAGGTGCGTTTGTATCATTATAGAACCTTGCACGGACCATTTCAACGCGCTTACCGCGGTTTAGGGGAGAAGATGAGGGAGCGATCATGATGTCACCAACGTCATTTCAACTTCACAACTACAACCACCACATTCCAGCTTCAATATGTGCAATCGATTCATGTTCATTTGGATCTTACGCCAATTTTATCTTGAGTGCATTTCATTCATCTGTAGGGTTCAAGGTGCGCTGCGCGGACAGTTCATCCAAGCAGTTCTTTCAATTGTCTGATTGACATTGGGCGAGTTCTACGGCACCTTTAAGTTATACATGTTGCATTCTCAAAACATCGCATGTACTTTCAAGTGAAGAAGAATACTACGGTGAGGGCCAATCATGTTAGACCCACGATGCTTATGCCATTAGTAACAACAGCCCGAGCCGTCAATAAACAGCATTTTTGCGCAGGCGAGGGAGTATCGATTGAATGGGTCCATCTGTCACACAAGATTTAAAGATCAATTTCTACAGATAGAGATCACAGCATAAACCCTCAACATGATGCTGTTGTTACCGGAGTTTCCGCATCAATCGCCAAGCCGTAAAGGAGAAGAGGCATATAGATACATTATTGTAACAGAAGCGACATTTCTACAAACTTAGTGATGACATACGCCATCCCATGTGGAAATGAGTTTCTGGTTTATTTATCTGGTAAGCAGAGGCTCCTCCTGGAGGTCTTATCTTTCGTACTTCCCTACCTGACTTGGCATTATGAAGACATACATGTACACCGTGCATTTGGTCTTCTTGAATAGAGCCTCGTGTGAAGCTTAGATTAGATTTCGGTAGTTTCAAAATCTATGGGAGAATGGATGCACTGACTGCTTTTCCGGTGCTTTGGATCATGCCTTGCAAAAAATTTTCTTGTTCTACTGGCGATCTTGACAGCTACTAGGCTTCAATTATCAAAAAGATTGCAGGCGGAGGTTTCAAATTATAGACCTGCATATATGAGGTCCAGTCTCTATACAGAGGTCAGCAGTGTCTCTATCGTTGAGCCATTTCCCAAACTCGGACAGCATCAACTCGTGTTGGAAGATAGGATGGACCATCAGTCCAGTCATAATGTTAAAACGGAACTTCTAGAAGACTATTCATATCTCATGAAGATCCCGCGACTGCATACCAAAAAAACAGATGAATTGTTGCCATCGAAGGAATGTGGCCCTGTACGAGCTTTCTTAATCCTTAGTGGCAGCACGATTGTGGACCGGCTGTTGAATTACTTTTATAATGCACCTTATCCATCTCAGGGAAATATTTGGTATCAATCTCTCACGCACTCCCCATTTTCGAGAACATCTACAGTTGCTTAAAGCTACAGCAGTAGTTTACATGTAATTCTATTTAGCAAGGTATATGGGAGCAAAGAAAATTGGCCAATTATTCTACAGGCATCAGATTTACTTCGGAATTTTTAGGTAAAGAAAATAACCGAGAGTCATTCTGAAGAATAGTTCTTTAGCAAGCAACCTGATTTACAAATTCCCCAGTCATTTGAAATCTCTGACCTTGGTACAGCTTCCATTTAAATTATATCTAGTTGTAGATGAGATGTTACCGATTTGGGAGAACACAAACACGGCCTATTCCAAGGATTTTCAGTATGTTAAGACCCGTAGTATTGATTTTGTTTTCACAGAGCAAGGAGCACAATGCTTTGCGATCGGCTGCCGAATAATGATTCATGATATCCTTATTCTTAAAACCCAAGGTAATTTGTCATCTTCTGGAAAAATCAAAAGATGTCAGATATGCTTCGGCGCTTTGGATTAGGTGAATCAAGCCCATAGCACGACACTCGAAGCTGTGGGAAACCTTTATTGTCATGGTTATAGGATCGACTTTTCCGAAACAAATGAGCCCGATAAAACTTCACTCCACGATCTGAGGATGATTGTGGATCTTCCAATCTTCTCTTCAACCATGCGAAAAAGTTCTCGCTGGAAAGCAAGACCAGCAAGAGTTACAGGTTTGGCAATATCCCTCATCAGGTGCTGACACATCACTGTAGGACTGGAAGGTCTCGAAGCTAGATTTCAGAGCAGGATTGGTCATTCGATACCTCCTGGGCCAAAAACCATATTGAATGTTTCAATTCTCACATCACGCATGCTCGCTAAGTGCGGCGGCTTTCTTGTGCCTTCTCGCGTATTATCATGCTCCAATCCTTGACAAGCTATCAAGTTAAGAGGTCAAATATTAACAAGGCCACATCTGCAAGCACATTGCAAGCAAAGTATCTGAAGGAATTTTCACGGCGTGATACAACAACGTCTCATAAATTTCACCAGCCACAGATACAATTCACCGAAGACAGATCCAACACCAATGGCTCCTCTAATTCAAGCCGACTAGAAGAGAGCGTTCTTACCTGCCGCGACACCAACACCAGAAAGCCGGCAACATGATCGCATATGCATGCGCTTAACTAGGAGCAAATGTGTCAAATATTCTCGCCATTAATGAACAGACAACCAGTCTCGACAAAATCGTCTATAGTCACGACAGAGACTCGCTTGTGGCGATAGAATTTTGTAAATAGTTTCCGAAAGTCGTCGCTGCCGATATTGCCATTTTCGATTTCGATTTCGATTTCGATTTCGATTTCGATATCCTGGAAAAACTATAGCATTCAATTGGTAGGATGAGTTGCGGCAGAAAAGAGTGAAATTGTTAGGATATCGTCAAGGAAAGGGGGTATGATCGTATGAATGGGAAGGGGAAATAGCTTTTCTGCTGTCTATCAACGTTGATCATTGCATGCTCCATCTTGTAATATTGTAGGGTGAAGTAGAATCCTTCCGGCTGCAGATACTAGCCACCAAAAGATGGGTTCCATATGAAATCTATTTCATCTAGTTGAGGGATACTGGGTAGATATCTACAAGGCTGTAATTACTGTTAATCGATCATGTTTTGCTAAATTCCGGTAGGTTAACAGGGTCAAAGTGACGAAATACAGAACTTGTATATTGACCACACCAGCCAGTACTTGGGTCTCACGTCAATCATCACGCTATCGTTTCATCTACTTCCAAGTTCCATCATATACATTATAAACAAACGCTGTTTCTATGTAACCTTATTAGCCCCCGTCCCCAAATAGGTTAACGCCCGATATCCATACTCCAATGGGCCTATATGCACCGTAAAGCTGCAAGGAATGAGCCACCAAGGTATCAAAGCCGTACCGAAAAACTCCATTGTCCTGCTGTAGTTTGCCTACTGTCCTTATTGACTATTATTTGAGTCGTCTACTCTTCGCTTTTTCTTTACAATCATCACAATACCATTTTGCTATGCCACGTTAATTTCTTGTTCACAGTGGGGTACAAAGAATGAGGGCGAACATACCATTACCCTTGGGCGCGACTTTTAAGCCCACACAATCGAGATGAAACCATTCCTTCTCACAGCTGAGATCATCACAAGCTACCATCTCACCATAACTAACGGCATTGCAGTAACAGTAAGTAGGCTCATCTGCATCAATCTCAGCATCCTCGTCATCACCTTGCGCACTACTTGTGGTATCATCGAGTTCCATATTTTGCTGGGCGATGAGTTGAGCGGCTGCTCCTGCACCTTTCTTGTGACTTCTTTTGGCTGTAGATACAGGATCTGGAACACTGCGCGATGACCTTGAGCGAACTGGCTCGACGAAAGAAGGTATTGCTGGCGTTGATGGCTTACTTGCTCTGCCACTCTTTGTAGTCGTTACTGTTGTTGATTGAATCCCCTGCATGGGATCTCCATTTGATTCTACCGTCTCTTCTCGCTTCATGTTCTCTTTGCTATGCCCTACCACGATAGCGCCTAGTATCTCGGGATTTTGTGGCTGAGCATCCTCAAGAAGATGTTCTCCCTTCCCATTTGTACCAGCCTCTTTCATTGTCGCCTTGACTTCCTGGACAGTTTTCCCGGTCACACTTGCAGCAGCTGCCAGATCAGGCGTGCCAGATGCATTTCCGTTTGGCTTGTTCGAGGTTGAAGATGGTGGTCGCCGTGCTGTATCCGCAATTGATTGTACTGAGTTCTGTCTGGCCCTTGCTGAAGCAGGTCTCGCACCATTTGTAGGAGCAGGAGATGCCCGCACAGGTGGTCTAATATCGGGAAATGTAGTTCGAATCGGAGAGGATGCTAAAGATGGCGACATTGCTGAGTTTACGGTGTTGTTTCTGATTGATCATCGATTAGCGGAAATGCACGCTTCCTTGTTCGGCGGGAGCCACATACCTTTTTCTTGCTTGCCCATTTGGTGCGGCTCTAGCTCTTGCCGGTTTTTTGGTTCCATCCGGTACTGGAGTTGATCTAGGACTCGCTGCCTTGCCTTTCGACACTGTGCCATTACCAGCAAAAACCCCATTCAGAGAACGCTCCGCTGATGGACCGGCATTTGTAGTTTTCTCGACCTTTCGCCTCTTGGGAGGGTTTCCATTTGTGCCATTTCCATTTGTTATTCCAAGTCCGACACTCGTGGAGGCTTCGGCAGTAGCAGCTTTCCGAGCTTTGCTATTTCCATGTGGTCTTTTGTTAGAATCTGCCTTTTTCCCTTCTTGAGTATCATCAAAATCTGAGTCTGCATGCTGGGCTTTGGCTCCTTTCCTTGCAAGCAATGCTTGCCTCCTCGCGTCACTCCTCGCAGCGAGTTCATCTGCTAATTGTTGTTGTGCTATGGCAGAAGGGGTATTCGTTGGAGGGGCGTCCCTTCTAGAGCTACTACCAGGATTCGACTTAGAGGTTCGATTCTCAGGATATGCCCAATGTGTAGTACTGCCGTATCGTGCCTCTTCACTCACTTCTTTTTCGATATATGGAAAACATTGATCGAGGCGTGCGAGTTGTTTGTTTAGTGCTTCACTGGCAGTTGAGATAACATGGTTTTTCTCATCAAGAGATACCAGCATGTTTTGCATGTAACTAGCACATGCTTGAAAATGGCGTCTTCTAGGCATGTTAGGAGCATGATAAATAGCATACGCTGGATTGACGGGAACGAACGATTCCCCCTGCATCTCTGTCACCATGCCCGCAGGCCCACCGTTGCCATTTGCCAATGAACCATTTATGCTGGCAGAATGATTATTCCCATTTGTAGACGCAGATCTTGAGTTGGAAGGATAATTGAGTGTTGTTGTCGGCGGTGGGGTGTTCAGCGCAATATCGACGAGTCTTGCGAGCTCTTCTTCGGGCCCAAAGACTTTCGCGTCGACTTCTTTGAGCAATGTAAAGTGTCGCACAAGTTCCTTTGGCAATGCAGATATAGCGTCTGCAAACTGGGTTATCGCAGGAAATATTTCAACTGTCTGATCCGCATTTGGTACTCCATCACTGCCGCCAGTCGAACCTCTTGATCCAAGAGGCCGAGAACCAGGGAGTGAGGATCTTGGTGGATTGTTTCGTGTTTGACGTAGAGGCTGAGCTCTGCGGCTCGAAGAGGGGTCCGAAGGAGGTGCTTTTGTAGTTTTCATCGTGAGTGTCGATGTAAATTTCGACAACCAGGAGAGGAATTCGAGGAGGAAGCTGTGCGACACGCGCAAATCGGATTTAAAGTGATTCTGAGTGCAATTTTTAACTTCTGAAGCCCATTGGAAGTTGTCATGAGATTCGAGAAAGTCGTCTTAGCATTTAATATTGTTAAGACTTATGCCAGCTTTGTAGAGTTGCAGAAGATCTGGGTGGGTGATCACTCCGGTCTGCTAGGTTAAAATGCGCGGGCAGAATGATTTCACCGCCTAGGTTGTGCTAATTACGGTGGGCTTAAAAACTGCCGAGCTTAATTGAATTTGATTATTTTCTGATATCATTGATTAGCAGTAGAGGGAGGTGAAGTGAATGGATCTACTCGTAATACATGATATATACCTAGGTATATATCTATATACCTATCAATCACATTCTTTCTTCTGTTCAGTCCAGCATATCTTACTTCCTTTTATATCTGCCATGATGAGAATTCAAGTTTGTTAAAGCCCCCCCTCTCTCTAGATACATCTTACCTTACACTACCTACTTTGGCAAATTCTGTAGCTTTTGCATACAGATTCTCGTCAACCAACCCTTCAAAATGCTATTCGCCGCTACAGGTCGATTATCTATCTCTAGAACAAAGATGAAATCACTTTGAAACTCCCAAACCCCCATCTGTTATGCCAATTCCCACCCTAAAATTTCCCTGGATATCTAACGCGTTCTAACATTTAATGCCTTTGTTCCATTCCCCTGCGCCTTTTCTTCTACATGCTTCTGCTTCCACTGCCATTCTACTAAAACAGGTAGGAACTGCCATAGATCGAATTCCGGCCATAAACAATCCAAGAAAACTATCTCTGTAGTCTCATGGCATTGCCATAACATAAAGTCGCTTAATCTATTGACTCCACTAGTTCGGATCAAGAGGTCTAAAGGAGGGTCCCCAGCTGTGAATAGATTTTCTGCAAGCGTATCTATTGATATCAATTCGGGGTCAGGAAACACGCCAGTTTCGGGGCTGCTTGTTGGCGGCGACTCGGGGTTTAGGGTTGTAGAGGACGATACGGATTCATCCGGTTCGGATAAGTTCGAGGGTGTAGGAGAGCTGGCTCTCAAAGCTGAATTTGATATAGAGCTGATATTTCTTGACTTAAGCTTTTGTGAAATTCGGGTCTGCGAGAACGGTCGCTGTTGTGTATATGTTGGCGTTGAGTAATTTTCCACCGTAGTTTTGATTGCGGTGGCGATTTCATCTCGAGACGTGTATGGGAAACAGATATTAAGTGCGCAACTAGAAAAATGTCAGTCAAGGGCCGATTTGGTGGCATTGATATAACCCGGCTTACTCTCCGTTATCCTTTGTCATCTCCACAGCTCTATCAATGGCTTCCAAAACATCGTCTTTGACCAAATTTCTCTGGCCAAGAACTCGAACGCTGGCTCCGTACCTGTCCAGCAGATCCCCGTGTTGCGCCAATTGTACCAGTTTAACCTTTGCCATTTCCATAAGAGCATCCACTTCGTACTTTGAACGTTTAAAATTCTCTATACTGAATGCGTAAACTGTAACGACTTTCACTCCAGACTTGTAGCAAACCTCCAGTATCTGCGAATAATTAGCAAAGGAACACCAGCCATCTTCGTAGAAAGCCAAACCCTTGCTAAGGCCTCAAAACCCAAATTGTGTCCCTCTACTGTCTCTATTTTATGACTCCGCGCAAATCGCCTGTTCCCATCCATCACGAATGCCACATGTTGAGGAATAGGGCCTTGTCGCAATGCGCCAATAAGTAATTCTCTTAATTTGTCGATGCCCCATTCGATGGGTGGAGAGGCTAGCATCCATTTCCGGAGCTGCGAGACGTGCCTCGAGGACATGCTTGCTGTATGAAGGGAGGCAGCACAGCAGGAGGAACCTAAGGCCGTGTGACGAGAGAAGGATTGATGCTGGGTCGAAGGTAATATGACAGTGTATGTTGGATGAGTGTCTGCTTTTCTTTTGGAGGTTGATGTATAGTATCCGAGTTTGTTGTGCTGGAGTAAGTGAATGTTAAAATACTGACGTATCCCTTTAGAGTTTGCGGGGATGGTATCGTAGGTAGCTGGAGATCGGCAAGTTGATCGATTACTTTAATGGAATGGTCCTTTGGTCCTTTGGTCCCTCGGGGTTTTGTGGCGATGTTTCTTTTCCGAGTATTGATTGCTATACCTAGTTCTACTGCACCTACTAGGGAACCTTAATACTTGTGCGCTTGTGTCAATTGGATGTGTTGAATAAGGTTAATAACCTAAATACGTACTCGTATAAATACTCGAGTGATACGTATTTAGTAAGGAGGTAGGAGGTATCTAATAATGTTCTTAACGACTAGGGCTAATTGTAATGCTATCAGCTTTAGCTGTCCTCACAGAGTATATACAATCAAAACTCTATGAAGCACAACATGAAATTCTTGTTGTAAGGATTTCTTATTTGAGGTTTCATTGCATACAAGTACAACGCTGGAACGGCACAGCACGGCAATTTCTACGGTATCTATTTGCAGGGCAAGTGCCTGCATATACATATATATATATCTCTCTCTCTATCTATCAATACCAGGTCTCATCATGCCACTGCATGTTTGTCTTGGAGATTGGATATTTTGTACTTATTATTGTTCGATCCCTACTACGTGTGAGCTACCACGTATATATCACAACTCGTTTCTCCATTCCATTCCAGGCTTTAATTCTCTAACTTGTTGTTGCTTAAGTCTTTCACAGCAAGTGTTTTGTTACGCTGAGATATTATCATGCGTTAGCTACGTCAGATTGTTGTTGGTAACTATTGGTTTATTCTCCGCCTGCGTATAGAGGTGAAAGTCTCATTAGGCAGTGGAACACTTTTCTCCTGTTCAGTTTGAGATGATCGAACAAGCTGTATTCAGAGCCTTCGATATTAGTTTGATCATTCTCACAAGTATGTTGGCTGTACTATTTATAAAGTTACAATTGCGATTAGTCGAGGCAATGAAGCGGAATCATCAAATCATCAACATAGTTACTACCAGCTTGTCATTTATCCCCTCTTAATCCTTTCATTGGAGTTAAGGTAAAACTGCAACAAGTCGGATAGTATCTGAGAAATCAAGGTATTTCTTTTATGTCAAGTCTTCACAAAAATTACGGAAAAAAAATGAGGTAAACAATTTGGGTGTATCGAAGATACGAACCATTGATTCAGGAAATCTCCAGATTCCTTGGTTTATCAACAGTTCCATCTGGGGACACGAACCTTATAAACTTCCTGTACTAGGACCTCTCTTTGTGCGTGGGTTTCTTATAACCGACAAAGGGCCATAGCAAAAAAAAAAACTATAGTACTTCCTCAATCTACGTTTAGCAAGGCAAGTATTTCAGATCTGAAACCATTCATAACTTCAGCAGAGAAGTTTTTTTAAAGGCATTCTGGAGATGGCGGCACTGCAATAGATCTACAACCTCCTCTAGCAAATCTCGCAAGTGTCGATGAAGATTGGTTCTGAAACTGGGAGAATATAACTCTTGTCTCAGTTCTTAGGTAGCTAGATAAGGTTTGTATTAGGGATCGCAGCAAAGTCTGGTGATGATGGAGGACCGAGTAAAGTGATGACTTTTCTGAAAGCATTCTGAAATCGTCCATTGGCATGAAACTCATTTATGCTAGGTGCTCACAATTCCTGAGCCCAAAGTCAACGAAGTCTGGAGCCTTTAATCAAATTCATGCGTGCCTTGAACTCGCTCACCAAAACAGAAATTGCAAAATACTAAAAAGCCTCCGATTCCCGTTCGAATGGAATAAACCAAAAAGGCTTTTTCAAGACCTTATCAAGGACGCCGACGATAGTGTCGAGATTCGTGATAATGCCTTAAAAGCAATGATTCCTGTTCAGGACAAAGTATCTGCTCACCTTAGCAATACTGTATTATTTCTCTCGCGGAAGCGGAAGATATATGATATACTTATGGATGAAGTGAAATCTACGGATCTCGAACCATCGCCGCATCTGTACGATAAGTTACGTGAGCTGACCCTTCTCCGCAATAACACTGATCAATGTAAGAGAACGTACCATTTCCCAACTATAACTATGCACAGATGCAATGACCTCTCATAGGACTTCGTCTCTATCCAATCTTTCCAAGTCTTGCATGTCTCTCACTAAAAATTCCACTCTACAGATAGGAGGAGACAAAGATGGAGAATCGCCTACCCATGTACCCAAAGACACAAAGCTATATGCCGATTCCTATGGCTTGAATCGTATCGAATCTGTGTTTGGCCATAAAATTATATAATTGAATCCTCTACCCAACTTGATGGTGTTCTATCCGTCCGAAGTCTCGCGAATACATAAATTTCGGAAAAGAACCACATGTTTGTGTAGATCAATATAAAAGCGTCAGCAGAAGCATCATACACCCTAGCAGAGTTTACATAGCTTCAAAAGGGAATAGAGAGTCGAATACAAAAGAAAGGGCTGGCTAACGGAAGTTGACAGTAAGCAATGTGAACGGCTGTAAGCCTGTTTGCATACCAACATGATATTGATTCAAGCACCTTTTCGGTTTTTCTCGACTATCTGCGATAAGAGTTGGCTGGAAAATGTATCTAGTCAAAGCTTATTCACACGTTGTAGGCTGGAATTTGGCACGTAGGGCTTGTGATTGGAATGTAAACTTCAAAATAGACAGTTACAAGATAGCTCGCCGCATATTTTATTCTGACACATTACTAAAAGCGGACATATTTTTCATTCTCTTGGACTGGAATTGTGGCGGGTATCTGGAGTGATCTCAAGGTGGCTGGTAGTACGGTTTGCATATGAGGATATGAAGTGAGAGGTGAGTTAATGAGTGAATTTCTTCCCAAGTCTATGACCAGGACGCCTACTTAAAGAGACGTCTTTCCTCACAATCAAATCCATCGAATCAAAGCTAGAAATATATAAAAACGAAAAGCCATCAGCCCAAACATGCCTCGAACCTACCACCCTGTCCTCTTCCTCGCCGCTCTCACCTTCCTCCTCATGTTCTCCATCCAAGTCCAAGCACAAGATGCTTCCGGCCGTCCCCATTCAAGCATCCATACCAACGGGACATTGTAAGTTTGCCCCATCCTCCCATATTCCCTCCCCGCCCCATACCTCGTTCCTCTATCTGCCCCCTTCCACCTTTCCCTTGCAATTTAAACTAACAAAACAACACCAGCACACGACAACCCCCGACAATCACTGGACACAGAAATAGCACCGCAAGTGCCACTTCCACCATTACGGACTCTGGTGGATTCGCAACTGGAACTAGTATCATCAACGCGGGCGAGAATGTGTCGCCTCAAGCTGCCATTGGGGGACTTGCGGTGGTTTTGGGATGGCTTTTGGCTTTTTGAGATGTGGCGAGGGAATTTGGTTGGTGATAGGTGAATTAGGTCTTTTATGGATGAGAAAGTAGGGATGGGAAATGGCGAGGAGGAAGGGGATAGTGCGTATGTGGTGAGTAGGTGGATTGGAGGAAAGCGGGAACTTAATGTAGAAGCTCTTCGGGCCGAGGGGGTGGGATTGGAAATTTGAGGATGGAATGGGTGATGGTATTTTGCTTTAGTTTAGATAGATCGATATGCGATAGTCTTTAGGTCTGCGTTGTTCTAGTCAGGTGTCTCGATGCTCGATATTAGTGATGGTATTTCTCTGAGCATGCTCAACCAGTAGTCTTCATTTAGCATTGATGTTCACTCTCTACCAGCAACAAATATTTTTTGGGGGGTCAAGAGGAAGGTAAAGTAAGTTAGGACACAGCCCCGTAAGATTACCGATACAATAATGCCCGTAGATTCCTTGATCCTCTATATTTTTTCATTTGATTCCACCTCTTCGCGTTCTAAATTGAGAGAAGTGCATCTACTTGTGTGATTCATCAATATCCAACAATATTCTGTTACCACTTTACTTTTAGGCGATGGTGATAAGCTGCAATTGTTGTAGACATCATGACAAGTAGAAATTGCCGTAAATTTGTCCGACTACGAAGATAGAGGAATATAGCCCTGGTAACGTTTGCAATCGGGATAATATTTTCTCTCAATGCGCTCATGAACAACCAACGAGGCGATACAAACAGAGCTCTTATGTTCGAGTACATCTCCCATATCTTTATTTCTCTTCATCAACTTCACCGCTTGGTATTAAGTCAACGGATTCATGGTCGCATGAACTGGAAAAACGTTCCATGCAGGTGACCTCTGCTTTCCTTCCAAAGTGCTCTATTTTACTATGTTTATATCCTACGCCTGATAGTTGAACTTGAAGGAGCATTCTGTGACGCAAGCTTTTCTTGCCCAGCTTTTTTCTCGGCCTTTTATGTTCTAGCCTTTTCTTCTTATTCAATTTCTTCCTTATCCGATTTTGGTGCACTTTTCTCGGTTGAATTTCTTGTCCCGGTGGCTTCTTTCTCTTTACAAAAGTCTCCTTTTTCTGCTTGTCTCTTAGACTTTCTCATTTTCCTTTGATCCCCGGCAGTTTGAACTGCTGCCGCTTCCTTAAGCCTCTTTTCGGTATTGGGACTTATTAAAACGAAGTTTCCCTTGAAGCTACCCATAGGTCCTTTGTCTCTTGATTTTTTTAGTAGGCGTATCATCATCGGAACTCTCAATCATTCGACCTAATTTGTGCTATAATTGTCAATATATATATAAGGAGAGATTGAAGATCTGCCTTATTATTTACTGAGTGGCATGAGCCCCCTTAAGGGATATGCGGGGGTTTTTTAATCACAGAACTGCGGAAGAATATTACACTAGAGTCACCTTGGGCATTTTCTTTTCGTGAAGCCGGTGCTTCTGGCCTTTTAGCCTTGCTCTAGAATTCATTTCTTCTTCGCTGGACGCCATACTAGCAGTAGATTAGGACCACCTCAAAACTTTCGGAATGATCTCTTTAACGGAGGTGGCAGAATACCCCGAGCTTCAAGAACCATCTCTAGAAATTCTGGTATTCACGTACACATCAACAAGCGACTCAAGAGTGTCAGTTATTTGTGGCTGCGAGCATAATTGCTACCAAATCTATGACGCTCACTGTCCTTAGATGCCGTACTCGTTGTAAATTGGTATTTTAAGTTTAGCCTTGAAGTTTCGGGAAGGAAGATCAAAAAATGATTACGAATTGGGTAATGACTGCAGAACTGATGAGGCTGGAACCAGAACATGCCATGCCATTCATTTAAGTCATATACATACTTATTCAAACTGGACTATCATTGTTGGTTTGTGATCCATTATGTTGAGCAGGCACGGGGAGAGGACGATGACGTCTGACCTATATTTTATAACGAACTTTATTGAAATTGACATAGGAAGCGAGTACAATTTGGTGAGGTTAATCTCGGAACGGTCTTTAGGATACTGCGTTGAGAGCCGCATATTGGGTAACAAAAACGCTGTAAACAACGCAGAGGTTCGATAGACGGCCTCATAACCAGGTAGGCTTTCCAATGGCTTAAAAGTTCACAAATTGCACTCGTGATTTTTCCTTGCGTTCAATTATGATTTTCCAAGCTATATAAATAAAGGATGTCAAGGTTGAGGATATAAATCATCTTTGACTTCAATATTGGTATATTGAGTATGGGGACTTACCCAGCGTCCGGCTGTCCAAGGAAACTGCAGCGGTGTCCATGATGAGCCGACCGCGCAAACACCCATTCTCTCTTCAAACATCAACAGAATATCAAGAGACAGGTAACAGTGAGGCCGAAAACTACTCGGCCAAATTCAAGATTACAGACCTGAACTTGCAAGAGCTCAGCCTTGTAACTCATGCACCTTCGAACAGCTAGCCATGGTCAATTTCAGGAATAGATTTGGATGCAACCTATCCGATATGAGCTATTTTATTAATTGCATTGCACGCATGCGTAATCGGAAAAAAGCCCCATAACAACGTAGGTTTTGAGGCAAAGTCCATACAACCTGGATACAAATTCATCGTTGGACTTCCAATATTGCGAATCTTCACCATTATGGAACTCATCCCATACTTCCACACACTGTCTACCGCCGGATCAAACACTCCATGAATTGAGTTGGTCATAAATTCTTCAATAGTGTTAAGTGACCAACCCACACACTATGGGTTAGGTAGTCTGGTATCCACATACATATCATCCGTATCTTACACTTCGCGTGGGTCGAGTTCCACAGGCGCAGCTACCATGGCATCGTTATCCCCATCATTGCGCTGAGTATCACGCACATCATCATTGGCCTGACCTGATCGTCCTCAGTATCCCAAACTTCCATACTCCCATCCTGCCCAACCATATGATCATTGGCGACTTTTTGGCAATCCTAACCACAAAACCCTTTCTTTAATGACTCAAAGTACTTCTTTTCTTCGACTTTCTCCTCTGAAGCGTTGCCCTTCCCTTTCTCGTTCTAATTCTGCTCAAGAATCCATGTCTCCTCTTTCGAACAAAATGACTTGGACTAAATGTATTTCTGGGTCCACAGCGTACTTGTGTGGTGCTCAATGCTGGGTGTGTGGAAATTTTCGGGAGCAGGTCTAGCGGTGCTACTTCTGATGAAACTACCACAGATGAGGTGGGCTTAAATGCAGAGGGAGATAATGTAGGTCGAAGGGGCGTGATTGATGTAAATGTTCTGTAGAGTTGTGAGAATGGAGAGATCGCTGCATTGATCGGTGAATAATTACCTTTTTGCCAGAAGAGAACTCGACTGAAAAAGTACCCTTGATACAATTGGAGTAGCCCGGAGACTATGAGAGCAGCGTAGACACAACATTTTGCTTCAATTTGTGAATATGTTTCCCCGGACCAGATTTCGAGGTTGCCAACCATGCAGTATCAAAATCGAAAAATACGCTAGCGGACATTTTCCCGCCTCAATCGCAAAAAAATCTTGGGCTCCATCAAACTTCTCGACATTACACTTCGCAAATCAGTTTTGGGGGCCATTTTCGACTTCCTAATCTTTTCTGGTTCAATCAATTCCTGTTACATTTGAAAACTCAACCAGAATGTCTGCCTTCCCACCCCACAAATCCATCCCCTCAATCCCCGTCAATCAAACAATCGCTCTTAAATACCTCCAAGAATACCTCTCCCTGACATCAAGTACACCATATCTCCTCCCAAACGCCAAACTCGAACCCACTGGTCCTACAATTGGTAGCAGTCACTCCAGTGTTACAATTCACAACTTGGAACGGGTTGAAGCCGGTCTGCGCGGAGAATGGCTTGCGCCGACATTAGAACTTGAGGAGGAAAATGCCGTGGAAATTGCGCAGGGTATGGATGATGGAACCGTGCAGGGAAGCGGGGGTGACAAAATGGATATAGACGGATGGCAAGATAAGGAAGAGTTCGAGAGAGAGCAGAGTATTGATGAGGGTGATGTAGGAGCTAGGGTTCAAAATGTGAAAACCAAGCAGATTGACAGTGATCTGGAGGCTGAGCCAAGCGCGAAGAATGTCCCGGATTTCACACAAGCACCCGCGGGAGAATTGTCTCGAAAGGAGAAGGACGCAAGAAAGGCCGAGAAGAAAGCAAGACACAAAGCAGAACAGAGGGCGAAGGAATTGAAGAAGAAATCTACAGCATGATGGGCACGGCGAACTACAAGTCATGAATTTTTGATGCATTTTAGCGATGTTAACAGGATTCTTCTTATTCAGTCTATACTGTACATCTACAGTTCTCTACCACTGGCTTTGGCAGCCTTCTCATCCTTCTCATCTTTTGCAGCCGCGGGAGCAACCGTACCACTCGATTTCCATCCCAAAGCACCCAATCTCTCCGACAAAATTGGATGAGAGAAATGGTAGCTCGCATACATCCAATCCGCATCCATAGTGCTCAAATTCTGGATCTGCAATTTGATCAACGAGCGTGCCAGCTCAGCCTGGTAGCCAAGTCCTTGTGCGAAGTTGTCTGCTTCAAACTCGTACTTTCTGCTCAAGATGTTCATTAAGAGCTTGATGACTGTGTCCATAGGGGCAAGCGCATCAGAGAACAGGATGAAACCAATTATGATTGGGAACTCGTTATGGAAACCAAAGGACTGGTATAAGGAACGGTTGTTGATGAAGACAGAGAACAGGGAGAAAATGTAGAAGAAATGGAACTGCCAATGATTAATAACAATTTCATACTGATCAACTCAAAAATGGCTTACTTGTGAGATTCCAAAGAGCTTGGTAGTATGTCCGCGACTCCAGTGACCAAGTTCGTGTGCCAGAACCGCTACGATCTCTTGTGTATCGCTTTTCTCGATTAAGGTATCATAAATGACAATGTGCTTCTTCCATGGCAGACCAAAGAAATAGGCATTACTGTGAGCACTGCGTTTGCTGCCATCGATAACATGTAACTCGTGAAGGGGGAAGTTCAAACGTTTAGCCAAGGCCTCAACACCATCCTTCAATTCACCAGGTTCGAGAGGTGAAAGCTTGTTAAACAATGGCAAGATCGTGATTGGGTAAATAGTAATCATGAAAACCTGGAGTCCAGCACCAAACAACCACAAGTAGTAGAAGAATTGATGACCAGTCTTCTGGATGATAGTAAGGAAACCAGCGAGAATTGGTGGAGTCAATGTGAATGCCAACATTTGCCCCTTCAACATATCCGTAACGAAGATTTTAGGCGTTTGCTTGTTGAAACCAAACTTCTCCTCAAGCACGAATGTTTGATAAATGGAAGTTGGGAGCGAAAGAATCTGTTGAATTACAATAAAAGTAAGGACGAAGACGATCGAGTGAGAAATTTCACCAGTAAATCGAGCGGGTGCAAGTCGTAGAAGCCATGAGCCAGTGAAGTCCCAAAGTTTGGGAAGAACGTCGAAATAAATGAATGCCGTGTTTTGAATTTGTCCATAGAGTCCTGCAACGAAACCAAATTGTGCTTTTGCGCGTCCATATGCCTTTTCCATGTCAGTGAGCTGGGACTTGGGAGATGGTAAAGCTGACAATGACATACCTGGCTTTTGTCAAAAACCTCTTGAGATACCTCATTTGATAGAACCTTAGGTGGACGAGTTTGCTTCAAAACTTGAAACTGACGGAGAGAGAGAAAACCTTCAAATAGGTATTGTGCGAGAGAGAATCCAACGATGAGCTTTTTCCATGGGAATAGTGGCCTATCCAGGAAACGCGCCAGGCGCTAGAATATTGTAGTTAGCATTTGTTAGGATACAATGTAAACATGATTGGAAGAGCAATGTCGTACCTGGAGGAAATCCATCTTGATATCAAGATTGAGATGGATTATATGTTGATACCTCTCGATAGAAAATAACGAGCGGTCTTGTTGTTGAAATTGGAATGGAAGGATCAATTTGTTAAATATAATTACCAAATCAATATCTGTCCACCTACGCCTAAGGCGCCAATCTTACGCCTAGGCGGGGTGCTTTTCCAGGTTTACCGACATCTCACCAAGAGAAAATACCACAAATATCGTTGTCAGCATATCAATATTTTGTTTCTGTTTTCGTACGAATGCAAATACTTCCACTCCCGAGTCATTAGAGATCAGGAGTCTGATTGTTAGAAGTCTGTGTGATGTTTTGAAGTGTCAAAATAATACCACGCAATTGTAAGATCTTACCATGGTTCACGAACATGCTCTATCATGATTAGCAGTTGTGATGATATCATGTCAATCTTCATTCAACACAGCCCATATGGAAAGTTCCAACATGTTGTATGGATCTCTCTCGGCTACTAACAGATTTTTCAGTCATGAGCTCATTCTTATTCAGTTTTGTGTATCAATTCCCGGCGGGAGAGATTCTCAGGACTGCAGCGTTAGCTATGAGAACGCCTAGGTGACATACCCGCCGTGCAAAATGAAGAAAGCGATACTGGTATATTCTCTGCCGTGATCAAGAGCCGTATTCTATGTCACTTTTATATCGGAAAATATTCAACCGCTTAGCACCGATGTCAAACATTTCTGAACTCATGGCTTGATTTGACGGCAAAGAAGGGAAAAACACTGCGATGGATGATAGCCACTCAAGTGTGTTTTTGTGAGCCACGGCATATCCATTGGTTCATATTTCAGAAAGGCAGATATTCATATAACTGAACTATATTATTATATGCATAATTCCTAATCATTCATGGCGCATTCAATGTTACATTGCCATAGTATGGTTGTTGAGGTGGCTGCGAACGGCATTTGAAGCGTTTGATGATTTCCATGGTGAGTGATGACTGCCAGGAATACATAATGGTGTACCAAATTGCCCAAATGTGCTTATTTCATGAATCAGAATTATCATTAATAAAAGTATTCGAAACATTCTACACTTTCCAAAAATCAAAAACCCCTCAATACATCTACACCATCAACCAGTCAATTCAAAGCAGATATCAACATGCCTAACGAAATTGAAACGGAAACCATTCAAAAGTCATTTTACCCTGAGATGATTTTGAAAGAATCCCTCGTCGTACGACACTCAAGCCGTGCCTTTCTTCTAACTCCAATCTCAAAGTCCATCATTCAATCCACCCTCGACCTTGCTCGTTTCGCGCCCTCAAATTCAAATATCCAGCCTCATCGCGCTTTCCCTCTCACAGGCGAGCCTCTCGCAAACCTTAGGAGTAAGTTGTTAGCCGCGGCGTCAGTGTCCACGCCCAATATACCATCTCTCCCAGTTAAATACAACCACTACCGCTCCGAACTTGGTCTTCAGGTCTATGGAGAAGGAATGGGCATTCTAAAATCTGATGCAACAGCTCGAAATGTAGCCGTTCTCCGGAATTATCAGGTTTTTGATGTTTTAGTAGGGGCAATCATGTATATCGATAAATGCCTTACGAATGCCGATCGAGTGAGTGTGGGCATGTGGTTACAGAGTTGGTTATTGGCACTTACAGAGAGAGGGGTGGATACCTGTGTGCAAGTTTGCCAGACAGGATACCCGGAGGTTGTAAGAGGGGAATGTGAGATTGGTGATGATATGGAGATTTTGGTGGCAGTGTCGATTGGGTATGAGGATCCTGAATTTAAAGTCAATAAATGGGTTGAGGATTGGCAGAGAGAATGCTGAGAAATTCGTTACCTTTATGGAATAGGAAACTAGACTTGGGTTAAATGTAGCATTGAAAGAGTTGTATGAATTAGATTGAGCCAAATCCGATAGGGGTTCATAATCGTGTATATAGGCAAACTTTAGACTCAAATACACCAAGCTTCATAACATCTACACTGTCTAATACCGTGCAGCAAGGTTCGAGTCTTAAAAGATTTACTTGTATTAGCATCAGATCGTAGGTCTTTTCGTATAAAAAGCCTAATCTCAACTTAAATTCTAAGCATAAAAGATCCGAGTCATACAAATCTCTGACAACTCTCTCAGCCCTAAAGTTTTCCTCTTTGGGAGTCCATAGTAGTTGCCTCTGCTTATATCATATTCGTCTTGGATTTATCTCTCAGGGAAAGAGCAGTTTGGTATGGCATCTCCATTGTGAGAGTTTAAAACATCAAACATATCCTTACAAAACCCATCATAATGTTCAATAATCTCCGAATACTACCACATCTAGTTTTTGCACCGCCAGGAGATAATCTAATAAATTTTCTTTTCGTCTAAAGAAAATTTGAACAATTGGGATCATCGTTTGTCCAACTTGTTTATTCGAATGGAGAATATAACAGCTTGGTAACTGATCACCTATTCATTTGCTTTTCTTTCCTCTTCTTTAAGGTCTTCGTTGTTTCTTTGAGTTACTTCAATTTTTGACTACAATCCAACCATTGCGGAGAATCTCTACTTCAAACGAAATTATTTGAGCGTTCTCGTCTAGAACGGCTTGCTTCCAAATCCAACATGGATGGGCCTATTCTCGACAGCCTTTCCCAGCTACAACCTGATCAACATCCATACCAGATGGCTTCCAACTGCAATAATTATATGGAAAACGTAAGCAAATCAGATCCATCCAACATAATCTCTCCATCTACTGATGTTAATTCCACAGAATACCGGATCCTCGTCGACACCCTGTCACCCCGTTGATGCAATGCCCGTCTCACTTTTCGACGCCATTCCCACTCAAATAACTCCAGCCGCCCTCCTCACCATTCCATTCATCTCAATTTTGATCGGGGTCTCTGCCCTCCATCCCACTAAACCAGTCTACGCCATCTACTCCCCAAGTACCTCATCCCTTGAATTCGTGCACGGCGACGGAACGCTGATCTCACCTCTTTCAGTTTGTCCACTCCTCAGCTTCAACAATGGCAATGCTCTCTGCTCCCGCCAACGCCTCAACATGTACGAATGCATATCTCGCTCCAGCAACTACTACGGAATACTGAATAATCCCCCCCGGAACGAAGATGGGATTCAGGAGCAAGACTTTCGAGGCCCATTCACCAACGAGAACAGTGTAAAGGAAGCCATGACATACGTATCTGATCTCCGTTTCGGGCCTGATTGCATGGCGGCACTCAGACCGATTCCTCTCGATCGACATCTCATAAAAAGTACGGCTAATGAGACCGTTCCTTGCTCTCCTCTCACCGCAGATCCTATTTGGAATTTTAGCGTACATCACCCGGATTTTACTGATGTTCGTCTTAATTCGGCAAATGAGAGTAAACTGTCAAAGCTCTTTCAGACTTTTACCCAACGCTATCGAAATCACATGCCCTACCTGACTTTCAAGAAAGCAGCATATATACTCTCGGGTATGGAAAAAGTAGGAGCTATATACTGGAAAGGTGAGCAAGAAAAAGCGGAGACACGGATGGGATGGACAGTTGATGATTTTTTGGCACGGTTTTCTAAGTATGAACAATTTACTAGGGAGTGGAAATTTCTGTACGCCCCTAATCCAATTGCATGGCTGGAAGCAGAGATGGCGGATGAGTTGAGGAGGGAGATTATGGGTAGAGAGAGGAGAAAGATGCCGTGGATGGGATTGATTGAGGATGTTAAAATGGTGGGCGTTGTCGGGTGGGACGCGTTAGCTGAGTTTGATTGGTATGACGGGAAAAACGGAAGGGGATATCCGAGAAGGTTTACATCGCAAGAGGAGAAGGAATGGGAGGGTATTGTTGATAATATTGATGATTCGATTGAGAATGGGGAGTCGGAGAGGAGTGAGATGCGAAGTAGTAAGTCGAATGACCCCAAGTATGTGAGTATATTGCGCAAGGGGGGACATGGAAAGAATGGAAAGAGAAGTCGGGAAGAGCGTGGTGAGATACCAGCAATCAAGAGGTCAAAGCCGGTGGCTTAAACATCATTTCAGACTCGCGGTGATCTTGATGATCCTTTGAGTGACTTGACCATACCTTTTTTTTGCAGATTGGCATTTTTATGAATTGGAGGCAGGGGCAACTCTCATATTTCCTGCGTTTTTCATTTTGAAATTGAAATTGAAATTATTTGACAATATTCCTTTTCTTTTTTCTATTGGGAAAAGCACCAAAAGTATAGGCATGTTGTTATACATGATACTAGGTCGGAAGGTTTAATATCGCTCGTTTAATACAAACAATTTTCACAGAAATGATCTCATTTTAAGAAACTAAAATAGAAACATGAGAGGACGAGAGATATGGATGACGTCTTATGGAATACTGGAAGAGGTGACTGTTTTACCTAAGGACCAAAATGATGAATATGAGTAGTAAGAACTTTAATACGGCAACAAAATAAACCTAACATAACAGAGACTATCAAAGATAATCAAGCATATCAAAACAGAATTACTTGAGATCAAATAGATGAACTATCCTCGATTTAACTCTCACCCACCTCATTTCATATCACTGCCCAATCTATTTGATAAAACACTACCCACCACCAAACCCACATCCGTTCCTAGTATTACCAAAAGCATCATAACATCTGAACAGAAAACGCTGATTCCAAATTACAAACATCAAGATGTTTTAGATCTAAGAAATCCATCGCAGCATTGGGTGGTGCCAGCAACGTCGTTTGGAAAACTCTGCTAGGAGTGCACTTAGGTTGCGGTTTTAGTAGAAACTAAAAGCCACGCATGTCTAAATTTGTAGCCCCTATCAACCTTGAATCCACCAGTACTGACACGATAGATGGCAAGCGTGTTTTGCTCAGAAAAAAACGAAATGAAAACCTCCCCTTCCCCGAGCTTAGCGAGTAATCGGCAAGTAAAAGTCGGTAAATAGACCAAAATGATATTATTCACACTAGCCACGCAAGCCCTCAAAGTGAAGGATATACTGTGAGTAAGCATGTACGCTGATTGTTGAGCTAGACACATAGGCAGGACAAGGAACTAAAAACATAGTTGGGCGAAGATAACAACATTGCCAAGTATTATGTAGAGAGAAATGATCTACCCAGGCCGTGAAGCTTGGGGCTTGCCCCGCCAACCTCAAAGAGGGGGCACCGCAAGCTAGTCTAAAAGATTCAAAGTCCTCTGACCAAGCTTGACAGTATCCTGCAATAGCTTCGTATTCCAAGGTTCAATCGTGTTAAAGAGAATCCAACTTATCGTTCTCTACAATAAGCTACTGTATGCAAACACGTCTGGGGCGTGAAAGATAAAGAAAGCTCCTCCAATACCCACTGCAGAAAAGATAATCGTGCTAACGCATGTATGCTAGTTGATTATTCAGACGAGTAGGTAGAACACGTAGTTGACAGTACGAAAGAATATTAATTCTTAGATTATTGGATCTTGTTTGAACAAGTTTGGATTCTCCAAGGACACGTATAGATGCTTCGCAAGCCAGATACTCCCTTTCAGAAATTTCCTCTCGGGATCATGTCTCTTAGCTTAATGATAAAACCTCTTTCTACTTCCATAGGCTTGAGACTGCTTTGCTTGATGAGTTGTTGAGTACTGAAAAGAATACCTAACGTATTCGAGGTGACAGAAGCACAAAAGGGTCCATATTGTAACTTAGAAATTCACCAATCAACAAAGTGATATCGAATAGCAAGGTATGGAAGTAACAACGCTTTAAAAATGGAGCAAAGTACAATCATCTATGAAGGAAGGAAATAGACGAGGAAATAAAGTTAAGTGAAATCTTCAAATGGAGAACGTACTAGAGAGAATCTCTCAAATTCAGGTGTTACTCCTTTCTTTTAGGAGATAAAGTTTTAACCCGTCTTTCCCCTTTCATAACCAGTCATTTTCATTCCCCTTTTCAGAATTACAAGAGATAGGTAGCCTAAGGTAGAGGCCGGATCATTCAACAAAAGAATAGTAGATTGTATCAAGGACATACTACTAGATCAATGAGCTAAGAATGAGAGCGGGTAAATCCCGACAGGACACAAAGATGAAGATGCTTGCGAGACACTACTAAATTTACACCCTGTACAGAGAGCAAAGACACTAGAATATTTTGAAAATATATTGGAAAGCCAAGAATGAGAAATAGATAGTTCAGAATTGATGGGAAACGATGAGCCCAGGTGGGCTGCATGGAAGTTCACTTGAACACCCCAATGCTTATCGAGTGAACAGCTCTTTTTCCGCGGCCTCTGCGGTTTCTGCAATTTATTCTCATCGCCATCTACCAACTTTCCAGCCCATTAAACCACTAGAATATGCATCTCGTGCTGGTCGCATCGATGACTTATTCCCAATTGCAGATTCCAATCACTTGACGATCTCGATGCTGCCGCCACACCCCTAATCCCAGTCATTTTGTCAGTTGTAGTGCAGCGACGAAAAAAGAAATATCCAATGACCGTCATTGAGAAAACAGTCAGCATGAGATGAGGGAAACTCGCAAGAATATCTACTTATGGAAAACCAAAAGCATACATGCATCATTTTAGGCTGTTTGTTCCTGCAGGTATCATCTCCACGCACTCCCCCACGAAAGTTGCATCACTTTTGTTCCCAGCGCAGGTCTAGAAGGTTGGGGGTGATGTGCAAGCATCATCATCACACTATCGCATCGAAGGATCCTGAACCCTGCAACCCTCCGTCGGCCTTCAGCTACCATGTTGCTGTTAAATGTGAAATTTCAGCCCTAATCCCGACGATTCACCCATGTACTTCTCGTATAGACTGAGAGTAGAGGTTGAAATTTTCTTCTTCGATTTCAGGTCAGGGTATCCATATGGTGGTCGCTTGTGACCATTTGCGAAATTCATCATGACATTTATGTCAAAATGCAATCAATATGGAGATGGCAATATTGCAAAGGGGTGAATCTCTTGACCCCCCCTAGGCCTTCACAGCTACAGTAGCTGGCCTTTTTTTGATACGGGAAAAGGTTAGTTATTAAGATATATGTATCGCGAATTAGAGCTGGTTTGAATGCATAATCCGTTCAACGCTTTACGATTTCTTGATTGTCGATTGGTCCATTAGCATCATGTATGAGTCTAAGACTATGTATGATGGCGATGGTTCATAGTTCTAATAGACCAATTGCATTTACAGAAATTCTTCGGTGATAGTTACTAAGTATCAAGTGAATTTTAAGGGCCGGCTCTAATGGAAACCAACGAAAATGGCAAGATTAAAAGAAAAGTTTAATGATTAGGAACATTGAGCTCCCTCTCTCGCTGGTCCTCCCCTTTCTCTTCCATCTTCGCCCCTAGTTTTTCCTTCTCCTTCATTTGCTTTCTCTCTAGATACCACTTTCTTGTATTCCTCCTTGTTTCTTTTAGGAGTCCAACAACATTTGCAAATTCAAATGTGATGTAAAAAAAAGCTATAACGCAAGGCTTCTGATTCCAATTTACTTTGAAAGCCTTTGTATAGGCACAATAATCACGTAGTAAATACTCAAGGGCCCTTCTGTCGATAAAAACACATATTACTTGTCGATGCTTCAAACCAGTGAACCTAATCTGTATATGTCCATCCCTAGACTTTAATTAGAAGAAAGCACTAGCAGTTCCTTTTCTCAGATTTCTCATCAACCTGATCTTCGATTATATCTTCAAGAAATGGAACTTCGAATAGACGGAAGGGCTGGTTCACTTTTTGACTATAATCGTGAAGCTTGACTGTCATAAATACCAAGTAGTAGGCGGTATGATATTCGTCTTCTGCATGCTCTGAAAAGGCATATGTGCCAGCGAATCAGCGTACTGATCACTGTCATATCCACCAGAATACAGTAAAGAAGCAGGTCATCGCCACAATAGCAACGACTTTAACCAATTTCAAGCCAGTCACGTATCGAATAGAACTATCTGTCTTCTTGTTTGTCTGGCTAGGACGTTCTGGAGTCAATATCCTTGGTTGTCACTTTCATGGTAATAGCTTTCAGGGACCTGGTCATATTTGGTGGGAAACCAAGCATATTCCTCAGTTTGGTCCTACTATGAGATCAGCAGTCATGGGGTAGGTCATGAAAGTTGCTGGCGAGGGTACAAAGGCTTTCTCCCACTATCTGATGGTAAGCGGAGAAATGAATCTCATCATGACCAAAAACTTCATAGAAAACTCCATAGAGTAGTAATAAGCTTTTAACCACAATAGCCTTTTCCGATACAGATAACATAGCTCCTCGCACCATAGTTCATGGACTTCTAGACTCCAGTCTCCCCGTCAAAGATAAGACGAATGAACATGTCTCTGGTGATGTAGCTAAAGTGACAGGGGCTGAGTTCGAGACCACTGCTAATGTGTTATGCCTGATTATTCTTCAGGGTTTGAACGACCCTGAGATTCTTAATAGATTACGCAATGAACTTTGAACTTCTGTTTCCCCCTCAGATATGGTCAAGGTAAGACACTCGACTAATTGCCATATTTGACATTGATATTATTGGAAGTTATACATCTCAGCCTGCTATCACTTACTTCACGATCAACCAGAATGACTTTCTGCAGAGACCTGGTATATAAAGAATCGCGTATTGCTTCCAACACCACCATTGGTATTATATTACTAATGTATATGAATAAATGATTATACCCAAACTCAATGCACTTTGATCCTGATCGCTGGATGGATCACGATGCATGGAGAAAGAATGACAATACTTTTGCCCTTTCCCCAGGGGAATGAGAATCTGACATACGATGAGTTATATCTCCTCTTGATTCAACATGATAGTCTCCTATTGCTGATGTCCCTTGTTTAGCCTTGCATAAGCTGGAAGATACATGGTTTTTGCTACTCTTGCTCAAATATTTGATTTCGGTTTGAAGGGTTTCCCTCAAAGGACTTCGAGTGTGTGAGAGTGTGAAAGTGACAAGTTCATCACGACTGCTTTTTTCCCCTCCAGGAAGTGAGACCTTTGAAGTGGCAAATGAAAAGCCTAGAGTTTTGAGTGAATTTTGTATTCAATCATGGGTCAATTATCTAGACATTTTTGATGGATTATTGAAACATAGAATCTGATAATTTAAAAAAGTATGTTTTTCAATCAAATATACGCGGATTATCTGACAAATCGTGTAACCTTATTCAGGCTACCATTCATGCCATTCCTGCCGCCATGATAAAAATTTGCAATAAGACTTTCCCAGCCCAATCTTTGGACGCTAAAGAGAAGCTGTGGTGATGGTGGCTGACAAGGAAGCATCCAGCTCCGCAAGGTTCGGGATGTAGAACACGAGTGAGTATGTTTTTTTTTCCCACAGCGGGTTGGTTACACGGCGACCACGGGAAGCGACAGCTTGGGGTACCGATACTGCCGATACTTTATACTAAGACATCCTGTTGTAAGTGCCATAATAAGAAAGTTCACCGAGTTACCGGAGGAATGGGTGAGTTCCTTTTGAGGCTGGCTTGGCAATTCCGACCTTTCGGAACAGGATCATAGATAAACAAAGATATGGGTTTGAAAGGAAAGAGTTGAACTGAAAAGGAGCTGTGTTGCATGAACTCAGAAGAGATAATTCACAGCAACGAATGATATGAAACGAGAAGCAATACACAACCTCTTTTCAATCAGGATGTGTCAAGGAAGTCTGACGTATTTCTTTTGGTAAAACCTTCAAGAAGTATCTAAAGTTTCATTTTGTATACAATGATAGAGCTTGCAAAACTTCACGCGCAGTATCTTGTACAGGATCGCTATCTCACGATTGAAGTGTTCAATGAGGACCAGACACAGGAGATTCAGATGCTGTACGCGAGATTTCACTTGTATAACGCTTGCTATACTCTATTTTCACAAGGCAAATTTAAAATACACCGAGTCAATATAGATGGAGATACATGAGAGCATTAATACAAGGATAAAGTAGCCTATTCACGGAGAGGTTTGTCTACATGAGGTGTTTAGACCCTGGGACAGTGAAGCCAATAGTACTTCCACTTTGATGTGGCTTGTGGCATCTAAGTTGGTGATGTTCTAGAACCACTGGGGAATGAATATACTTGGACTGCCGAGAACATATGGCTTGAAGTAGATTCCAAACGCCGCGGTCTTATTATGCTCGGATAATTGGGCGTTCTTTTAATAGGGACAAATACGCGGCCCAGAAACTAGAATTAGCTGATTATAGAAAGAGAAAAGGCGCTTGGCGAGACACGATGTGGTTTCGAGTTTGTGAATTACAAATAGAGACATTTCCAAACGTAAATTCTGAAAGCCAGAGTATCACGAGAATTGAAGGCTGGTTGGCTAATACTGGATTATCATGAAAATGTCCATTTCCTAAGCAACATCTCTGTGCCAAGGGAGCTCGAGCACTTACTTAAGCAGCCTCATGGTCCAAATTGTCTGTGTGTTTAAGGGTCCACCGCCAGGATGGTCTCTACCAAATATTATTGCAAATAGACCAAGAGCAAATTATCTAAAGACTCCTGTGTTGTTTCCGCAGCGCGCAAGAGCAGTATGTGGAGTCTATCTGACCCTTAAATTTGATAAATCTATTCAAAAATACATGATACAAGCTCTCAAAATACTCTATTGCTCCGGTTAAGGTCCCGCATGTACCTCGTAATTCATATTTTGGTCGTCCGCACAGAAGAATATGGATGCCTCAATTGGGAATAATGCGTGATAAACGATCTTGAACGAGGGCGAGGAAACTCAAAAATCGTACAGGGCTTCTGATATACGTACTTAATACCTTTGTAGATATTGAAGTAAGTACCAGGCCCTTCTATCTCCTCGGGGTGACATTCGGTGGCTGTAGGTAGCCCCCTGCAGGATGTCACTGATTCTGACCCAATCGGAAAGACAGGAATGCAGCAATCCGTCCCACCCATTGCCTCGCATCGTGTAAGAATTCGGCCTAGTCAGTTAGATGGGCTTGCTGTATGGCATCAAATCGATGACAGAAAGCCAAATTTGGTATTAAGGCGAGTTTTAATGACAGTATACTTATTAGTGATGACGAAATTAAACGATTTGCTTGTTTGCTCACACAAATGATCTTGTTTGTACGATTCATATCTGGTTTCGGGCTTTCATCGCGATATGCCAAACTTTATTAGTGTATAAGATGTTGATACTAAGTACCGAGGGACTAACTGTACGTAATGTGAGGAGTGCATGCACATTTTGCACTTTAAGGAGTTAGATATGCCAGTTGGAATCCAATGACGATTACAATTCGCTATAAATTTCGGAGCGTTGCAATCAAGTGATCGCTGTATTGCACGAATGGCAAGAGAGAACCAGAAACTTGCTAGAGATACTAATCTTACTGATGGGAAATAACCCGAGATCTTCAAGACAGTGCACATGGTAAAGGACTAGAGCTTCTCCACCCAAATAGGAGGGAGACACTTACTGCACGTGGTTACTTAAAAACCCAGCAAACGATTAGTGTGCTGCGGATTAGCCAGATCCGGACTGGGATGAGGTGGACTTCGGAAGATACCAGGGAGATCATGAATTTTCATGGACTGGATCAGCGACAGGGGATGATGAAATGACTGGGACGTCTCCAGAGTTTTTCGGCTAGCTGTTGACGCCAAGGTCGAATAGTGGCGGATCATGATCTTTTGTCGATCTGAGTGGAGACTCCATAACCTTGGGTCAGGAGAGGCTAGAGGTTAGAGTGTTACACTAAGGTTAGATAAGTGTACGATGACTGATATAACTTCTGGAATTAAGAAGTGTTAATGAAGATTAAGTGATGTAAAGAGAGAACCATATCTAAATTGAAAGCCAAGGATGAGTTTCCATAAATTAAACATTAACATCGTTGATATCAAGATTCAGTTGATGTAATCGTCAAAAATTCTGTTTTCTTCTGCAAAAGCTAGAGGAGAGACCTCGGAGTAATATGAAATTAGATCACAATGATTTAATTGTGGATTTTCTTATTGTAGAATTGAAAGTGAGTTTAATTAGTTTCCAAAGAAGTCCGGATCTGTATATTTTTTCCTCTGGATGTGGTAAGTATCGTTATGGAATAGTGGATGAGGTGGAAGTGCAATAAATGCAAATGGTTTTGTGACGATAAGTTGGTTGTTAGCATATCTCGTCTATTCAAGGTTGTAAACTTTATTAGTTCCTGAACTAGATTTGCCACATGTATTTGCTTGTGGCTGCGCTTAAGAGACGAGGTAGAAGGGAGTAATGGAAATTGAATGTTAATGCTTAAGTCATTAGTTCATGAAATGGAGATATTTTAAGCCTACTCTAGACTTAACAGATCTCTAGCCTATGATCCTCAAAGCACGCACCCGGTCTACCGGGAAAAAAAGCTTGAAAGTTCAGGTGGAAAGTCCAGGAAACTAATTCTGGATTGGTAAGTTGCTAGAGTCGATGGGCTGAGAGCGTGTAGCAGGTCGGCTTATAAGCGACCCAGAGAAAGAAACGACTGGAACAATGAAATCTTGACATCGAGTTCCCGGAGCAAGGAGAATTTGCAGTGAGGGTTTCAAACTCGAAATTAAACATGGATGGCGCCGAGTATCAATATACGAGCATGCTCGTATTGCCACATTTGAAGGTCACGGTAGCGAAGCTGGTCCTGGCTGTATCGCGGGGTGAGGATCGCTGTTCGGGATTGATATCAAATCTTCCCTGTAGGAACAAGACAACCGTGGACAAGTAAATAAGATTGTGGATTATTTGGAGTCCCAGTGTGGTGAGGCATAAGTTAAATTGTGTAAAACATACTCAAGAGGATTGTTTGAGCGTGCTATAAAATTACGATATGCAGGGAGAATGAAACTCTCACGTTTCAACTGTAACCATTTCATCGCACAATAGTATAACGCTGTTTCTCCGCTGACGTGGGGATACCTACATGAAGGCCATGCTTTTCGGAACTTCGGAAAATAGATATGTATGATCAACGCAATGTGATATGTAATGCAATGCAGTGAAGACTAGATGTTATTGATAGACATAAGTTTCTGCGGTTCCACACCGTGTAAAACGTGCGTACATGTTCATCATAATCCCTACCGTTTGGTAGACACTCGGGTAACTAAGGGCATTTTCAGCTGCTTCTGGATTCTGGAGGGCTTGGAGATCGTATTGTAACAGTTGAAGCCGATAATTTTGCAGATATATGGTATAGCGTTGTTTGAGATCTATGGCAGGGAAAAGATTGCCATTTTGGGTTTGTCATGTGTGGAAAGGATGAAGAGAGCCGAAATTCAAGGGGTATGATAGACGGTTCACCTCAACGTATGTCAGTGCAGTAGAACAAATAGCAAGTAACATACTGTTTCTAGGGTTCTTTGCAAGCATGTACAGCCGTACAGGCTGCAGAACCATAAACGTCTGTGTGCTTTGTGAAGATCTATATTTGTAAGTTCTGTAGTCAGATGATCTTGACAAAATAAACAGCTATGTCTGAGTGTGATGTGTTCTGCACGGGTTGCTTAGATTTGAGAAGCTGTAGCCTTTTCTTAGCTATAATCCCTAGCTAGCATCGAAGATGAATAGATTCCGCGAGTGGATACCAAAGGTGATCATTTTGAGTAGAGTGATAGCGTGAGTTTTTGAAAATATTATTGACTAGGCAATTTTAAGGAGATATAGACAAAAAAGGTTGTGCTGTATTGTCTTTAGGATGTTGAATACATAATAATGCATATACAGCAAACTGAACATGTGATGGAGGACACTATCCTTCAATCACATATGTATAGATATTCAAAAGATTCAAGGAATTCAAAGGAGAGACGAACAATAATCGTAAGCAGGTACCACCGGCGTAAGGAGAAATGCAAGGTACAGACAATCTTTCAGCTTCGAAAATTGACAAGTAGAGGCGATTATGTGCGCCCAGACTTGCCTGTTTGCTCTCGAATTGAAAGCGTTGTTGAAAATGATTCTTTGAGACATTTTTTGATATCGATGGACTGTAGGAACTACGGAATACAAACCAAACTTTGTGACTTCTAATGAAGACTTCCAATAGGTGGATCATGTGATGGATATGAGAGCCCGAGCCTCTACTTCCCGCCTCTGCAAACTTTGTCTTGTCTCGGTTTCGTTTAAGGGGGCGACCAGCCAGCCATTGTTGGCCCTGCATATATTTTTTTCTCCACCAAACGAAATCACCATTAAGTTCTGAAAAGCCTAACTGATCAAGTTTTGTATTAGTCCTTCCTCGCATTAAGTCCTGTTGGGAGATAAGAAGCGAGTGCGGGGAATGCCTGTACTCGCACCAAAAAGGGGAAAAAAAGCAAACCCCCTTGTACAACCCAAAATGCGTTATAACTGACAAACGCAAGCAGATAAAGGAGAAGCGCATTAAGCGGGAGACATTTTTTCTTACCGCTCCGGGTTGTGTCGTACAAGATTCGCTACCGAAGGTTGGTCTCAGGCACGGGAGTAATGCAGGTGCACGAATCCGTGTAACTGCAGCGCCGATACCTTTTCAATGTATACAGCATCAGGCTTTTGTTTGAAAATACCTCGGACAATCAATTGAGGCAAATGAATTATTGAAAGGAGGGACAGGCATTAGTAGTCCCAGTTATCATTAGTCAATGGCTAAGAGGTATCGAGTACTGGCAGGGCAGATTGTGAATGATAATGTAGCGGTGTGAGATGTAACAGTAACTGTAACTACTTGAGAACTCTGTATTGTAACCTAAAGATGTTATACTAAACATATTGTAGGTTAAAGGGGTTTGAAGGGTAAGATAGAAGATGCAGAGACAAAATTAGCCAAGGTTTGGGGATAAAATGAGGCATTGGTCGCCTAAATTCTCAATTGGGGAGTTCAAAAGGGTTCGTAGAACTGAAAGAGGGGTGCAGTATATTGTTGTAGTTGAACAATATTTGAAGTACATTATTTTAATTGATTCCGAACATTCTACACTCCATCAGCTTACCTTGTTTTTTCCCAGAGGGCACTGAAAGGGCCGCAGAAAATCTATAATGCATCAGTGGGCATGAAACGGAAATGAAAAATACATGTGCATTCATACATATAAAGCAGCTTCGTAAAACCGACAGAATCAAATTACGCTCCAAATATTAAAGAGAATCATTAACATTTCACGTTAGCATTCTAACTAGCATTTAAAATCGAGAGTGGACGAGCATTGTATGCTTTAGGTTACAGGCATCAGAAAATAAACGCTGAACTAATAAGGGAACTATCGCTTACTTGACGTGTATGATTGGTTGCTATAGGCAATTAGCAGCAGGTATAAGCAAAAGAAAACCTCATGTAGGACAAGTCTAGTCTAAGATGCTCGTCTAGATATGCGTTCATTTTCGTGTAATTTTTCATTCGTTACCTTATCAAAATCTTGGTTACCCATTTTTGTTAATATAACCAAAAGAAAAGCAATCACAATGATACGTGAAATGACGAGTCGATACCCCGCAGCTACTAATGCGGCAACGGAAGGCCTCCTTTCGTCATACATAAGCTTTCCCCGGATATATCCCTCCCATCTTCCGGTTTCTCGCCTGTGTTACCAAACCCTCTGCAAACATGATGAAGCAGAAGTAGATACTATAGAGGGATTGTTTGCGATGCAAACGTCATCTATTTGACTATCATGGTTATTGCCACTATTGCTATTACTATTATTACTACCATTTTTTGATCACTGTTATTATTGTTATTATTGTTATTATTATTATTATAATTATAATCATTATATAGGTACCTAGGTAGTGAGAGGAAAGAAAATAGAGGAATGTAGTGGCCCGGCATTCAATCTAGCCTACGGCACTTAGCTACTAATTGCCAATCATAAGCGAGAATCATTTCAAAATGAACTGATCCTGCTTATGTTGTAGACAGAACTTGTCGAGACTTGATCTACATAAGAATTTATGAGACATTCATTGATGATGTTGAGATTTCGATTAGAGGTGTGCCCCGCCGTGCTCTCATTGCCCTGATCTTATCCCTGGGATGGTTGGCTAGACTCAAGCTACTTAACGCACGTTCTTGATCGACACGAGGAAAGTTACTGTACTCCCCTACTAATCGAAGATTAAGTACTGGAGCGACCCATATAAATCCATTGAGTAGGATCTATTATTGGTTGTAAATTTCAATGGTAAACCATTGAAATGTGCTAACTGTGTGCTATCTTGGATTGAATAAACCAAGTTATTTGCTAGTTGGTACTCCGTATATTTGCAAGATATTTGATATAGTGAGATTAGTCCAGGAATTAATCTTTATTCAAAGGGAAGAGTAGACTTAGGCTTATTACAACATCTTGGAAGTGACAAATACAATGATTATAAACAATAAGGTTTGAACTATACTGTACGTAGATAATATATGGATATCGAATTATACATTAGTATACTCACTATATAACAGGTTTATGTTATAATGATTTGTAGTTCAAAGATTTATTTATGGATAATCGTATATGGAAAGTTTAACCACATGAGAGAGGACCATCCATGATGCTGCCCACCTATCACAATAATGAGGATGCCCGGATATGAACATCATTGGAGATGTGGTTTATTCAAACCATGCCTGTAGAAAGTTGAAAAAATGCTCAGGTCCCGAGGTCATTCAGTATGCAAATTTTTATTTTCTTCGGTCATGGATGGATGTGAATCTCTCAAGACGTTCTCTGAACCAGGGTCTTGTGCATATGCACGATAGAACAATTGGAGAAACCGTGATACTTTGATATACTCCGGCTCTGTGCATGAACTGAAGAATAATGACCCGGAGTAACCCGGGTATATCACCAAATTGTCTTGTATATTGTCCAGGAAACTGAGGATACAACGTAGGCACTTAGTGACTCGGCATTGCAACTGTGTTGGAGAAGGGAAGAGGGAGGGGCCAATGCATACCAAAACCCACATGGCCTTACCAAAGTAAGGTTTTGATATGTCTCGATGCAGTATCATTAGTCTAGAAATGAATCTGACGTTGCAATCCTTCCCTTTTGACTTTCAAAAAGAGAGCAAATTCGGCAATGAGGTTGCTGAATGGAGCTGACAGTTTGATAATCATTGTATGTGGCGTGATTGACAACGGCGCATCATGTGTTTCGACTTCTGGCGTGAGACGCCGTTAGCTTAGCAAGCAATGCATACAATTCTGAATAATATTGGTATCTGAACATCTTACGAGCTTTGTTAAAATGAGTCAAGACGATAGTATGAATACTCACGGTACAAATTTGTCACTTCCCATATCAGATGACAGTGGAATGGTCAATTAGCCATAGTTGTGATTGAGATTGTTGGCCTTACAACAAAGCCAATGCGACGGGCGCTGGACCTTTATTTGGTTGTTTCTCCGTGGAAACTAGAAATCGGCATTTGACCTCATGAACACTTGGCCTGTGATTTGCATACAGACTTGAAGCGGCGACAGGGACAAATCAAAACCAGAACAGTCAAATGACTATTAATCTTCAACTGCTTTCAATTTGAACGCATGTAAAGACTTTCGACGCAGATAAAGTCGTATTGTTTGTTTCGAGTCTGTAGCCATTGGGTAGATGTATCTAGGTCAATCAAATGTCGCAGGTTGTGCATATACACCTTTGCAGATATGCATCGTGGATTTCATGGAGTCAACATAAAGGCGGGTGAACACATAAAACTTTCACTAGGGACCATGGGTCTGTAATGCCGTTCACCGAGATGTTATAAGTCGTCTTTCAGGTGACGAAGCTACTCATGTCGTCTCATGGCTGAGCGGGAAGATCTGTCGCTTCTCGTCGTCTCAGGTATAATCTAGAAAAGTATCATCACAATAAGTTCTCCTATTACGACATTACCAAGATATATCACGGCCCGACCGGTACAAAGGACTCGACTTGTATTTAAAATTAGTCTGGTGATGCCGTATTGGGGATGCATGTACCGATGTACAAAATAGTCTGAGGGTTTCAAAGGCAGTTTCAGATATTAGGTATGCCCTAACAGAAACCCTGTAATAGAACTCCTGACTAATTTCCAACATCAAAACCGTTACTTTGTAGTCAGGATACAGAAATGCAATGCTGGTGAAAATCTCAATATGGCAGTTGCCACGTAAAAATCAACATCATCTACATTGGACCGTGTCACTCGGGAAGAATGTTTGAATACGCGCACATACGATACGCCAGTACCATATACTGCGTGTTTCATAATTTACTGTACTTGGCGTACCGAGGACTCAGATATATTGTATTGATAAGTTGCCAGTTGTGAGCAATGCTTGATGGAGCTGTAAGCCAAAGTAGGTTTTCGTTTGTTCTTTTCTGTCTAGTTCTAGTTCATTCATAGAAACTAATCAAAACACCTATCTAGTTGCTTAGATTACCTTTCTTCAAATCAAAAGCCAAATCGATGAATGGAGAGATAGATTGTCGACAAAGCAATGACTACAGGTATAAACATAATAGCGAAAAAGTTTGAGTGGAGTATGTGAATCATAAATGGTGATGTAGTTGAATTTACGAATAAGGAATTCAAGCATGGAGTCTTGTAGCGGCGACAAGTACAACAGGAGATTTGCTATATCCCAAAAATATCAAGCTTTGAAATACTGTATTCAGCTGATAAGACATCCGTAAACTTAATTATTTGCTTTTCCTTCGTATATACGCACATTGAGTCTAATAGTAATGTAGTAAAGCATGCGAAACCTGCTGCTGCTAGCTGTAAATCAACAGATATCACAATTAATGTTTGTTTAATGATGGTTCTTTTTCGTTATTTGTATGTATCTCTACTATTAATCATTGAATAAGTAACACATTAGCATTCCAAATCTCGATTTGTGATTACTCATCTCCACTTAACTTATGATCTGGAAACCTATCCTAACCTTTTTCAATACGCCATATTGTCACCTCTCACGTATTATTCCCTGCATTCGCGAGGGAACAAGGTTAAGATTTCAGTAAGGTCTCGTGTGGACGGCACGCATCCGCGAGACAAGGGAGATTGAAAGATGCCGAATGGTTGTTCTAAAAAAGTACTATCAGGACTAGGATACTTTCATAGTCTTCACAGCCCACTCTACTCTACTAGATAGACAATTTCCCCTTCGAGTAGCGCCGCAATTATACATGCGGCTCACTGGAATGCCTGTGCATATCAAGTTTCGAGAATTACAAAAACGAACGATCAGATCAGTTTAGGAGCATCGCAAGAAAAAAGAACTGTTAATTGTCTATTCAGATTGCCTAAAAGCTATCTATAGCATGTCAAGTATGCTGCCATCATCACCCTTATTGCAAGCCCATTCTGATTCTATCATGGACTTAATACTCCTTAAGGTTTGAGACAGAAAAATACCTAGGTAGCAGCAACTGTGAATTATCTCATCAAAATTGGCGTTTTTGGTATAGCTCTTCCATATGTATCGATAGTGTTAGAGCCTAGTACTATCTTGTAATATTAATTCCCTTTTCGTCTAAATTTGGGACTCGTCTATATTTAAGGAGGAGCTGAAAAAGGGATACAATTTGATCTAGATCCGGATGCCCAACCTAATAAGCTCTACAGTACCAAGCTTGTTCGGGAATTAGGAGTTTTGTCTCCAGCATTCATGGTTTTCCTCCACGTACCATGATTTGTGAAACGAAACAATTACGGTCCAATGAATCACTACACCAAAATGCCATTGCCAGATACTCGGGTCAGTAGCTTGAGTTTAGTTCCTTCCAATAGAGTAAATAGCTTGATGCATAACAAGTATTTGCAATCCTTTCAAAATTATCTAACACGTATAATGACGAGCCATGGAATGCTTCTGGAGCTCAACAGTATATATTGAGAGATCCTGATGATTATTTCACAAGATACTTTCTATACGATTGCGAACCATACTTTTCCCTTGGAATATTTATTTTCATTGTGATACGATAACTTCATCATATTTATGCCAGGTACACCTCCTACTGGTATGCTTAAGGAGCCTTGCATGAAAAAAAAACCAAGGATGAGTAAAGCTGACAGGGCCATCTGGAGCTTTGTCTATTGACGAACCCCAAAAGACAAATCAGTAGTTTTTGTCTAATTGAATCTTAAGATAGCTATTATTTGCATGCTTACGATTGATTGTATCATTTTGCTTCATCAACTTTCATTTTGTATTCAAGTACAATGCCATTCTCTCTGCTATACACCTATTGTTCCTAATGAAGTCATGTCCTATATTCGGCACCCCTGGTGTGAATCACGATATTTAGCACATAAGAAAATCTTTCCTCATCATCAATCATCATGATTATGAAATTGTCGTATCATCTTGAGAGTATGAATCGTACATGGCATTATTCAGGTGCTCAAGATGACTCAAAACCCTCTCATACATTTCCCTCCCCAAAAGCCTATCCGATAATGCTCAGGTTTTAATAGGACTAATATGCACTACGAACACTCATCGTCTGGTAGAAATCTCTGTCATTCGATATGACCAAATCCAGAACCTCGTAGTAGATAGGCTAACATATTTAATGCCACGTTCTGGAGTACTCTACCATAAAAACTACCGCACATGATTGCCTTCTCTATAATATAAACCGGTATAGTAAGTGCGAAATGTTGGATTGTTGATATAATAGCCTCAGCCAGACTCTCAAGAAGGTTTTTCGGCAAGAACAATCAAAGACTATTAGGTATTACTATATCGATACTGTCTATGCCAATACTATATCAATACTACAAGAGCAAATATCATTAGCCTCAAAAAAAGGTGCAGAAATAAGTGTGTTACTAGTTTACTGCTAGTCTATTACAGCAGAAAAGGCCCATGGAAGATCCACTACTTACTATTCTATCGTATCTTGCCCCTGTCGAATAAACCTTGCTACTCCCCTTAAATGCTATATCTCCAACGCCAAAGGAGAAGGCCTTGGCTTCTAACCTTACCTGGTCCAGGCAAGGTGAACGGCTAATATCTAACCTTCTACTGTAAGATTCGGAATTCTAAAATCTAAGTCTAAGTCTAAGTCTAAATCTAAATCTAAATCCAAATGCTAATTCTAATTCTAATTCTAGTGCCAATTCTAGTTCTAATTCTAGTTCTAATTCTAGTTCTAATTCTAAAATCTAACATCTTACTCTAGCAGGCTTCAATGAGAATAGTTCTTTCTTTATGCCCAAGGAGGTGTCTGATTGTATTTAATTGTATTAATTGTATGGAACTTGCATCGATCCAATTTCCTCCTCAAACAAAGTGTGGCTAAGTGGCTAAAAGGTTACGATAGTGACGAGTACTTTATATCTACGATTGAAAACGTCTAGCTAATGCTTGCCTTCGTCGTCTGCTGTCTGTCACCCGAATAAACATGGCATAGTCTAACAAGTAAGCATTAGATATATAGATAGATAGATACATACATACATACATACATACATAGGTAGAGAGGTAGCTAAGCTCTATCTCAAAGCCACAGTAAAAGAAAAGGAAGAAAAATTACACTTGGCTAATTACTTACCATCTACTTGAATAATAAGAAGAAAAGAAGAAGCGTGATCGATAAACCTTGCTATATACAGTAGAAATAATGGAGAGAGAAAAAATAAATAAATAAATAAATAAAAAGAGGTAATAATCATTCGACTCCACTACTTCCACTATCAAATCTGCTCTACATCATGAACTCAAATTCCACATTAATCATCGATCGGATTATCATTTGACCAAAGAAGAAAGGGTCAACTAACGTCTCAAGGATATCTTATTCGGATGTGAAAATCCCACTTTGTCGCCGGGATCCATATCCATCTATACCCATCCATATTCTTACCTTTATTCATTGCTTCATTGAAGCAGAAGCCTGACTGCCTACTTCGTTGCTGGTTAATGTTGATTGACTATAGAATATTATCCTCGCATATCTGCCGGGGTCCCTCGTTATCTCGTACTTTCTTCTTCGTGGGGGAAAAGGGTATATACTCGAGAATCCCATTCATGAACTGTATTGCGGGCACGAGTCAGAGAAGACCTAATATCTTGAATGCAATCCTGTCTTTCGAGCTACGAAATACAAGCACCTCATATCTAATCAAGGTGGACTGCTATCCGTATGTTAAAGCTTTGAATTATCAAGCATATTCCCGTCAACAAATCTGGACATCCACAATTTGCTACGACTCTCGGAATACACTACCATAGGGCACTTATACAACCACTATCCTTCTCGAATCCCCGGAAACAGACTTGACGATCTCAGCCGCCTTACAATTCTCGACGATTCTACTTCAAGAATAGCCCCTGTTTCGAAGCTTTAATACGTTCACGCTACTTGGGGGACACTTGGACGTCGAAACAACCACGCCATCAAGTCAACTTTACCGGCCGAAAACCCTTTTTTTTTTGTTCCTTGCCTAATTCACGCCACTCGCATGAGCCAGCAGGAGGAGATAGAGGAACATCCACTTGATCCCTTGAACACGTTTAAGTTTTTGCTACTCGTGCGCCCCGCCATTGCATGTTTGGGTTTAGGGATCAACAAACTCAATTCCCATATCCCGCATTCCGAAGAGTATGTATATGACCTCTTCCTGCTCCATTGATACACTGCATCAAATCATCCAGTCTTCACTTCTCTGACCTCCTCAGATCTCATTGGAATTTTTGTGCTTTTCTTTTACATAGTTTACAAGAACCGTCCTGGCTTTCCTTCTCGTGGCATCACCTCCTATAATACTTTCATTCTCGTTTATAATACTTTGGTTCTGAAGTCTCTCCCTAAGTCAGATCACACTCTATCACTCTCGCTCAACGCTATTGCGCTGGACGCCTTGTACATTCACCCGATTCCCTCATTCGCATCTACTTTTCGTATCTCAAATACTCAGACAATCATTCGGCTAAATCCCACTCAAGACCAAACAAAACTTTATACTTCGACTACGATAGGATCTTTAGCAATACATAATGGACGTTATGGAACTAGTCGATAACGAGCAAAACGTGCGCCCTTTCCAATGCGATTGGTCAAAATGCAGCAAGGTAGGCACTCACTGATACATTTAATACAACGTCAGCTGATAGCGAGTCATAGAGTTTTAACCGCAAATCTGACCTTCAGCGTCACTATCGTATACATACGAATGAAAGACCATATTCATGTGTGCACCCAGGATGTGGGAAAAGCTTCATCCAAAGAAGTGCTTTAACCGTGCATATCCGTACACATACTGGCGAGAAGCCTCATCAGTGTCAGCACATTGGTTGCGGCAAAAGATTTTCTGATGTAAGAACTGCAATGCAAAGTTGAAGAAATCCATTCTAATGACATTATATAGTCATCTAGTCTTGCGCGCCATAGACGTATTCATACAGGCAAGAGACCTTACAAATGTGCGCATGAAGGCTGCTTAAAAAGGTTGGTTCTATAGAGAATCGATATTCTGATCAGCACTAACATGTGATAGCTTTTGTAGAAAGACTACCATGGTTAAGCACCAAAGACGCTCCCATCAACGCGGTATTCATTCATCAGAGTTTGATGACGGCGAGACATCTGATTCCGAAAGCGGAGAGTCTCCAACCACCCCTCAACACCATTCCAATCAAATCCACTGGGGTCAGCATTTAGGAGTACCGGGTATGCCACAAGCTCATCATATGCAACGAGCACATTCATTCGGAGATTGTGGGCCGCATCAACAGATTGATGGATTCCCGATGCAACAAGCATTCAGCCATAGACACAGTCTTTCAGGAGGAGCTCAGGCATATGGTCCCATTCCAGATCAACACCATCATATTATTCAGAGACAGCCTAGTCTTCAGTCCGCCTCTTATTACGTCCCAGAGCAGAACAACCCAGGCGTCGCAACTATGAACACCAACGCAACTCCGATTCAGACTTATCACATTCCTCGACATTCCATGGAGAGACACCCCCAGGAGTTATTACAAAGTAGCCCTGGTAGTTACTCTTCTCGCGCTAGCCCAGTCTCCCAAGAGCCATACTACACGCACACTCAGCACCCAGTTCATGTTCCTACTTATACCCTCCCGGGACAATCTCCATCTGAGCCATTGATGCACTATCAGCAGCACCTGCCACAATCTCATTCGATCCCGTCACCAATCGCACAAGTACCACATCATCTGCAACAACAATACCCACAGCCTCCCGAGCCTGGCCAATGGTACGAACATACACCTTACCAACAACCCGAAGTCATCAACCATGTGCCAATGTATCCTCAATTGACCGTTTTCAGCGATCCATGGCCCAAACTTGAGGCGTTCGATGACCCATCGCTGCAAATGCCCAGCGCTCGCATTGAGAACTTGTAACAATACTGAACAGTCGGACCGACCACGCGTGTTTCGACACTTCCTTTCTAGCGATTGTATCATTAATAATACGGTGTATACCCCCAAAACTGAGGCACACAGGACTACAGTTTGTTTCATTTCATCAACAAAATTTTTCCATTCTCCGAGCCTGTCCGCGATTTACCTGGTACATCAGCGACATATAAAAATTCATCTCGGCCGCACGCTATACAATACGGAGCGAATTGCCAAGATCCCAATATGGATATGTATCTTCCACCTATGTACATCATTTAGCTCTCCGTCTCTGGATAGGCAGCGTCACATATGCACAAACTTTTTCTTTTTATACTTACGTACCTTTTATTGTTTTATAGTATGGTTCCTTCAGTTTTGGATCCAGTTGATTCTGAAGATAATGATTGATCTGGGAGAGACAGATGAGGGGGAGGGGGTAAGGACGGGTACATAATGAAGGGGTTGAATTATGGGGCCACGAGTCAAACGAGGTCATTTCTTTTATGTTATATACCACCCTCTCGAGCATGGGTCTGGAGGCGGGTAAAGAAGGCCGGGTTTGCCGTTTGTATCGATGGATACTTTTCATGTTTATTAGTCTCGGATACAGCATTGGGTTCGGTGTTGCGTTTGGGAAGAAACGCTCTTGTACTTGTAAAATAGTAGTAAACTGCCAAATATATTGTATAATAAAACGTTTACTGGGAGTTCCTTCGCTTTCTCCTGATGGTGGTAGTGATATACTTCAAAAACATTCTAGGTTTAGTTGTTTGTTTGAAATGTGAAATCCAGCGCAAGTAATCAATAGGTACCTAGGGAACTATTGGTATCATATGGTGAATACTTTGAGGCCCTAATGTCTCTCTCACTCTGTTCTCATTCTCTCTCCTTTTCTCTCTCCTTTTCTCTCTCCTTTTCTCTCTCCTCTTTCTCTCCTTCAAAGCATATCTTGATTCTTGATAAGAGTAATCCTCAGTAAGTTGAAAACAAACTCGGTATTGTTTTCTTTTACGAAAACGTTATTAGAGTGATACGTATTTATTAATCTATCCATCCATCTAGGCGTAAGGAACAACATCTCTTGGTGAGGACTTCTTGATACCTACTTGACGTGGATTAACATTACCCTCAGATAAATAGGTATGGACCCAGGTATATCTCGGTAGTTATTTAAACAAATATATATAGAATTTCTTGCGTTTTCTTCCTCTTTATGTGTTGAATCCCTTCAAACGTCATATATATGGTTGTGATGATAGTAATTGTATCTAGCAGTAGTCCAATCAGATCTAGAACCAAAGTCAAGTTTGTAATACTTTGCTGGCATTTTATTGGATCATGATAAAACAGCACTAGCCCAGATGTAGTTTAGCTTTTTTAATTAATAAGCTACGGTATCAGCCTTCCATAATGCCGGATACTACGACTTTACAAGTTTGCCTTCTGTGTCCCATTTTGGCCATCAGCAAGTAAATACGTCCTCGACCTTGAGGTTCAACAAAACTTCATTTCTTAGATTTTGTCGATTAAACATCGATTCAATCTGAAAAGCTGCAAGGCCAGAGATTTTAAATACTTACCCGGTGGTGGTTGGAAGGAGGAGTTTATAATATCATATTCTATCTGGTTCTGCCAGTCATGGCAACCCCATTCTATGGAGTGTCTAAAATGGCTACACCTCTAAGGCTTTTTGTGCGAAACTTACCAGAGACACAATGTGCAAAGAAGGTTCTGCCATCGGCGCGAATGGTTCGTAGGAATGAATATTACATGCCCATTGAACTGAGCCCGCTAATGCCTCCATAGCTTTCTACCAAATCGGCTCCTGTGCCATCTACACGCGCGCAAGTTGACTCGATGTCCTCAAGTCTTCGAAATGTCTTTGTCTTGATCCCTAAACGTATCTCTTCTGCAAACTCGACGGTTCCTGCTTCTTCTATTTTGGCTATGACGCATGGTCGACAAATGTCTATGTCTTCATCCCTGCGACCACAACTGTATCGACCATTTACCAAATTCTTTAAGACTCAGCAAAGATTTCTCTTTGGTGGTAACACATCGCACAACTTACTCTCTCATCTGGAAGAAACTGCCAATAAGAACTCTACTAGTGCTACAGCTCAAAATGCTCTCTACCAAGCTCTTTTGAAGGCGAATATGCCTGCAATCATCGCTGACAGATATCAAACCGGTCATTTCGCAACTAACGCTGCATGTGAAGGTGCATATCACAGGGCATTAGGTATGCTGGGGCAGATGAATGGCGCCATGGCAAATCCCTCCGGACAAGCAGGAAATATTGGCAACGCTCAATTGCAGGCTATTGGTCAAGCAGTGGCTGCTAATTCTCGGGGTGGTAACATCGGTATATCTCGCGGTCAAGCATCTGGTTCAGGCGATAAAAGCTCTCCTATGCATGTCGTTGTTGATGAAACTATTGGCAATACCATCTTCAAATGGGTCAAATTCGGTCTCTACTTTGCACTTTTCACCTACATCAGTTTGGTCGTTGTTGCTATGATGATTGAAGGCTTTAATTCCATTGTTGCTAGACGACCCGGAGGAGTCAAAGCAGATAACGAGGCCAAGGCTGAACACCAAAATGTCAGATTTACGGATGTTCACGGCTGTGATGAAGCAAAGGATGAACTTCAAGAACTCGTGGATTTCTTGAAGAACCCGGATAAGTTCTCAACTCTTGGCGGAAAACTTCCAAAGGGTGTCTTACTGGTTGGCCCTCCTGGAACCGGTAAAACACTGTTGGCTCGTGCTGTCGCTGGAGAGGCTGGTGTTCCATTCTTCTTCATGTCTGGTAGTGAATTCGACGAGATATATGTCGGCGTTGGTGCCAAACGAGTACGAGAACTTTTTACTGCTGCGAAAGCCAAATCTCCTGCTATTATCTTCATCGATGAACTTGACGCCATAGGTGGAAAACGAAATGCTCGGGATGCCGCTTATTCCAAGCAAACGCTCAATCAACTACTCACTGAACTTGACGGATTTGCACAGAACAATGGAGTTATCATTCTGGCTGCTACTAATTTCCCTGAACTGCTTGATAAGGCTCTTACACGACCTGGTAGATTTGATCGAAACGTCGTCGTTGGTTTACCAGATGTGCGTGGCCGATTGGCAATCTTGAAGCATCACATGCAAAAGATTATTGCTTCTCCTGATGTGAACATTGAAACACTTGCCTCCAGTACACCGGGCTTTTCAGGGGCGGAACTCGAGAACGTCATCAATCAAGCTGCTGTGCACGCCAGTAGAGCTAAGGCAAAAGCGGTATCCATGCTGGATTTCGAATGGGCCAAAGACAAAATAATGATGGGCGCTGAAAAAAGGAGCATGGTTATCTCCCAAAAGGAAAAGGAGATGACAGCTTATCACGAAGCCGGTCATGCCCTTGTTCTTATGTTTACTCCCGGAACGGATCCATTACATAAGGTTACAATTATGCCTCGAGGCAGTGCTCTTGGTATTACTTTCCATTTACCGGCAATGGATAAATACTCGATGACCATGGATGAGTTTGAAGGTCGACTCGATGTCTGCATGGGAGGTAAAGTGGCTGAAGAAATCAAATACGGACCCACAAAGGTCACTAGTGGAGTTTCCAGCGTAAGTTTTCTCACCTCCATTGCTAACATGGAATAATTTGAGAAAGTGAAGAAAGAATACTAACTCTGTAAACAGGATATTCAAACTGCTACTAGCCTCGCATACAATATGGTCACTCGATTTGGAATGTCACCTGAGCTTGGCAATGTAGATTTGATGACAAACTATGAAAATCTCTCCGCAGGAACGAAGCTGGTCGTTGAATCTGAAGTTCGCCGTGTCATTGAGGAGGCTCGTCTTCGAGCCGTCCGGCTCATTGAATCCAAGCGTAAGGAGTTGGATCTTCTTGCTAAGGCTTTGGTGGACTACGAGACTTTGGATAGAGAAGAAGCATTCAAGGTTATCAAGGGAGAGAGATTGGAGGGTAGGACAATTTCTCCTTCGGGAAGCATAAAGGTGCCTGAAAGTATGGGTACTTCACTTGCCCCGATTCCCGGAAGTCAAGGACCCGTGGATAAGGGACCAAAGGGGCCACCAGGGGGAGGTGCTCTTGCACAGTAGGGAATGGTAGAAATGATTCACTCAACTCATCGGAAAGGCGTTCTGGTGGTAGTGGATACATATGTAAATATGTTGTTATAACAATTATTAGCATGACTGGGCATTTAGTCTAGGCATTGGAGGTGGTCTCATGGATTGGGGGATCAACGCATTATTTCTTTGTCATCAGCAGAGAGGGGTGGGAACTGCATCTCTGTCTTAGGATAGTGATACCAGCAATAGATATTTCAATTTTTTTTTTACCCGAATGACATATACATGTGGCTGCAGAGTTCAAGAACTTGTGGTATGCTACCACGGATATCACATGAGATCTAAATCTACGAAAGTACATGGAAACATCTTATCGAAGATAACATGGAGATCTTCAACAATGCCAAGTGACTCCACTCCACCCTATGCATTCACACATTATATGATGCATTGAACAATGATACCGATAAATATTATCAACCTCAAACAGACTGCACAAGAAGTCTGTAGTAGAGGTAGGCACTAACTATACTGCTGAATAGAGTCGAGATCATGTTTATTAGCGGACGATTAAGCAGCGCTCTCAATTCAGTTACGATTTGTAGAAATATACTTCTAGCTATCATTTTTGGTTGGTGGATTTTGGAGCGTTGGTATTTTTGTATGCATGTGGATGTGGATGTTGGTGTGTATGTGTGTGTGTATGCATTCATTCATTCATTCCTTATATTCCTTTACTTGAGTTGAGGACTGGTTTTTGTTTTATTTTCTTTTAATTTTGTATTACTTTCGTCCCGCTTCGTTTCTCTCGCCTGTTCGATCCTTTTCTTTTCCCCTTGCGGTTTTCTTTTCTTTTCTTTTCTTTTCCTTTCCTTTTGATGTTCGAAGGCGCGAATGCGCGAATGCGGATCTGTGGCTGGCCTCTGTATATATATACCTAGGTATGTATATGTATCCATGTTTAATATTATGATGACATGATATCAGTATCTGCAGAGTGAAGAGGTATAAAGATGAAAAATATATACAAGTTTCATCAATATGGAGGAGAGCAGGGGAGAGGGGGATGCAACACTCCAGTCATGAAAGGGGAACTTGGGTGGGACTGGGGGATTTGGTTGATAGGGATGGATGAATGGAGGGTTCCTAACAGAGATGTGCGAGAAGGAGAGAAGGAGAGAAGAGAGGAGAGTGAAGATTCCAACGAAAGAAACAGAGATCCAGGAATCGATGGCCTAGATCTACGTTTAATCGATCTATCACCTCATATTCCCATAAATGAGGATTATCCACCTACTAGATACGCAATGTAATCCAATTTCCTCCACAATTACACAGGATTCCAAAATGTAGTCGACAAAATAAGGAAAAGGAGGGGAATCATGACAGCTGCATCATTCGTACCATGTGGTATTCATAATTCTCCCTATTTTTTACGTGGATGGGTTCCTCGAGTGGCATAGCTGCATAAGCATGCATACCACATCGAGGAAACCTCGAGATGATACCTATGTACAATTCTAGGGTTGTTGAGACAAAAGATACCTGACTTTTGATAGCCAAACTGCAAAGTTCCTTAATCCATGCTCAGTTTCGTCGGTTTGTTGTATCGCATTATATCCTCAAGATCTGCAGGTTCTAGTCTACGGGAACATTTTATGAGAATGCGAGAATCAGAAATGTATTTAGTAAGTTAATGGTGACAAGAATAGAATAATTATAAGAAAAATATGCGCAAATGTAGGTTATCGAATGGGTTTATTGATATAATATGGGAGCGACAAACTGTATGTTGTTGGCTCCCGGAGAAAAACTGTATGATGAAAAAATCCGAAATCCTTAATATTTCGATCTTATTTGATAAAAAATGATTATTTGACTTGCGTGTGAAGGGAAGGATTGAGGTACTGAGATGCGATGAAAGATATAAAGTGAAATGGAGCAGCAGAAAGAATCGCTCACTTGCGCTGGAAAATGATAATAGACCGCCTTGCCTGTGACTTTGAAAAAACTGGAGTACTTCATGAAACGCCGAGCTTTCCAAGCCTTGAGCAGTAGATAACCTCCCTCCCATGACAAAAGAAGTTGAAGGCGCAGATCGTTCCTCATATGGAAGAACATTCCGAACCAAAACGATACTTGAGCAATTTAGCACTCATCTCCCTGTTAGATTGTCGACGTTGATCTTTGACCAATCTTTCATCCCGACCCATTACCCTACACCAACCCATTGCAACAGCCTTTTCATCATTGAAGATCTGTTCAAACTTGTCTTTCAGTGCAGCCAATTCTACCTTGATCTCTTTCTTCAGATTTTCTCTTCCTTGCTGGTATGGCATATCTTTTTTGAGCCAATCATTCTGGTCATCTGATGTCGTGAAAATGCGATTAACAGCTACCTCGAGCATTAATCTCCTTCCATCATCCTTCTTCATCACAACTTTCAGATTTTTGCAACCTAGTTTCATAATAGCGGCGAATACCTCTCCATCTTCCCAGAGAAAATCTGCAAAAGTTATTGGAGCAGCCTCTAATCCAAGGGCTGCAGAGCTGAGTTGAACCTGCTGCGGCGACATTACGATAGCTAAGGTATTCAATACTGGCTTTGCCAATGCCAAGGTTCGAATGCTTTTTGCTGCCGTGTGGTACCAATTTAGATCCCAGTTGTCTTTTGGACATTCAAGGATCACGTTCTTGATTAAATTCAAATAAGTAAATGGAATTTTCGAAATGCCCCAATCAGGGAGTGACTTGCTTTCTCGGAGTAATGCATAGAAGGTGTTATTCTTATAAAGAAATGAGAGGGCTTCTGCGGTGATTTGTTTGCAAATGAATAGGATCTTGTTGATAGTGAAATTGGGACAGCGCCTGATGGCTTTCCAATCATAGTTCATGATGATAGGTTTCGGGGACCGAAGAAAATATCCATAGATTCGCTCACGGACTTCCAAAGGATAGCGTAGCAAAGGAGAGCGAATTGGGCAATTAAATTCTACGAGTTCGGGCGTAGTTTTAAGACTGCAAGGGCTTGGTAAACAATTTGAGAGACATGCACCGTGTGATGCATGCTTAAGACCGAGGCCTGGTGATAGATTGAAGGTAGCTGTTTTACGTTTGCGCTTCGTGGCCACAATGGTGGTAGAACCGGGGAGACCCCATGTATTGTGCGAATGGGAATCAGCGCGGAAGCTGGTAGTGAATTGGCTCAGATCATCATTTTCATCGTCGATTTGGAGTGATGCCATGGTCACTCTGGGACAACGACGTTTGCGGGATGCAATTGATGTCTCGCTACCAATGATGTCGCCATTTTTGTCGCGGTCTTTGGGGGCGGGTCTTTCACGAGATTTTGCCGCCGAGGCTCTTTTCTCAAGTCCCTCATTTGAGGGCTTCTGTGCTTTTGGCAGTGGCATTTCTAGTCAATGGGGGGTCAAGCTTGATACTGCTTGGAAGTACGATTCTGTGTTGGACGATTGAAATGGAAGATAATACTAAAGTTCCTCTTCTAGTGAACTTGTTGAAGCGTGGCGAGAGAACAGTGGCGAGAGAAGAGTGGTAAGATTCGACGTTGAGAAATGATTAATGATTGTCGAGAATTTGAGCATGAGGAGAATTGTGAAAGAGACATAGCATTCAACTAATCATTGCTATTCACTGCCCAAACTAAGCAGAGCAGAGAGAAGGCCAATGACAATAAGACACTAAATTGCCGAGGATCGACGACTTGTTGAGTTGTACCAATCTGGTTAGCCAAAGGTGAACAAAGTATGGCCTTTCTTTTGCCCGGGCAGTAAAGTAGAAGGACATTCAGATAAGGTTGTGTGAAGAAAAGTGAATTGGAGATTTGCGTGGAATATATCTTGGCTAATAAATCTTGGAAGAAGCTTGAACACAATTGTTTTAGTGAGTTTATGAGATGAAATCGTGAATAGGTGATACCATATATGTACGTCGTCCCTACCAAGGTATATAAGAAAGGTCCACGGGTATGGCTGATTACCAAAACGGACTCTCATTCCACGAGGAAGTCGCTACTGGGTCACTTGTCGAAAGAACCATATGATCGTATCGTTCCTGAGCACTACTCAAGATAGATATGGAGAGGTTGTAACAACCTTTGTGTGTATTTTCCTGCGGACCCGTCCTGTAGTTATGACTGGTTTCAACCTGGAAATTGTCAAAAAGAGACATCAAACTCGGTATGGAGTAAGTATTTGACTGCATCTAAAATCCCTAGGAATACAAGGCTAACTTGACCCATGTAGTAACCTATCCTCCCGATAGTTCATGATTCTCATCAACACCATCAAATAAGCCAAACCTGAGAATTCTACTCAAACCAACCAACCGCGCATACATCAACAGTTACTAGAGCTACCTTCCAACGAAGAGTGCTACACTGTCGATGAAAACATTAGGTAGCTGTAAGGTAATTGATACCCTAACTATTGCCTGAGTCCTGGGAGAAAGGCACGCAGAAATAAAAAGAATCCTTTGATAGGTATGCTGAAGCTATATCTACATGATAGTCTTGCATGTCTGTGTGGGACGAGAGATACTTGATACGACCATTCAGATGTATCTTCATAAGCTTATTCCGATACGACTTGATATAAAACGGCTAACGGCTAACGGCTACCGGCCAACGGCAAATGGCGAATGGCAAACCAATACAACATAGCCATGGCGACGAGTCCCACTCCGAGGTGCATATTTACACTTGCAGTACAGTAATATGCGTTGCAACTTGCCAACACCACAAAGCTATAGATCAAGCATTTAGTATAACGGTGGCCCATTTTTTAAATGTTGGTTGTATAAGCTACAAGACAAGAAAGATGGCATCGGATGTAGAATCAGTGTACATGTACCTGGTATTGAAACGGTAGAACCGAAGAGATAAATGTTTTGTTGAGGTTCTGATGAATAATCGATCAAACATCATAGGTCAATTTTTATCCTTGGCATTTGTCGTTGATATGATCTAGAAGACAAGAAAGATGCTACGAGGTGCAAGTTTACCTCGGATTGGTATAGTAGTATACGTATACGTAGAAATGAAGATATAAATGTTGGTTGAGATTTTGATGAGTAATTGGTCAAAGACTATGGGTCAATTTTTGAAGCTGATGGTAAGGTTTATACCTAGCACGTGTCGTTGATATACCTACAGTTGGATTTACTAATCCATAGCTATCACATGATCGAAATCCAAAGCTTTCTCAGGGGAATTGATTTTGTTGGTGCAATGATAATTATAATCTTTGATCCTTTGATCCTATTGGATAATATTCTGTCAGATACTGACATTGCTTCTTAATCACAACATGAGCACTTACTACTTACACCCAAATTAATCCCAAGATCACAAGATGGCACCAACAATCCATGTCTCCGCCCCCTTCCCCTCTCATTAAGGTCAGTCAGATAGAACCTTGGAACCACCGGTGAACCTTGGAAGATGACTTTATCTCTTTCTGGAACAAATTGCAGTATCCACGGATCCGTCAAACATACATACCGTCAAACCAGTACAAGGTAAGGAAGGTAGCTAGCTAGCTAGCTGCTTTATTTACTCAGTACCTACCGCAGCCGGTAAGTCCCAATTAACAATAACAATGGATTTGGTTGTTCCATTATCGTCTTACTACTGTCATTGTTGTTGTTGTTATTGTTGTTGTTGTTGTTGTTCTTGTTAATCTTTCTTTTCTTCTTCTATCAAAGGTGAATGAATGAATGAATGAATGAATGAACGTCTGAATTTGTTGTGCTACACTTGCCTCTTGTCTGAATTCGAACAAAGCATTGTTGAACACCTTTCGTATCTTACTGATTGTGTACAATGATAAGTGCAACCACAAAGACGCCATTTGGTGATTCCCTTGAAACAAAACAACATTCGCGGTCAAGCTCTGGTACTACCTCAAAATCACTTCTCATAACTACACCTTCAACATCCGATAGCACTCAGAGTCCTTTGAATTCACCTACTTTTCAAATGCCTACGCGCGATAACACCTCAACGGAGATGGACCAAGTTAATATAATCAGTGAGAATATGGAGCAAACGACTATTAATGGCTCGAGTAATGGAAAGAAGAGGGCTCATCTGGCTAGGAAACAGTCTTCTCCTATGATGCCACCTTTCATGGTATCGGCTCCAGGAAAGGTTATTGTTTTTGGAGAACATGCGGTCGTGCATGGAAAGGTGGGTGCCATTGCTATAGATGTGCGGTCTTGAATCTAATGATAGAGGTAGCCTGCGATTGCTGCTGCGATCTCCCTTCGATCATACCTTCTCGTTACAGCTCTTTCAAAATCCAAGCGAACAATCTCCTTACGTTTTCCCGACATCAATCTCTCTCATACTTGGAATATAGATGATCTGCCATGGAGCACATTTTCCCACCCATCCAAGAAGAAGTACTATTACGATCAGGTCACTGCTCTAGACCCAGAACTGGTCGCAGCCATGAAACCACATCTAGAGAACATCTCTCCTGATGCACCTGCCGCCTCACGGAAGATACACCAGAGTGCTGCCTCGTCATTTTTATATATATTTTTGTCGCTTGGCTCACAATCATTCCCCGGTTGTTTATATACACTTCGCTCAACAATTCCAATTGGTGCAGGGCTAGGTAGCAGTGCTTCCATTTCTGTCTGTCTTTCTTCCGCACTCTTGTTACAGATTCGCACATTATCCGGACCGCATCCAGATCAACCTTCCAACGAGGCAAGTTTACAACTCGAGAGAATTAATCGATGGGCATTCGTGGGAGAAATGTGCATACATGGGAATCCTTCTGGAGTGGATAATACAGTTTCGACGCAAGGAAAGGCAGTGATATACCAGAGAACCCCCAATGGACCTACTGTGAAACCTTTGAGGAATTTCCCCGAACTTCCTCTACTTCTTGTAGATACACAGCAAGCAAAGTCTACCGCTCATGAGGTTGCCAAAGTTGGACTATTAAAAGAGAAACATCCGGCCATTGTAGATTCAATCTTAAATGCAATTGATATGGTTGGGGAATCAGCGGCTGCCATGATTTCAGATCCAGAGTACGACAGCGAAAACTTTGAGTGTGTTGAAAGCTTGGGAAAATTAATGAGCATCAACCACGGACTTCTCGTTTCTCTGGGCGTGTCACACCCTCGTCTGGAACGTATTCGGGAACTTGTCGACCATGAAGGAATTGGCTGGACCAAGCTTACTGGTGCCGGAGGAGGAGGATGTTCTATCACATTATTGAAGCCAGACAATACGCCGGAGAGAATGGCCCACTTAGAGGATACATTGGAGAAGGAGGGTTACAAAAAATTCGAAACTACACTGGGCTGTGATGGAGTGGGAGTTTTATGGCCCGCGGTAATTAAGAATGGAGAGGATGATGATTTTGGGGGAGATGAAATTGACCAAGAAAAGTTTCTCAATGCTGATGGTATAGAGGGGGTTGAGGAATTGGTTGGAGTTCATGGACAAAGTGGTGATAGGGAAGCCTGGAAATTTTGGAGAGTGGAAGATTAAAATGCTGGTGACAGCACAATTTCTTCTTTTCATTGTAAATTATGTTAGTATATGTTACTCTATAATATGACGGATTGGTTGGACATTAATGAAGAAAGATATTTGTACGAACAATGATTCAAAAGACTCCAAATGGTTCTCCTATTGTCCTTTACATTGTCCAATGTTTCTTTCTTCAGCCGGGCACAAGGCTGACGCTAGCCGAGCTCATCTTTTTACAGCCTTTCAATGGGCCCATAGGTTCTTCATCTTCAACCTCATAACAAAGAGCATATTGTAAGTTGTTGTGAACCAATATTGAGACATGATCGTTCTGTTTTGTTGATGTCTGTGTTTGAAGATTTGAGTTTGACTAATTTTGATTTCCCAGACACCTTTAAATCATAGTTCTATCCTCCAGTTCATACGATTGCCAGCGACCTTCTTGAAATAAAGTAGAGCTCGTAAACAACTATCAAGTACGCGCAGATCAAAGGCGGAAGAAATAGAAGTTTAGTTTTATTGGCTACATTACGAACTAAGGGATTACGAAGGTTATAAAAGTGGTTTTCTAAGTAGGAAGTACTTTTATAGTGGTGCTGGTCCTTGTGGGAGAGAGGGATTTTGCTGGAGAGTTGTAGAACCTCGCGGGGATCACGATATAATAGCCAGAGATTCAATAATTATCTTTTGACATTCAAGGGTGAAAATGGGCATATACGAGAAGGATCCCATTTGGGACAATGTGGTACCAATAGCACAAGATGATGGAGAGGGTGCTTTAGCACAAATTGCATACACAGATGAATACGCAGAGGGTAAGACTGTTGCCCCCTTATCTTTTCTTTGCAAGACTAATGGTATCCAGCAATGGGATATCTTCGCGCCGTGATGGCAAGCAAAGAATACTCACCCCGCGTCCTTGAGCTCACCGAGCACATCATAACTCTCAATGCAGCCCATTACACCGTGTGGCTCTACCGTGCCACCACTCTCTTCGCCCTCTCCTCTTCTGTACCCGAAGAACTCGCATTCGTCAATGAAATTGCGCTCGAGAACCAGAAAAATTATCAGATTTGGCATCACCGACAACTCCTAATCGATCATCTCTACCCCTCGGTTTCAGACTCTCCTTCATCACTCAAAGCACTCGCAGACTCGGAACGAGATTTCATGACACAGATGTTTCATGAAGATGGGAAAAATTACCATGTTTGGAGTTATAGACAATACCTGGTCGTGAAATTGGATATGTTTAATGAGGCGGAATTGAAGAGTGTGGACGAATTAATAAAGAGAGATGTGAGGAATAATAGCGCATGGTCATATCGATTTTTCCTCGTATTTTCGGACCCGAAATACTCGACTAAAGGGTCTAAGGCAAATGAGTTTGATGGGAATATTCCGAAAGAGATACTAGATAGGGAAATCGAGTATGCTAAATCGGCCACGTATGAGGCGCCGCAGAATCAGAGTTCGTGGAATTATCTCAAGGGGGTTTTGAGGAAGGGGGGGGTGAAGGTGGAAAGTTTGGAAGAATTTGCGGGAGATTTTGTTACGCTTGGGGATGCGGATGGAAGGGGTGAGGATATAAGAAGTAGTCATGCATTGGACTTTTTGGCGGACGTTTGGGGAGAAAAGGGAGAATGGGAAAAGGCTGATAAAGCGCTGGAATTACTTGGGGATAAATATGATAAAATTCGAAAGAACTATTGGGACTGGAGGAGAGGTTTATTAAAGGAGGTTAAGGGTTAGAGTATTTCATGAATATGGGATTCGATAAAACTGGTTGGGTTGGTTGGTTCTGGAGATGGCGTTGAGGTGAAAAGCGTGAAATCTATCTATCCTATTGTTAACGTTGATACTGGATCAGAATGAACTTAAACCAGGTCCTCCCTTGGTAGGTGTTTTATGAAAGTTGAATAGACAGACATCTAAATTCATCTGAAGATGTTGAATAGTAGGTATCCCTCTCTCTCTCTCCTTGTCTGTCTGTTTGTCTGGCTGTTTGTCTGTCTGCCTGATGATCTAATCTATAACCTACCTACTCATTTAGTCACCTACTCGTCTATTTATTTACTTACCTACTCTCTTATTTATTGTTCACCTGTTTATCTAGTCACTTATTCATCTATTTATCTATTTATTTACTCACCTACTCACCTATTCATTTATTCACTTCTTTATCTACTCACTTACTCATTTACTCGCCTACTCGCCTACTCACCTACTCACCCACTAACCTACTCACTTACTCATTTACTCGCCTACTCGCCTACTCACCTACTCACCTACTCACCTACTCACCTACTCACCTACTCACCTACTCACCTACTCACCTACTCACCTACTCACCTACTCACCTACTCACCTGCTCACCCTCATCTACTAATTCCATCACAAGACACAAAATGATTCAATCGTCCATACCAATGATGATATTTCTATGACCATCCAAAATCAACAATCAAATTATATCTGTCTTTCATTTTTTATTTTTCCTTCTTTAACTTTTCAAACTCATTCCCATCATAAACTTAACCATCGTCAATCACGGTGGAAAGATAAATAATAAAAGTTAAATTCTTATGGATGGATGATGAATGGATCAACAGAGGGATAGATAGATAGAAAAATAGATATCTATGGAGTATAAGGTTACTATGTACTCCACAACATCATCCACAAAGTCTTGTCCAAAAGACGAAGAAAGACCAACAGAACCAACAGAACCGCTCAAAAATCAAAATATACATATATGTGTATGTACAAGAAAAGAACAAACGTATAATTAAACAATATTCGAAGAGAGAGATAAAACGAATTAGATGTCTACAATCCACCGACCCAAGCAAAACCTCTCGATCCATCCATCCACCCATCCATATCACCAACACCACCAATAAAATAGCTCACCCCGCACCCAAAACCTAAACAAAACCCATTACCCTATAACTATCCCCACATCCCTCCCCCCTATCAGCTATCTTACCCAGGAATCTCATCCCATTACCCTATAACTCCACCCTCGCATTCCAATCTGCACATCTAGCCCTCTCATGCATCATATCGATTACCCTATACCTCGACCTTGGGTATCACGGTATCACCCCATCTAGGTATCACTTGACGTTCATTACCCTATAGATATATCGCTAGTCCTGGAGATACTTACTAGGAAGCTCGAGCTCGCGTATCGCATATCGCGTCCCGCCCAAACCACGCATTGTCATTACCCTATAGCTTTGCTAGCGAGCGGCTTATCCGAGAGGAGCGAGCCGCTTATCGTCGGGTTCCCCTATGTGCGGTCTGGGGTGGCTGACGTTTGGGTTGGGTTGGCTTGCTCGGCTGGATGCGATGGCGATCATACATGTTTGGATGCTTGCAATTGGGGATAGCTACGGGTTGAGATGGCCCCGATGTTGATACGGGAGATGGAGGGAGGGTTGGGGTGTTGGTTTTGCAGTTGCTTGTACATGTGGGAGATAAGGAAGTACCTAGGCAGGTAAGTAAGGTTGATCATGAGGTAAGGCGTATGTGTTTGGATTCCCAAGGGGGAAATGTAATCCGAGGGGTTTTCTTTGGGTTGGCTTAGCTTAGCTTGAGTAGATTGGTTGGAGGGGATGGATCTCCGGAACTGGGATGGATGCGAGTACAGTACCTGTTCTATTTAAGGGTCGAGGTCCGTCCGCGCTGTCGTAAGGCTGGCTGTTGAGCTTGTGGTTCTACGGTACTTATTAGTTGTTTAACTGTTGGATTCGGATTCGGATTCGGATTCGAATTTAGATTTAAAGTCGGGTTGTTTCGACTCGGATTCAAGATTCAAGGACAGGAAGGAGACATACAAATACGATCTCTTACAAAAGCACAAGCACAACCACAGACACGATCACAAATACAAACAACGCAAACAACGCAAACATAATGGGCTCAATAACTCCGACTACAGATGGAAGAGTGGAAGGAGCGATATCAAAACCTTGGATCAGAACTCCATTGGTGAGATCAGCGACTTTGTCGAGAGTTGCAGGATGGTGAGTTTCTACCATGCGCTTTTGGGTGTTTGACTGCATCAAATGCTGATATTTGATATAGTAATGTGTGGCTTAAGCTCGATAATCTACGTATGTATTGATGAATTTCTGTTGGTTATTCGATCATAGTAAAACGGATTTCTTCCTCAACTCATAACTCCTGTCCTGACATCTTCTCTCCATCAAAAACCACCCTTCTCTTTTCTCCACCCTTAACCACCACCATCATCCATCCCCCCCCTAAAAAAAGACCCACTAACACCCTCAGAACCCTCCGGCTCCTTCAAATCCCGCGGCATAGGAAACTTCCTCCTCCGTTCCCTCCCCGCGTCCCCCACCGCCCCATCCACTTCTACTGCTCCTCCGGCGGCAACGCCGGCCTCGCCTGCGCCCACGCCGCCTTCTCCCTGAAACGTCCCTGCACCATCGTAGTCCCCACGACCACCTCCTCGCACATGATCTCCAAAATCCAGATCCTCGGGGCCCAGGTCATCCAAACGGGCAAGCACTTGTACGACGCGGACCGCTATCTCCGCGAGGAATTACTGGCAAAGGACAGTACAGGCGTGTACGTGTCGCCGTTTGACCACCCGGATATCTGGGAGGGAAACAGTGGCGTGATGACGGAGATTGAGGATGATGTTCAGCGCTTGCGCATCCAGAGTTTGGACGCCGTGGTCTGTAGTGTGGGGGGTGGAGGGCTATTTAATGGGATTATGCAGGCGCTGGAGGGGCTGGGGCGATTGGGGGGACGGGCGGACGGGCGGGAACGAAGGTTGTTGCGGTGGAGACGGAGGGGACGGCGAGTTTCAACGCGGCGTTGAAGGCCGGGGAGTTGGTGAGGTTGGATAGCATTGATAGTATTGCTACGTCTTTGGGGGCGACGCAGGTGGCGGCCAAGTCGTTGGAGTGGGGTCTTAGGTATGGGGAGAATGTGAGGAATGTGGTGTTGAGCGATGCGGAGAGTGTGAGGGGGATGGTGTGGATGGCGGATGAGGAGAGGAGTAAGTTTATCCAATGCCTGATCAATATTCAAGCAACTACTGACCTTCTGATCTTGTAGTACTGGTTGAGAGCGCCTGTGGTGTCAGCGTTGCAGTGGCTATCAATGGAGTGTTGAAAGAGATTCTGGAGGAGGACGGTGCAAGCGTAGAGGGAAAGAATGTTGTAATCGTGGTCTGTGGAGGAAGCAACATCTCATTGAAGACCCTGACAGACTACAGAGAGAGATTCGGCGTTTGATTGTAAGATGATCTTTTCGCTATAGACGGAGGAATGGAATGATGATACAACGATGGGTTTAAAGGCCTTATTTATCACATGAATCACAACACCATTTCCAATTTTCTGAACGGGCTAAACTGGAAAAATGGGAATCTCCACCTGTGAATGACGCCTCTCGAATGAATTTAACGACTCAGCGAATCCACACACGAAGCGAATCTAATAGGTACCCAGTCTTCCAAGTACCCATTATCCCAACAGCCTCATCCTTCCAAACCTCACCCAAGACCCGCAACATCCTCATCAGCCAACCGACGAAAACCCCGCCATCCAACAAGACAATTCTCAGCCCAACTATCAACCCCTATTCTCCAATCCGCTTTTCAGACCCAAATCCCAATCTCAAGGCAAAGCAAAGCAAAAGCAAAGTACCGCAACCCATTCCATCCCTCTACTTCCTTTCATCTTCAACTCAATATAGAAGTGAATACTTGACTCGCATATCATATCTAGAAATAGTTCCCTTACGTAGTCTCTCGTTACGTTGTCGTGACTTTCAAAATCAATATGATAGATAGAATGTTGTGTAGTGTCATGGGGTTTGGTGTGGAAAAGATAGGAAGGAAGGGGAGGGGGGATATGAAAGGAGGGGTATAAAAGGAGGGAATGTTATTATTGGATATAGGAGATAGGATAGGGCTTAGGGCTTAGGGCTATAAGATAGGGTGAAGGGAAGGTGATGTTTGATATGATATGATACAAAAGAGAGAAGATCAGTTGTTTGAATTGGGGGGGTTGGATTTGGGTGGCTTGATGTTTGATTGTGAGTTTGTTGCGGTGGAGTTTTCAGACGGGTTGATTCTGTTGCATGATTGGACTGTTGAGATGAATTACGCCTTGAACTACTCGAGTGCAACGAGGAAAATTACTGAGAGTTTTGTTTTGTGTTTGGATTTAGCTTCAAGTAACTTATCTCAGATAGGATTTATAATCTTTCAATTGAAGAGGCTCTTTAGCCATGATGTATTGTAACTATGAACAAAATTGTGAACAGGGGTTTTACATTTCGAAGCATAACTCCAATGTTTGATCACTTGTGAGATCTGAACCATAATGACCCCAATACCAGTCAAACTCCACCATACGGCACCTTGAATAGCAAATGAGCCTTCCCATCACCCACCCAATAACCAAAGGGTCTCATGTGGCCGCTGAACCCTCCAAATCTCTCGAATTCCCCTCCCTACTATCGTCAAGGTCTGTGGTATTACTCGGGTCTTCTACCGCACCATTCTCAGTTAGATCCACAGTATTAGGCTTCTTTCTTCCACCGAACAAACAAGCCCAGAGGTCATTTTCAGATACGACTTCACCGCCTTTACCCTTGGCTATAAGATCCGCCAGTGTCGTTTTCTGCAACTCCAGACTATTAGCCTCGTCTAGACCATTTGCTACCAATTCCTCATCCGTAAGCGCTTTTAATTTCCCATTTTTTGATAGAGCTGCTTGTCCCAAATGCTTTAAGCGTCTTTGAACAGATAGCTCGTGAATAGATTCTTCAACCGTTCCAGCCATGTTATATAACCAAACAGATGTATCTGATGTTTGGCCGATCCTGTTTCAGACCAGGGAGAGTCAGTAATAGATTATCAAAAACTCTTTCCTGGGGGAAATAAGGAACAAAAGCTGATTAAGGAATAAGAAGGGTGTGTTTAAACAAAGGAAACGTGGGGCTTAGAATCGGAGAATAGAATTGGGTGTCAAGATCATACCTATCCACTCTTGCGATGGCCTGAAGCTCCAAAGCCGTGTTTAACAAAGGCTCGCAAAGAAAAACATGATTGGCATTAACCAGAGTCAATCCAGCACTATGTGCTCGAGAATGTAACAGAAAGACCTCAGTGCCGGGATCATTCTTGAATTTTTCTACCCCGCCGGACACAACAGATGAGTGACCAATACCAAAGCTATCAAAGGCGCGAGCCAAAACCGACAAAAAGTCTGTAAATTGAGAATAGACTATTGACTTTGTGCCAGAATCAGATTCCCTTAGGTGGAGAATATGACGAGCTATTTATGGATATTATTAGCGCCTTTTTCAACTAGAATCAGTGTCTATACACGTACCAAGGGTATCAATTTTGGTGCCGTACGAGCTATTCCCTGGCAGCGCTACGCTATTGATGGCAGCTAGTGTCACCTTGCTTACATCTGAATAGATTGCAGATTTTTTATGAGAATCTGAGTTAAGCGATCGTTCCTTCAGTGGTTCCCGCACCTCCTCACCTTCCACGGTCAGTGTTGATTCTTGTGATTTGTAGGTAATATCATGAAGATCTGCACGGATGAGTACCCTTTTGCAGATAGGGCATTTATGATGTACTTTGATGGGGTTAGTAAAATGCACACGACACCTGGTGATAGTTGAGCTCCTACCTCTCCACCATTTTTTGATACAACAGGAACAGAATTGATGGCCGCAGACAGTCAAAACTCCAACCTCGAATCCTTCTCTGCAAATAATGCACACACGCTGATCTTTTGGGTTTTCGGCCTCTTCTTTTAGATGATACAAATATCGTTGCTTGGATCTCATTACAGCAAGATTCTGCACAAGCTCTTGCTCTTTTTGTAGCATATATGCAACAACTAAATCATTGTTAGGACCAGTATATGGACCAACCTGATTCGAAATTGCTTGTAACTGCTTATAGTACTCCACTCGAAGATTCATGCATTTTGTGAAGAGCTCTACTTCCTTCTCTAGAGCCGTAGCTGTTTTTGTCTGATCTGTGAGATGCTTGTGAGTTATCTTTAGTTGAGCTTCTACAATCGAAAGTTCGTTTTGGGCACGATCTCCCTGTCCTTTGAGAGTCGAAATGAGCGTTCGGAGTTCTGATAAAACTCCCCTCACACTATTGCCTTTATGGATAAATTCATCTCTTCTATGGAAGAGTGCAAGAAGCTTTTCTGGGGCAGGGCCTTCACCGGCTTTTGCTTCACGCACAGCGGTCTTAGCTTCTTGGTTGGTCAAATAATTCTGCACTCCAGTCAACGATGCCTGTCTATCAGCAATCATTGTCCGTAATGCTTGTACATATACGAAAACTTCTTCTTGTACTTTTGTAGAATCCTCGTATTCTTCTCCGTTAATTTCTATCTCATCTTCGTCGTTGTCAACTAAGGAGCTCGATAAAATCCGACTGAGATGGTCTCTCCATTGATTGATCTGATGAGCTTGATCATCCAAATTTGTTCCCAAGGCTTCAAGACTGCCCAAAAATTGTTAGTATCTAGGTATAGTACATAAAGTTCTTTTGTGTAAGGTGGTGGAGGAGGTTGAATTTTGCGTTTGTTTGAATAATCAGATTGGGTAGGGGTATGACTACTCGTGACTTACTCGTCCATGATGCGACAACTTTCAAGTCCCCCTCTGAGAGTGCTGGGTGCAAATTTAGGCACTTCTACAACTTTCCGAAGTTCTACATTTCTCTTGATTGTCGTCATAATAGTCTTTGCTTTGTTAAAGGCCTGTCCTCTGGTAAGCATCTGTACCTTCATATTGTTTGATAGAGGCATCTGATTTAAATTATAGAATTCCATTTTTGTAGCCGTTTTGAAGAATCATGTAAGTGAGGAGCTATGAAGCTTATATCCAAACATATAAAATATATGATAGTGAAATAGATAACGAACCTCGTATAATATCTCGCGCCGTATTTCCTTTGCTGCTTCGTAGCCCTCTTTCTCGAACTTTTCAAATTTATCGAAGTCAGGAGAACCAGGCTTTGTCATTTCCTTGTTGGTCTTTATCTGGAAATGAGCATTTGCCCGAAAGAACAGCGCCGTGTGATGTAGCTCTAACGCCGCCCTTAATCGTGTTCGTAATATTCCCACGCGTGAGGCAGGGTCCGAACTAGATGAGATTGTGTTAGATCATACAAAAGATGGTTTCAAAAGTGCTCACCCATCTCGTCCATAGGCATATCCACTGTCAATGTTTTCTGAGCCTTGGGCTTGGCTTAAGTAAAATTTCTCAGCTTTCGCTTTTGCGGAATCTAGACGTTTGTTCACACGAGATGCCAGTTTCTCTTTCTCCAAAGAGATTTCACTGGCTAATTCATCTCGAGCTTCATTTACACCAACAGATGACTCCATGATCACTGCCTCCCAAATATCCAGAGCTTCTCGAACTCGAGGCGAGTCCTCATACAGCTGTCCTCTTTTTAAGCGAGACATAAGAAGTAACCTATGGCTGTTTCTAATAGCAACATCTGTTTGTGAGAACATAAGGTCGAGAACCTTACTTGCTGTTTGAACAACTGGCTCATTCTCTTCCTCGTTATGTTTGATTCCTTTTTTATTGAGAAAATCCGGGTATAATGTTACTTGTCTTAGTCGTACAAGCCAGCGCCTCATCACTTCTGCATAGTCCGAGGAGTCCCAGTCATCGATGACAGGCGCACCCTCCGTATCCAATCCTGATTCAGCACACATCTGGCCAAATAGTTCCTGGTAGTGTTGTTCCTCGATCGGATTGAAAGGCATTGTCATTACGAATCGGCGTTGTTGGGGCAAATTTATTTCTCCGCGAACACTTCGTTTCGAGTGACGCAAGCTAACACTATCGAACACGTTGTGGAAATATACCCTATTAGATGATACAAGCGATTGCCATACCGATACAAAGGGCTCATATCTCAAGAAGACGAGTAAACCTAGCAAGTCGTTGATATTTTTTCTAACCTATGCATGCCATGATTAGTATATTCCGGCAGATATATTAATATAAACAATTAGGAGTGAAAGGGCCCATGGAGTCTGATCTCCAACCCGTCAATGACAGGTCCTTGGTTATATGCCCAACCAGTTTGATACTTTGAATCCACTGGAAACATCAACTCCACTCCGGTTTTTTAAATTGAATTCAATGTTTTAAAGCTTTTCAATATATCCGATTTGAACATCAGTCTGGGAAACCGAAACCCCAATTGAAAAGGAGATGTGGGAAGTAATTGTTTCAAATACATACTGGAGTGCCTGTGATGGCCCACGCGTTGATTCGAGGTATCATCCTTGCGACAGTTGCAGCTTTACTAACACCACTCTCAACCATTTGTGCTTCATCGAGGCATACACGCCACCACGAAAACCGCATCAAGGGCGACATAGGCCTTTCATACTTTGACTCCCTGCGCAAGACCCTTCCCGGATTAAGATGGGTGAAATTTATCTCCGCTGCAAGAACAGCGTACGTAGTAATGACTATATCGGAAGTGGCAAAACCCTCCATTGTATTTTTGTGTTGACCTGTCCGGCTCTTGACACCTTGATAATACGTAACCTTGAGATGTGGTGCATGAGTTTTGATTTCACTGATCCATTGTTCTGAATTTTGTTAATGAATGAAGTGGTGGGTATGCAGCTTTGATAAATTACTTACTCGAAATGGACGGTGGCGATATGATTAGGGTAGCATTTGTTACCTGTAGATTCTCCCCAGAAAAAGGGTTGAAAATCGATGGACCTTGATTAGGACGGGTATGGAGTGTCAGTAGAGCAATCATTTCTATAGTCTTACCAAGGCCCATCTCCTCTGCAAGAATACCACCTTTGATACTCTGTTCTGCCTGCAAGAAAGGTGAAGGACTAAAGGTAACTATCCCAAATAAGTGACTAACATAGAACGAGCGCCCTTCTACATCTGTAGCTGCCATGAATGAGATAGGTAATTGATCTGTTCTTTTGATCTGTGAATCCCGAACACTTCCGGTTTCGCGAGACCATTCAGAGCCTTCTCTCCGAAGTAGCCATTGGACAGCCCTCTTTTGGAATGGGTAGAGAGTTGACGTCAACTTTGGTGTTTCGATTGAGGCAGGCACTTCATCGTTTGGATCCGGACAATGTGCAGATTTGTAGAAATCCTGTGCAGACAGCAATTCCAAACTCGTTGCATTTGGATCAGGGAAGTAAGCGCTTAAAACCTTTAACAAGGCATCCGTCCTCCTGGGCTGAATTAACTCCGGATGAGTTGTAACCTCCCACTTGATAGTAAAGTCAATCTGTATGTAATCCGAGCCGTCCCTTTTTAGCAGACTTACTCCAACCTCTGTCCACAACTTACTGGATGATTGTCGGGCATGTTTTTGAGCGTCTCGATCAACCGCCAGGGAAATGAGAACGTCATCGAAGGGATTCAAGATACTCATCAATGTAAACTCGAGCGATAGTGGTACGGTAAGCAAAGGTTTACCATTATCATCTTGTATTGTAATATGAGATGGCTCATTTTTCTCACTCTGCTGACTCCAGTGGCATTCGAAGCGAACTTTTTGCTTACTCAAGGTGGTGTCATTTGAGGACAACTTTGTATCAAGACACCTAATTTCCATGGAAGATTGCTTGACGACGATGTAGTTATCTGATACATGACCATTCGATCCTTCCGATCCAGTTTCCGTCATCAGTTTTCGCCGCTTCTGTGGAGGTTCTCCCGGTGTGTCCTAAAGTTTCGAGTTAGTGTCCCCAGAAACCAATGACAGTCCCCAAACTTATTTTCCCAATAGTTGAATGTAGACTATAGAAGTATTCACCTTGTTCATAGTAAGAAAATCAATTAGTTCATCCGGAATAACCCTAACAGAAGATGATAGAACTTCATCCTCTGGGCTTGGTACTGGGGATGAATCATCATCATTATGGCCAGCTTCGTCCTCCTGAACATTCATTTTGCGTGCTCTTAACTCCTCTGCAAAGATGTAATTGTCAGGAATAATCCCAAAAGTCTTTTTACGCGTGGGAGACGGTTTGAATGGGGTCATTTTTGTAACAATCCTCCGAACCGAATCTCTTCGCCAATGTCAAATTGTAAAATCTCTACCTGTAGGCGGTGGATAGGCAGCGCAACCCAGCGCAGGTTGCACGTGGAGGAGGTCGCTTCGTTTAATGGGTATAAAGAAAAGGGGGTGTGACTGGCAAAGATGGATATTTTATTGTCGTAATCAATGTTAGACATATGAAGTTGTGGTCGATAATTAAAATGGATATATCATGATGTTTTTTCTGTTTTCTGTTGTTGGTTGTAGCTAGTATATGTGAAATGGAAGGGTAGAAAATGGGTTTCTTCGACCCAAATTAGAAATGGACTAACCATGCACTCCGATAACCGATAAGAGAACAATCCCTGTCAGAGTGTAATTAAGCTTTTGATATTATTAATCTTGAATCATCGGACTCGGATATACTTTTGTCCTCTATATGTCACATGATTGAAGATTTTCCAAATAAACGCTAAGGTTAAAATCGAATTATGAGGCAAGTTAGAGATCCTCTAGCTGTTTGCTGATACCCCAAAGAGATAGGTACAGCCTCCTTCAAGGTTGACGCAGGCTGATACACATCGACACAATAACTTGACCCATGAACCATATGCAACTTTCGGTATTGACACCTTGACCTTCGGGAATTCATCTTATAATTCATCATTGTGCCATTCTATCGTATGTATATTCAACCCTCATTTCCACCCTTTGGATGATCAGTCCAATTGTGCGATACAGAGCCATATTGACTTTCTCTTTTAGATTCCGCCCAACATGATCTTTAAGCCTCATCAGCTACGACCGATTCCCTCATTTCTCCTCCCGTTTACGGATTCAACCACTTTTACTCAAGTACGAGGCCTGCATTATCGTATGAAAGCACCACCCGTACCCCGCCCTACACCATTTGTACCGGATGCTCAAACATTTCTTACACTCATCGGACGGAACTTGAGTCAGTATGCATCGAAGATTCCTTCTTGGAAAGCATTGTTTACATTGACTTCTGATGAATTACGAGAGATGGGTGTTGAGCCTCCACGGAATCGACGCTACCTCTTACGCTGGCGCGAGAAATTCAGAAAAGGGGAGTATGGTATTGGTGGAGATTTTCAGCACATCGAAAATGGGACTGCAGAGCTGCGCGTAATTGAAGTGCCATCGTCAGATCCTAGACATAGTACAGCTACCGCAACATCCTCCCCGGGACAGCGAAAAATCGTCGTCAATGTGCCCATGGGAGGCAGTGCAGAGGATAAGTTGGCTGAGAAGATAGTTCCAGTTCAAGGTTTGCGTGTTAAGGGAGCACACACCATCGTTGGACCACATGTGCTGCCTTCCAAAGGAGGGAATGCGGCGAGAATTGTTATTAAAGAAGGATTGTGGGAAGATCGCAGAGGTCACAAGATTGATGGTGGTGAAAGAAGACAAGCCGAAGTTCGCGCAAAGAGAAGAGGAGAGGAGAAACGTGCTGCCAGATAAGAACTGACTAGAGTGACGAGCTTGTCGTTGATGTAAGATTGTATTTTGAGGCTGTGTATGGAATGCACAAGGAGGAGGTGGCTCTGCTGTGATACTTCTGGGATGTTCATCCACAGGTCATGGTCTTCTAGAAGATATCTCTTGCAAGGCTGCATATCAACTCAGAGCATATTGAAGTTGGATTCTTAACCAGAAAGCCGAATCACGATTGGTAGTTTAGACGGCTACGGTCGACTCCTGGGCCACGTGAAATTACAGCTTCGCGGCGTAGACGTCAATTAACGCCATTCCCGTCACTCTTTGACCGAAATAACTCTCTTGTTACAGATTTCTCCTAAAGTATTTTCTTGTCTTTTTACTGATTCTATTCAAGAACTCTCGGAGATCTAACATTCCTTGTAACATACGGGATCGATATACATGTTCCTTATTTTGTCCCCGGACGTGCTCCCTTCCCTCGTACTCCTCCCATTCTAGCAGTTGCGCAAATGTGCCTGATACTACTCTTCGATGAAATGTGCCCATTTGCTTCGAGTTTTCAAAATTATTATTCTTTAGTATACGATGATGGAGGGGTATTGGTTGATGTCCTGGTTGTGGATGACGCCAGACCTGGCTGTGCTGGGAAATTTTCCTACCCGGCCGGAGGATCTTCCCTCCAGATTACTATTTCGTGAAAAAGTCCAACTCAAATAACCCTCGTCGATACTGTCAAATCCTTAAATGATCCATGCATATTCCAACCACAGTCAGTTTATAGAACGAATCATATGTCAGCTGTTAGCTAGGTTTTGGCTTGGGATGGGATGAACGGTGAGACCAACCCAGCAGCTGGGACTTGTATTAGAGAATTCTGCATCATCCATAACCTAAGGTTAGTTACGAGGAAATGCCGTTTCACTAAGCGAATGTCATGATCAGTCAATCCAAGCAATCAATACAGACCGACCACTCCCACTCCCACTCCCATTCCCATTCCCATTCCCATCCAAATCAAGATCATCAATCTCGAACAGTAGGAACGGAGGCGAATATGCAACTTTTGATGTACCAGATGTGTTTCTTAGGCACAGCAAGGCTCCTTGACGTTCTCGTCTGATGTTTTTGTCAATCCCCACTGTAATTGAACGAATAGTGGCACCTCAACCTGATTATCAACAAGCATTCTCACAATGACATCGTATGGCCATTTCACCGGTCCCGAGCTCGAGTCGAAACAGTCAGTATGGTGATGGATATGTGCATCATTTCACAAGTGATCAAAATTGTAAGTGTCCTCACGGCGCAAAGATCATCTAAGAGAATGTACCTAGTTACTGAGATCTGTCAAACCATATGCATATGAATGACATATGAAGGGTAACCTATCGATTGAAAATAAAAATAGTTGACGAGGATTTGTGACGCATCATGATCACCGGCGTTCTCATAATCACTAACTTCAGGAAGGCATACCTAGACAGCTGGAGGTAGGTGTTTCATTTACAGAATATTTACAGAATTCCGGTATACTGACCGTACTCAAATATACGGAGTACTGGATTGAATCATCAGCGGAGATATTGATATAACTTCACTAATGGGGGGGAGTTTTCTCAAGGACTTATCTGCCTGATCTCCTGAATTTGAACCCCCTGTTCAACCGTAGCCAAGCTTTGACTAAGTACTCGAGTATTGTATTCATCTGCAGGAACAACCGAAACCATCAAATTTCTGCCTGAACACTCATGAAAAGAAAACACAACAACAACAACAACAACAACAACAACAACGGGCCCTCAATTTGCATCTCCGTTCTTGGTATCATTAAGGAAACAAAAGTTACAATTTCATATATCCTTCCTCGACCGTTAGATAGTTTGATTCATAATGATCAAATGTCAAAAATGATAATGCCGTGATGAAGGATTCCAGTCAATCCCTTCCCGCCTTCCTCTGAAATCGATGGCCCCCATATGCCTAATACTTCGAGGACGTTATCTCATAGATTTGAGCTCCACTATCATCATAATCCTAGCTATCTAATAAGATTCATCACCTCCCCTTTACCCTTCCCGTGGTTGGAGGGGTTTCTTTATGCCAGGTCACATGTATGCTTAGTCTACTAACTGGATAATGTCGTCGTCCAATTTAGGTGAGGCTGCCTTAGAGGAACGTGGAACTTCTCAATATCTCGTTCAGTGATATCCCTTCATATCCACCTATGACCAGTCACGTTTCCGTGGCGGTCATATACCTGATCCGTCTAGAGGCAGTGCTTCTATATGAGGTTCCATCCACTCTTGGTCTGCGTTTTTTCTTAATGAAAATGCTTATGGAAATCTTTATATATCTTCTTGATACTCATGAATGACCATCAAGTCTGCCCTCCGCGCCGCTGATTAGTTTCTATAAAGTAGGGAAGTTTCCCTTAACTAAACAGGCATCAAGTCATTATCACCATCAATCATTCTTTGATATCAAAAAGCATTTCAGCATCTGCATCCGCATCGTCAATCATTGCTTCCAAGTTCCTTAGGTTCTCAGCACTACATACATCTGAAAAGCTACCCCCAAGGGTACTGCCGCAAGCCTATCTATATCCATCTTGAAGTCTAGTCAAGGGAGATCTCTGCAGAAGTGTCAAGTTTCACTGTTGATGTTAGTACACTGCCATCTGCGTAAGAAGTCATTCTCTGAACATTAAAAGGGCTGAAGCCTGCAAATACGATCGCACCAAACGCCCAATCGAATCAGTGCAAGCACTTGAAATTCCGTGCATCACAATCGAGGACCCCAACGAAAATCGAGTTATCAAACTACAGCCAGATCTCGGGTCAGCATCTGAAACCGAAAACGAAATGTCTTCCTCCCACCGATCTTCATCTGGCAAGGGGAAAAGCTCTTCTTCCGGAAAGTCAAAATCAAAGCAAGATGATTGGTCTGGCATCACAGACCCTGAAGAGAGAAGGAGAGTTCAGAATAGATTAGCACAGAGAAAGTTCCGTAAGTCGTCATTATAAAACATAGATCTCAATAAGTAGCTAACATTTCATAGGTGACAAGGCCAAGGCGGACAAAGAGCGTCAGGATCGAGATGATGAGAATCGTGCCCACGCAGGCCACTCTTATCACACAGCTGATCCAAATGATGTATACTACGACAATGCTGACGCCGGCGGTTCTCCATGGGGCTCTGTCTCTATGAAGCACGTTGTTTCGAAGGGCAGAGCTAGAGAGGATGCATCTAGGCATGGATCTCGACCAGACGATGAGGCGAGCTATTATGAAAACCCAAACCCCGCTTATGAAGGAGAAGCTTATTATGGAGGAGAAATGGTATCCTACGAGGACGACCAAGCCTACTATGACTATGGAAGTGCAGCTGGTAGTGGAAGTGGAACTTCTGGTTATTGATCAAACCAGTATGGATCGACCGATCGTCACCGAGGAAAAGCCACGACGAAATGCTGACATGGGAATGACCTAATTATATTTCCACGACCTCGACACGCTTTTCTAGGCTACTGTTATGGCCTAGACTACACGCTGTATTACATCTTTAGACTTTTCTTTCTATTTCTTCTCGACTTTCATTCATGACATTATTTTTATCGAGATACAATAGACGGTGGACAGGCAACGAAAGGGAGGAGAGTTTTAACGACACCAAGCCCCTGTCTCATTAAACTTACGCAATTTCTTACGGTTTTCCTTTCCTTTCCTTACAGTTTCAGCCATTTTTTCCCAGCGAAGAATCGTTGCTGCCTGTTTTCATGTAACACCACCTGCAGATTTTCTTATCTTTCCTGCTGCTTACTTTCGCGCGGCTCCCCTTATCCAGAGTTAGATTTCATGATTCAGCTCAACCTGTACTCTTAGATTCTGATAGATATTTCCTCCAATGCAAGACCGTTGCCATAAGCCTTTGACACCATTTGTTGTTTTTGTGAGACTGAACGCATCTGGCCACCGCATCCGCTCACCCTTGGTGAATATCGCAGCGCGTGGCCGCATGCATGCATGCCTGCCAATTGTACATGGAAATTTAGTAAATCTAACAAGGCAAGCTGTGTTTGTCGATGACTATCACCCTGTGCAGATTGCGAACTTGCGGAATGGCAAGGAAGTCCGTAACGGGTGTGACGGTTTAAAGGAGTGGTGATGTGTCAAGTTATTTCCTATAAGGATTGGTGGGTGAGTTAAACGTTGAGGCTGTGTTTCTCTTTTTTTTTTTTTTTTTTTTTTTTTCTTTTTTTTCTTTTTCTCTTTTTTCCTTTCTCCTTGTTTGGGGGGGTGTATTTCATGTGCGTATTACGATCCATGGCTATAGTGTGGGTATTATACTTTTTGTTGCCTCTCTCACTCAGCGTGGGTTTGTTTGGGTCGCTGAGGATTTTTCTGATACGCAGCTTGGTTTTCAGGATAGGAAATTAAACGAGGTGATGGAGGGGATGGGATGGGATGCGATGCGATGGGGTGTTGGCTTTACGGCAGTTCTCGTATAGGTCGTGTGGAGAGTGAGATGCCGTGTATCGGATTCGTAGGATGGGGTGTGCGTGGTGGTTGGGGATGGGATGGATGGGATGGGATATGGGAGATGTGGGTGTGTTGGGTTTTGCAGGGGGAGTTGTTAGTTCTTGGGTTTATGGTCGTAATGGTACGTATTTGATGTTGGGTTTCTTTCCCGGAGGATGGTAAATGAAAGGGATGGTAAGGTGGTAGTAATCTTACATTTGGGAGCATCGAGATACCTACGGGATTTTTTAGTTGGTGATGTGATGCATTGATGAATGGTAAGGCGTGTAAGGGTCTCGAAGGCCAGCTTGTGGTAGGTGCATAGGATGCCGGTTAGTCGATCTAATGCTAGATCATCTGCAGTGCGCATCACATGTACCGTACCTAGTAAATCTCAGCTGGTCCATACTCCCACTCACTGTGAATGAACACGTAGGGTCGGGCCTGTTGAATGAATTCCTTCTAGTTGGTAGCGATGGGAGCTGTGAGTAAGGCGACTGACTCGAAGGCGAGTAATACAGTATGTAAATAAGTACCTAGGAGTAAAGGAGACTCCTATTTGTTAATCAGCACAAAAACAGGCTCACATGGATGATGTTTTGATACAAATAAGTGCCTTGTTTATCTATCTAGTTTATCTAGTCTATCTACCTATCTACGTAGGTATGTATCCATGATTCATGCAAACTTATCATCTTAGAAAGGTCTGTAATAACAACCCACCTGCCCATCTACCTTCATAGAAAGAAAGATAGATACATCCATTTGAATGATCAGTTCCAAGGCTCTTTGTTGAAGTCCTAGCATCTATAGCTACCTAGGTACGGTACTTCTACTCCGTATACTCACTCTGTTGTCTAGTGGACGGATCAACCAAAACTCCAATTTCATCAGCTAACCGAGCCAACTACTGTGGCTCAATTGGCGTGCAAGTAGTACCTCATGATAAGTGCACCCGGTGCAGAGTAATGAACATACCTACCTACGCAGCTCAACTTGAGTGCAAGTAGTAATGATAAGAACACCTGGTACAGAGGAGATGCTCAGATGTTACTAGGACTTATCTAGGCAAGCTTTCTTCCTGCTGGTTGTCTTTGATAGAAGAACCAATAACTACCTAATAACAATCCAATCTTGAAAGTATAGAAAAGATGAGAAACTTCAATTCCCAAGCACGTTCGCCAATTTTATCTTCCAACAATTTCATTCATTATTAAACATTCATGTCATTCTTCCACTTTAATCAAATACGTTTTCATTCAATCTTTGTTAATCTCAATTGCAATTTAATTTCGAGAATGAATTGTAATTAACGTCGATTTCTGTAGCGAATCTACTGTCTCCTGTTTGTTACAATTGCCTTCTGGTTCTGCGTCCATAGTACCTAGTGAAAGAATGGCCGACTCACTAGGCGCAGTCACCGTCGCTTCCGACAAGGCAGATGTATTACCACCAACTAAGGACGCCTCGTCTTCATCTTCAATAAATGCTACCAGAAATACCGAATCTCCTCAAACCACTCCACCCACCATATCGACGAAACCAGCCAACGATATCATAATTGAAGACGAGGATCGTGGAACGCCCGTCGGCGAGAATTCTACAAATACGCCTGGTGGAAATACATCGCGTGCACGGAAATCTGGGAAAGATAAAGATCAACCCATCACCATGCAAGGAAATATTGGTCCACAGAATAACAAAATCCGTCATCTCAAGAAGGATGACGGAGAACCTCTATGGAGAAAGGATATCCAATACGATTTTCTAAAGCTCATTTTTGAGGACGACAACGAGGTGTTCACCAACAGTTACGATGATACCTTGCCGAAGCAGACCTTTGCAGACCTCTATATCGACGCGATGGCTAGGAGCAGCAAAACTAGTAAGATTTTGAGAGATAAATTGATGAGTGAGCATGAGCCAGCCAAAAACATGGCAATGGTGTGCCTTCTGGTCAATCTCGGTCGCATGAACACTACTCTTAATTGTGAGTGATGTGAATGATGTCTTCGAGCCCTGTTCACATGCTAATAAGGTTCTAGTCTTCCCGGAAATGCGAGCACAACTTCGTACCTACCACGCCATTCCATCTCTTCAAGCTCGACAAGATCCAAACTCCTACAAGCAGCTTCAGGATGCTCCTCGCCTTAAATCTATACTGAAGGGAGCATCTGAAGATCGGCCTGAGCCTAGTTCTTTGGAAAAGATCAAGAAGACCCTAATACCCCGAACAAATCCAGTCAATCTCATCTTTGTACTTGCCACATACGCCTCGAAGATTACAGAACTTCACTTTCCTAAAAATCGGGAATTTTTCGACCTTATCATGAACACTCAAATCACTAGCAAGTCAAGATCGAAGGCCTTTTTATGGCTGATGTGGTTCTATCTCGAGTCTGACTTTACAGAAGAAGGGGCAGATGAGAATCCATTCGGCGCTGGTGTTGATTATCAGACCAACGTCAGAAATCAAGGTGTTCCACGATTAGTAGATATGTCAGAAGAGGAAGAAGCATTGGAGAATGTTGATACCGAAGAAGAGTTGGCTTTTGGACAATCCAAGATGCGCGACCGTAAACGCATCATCGAAGCAGATCAAATCCAATTCCAAGCAGAACAAGGTCCGCCAAAACGTGGCCCCAAGCCAAAGCTCAACTTGCCCCTCGATGATGGTTCTAATTCATCTGCTATTATGAGTCGTATTCGACCTCGTTATGATGATGTGATTGGAACTTCTGGTGGTTTGATTAGTAAGGTTGGCCCCAGATACGAGTCTGATCTCGACAGCACACGCTCCACTCCGCCCCCTCGAGTTTTTGGTTCCAGCAACATGCGTATTAACAGTGTTCTTAATGCAGGCTCCAGATACCGTGGCGGCAAGAATGGTGAAGGATCTTCTCCGGCGCCAGAGATACCAGCTACACTTACGAGACGACATCGACCGCTCACAGCCCACCAAATTGCAGTAGAGCGGAACAGAAACCAGCGAGTCGATTATATTCTAGTCCGTGGCTTAAGAAAGGAACACCGCCGAGCGAGAAGATTACGAAAGCAGGAAGGTGCTTTTAGCCGTGCAGTCAAGAGGACCAAGGCAATGGTAGATGCCTTTAGCGACAGCGAAGATGATAGCTATCACCGAAATCCTTATCCTTTCAGAGAACGAGGATTCGGTGGTCTAATTCAACTAGAGGATGAAGAGGACGACTACGGAGAGGAAGTTTCAGCATATGCAGCTGCCTTCCGACGTGTTGGGAGACGACTCAATCGTTGGGATGATCAAAAGGGACTAAACCTTGGAGTTGTTGGCACCAATCGCGTTTCAACAAGCAACGGTATCAATGGCCATCATTCCCGAGATAGTGATGAAACCGAAGACGACCGAGATCAAACACCCATTCATCACTCAAAGCACCAAGCAAATGGACATGCAAGTGTACAGGAAGCAGGGGATGATGATTTGGATGAAATGGACAAGGAGCTCTTGGGATTGGTCTCTGATGATGACGATGATGATGACCTTGATATGATGGAGAAGTCGTTGTTGGGTATTGGTGGAGATGAAACAGAGGCTGATGCTAGTGATGCCGGAATGGACATGGATTAGTTTATTTGTATTAATATTGGTAAGGTGTTCAATGGGCATGGAAGATCTTTCGATAGGCTTGTCGAAAAAGGGCGCTCTTGGGAGGAAGACTACTGGTATGGCTGGCGTCAATGTTGAGCTATGAAGTGAAAATGGCTTTGAAACCGAGTTGAGACTCACAATCGACATTTCTAGATGAAAGCAAAAGATGAGATGCTTTATTCATACTACATTAAATTAGGGACATTAGTCAAGAAAGGCATAATTGCATGGTTTTGCTAGAGATCCGGGGAGATTCGTGAAATTTGAGATGGTGAAAGGTTTAGATACCTAAGTAGCTATGATAATGAGAAAGAGAAAGAGCAAATTTGATATACTCGTAGAAAGGTCAAATGTTCCTTCATTACCGGCATGATGATGATGATGATGATGATGATGATGATGATGACAAAGTATGCTGCTGCACGGTATCGTATCGGATCGGTATCGGATCGGTATCGGTGTAGTCCTCTTGGTGTACCGTTCCCAGAACGGTTGACAGAGCACGGCTTCAAGGGGTCCATTCAAGGTTGTGACATCGCATTGACATCGGCATAAGGCAGAGAGAGATGATAATTGTTTTTTTATTTAGCGCCATTGATTGGATTTTATGATTATATCAATTGCAAAGGTTTGTAAGAAAGAGAGAGGGGGGGGGAGGAGGGAAGAGAGAGAGAGAGAGAGAGCGAGAGAAGAAAAGAGAAGAGAATCCTTTCTTGTCTCTTGTCTTGTGTTGTTCATTCACATTTATTGGTATACGTAGGATTACAATTGTATGATCTTACATCGCGTGGTATGTATTAGATATCTATGGAGTACCTTTATACGTATTAGATTGGCTGATGGGTGGATGGGTGGATGGGTGGATGGGTAGATACCTAGGTGGGTAGGTGGGTGGATAGATCTACTCTATTTATTATTATATCTTTCTATATCCTCCTCTTGTATGCGATGCGGCAGATGTCAAATGTATCAATTGTATCAATTGTATCAACCATATCAGATCAATTCCTCATCATATCAACCACATCAACCACATCAACCACATCACATCTATTCCTCATACCATCCATCTACTTCCCATCCAATAATACCTAATCAATGCGCATCATTCTTTTAGACCCAAACGCAGGCCCCGAGTTGATAAAATAATTGGCTTCAACAAAAACTATCCTCGTATTGAAAATTAACAATAACGTCACCAAACATATGAAACTCTTAAATTATTTGATTTTTCCTCTTACCTATTGAGTTCACAACTTCGACCTCTTACCATCCAATTCCAATTCCATAATCTCCTGTGGTACCTGCTTTGCGCGACATGTTCATGAATCTCTAATCCATAAATACCTTCTGGATAACCTTTTATCTACGATCATTGACGACCCAGACTTGAAACGCTACTGTGCGAATGAATGCGAATGCGAATGATGATGAGTGTGCATGGAAAATATTGAATCATAGAATATAAGGGGTATCGTCGAAATTCCGGTGGAAAAGAAGCTTCGGACCTTTCTTCTTATATGAGTTCCCATAGCAAGATGTTCTCTTATCTGCGACCTCACCGGCGCATTCCATCGACCCCTTCTTCCCCGAACCCAGAGGTGCCTAGCTTCGAACCTCCGGCGCGTCCAGGAGATCATGGTCATCCGTCACGACTCCAAGATGCTAAATATGAAGATGAACTATCCCCAATTTCCTCCCCTCCTCTCCTACCTCCAATCGCACGAATCTCGAGCACCGGGTATGGAAATACATTTGAAAATTTGAGTTTCACTGGGAAGATAACTACACATGGCCATGACCCGAGAGGACAGAACTCGGATACGAAGGTTCACAATGGGCCAAAGGGAGTTTCAGAACTTGGGAGCAGCCAGAAGTCGTCATCATATACGAGCAGTCAGAGTCCCGACTCGGCGGAAAATGCAGCAACAGCCTCGTCGAAAAATATCGGCCTTGACCATTCTCGGACACAATCTAATGCCAACTACGATATGGGCACGAAGAAGTTTTTTGGACCCATGACCCCAGATTCAGACATCAAACCAGCTAGCAGACGACCAACGGGTGCTCAAATGCCATCCCCACCTCCCGAGGCGCCCCCTCCACAATCGTCCAAAGGAAGGCTGAAGATGCTGAATCCCATGGCGCTACTGGCTCGACGGAGAACTTCTCAAGCCATTACTCAATTAACACCGGAATCACTTATTACAAACTTTAGTTCCAATGACAATTTTGATCCTCGAATCAAAGGAACCGTTGTTCATGATTTCAGTGCCCCTAGAGGACCGCGACGGAATATGTCCCACAAAGATGTCAACTCTGCAGATGGGGCTAGGCCATTTCAAAGAAGTCCATATACAGATTCAGCAACAAGTGAAAAGGTAGGAAATCATACACCGGTATTCACGGAGAACTTTGAAGAGGAGCAATATCCTGCGGCGGGACCTCATGTACGAAAGACCAATGACTTGTCTGATCTCACCCCGCCCAAACTTCCCTATGCACGAGAAAGTCCAAAAACAGTTGATCATGGCTCCACATCAAAAGATAAAGATGAGCTGCAAGCTGGAGACCTGAAGAGGCTGAGTGCTCAGAAATCACCCTCAAATACTATGCCTACAGTCCCAGAGAAAGCCGAAAGTTCTATTCCGGCTGAGGCAAAACATATATCGATTGATCCGGCGTTGACTCCACCTAAATCATATCCGTCATCGAAGAAGGGGGCACGAGCACGAAATGTGTCGGATGTTTCAGCAAAGGATATTCCAAAACATATGAAGAGTACATCTTCGAGATTCAGTTTCGATATGATAGGGGCTGCAGAGCAGGAGCGGTTGCTTGAAGATAGACATCGCCAGAAGGCACTGGAGAAGAAGAACGATCCGGACCATGGGGATCAACAAATTTATGACGAGGATGATGATTTTAATTATGATGATATGATGGATGATGATGGACTGGAAGAGAGGATACCGGGTGTCAATGCCGATTACGATGAAGAAGATATTTTTGAAGGGTTTGATGGTGGATATGAAGAAGATACACCTGGTATCAATACTACTAGCTTGGAGGAAATAGAAGAAACAGAAGAGCAGCAAGAGATTGAACCAGCCGCTCCTGCTGAGGATAAACCACAGCCAGATATGCTGAATGGTAATGTTGCAGGCTTTACCTTTCAGCCACATGTTTCTAGTCCGATGAGTGCATATACTCCTGGGACTACTACAACGCCTCGAGATTCCAATGGGCAAATTATTGGTTTTGCTATGACAAAGTATTCGCCTCACCTTACCCCGGACCTTTCCCATTCTGTTTTTACTCCAACCTCCCCAGAAAGTGATAGTGCACTCGCAGAAAGTAAAACATCTGAAGTCCAAGGCATCCCAGATTCGAACCTCCAATGTCTTGGTATCGCCCCTGGAACTCCGGATGAATTACGATTAGAGGTCGTACCACAGCAAGAATCTAAGTCCACGTCATTTCATCAAATCCCCGGGCTTGACGATGATGATGATCTATACTTTGACGATGGACTGATTGGTCTGGAAGGAGATGAGGATTTCATTGGGGACGCAGGAAATTTTGATGAATCTATTTTTGACAACAATGATACGGATCAATATGGGCGACCGATAAAAGATCAATTCATGACTACAAAGATTGCTAATGCCTTTGAAGCTAGTGCTATGGGCCTGTCAGAGGAATTGAAAGAAGACACGCTATCACCGCTGTCTCCTGTGGGAAACCGCCCAACTGGAGGCTTGGCACCACAGCCATCTTTCACAGACAACAGAGGCTCAGCTACGACAGAAGCTCAACCAGTAATGCAAGGTTTAACGCAAGATACACTTGCAGCATACCAGGCCTCTCTTGCAGCGGCTGCTTTCAGTGCGGCGGCCAGCGGGAAATTCCGTCGTGATAGTACGCAGAGTTTATTTCACCTAGACTCAGATCGCGAAGAAAATCAACCTGGCCTGGTTACAGATTCTGGCCATACTTCCTCCCACTATGAACAATTATCTCCATCTTACGATGATGATTTCGATTACGATGATGCATTAGAAGACGATGAATTCATTGCTGCTGCTAATGCAGAAGCACTAGCTAATGATCAGGATGGGTTTTATGGACAAGAATTCGGCTTTTACTCTCAGCCCGCGGCTAGCTCCGCAGAATTTGTGAATGGTGGGTATTTTGGTCCTAGGGGTATGGATGGTATGATACGAAGTCAGAGCGGCAGAATCGCATTTCGAGAACCCAATCTCACACCTATCACCGAACGCTCAGAATACTCGAACCGTAATTCATTCATGTCGGTCTCGCATTTACATGCGCCACCTGGAAGCTCCCCAATGGTTAGTCCGGGCTTGGCACAATTGATGATTGCGCAAGATTATGAAAGGACACCAGATATGAGCTTGGAGGCATTGTTGAAACTGAGAGGTCGCGCATGGGGTGGAAGTCAAGCAAGTGTAAAAAGTTTGGGTAGTAATGGAAATGGAAACGGTAGTCCAAAGAGTGTTGATGGGGGTGGTAGCCCCGTGGCTGGGGGACCACTTGTCCAACCACCTTGGGGAGGACACCGAAGAAAGGGTAGCGCGTTTAGTCTTGTCAATGAGGAGGTGGAAAGTGAGATTGATACAAGGAAATTGAATGCGAATCAAGCGTCGCCTGAATTAGAACATAAGAACATAGAAACGAAAGATTTATCGGCAGGAAACGAATACGAAGGAGAGGATGAGAAGCCCAAAAGACCATCATATGCCAAACAACATAAATCCACGACGAGCGCAGAGTCAATCAGTTACTCCAAGGAAGATGATCCGATAAAGGGCGAGAGATGGGTCTTGGAAAGGAGGAGAACGGCGGATAGTGGGGAGGTCGAAGTATTGGGCAGGGAGGTTCAGAATGGCGGTACGATTTAAGTCACTCGGTACAGTGTAATGTGAATACATCCAATAAGCTCATGCATATATTTGCTGGTCAGCGTTTTTCATTTTTGATGGCCAAAGGTGTGTTGATTGATGACCCTTAGATAGGTTTCAGCTCAAGGCACAAAGCAAGGTACAAATGGATGGGTAGATGGGAAGAGGTTTGAGTAGGGTATAATACCAATTGAAATTAAAGTAATGTGATATCCGCCTTTTTATTTCAATTAAAATGACTCCTTGCGGAGACATTCTTTTAGAAGTCTTGTTACTTGGTTTAGGTGCAAATGTTTGTACGATCGCAAGAATCATCACTACACAGACCATTTTGATAATTGCGAAAAACGACTATTGTAACCTCTGAAGATATATCTACAGACTTGACTTATGTACCATGGTGTTCTAGAAGCGAGCGCTGCCTTTGGATGCTATAATATCATCACATTCCTTAAAATTAGCAACACCCTGCTTCCATCGCAATGCGATGTTCGCTCGTCGTACCCAGCATTTTTCATCCCAATTCCACTCTTCAGTAGCAACAGATGAAGTAGAAAAAGAGAAATCCTCAGTTGGCAAGGATGAAAGAGCCGTACGTACTGCGCTGGAAATTTGTAACTGTTGTCTAAGTCTTGCGACGTCTTTCACTTCTTACCCGCTATATTGTCTTTGGGGGTAAATCACATCATAAAGAGTTTTCAATCCCTAGAGATAATGTTCGTTGATGGTTGGTTTTTAGATCCGATGGTTGGTGTGTGTGCTGTGGGTGTGGTCCGGGAGATGAAGAGCATACTGAGATTTTCATGGCTAACTATGTTGTTGAGTCATGGTTGTATAGAATTCAATACAGTACATGTGCAATCACAGCACACAGTAGAAGTCTAAGAATCTAGTCTTCTTCTCGTATCCAGCCTCTCCCGTTTCCTCCCCCCCCCCCCCCAGCTGAAATCTTCTGTATGAACATCGAACGCGACAGCTTGAGGAAAAATTCATAAGAGCCTTGTTAGGTTGGTACTACCTAGGGGTTGTGATTCAATTTTTGGAATTAAATCAAATGGTTCCCTGTTGTGCGTCTATTGTGTTTCTATTGTGTGCAGAGTTTTCCCAGCCCCTTCAATTGTTTCCTGGATATTTCAAATTGGATTTGGCGCGGCGGGCGAAGAACTGAAGAGGTTCGCGAAGAAAGTGAATATCAGATCTAGATCGGCCAGAAAGTGAACATGGAAATGAATGTGGATATCGCCAGATGAAATGTTGGAAATGGAATTTTGGCAACGCGTGAATGGTAAAATGATATCTTAGTCGTGGTGGAAATTCTATGGATGCATAATAAGCATCATATTGATGTCTATAGATGATCCTCTGCGTTTTGATACCCATGATGCCAAGCTTTACCCCTTCGCTTCCCCATGGGGTGGGCCACGTGATGTGGGGTCACTCCTCTGCTGATGGCTTTGTCAGGCACTTGAGAGAGGGGTATATAGGTTGTTTTGACGACATGCTATTGCAGATATCTTTACACTCAAACATGTGTTTGAAAATTGCTCATGGAGATACTGGAATAAGATGTGCTCAAGTCATGGACACTCTTGATCTAGGCCAGAGCTTCATCGAGGTGACAGGGGAGAGAGGGAGAAGTATACTCAGGCCATGTATACTTCACCTTTCTTTTTCATGACTTCAAAGCTGAGTCGCTTCATCTGGCATATCTCTACATCGTATGAGTCTGGGAGGGGGCTGGGAAATGATGTTTGGAGGTGAATATCGTAAAGTGCTTCGCCATTGGCTAAGCGAAAGACTTCACTTCACTTCACCTTCAAACATCAACGACGACGTATCGTCTGATGTATCTTTCTCCCAGCCTCCCCCATCCAGGTCTCCCAAATTAAACGAAATGAAGAGAATTCAAATCACTAGCTTACTTTCCACGCACAATTGAAATACTATTTGAAGTTCGAGATTCTCAATTTCTTCCTCCTTTCTTTCTTCCCACGAACACGACAAAACGACAAACGGAAACCCAAAAGCTTACTTCAAACTTCAATTGTACCTCCTTCTAGACTCAATCTTCCTTTCTCATTACTTTAATTGAACGCACTTGTACACTCAATTACTTTGTCTTTACTGTACGATACGTACCAACTCTCACGACCAGAAATCCAATCTACTACTTCTTCAAACTTCAATTGAAAGTACTTGTACACTCAATCTTCCATCGAAACAACTTTGTCTTTACTGTATCACACAAACCTCTACTTCCACTCAATTACTTTACGTCGAAGATCTACTTCCTCTTTACTGTACTATCGCATTCAATTTGCACATACACAGTCCTCTTCTTCCACCCACTTAACGTCGGAGAACTACTTCGTCTTACTACACCATACTATCACAATCAATTTCAAAGACACGACCATCTTCTTCCACTATTTTACATTGAAGAACTACTTCATCTACACCTGCAAGTTTCATCTCAAAGTTCCTCGTTGACGACAACTTTTCATCTTAACAAATACTTGCGACCTTTGTCACTGTAAGTTAACCACTCCTTCATGTTTTTAGCGATTTACTGATGAAGATCAGGTTTACTTGATCACCATATCACTTTAATCTCAAAGCTCCTCGTTTACGAAGACTTTGTTTACTCAATCGACTACTTAAGACTTTTGTCCTGTAAGTTGAACATTCCTTCTTGCTATCTGCCACTTACTGACCATGGACAAGTTTACTTCACTACCATAACACTTTAATCACAAAGTCCCTCGTTCACAACGACTTTGTTTATTTAACCGAATACTTGCGACTTGTGTTACAGTAAGTCAACCACTCCTTCATGCCATCTGTGACTTACTAATGATTATCAAGTTTATCTCGAAATTACCACCGCAGAACACTCAACTGAGTTGACTTTGCATTATTTACCTGTCACGAAGTTCTCAAGAAGATTTTTCGTTGTCAATGTAAGTTACAACTCCATTCCATCCTGCTCTATGCAATTTACTAACAATATTCAAGCAGCTTCTCAATACACTCGACACTCACGTCTTTTAATCAATACTTTACCTACCCTACCTTCTTTCCATACCTACGTTAAGATGTCTCCAACACAAGCTACAAACGGTTCCTCAGCTACTTCCCCAGCTTCTTCCTTGAAGAAGGCTGCTGATGTCAAGTGTGTCCAAACCACCAAGGGATGGGTCTGCGCTATCTGCTTCCCTCTCGATGATCCTAGCCGTGCCCTTGAGCGCGTCTTGAGTCTTGCTCAGCTTCAAGCCCATGCTGCTGCTAATCATTATGCTTCACTTGGACAAAGTGAATGGGATAACTATGGCAAGTGATAACAAAATGTTCTCCAAGTCTATGACTCCTGCTAACCAACAATATAGTTACCAAGTCTGTCTACTACGAGGCTCAATTCAAGGGTCAACGCGATCTTGGCTTGGACGGCAGTGTCATGCAAGGCCCTCCTACTGCTGCGTCCCAAAAGAAGCTCACCAAGCAAGCCGGTGTTCCCAAGCGCAAGTACGTTCGCAAGAACAAGACTGTTGTTCCCGAGTCTGCTCTTGATCTCATGGAGACTATGATCAACTTTGATGGCACCTTCAATGTCAATGATGATCATTTCTCAACCGATTCTCTTGCTTTTCCTGGCGGCAGCCAGGATGAAGACAACGATATGATCAATTTTGCTTCTGCACCAAATACCCCACACACACCATACAACAATGCTGGTTCTTACAATGATCAATCTGTACGCTCTCGATTCGGAATGGATGTTTCACCAATTAACAAGACTCCAACCACCCCACCTACCGCCATTGGTTCTAACTATGATCAACCTTCACACTCTCAATCCGAAATGGGTGTGTCACATGCTACCACAACTCCAACTACTCCACATTCCAGCAATGATTCTTACTATGATCAATCCACTCACTCTCGATTCGGTATGCATTCAACCGATGCACCACAGTCTGTCGCATCACCAAGCACGCCTTCCCGCAAGAAGTCTTCTGCTTCCAAGAATCCTCTCCGCCAGCGCCTGAGCGAAAACCCCTCGTTCGAGTCCGCTGTCTCTGTTCACGGACTTGATCAAGTTCGGGCTGCTGGCAACGTAGGTCTTCAGCGATATCTTGATCGACAAGCCCGTGGTCTTCCACGCACAGCTAACGGAAGCCTGCCACTAACCTCGCCATCTGCTCCTCGCAATGGTACCTTGGGGCTTCCGTTAACTGCTGCAAACTACGCGGCGGCTGGTATGCCAAACCTTCCGGTTGAGAAGGTCGTCAGACGTACCAAGAAAGTGGAGCGTCGTCGTCAATCATCTACCGCCTCCAGCATCGCTGGTGGTCCTGATGGCGACGCGTCCCCCTTGGTAGCGGTCTCCATTGACACCTCTCTCAACCAGTTTGGTGTACCAGCCACCCTCTTTGGACAGGCTCCTGGAGCTGTCTACAAGTCCCATGCATACCAATCTATCTATGCAGTGCTGGCTCCCAAGGAACAGCTTCCTCTCCCAGAGGTCTCTCTTCCAGAGATTCCTGCTGGACTCTATCTTCCCGAGCTTGCTCACAGCGAAGACTCTGGGGCTGTCGACAGTTCCCATGAGCAGTTCCAAGGCGATGTATTTGGTGCGTCAGAACCCATGTCCATGGGCAATGATGGTGCCCAAGACTTCAACTTCGAATCATTCTCCTCAGAGCCATGGTCAAGCTCTGAGGAGAATGCAACTGCTCATGGGAATGCAGTCCCACCGATGAGCAATGAGGCCTTTGCTGAGTTCCTTGCCAGCATATCTAACCCAGCTGTCTCCGAAATTGACGCCATGTTCGGCTTTGGAGACCGTTCCAATGCTCCTTCGAACATGTATGATAACTTCACCGTTTTCCATACCACTTCGTTGGAGTATGGTGTCCCTTCGGAGACAGTTCGAGCTGCTCGACCAGCTTCTTCTTCGTCTCGATCCACTCCACCTGTGGTTGAAGGTTCTCTTTCTTCCACTCCTGAAGTGGTCGAACCTCTTGTTGGGTCTTCCGATCGCGTGGAGCTTGCTCCCGAGGTCATTAGACCCTCTGCTATCGAATCTGTTGCTGAAGTTTCTGTTCCCGAAGCAGAAACACGCGTCTTTGATTCACCAGAAATGGCTGAACTGAAGTCGTTCTTCCAAAAGCAATTGGAAGAGCAACAGACCAAATTCGAGGCAGCCCTTCGAAAGCAATCGGAGGGACAGAGTGCGGCGATCAAGCAGTTGGAAGAGAAATCGGCCGAGCGTGAAAAGCGTGCTCGTGGTGAGAAAGCTCGTACCAAGGCTGCTGCCGCAGCTGAGTATGAACGTGCCCGCCTCGAAGCTCGCCAGAAGCTCTCGAATGTTTCCAACAATCAGCTGTTTGGTATTGTTCCTAGTCGTACGGTTGGGCATGGGAAGCCCACTGTTACCACCAAGGACAATGCTAAGAAGCGCGTTGGTCCTTCGAAAAAGCCGGTTCCTGCCAAGAGCCACACCCCCGTCGTCGTCAAGGAGGCAGTTCCTGCCGCTAAGAAGACCTCCCCTGGCGGTCAGAAGCTTGCTTCTGCCGCAAAGAAGGCCCCTGTTGGTGGTCAGAAGCCTGTCTCTGCGACAACAAAGGTGGGCGTCCCTAGCACCAAGATGACGACGTTCTCGCTCTTCACTGGGGCCCCTTCGGGCTTCAAGAGAACGTTCGTCAAGAATCATGGTGTGAAGGTCGCCACTAACAAACCACTAACTGCGGCCTTTGATCAATTGAAGGCCACTCCCACCCCTGCCAAGCCTACTGTCCGCACGCAGTCGGCTTCTGTTCCCAAGAAGCGTGCAGCTGCTCCAAAGCCAGCTCCTTCTGGGCAGAAGCCGTCTGGAGTAACCAAGAAGGCCCCTTCCAGGGATCGTAACTCGGACCAAAAATACTTGGCTCGGGCTATGCTCTCGAAGAAGGGTCCCCAAAGGGTGAACGTGCCGGATTTGGAGAATGGGGGGTGGAAGTGGGTCAATGTTTCTGAGCTCTAGAGCTCGGATCATGTGGCACGCATTGTTGTGGTTTCGTTTGGTTGGTTCTTGGCTGGGGTTTGTTAGGGTTGCATAGATTTGGGACTTGAAGAAAGAGGAGGAACGGGGGGAAGGTTGGGGAGGCGGATGGGTTGGGGGGACGTTAAGGGGTGGAGGGTAGTATGCGGGGGATAGATAGTACCACAAAAGAAAGTTATTTTCCATGCTTGAGCTTTTATCATGAACTGTGAATTTGTACTTGGTGAAAATGACCGAGTAATTGAATTTTGCCAAGGCCTTTGAAAACGGAAACTTTTGAAACCATCTTAATTGTGTATATCACAGCAATCAATTTCATATACATGAAAACTGTCTTCTCACTTACAGTATTTCTCACCTTAAGTTAATTCTAGAGCAGTATACAATACTTACAAATGCTTTACATCTGCACCAAGGCACTTCTTATCACCAAAGTAATCTCTCCGCGCAAAGACCACTTCTACGACTTGATATCTAAGCTTTGCATAGACAACTACTGTGAAATTCCTACTTTTATCACCACCATATCTAGTTTGCAGAAAGACTGTTACTAAATAGACTTCATTGAAGGAACTTGCTGGCATCGGACTTCCTGTGCTACTTTGCTTGCCATGACCCCCCAAAAAGGCTTTGATGATACCGTCAAATCAACTACCGGTGCCTTTCCGCACTTAGGAAGATTTAGTTGGAGCTAGTGGTACAACTTTATTGGCATGTCTTATTCTTGTCAAATGGGCCGATGGCCTTGATATGGAAACACTTCCCTACTTTTCTCGAACCTTCAGGCAGTTTCACGACCCTTCACTTATGAACCCCTCTTAAGAGGCAAAGTACTTCTCTTATGAGGATATATGAACTCGGAGATAGAATGCAGCAAACCACTTTTCAATTACTTTTCAAATTGAGAATCAGCTATCTTGTACCAAGAAACTTAGGCTCCAGGGTTGTGAAATATATCCAACACAGCAGTGGAAAGAAATTAAAGATTGCGAAGTTAGATGATCTGTTTATTGTAGCTGCTTTCCGATGTCTATCTTATACATAGTATCAAAGGATGATACGAGAAGGCCATCAACTTAGTTAAGAAATACATATATTGATTGGTTTATAAGATAAACTGAAACTATATGGATGCTGCAGATATCAATTATCCTGCTCCCACTTGAGTGAAATGAGAATGTAAAGGTTGTTCGGCTTGAGCTGACGTAAACTTTAGCCTTTATGTAACTGTACACTATGGAGCAGTTATATAAACGCCCACTAATCATAAGATGTTCTTTAGTCGTAGTCGTAATTGCTCCAATGGCACGGACCAGGGGTGCTTGCTTTTGGAGGAGGTCTTCGATTTGTCTTTGCAGGACGATGTGCCATTCTAGGACGTATTACACTTTGGCATCTTGGACATGCCTTCATTTCACAGCCAGGGCACTGTAACAGATAGGTCCACACCTCATCGCATTTCGGACATGCTGTACGGCCTTGTACCTTTGTCCACCAGCCATCATGGCAGCAAGTTGAGGTAGAAGCTTGATGAGTTCTCTCCTCTGATGTAAAGAAATGGTCGGGGATACTGTAACGTTCTTGGCGTCTTTTGGCTTCTTCATCCATTTGCTTTTGCCATATCTTTTCCAGTTCATCCTGTTTTTTCCGGGCTTCTGCTGCTTCTCTCTCCCGCTTCTCCCGTTGCTGCTGTTGCTCTTTTCGAATCTTATCGATTCTTTCTTTCTCCGCTTTCTCCCACTCTTGCCATTCTCTAGCCCATCTTTCCCTTTCTAGTCTTTCCCTCTCCTGCTTTTCTCTAGCCATTCTTTCCATTTCCCGTCTCTCTTTCTCCTGTCTTTCCCTAATCTCTCTAAGCCATATCGTATGTTGAAGATCTGTTATCTTCCTATCATCTGCTAGATTTGCGGCATCTACGTCTTCTTTCGCCTTTCTTAATAGACCTTCCTTGTTCTTCAAATCGGCCCTTTTTAACTCGAATCTTCTCTCTTTCATATCCTTCTCAATTCTTCTCTCCTGTCTTTCCCTATCCTTACGTTCTTTCTCCTCCTCGGTCTCCTCTACCTTCTTGTATATTGGGGAAAAAAACCATGCGCCCCAACTATTCTCCTGTGCCTTTTTTGCCGCCTCGGCAGACGCAATATGATCCAGTTTCTTGATTTCCTGTTCCAGACGTCCAATATCCACTTGCAACTTGATGATTGAGAAGTCAAAAGTATTTTTTGTGGTCTCCCATCGTGTTCTACGTTCTTGCTTAGACTTCTGAAGTGCAGCGATTTGTGTCGCCTCGCTATGTGCTTCTGACTTTTGAGAACGGGGTGGTTTTGTGGCTTCAGGGGAGGGGCGACTTCGTGTTATAGATGGGTAGATGACATCATACGCTCGACGTTTGCCCTCATCTTTCAATGTCTCATAGGCTCTCCCGAGCTTCAATACTTGATATTAGTTTGAATGATACGAAGATTGACAAGAAAACTAGCCTTGGCCAGAAATCAACATACCAGTTGAAAGGCTTCAGTGGCATCGGATCTAGTACTTCGATCTGGGTGGAGTTTCAAAGCTAGCCTTCGATAAGATTGTACGACTTGGGCTGTAGTAGCAGTTTGCACCACTTCAAGTACCATGTAATAATCTTCGGTGACTGATACTGGCGCCATTCCTCAGAAAATATGTTTCCTGAAGGCGCTTGTATAGCTTTCACTGAAATGAATCAATGATTATTTATCTTAATATTGTAGAGCCGCATCTGTTTGTTGTCAATGCAGGTAAGGTCGCATTGCGCTTCCCGTGACTTGAAGAGAAGATCCAAGTCTAGCCAATCAGAACATAAGGAACAAGAAGATTCCATACGAACAAAATATCCTGAACAATGGTCTAAAGTAAACGCAAAACTATTGCAATCAATAGATCAATCACTGAAAGCATGCATCCTAAAGATTCAGTTGTATGCCCGGCGCTGAACCCAAACAACCACCGCCTTCTAGTCTTCAGTAAGAATTTGTGTATATACTTTCGTATGAGAACATAAAACAGTAGAGGAACTCGCCACTTGAGCGATTAATACAACCACTTTTACTTTGTAGATTCGCTTTGAAGTTTAGCAGATAGGTCTCGTTTTCGAATGTTGCTGTGAATTCATTAATCGAGAGAGATGTATACATGCAATGATGTTGAAAGATTTGAATCTTTTCTTAAAAGTACAACCCTAATTTGAAGATGGAAACTAGTTGATTGTAATCTGTGGTTTGTTGATAAGATCAACCGTACAATTAATAAACCTGACTTCTACCAATAATCCAATTTGAGCTTATGTTGGTCACACTATTCATTTGCATTGCCTAAGGTATCATAATTCTATTGTTCATCAACGGTCTATTTATAGATGCATTCTATGAAGAGTATTACTCTCCTATATATATGAAGTCTCCAAATATTTGAGGCATTCTCGCATAATATATACATTAAATCTATATTAGCATTAACTACCTAGGTAGCTAGGTAATATTTAATATATTTTGAAGAAACCTTAGATTTCTAGTATTATTGTTATCATAAATTATTTTACATTATCATTTTCGAAGCTATCTAAAAAAGTTGGAAGTTATTGAAATGAGAAATGGAATGGGTAGAATGAATAGAATAAAATGGAATGAATAAACCAAAGAAGCGAAATGGGATAGGGGAACGAAAGCGAAATAGAAAAAGCAATTTATTGATTGTATTTTGATGAAATAAAACCATTTATTATAGCTATCGAAGTTCCAAAGCAATTGAAGAGTTGCATTTAAATTAAAGAGGAATTGAAGAATTAAAAGGGAATATATAAATCATTTATTAAGGATAACCATTTAGAAAGAATGGTTAACTAAGAAGAGTTAATAATTAGATTATACTGCTATAATAGTATATACGCATAGGTCTTTTAAACCTGTGTATATGAGCTAATATCGATATTAGTATAGTTACATGGAATTCTACAGAAAATTAGTTCCGTAGGGGTAGGGATTTATCTTAATATCAACATCAACATCAACACTGGAGTTTCTCAATCTTCCTTAGATTGGTTAGCTTCAACGATGAGTAGTTCCTTCAAGTACAACTATCCAGCCTCCCCTTTCTTAACTCGTTTTCACTGCAAATTCTGTGAACATTTGTACTTTCCCCCCAAGCCAAGCTCAGCTCCATTTTTTCCATTTATTACCTGTCTCTTTTGTGATTATTGGTTCCCAAAGAACTTATACTTAGATATTCAGAGTCCCAGTCCCTTCCGTCTTATAAGCGGCTCTATAAGTAGGAGAGTATTATTTCAATACTTCTATCGAGAGCCACTAAAGACAGTGACTAATGCTGCTGTATCACTCCATGACGTATAAGTAAATGCCTTGTTCGAACCCAAAAGTGCTGGGGTATATACTGATGACTTCCATACTACTGTGTTTGTGGTTTGAAATTTGCTGCATGAAGATACAAAACGAATTTTAAAGCGTGTATCGTGAGATATAAGATGCTAAAAAGCGATCACATATCATGTAACATGAGAGATGTCAGTGCATTTCAGTCACATTCATTACACTGATATCATTTTCCATAATGCAAAAGGTTTTCAACAACACCAAACAAGTTCAATTTCACTATGAAACCAGTACCAGAGTATTACATCACCGCCATCCACCCATCTTGAGCCCATTCATGAAGGTTACCGGCCATAAGCGAGTAGGCGAAACCTTGAGTCATAACATTGCAACTCCCATTCTTAGTCGTTCCCTCCACAAGCGTACTCTTCAAAGCCATCCTTGCAGTTTGATGAGCTTACTGCTTGTAGCATGGAGTACGGTCTTGAGCGTCCAAAGTGTTGGCGCATCTGTACTTTCCTCCAGCGTTACAGGCGGTACCAGGGACACCGTTGGCGTCTGTGCCATCAGCACGATGAGCATTGGCGCAGATTGAGGCACAGTCGAGGTTGCCGATTTCAGCGTCCTGTTTAAGAGAATTAGTTTTATGCTCAATGTGATTGAAAATGCAAAATGTTGGACATGACTCACGAAGTAGACACAGCAGTGTGCTCCAGTGTTAAACTCGCACTGGCAGTAAGTGCAGGCTTGCACTGAAAGAGCGCTAGCGATAACGAACATAGCGATGGCTGAAAGACGGACCATTTTTGCGGTAGTAAAAGGGTGTTTGATGAGTTTGGTGATGTGTAGATTGTGTTTTGTGTGTTATTGAGAAGCTGATGTAGAATATGCTTTCAAGCTGGGGGATTTCAATCCTCTTATACCTGCTTCAAAAGCTAATTCTCTGGTTAAACTCGGCGTGAAGCCACGCCGCCATAGATACGATCCATACAATTTCGTACCCCTCGTACAACGCCGAATCTTCAGCGCATGATAGTCTATCCATGCAAACAGTGTTCCTGCATATCACCCGTTGTTGAACCGTAAGGGGCCACCGACTAGGATACTTCCCCACATTTCACTTTATCAACGCCTTGCTGTCACCCTTGGTTTTCCCATCAACATCATCAAGCCCGCGCAAGAATGGAAACCGAGTGTAGAAAATTCGTCCATAATCAACTCCTCCAAAAGGGCCAATTCAAGTTTTGTAATAAAGCAACAGGACAAGGCATTAATTCGCATCTTACCGAAAGTCCCAAGAGTCTAGCACTAATGCTACGCCAGTACTGCAACAATACATAACGAACCTGAAGATATTCGGTTCGAATCTTCCATCGTGAGTCCTTGATAGCTAGGTGGCCAATTGATCCACTCGATTAATGTTAAACTGCTCAAGTCAACACAGAGTATGGATATCCTTCGTTGTCAAACTTCTCAACTCATGATCATCAGATGGATGACTACCTCCGGAAAAAATAAAGTTTTCCAGCCTCAGAACTCTCGTGAAGCTTGGCAGTAAAGATTAAAGCGAACAAGCCATATACCGTATTCGCAGTTAATTAATTTCAAGTAACACAAGCCTTTTACGTATTGCTTGATTTTTGTATGGCGCATTAAGGTTAAATACTAGGTTATTTTAACCTTTTCCTATATTGATATGACCTCACTAGTGTGTGTGCCTATTTATGCGAGAATCAACCCGCAGCATTGCCCGGGAACCAAATTATGACGACCCTTTGAGACATTTTGATATGTATCATGTATACCTTCCTTATTAGGTAATTCTCATGCATATGTATACTATCAATATCAATGTTTGGGTTGATGTCCGGGATTGATTGCTTACCGGCGTTGCCAATCGTGAAAGCTTAGAAGGTTGATGCATATGTTGAAGTGTGGACCCAACACTATTATCACCATCCACCAGTGATCCCTTTCGATGCTACATAACAAGCATAGGAGATTCAGCCTTAACGTAGGGTGGGTTAGCAACTTTGAGCACACTCAATCTGCACTATTCAATTGCTATTCTACAGCTATTTGGCCATCCCCTTTGACCTATGCAGGCGTTGGTATTGAATGTCAGACCTGTTAGATTATCTATACAGTAGCAATCTTGGCGATCGATATCCCAGGATGTCACAGCGGGCCCTCATGGGGTGGATGGGCTTAACAGGATTTTGATTGGCCAGCCACTTTCGCACAAGCTTCGGAAATCAAAGCTTGTATTTCACGATGACTGGGCACAAAGTTTCCTGTTATATCTCCCCACATTCTCGAGTGCGGAACCACGGATCAAATTCGTACTCGGACGATCTATACCTGACTGTCGGCATTTTCATGCAAGTATTTCCCCAGTGGTATGGTATTTGATTAATAGGGGGGATGATTTTAATATTGTTGTACACCGTACATACAGTGTGAGCATGGCAGCAGGGTTTGTAATTAACCCCGGCCCCTGCTCATCTTTTAACTTTGTGATAGTATTGCTTTACTGTACTGTATTGACGTGGTGTGGGAAATCGGGAGGTTTAGCTTGATGGGTCCAATTTGACCGTTTGTTCTAAGCGGAACATTCCAAAAGTGCCAGTCTAACTATCTAACCACTGCACTTATAGATTAGGTAATAATACCCTGCTGTAGATATGGAAAATTTTGACATCCAGGTACACAAAGATTTATAGACTGTATCTTAGACAACATAGCCAAGAAGGTCCCTAAATGACCGAGAATTTATCAGTTGGTGCTCTATAGCAATATTAAGCATAGCGTTACATTGATTTTGTACCAAGATTGTTGACGAACAAACAATGACTTAACTTCACAGAGTGAAGTCTTTCGTATACAAATTATGATTACCAACGATTTCCATGTCATCACCCCAGCGTACTCGCCGCATTGCAGTTTTGTTGAATAAATGCGGGACTCTAGTAATGACTGAGCATAGCGAGGGTCTAACTGTACCTCGCATCAATTGCTCGAGCTGGAAGTATAATCCGATGCTTGCGGTTATACGGAGTACATGACTCGGCAGGACATCTCCGAAACGTGGATTTTGGAATACAACGACTGGCTAAACAGGGATGTTTAGTTGGGGACATGGTCAATGTCATCGATGACAACAAGGTCGATGACAGCGCTTTCAAACATGTCGATTACTAGGCGATTGTCACTGATATATCAAGACCAAGAGTATAGGGCGAATTGTCATAGCCAAGAACTCCTCCGAGACATCTTCAATCGTTCTGGGGGTGAAGAAATTTAGCATACGTTAAAATCGGAATGATATGGACAAGCGGAGTGCAAGATTGAGGAAAATAGAGTTGATAAAATCGGAGGGTCTTGATATAAAACTGTGTTGAACGACAATTCTACAGGAGAGAAACAAAGACTCAAGCGAGTGAGATTTGTTCGGATGACACTTTGAGAAACATATCAATATTTGATGATTAGATGTTGAGATTTTAAAGTATCACTGGCAAATGGCCTCCATGCCAAGAAATATGCCAGAATTTTTGAGGATCCTCATCTGCCAGCAGCATTCCAAGATGAAAACCCGCATCTTAAGGTAGACCTCAACTTCGCTGATATTGTTTCCCCATATGCACTGATAACGGCATCTAATAAAACCTCTTTGACACCAGTATACTTCACAAAAACCTCTCACATCAGCCAACTAAAACCACGATTGGCTGATCAAAAATACCTCATACAATTTCATTTGGTGGGTTTGTACTCTTTTCTGACAACTTGAAGTCTTCAGTGGGTATAAAGACATGGTCATCGACCTATTTGCATTAACACTGCTCTTTGATCTGAGACAATACCTACTTTTTGTTAACGCACTTTATTCTGAAGATTGGATAGATGGATTCAATCTGCTCTTGTTTTGGAATGTTGAGATTTCTTAACCAAAGTTGAGGAAAATTGAGTGTAAAATACCTGGCTTCGTTGATCCAAACCACCGCATAATCGTCTAGCTGTGGCTAAGCACCCATGAACGGTGTCATTGAATGGAATGAGAAATATGGTGGCTGTTATATGAGAGAAACAGCTTAAAGATGGCTCAATCTCTATAAATAAACCCAAAAAGAATAACCTCCAGTAACAACATCTCATGGGGAAATACAACGTACACGAATTTCAACAGAACAAACACCATCATGGAATTTCATGTAAAATTTGAAGCCATGCAAATTCTGATATTATCAGACTACTCGTTCCATTTACATATACCGTGAAACTCTATAACTTTGAGTAGAGGTCCTTCAACGCAGTCACAGCACTACTGCTGACTTGAATCTCTTGCACAAGTAAAAACCCGAGTTGTCAGACCTGCAACAATAATAATCTCATGATGATTAAGAAGTTTCCACTCGGGGTAAAATCGAGGTGTGCAACAGAATCATTAACGCGAGACTTTATTCGTTGGCAAAATTGCTGTGTCGTACGAGGCCGAAGTTGCATGATGTTAGTAAACTGTTGGTGCTCTTCATCCTACTCAGCCTTGAGTGAAGGAAATCCCAAGCGAACCAATGTGATCTTATTCCGGTGGGTAAATGTCACAAGGCTGCCCTCCAACATATGCTCTAGAACTATCATCGCTTGCAGGTTAAAGAACGAGATCGACAAATTCTGCTTGATATTTCGTTTGAGCGAGGTGAAATCGACCATATATATATTTCTGATATTCGGATAAAAGCGATGGCGTTGGCTGTAATAAATGGTCTCTTACGAATGAATGCCTGCTATGAGGTTACAGTACACCAATTTCCAACAGCTTATTGTCGTGCATCATAAATGATGTTCTCATTGACTCCCGTGCCTTTTGGGGGGATAGATACTCAAGTAGTCTTGATGAATTCGAAGTTTCTCTGAGGCCTGTCAAAGATCATGTGATTTATTTTCTCCAAGACAGCCGAAAACGCCGGCTAAAGGAAAAGTGGCTCGAGAGTGGGGTGGCTGGTGGGCTCGAAGTGGAGAAATTAAAATCAAAGAGCGAAACAAAAGAAAGCCACTACTTGTATCACCGAGACACAATTATGCACTGCGTACGTACCTGGTAAATATTTCAACAAGAATAATCAGGAAGCCGAAGATGCGAATTCTTTAGCAAATCAGTACGATTTATATATGGTTGGCAGGAACCCAAATACTAATTTGTTCGGCGGAACTGAACCATTTCCACAGTTGCGCGAGGTGCTCGCTATATCAAAAAGAAAGTGCTGTGAATTCTCAACGCCAATCTGCAGGAGTTGGATATATAATCCCACCATGGCACACTTTCGATACTGTGTATGGATGGTAGCTTAGCGGTGTGAACTGGTGCCTCTAAATTCTTTGTACTTCTGGCTGCCTCAATCTCAAATCAGTGCCGAGTTTTCCCAAGCTTAAGGTCTAATTATAATCGTCTTTTGATGTTATATTAGAGCCTATGGTGGTCATGAACTCCTAGTTTATTAACCCAATGGAAGATACTATAAAAAGCTTTATCGGTTCAGAGAGGGCTGCTTACTTAGGGCGCACCCAATCCCGAGCGATTGTGCTGTTGATGCTTTGGGAGCATTAATTTTCTCCAGGTGGTAGTATTTTGAGTTGATGGTGTCATACTCGTATTTCGTGCGAGAAAATGAGAAGTTCCTGATCTTCATATCATTCGTCGTATATCTGATATTCAAGTGAGAATGATTACGCCGTACAAAATGTAAGGTAGTATACGCGGGGGAATCGGGATACACCAAAGGGCCAGCGCTCTTGATTTGGATATGCATTAAACACAATGGCTCTGGAATACTTGGTTGGTCAATAGCCTTATCACATGATACTGGGTGGTAATATGTGCATGATAGAGGAAACGGTAAAGAGAGAAAGGCAAATGATAATCTCACGGAAGACAAAGTGTTATGTGATGGCAGGAGACCTTTCTCATAGGCCCTATTGCATTCAAAAAATTGTTAATACCAACGTCGTGACGAATCGAGTGCCCGATCATTCGTTTTCGGGAATCGGAAGTTTTCCTTCGGTCTATTTTTATCTATGTCCGTGAGATACATTCTTCGGTCAAGCGAATGATGGCACATTCTTGTAACTAGTCGGCGTCTGTTCCCTGTACTTATCATCTTTTGCCTCATCAGTTTTTACATAATCGTCCAATGACTTCCTTATAATAACCTCTCTAGTAGTTGCTTTCAATGTACTGTTATCTGACAGTCTAACTAGACCTCGTCAAATTACCTTGAGCTTTAAGAACATCTTTGAATTCATACAATATGTCGGTACCTTCTCAGACCTCTGTCCTCGTTATAGGTGGTGGCCCGGCTGGATCATATGCTGCTTCTCTGCTGGGACGAGAAGGTGTCGACGTTGTGCTTCTTGAAGCAGACAAGTTCCCAAGGTATTTTTCTTGCACTCTTTTAGTTATGGGATTTTATTGAGACTAACTGGGTCATCGTGAAAGATACCATGTTGGAGAGAGTATGCTTGCTTCTATGCGTTTCTTCCTCAGATTCATCGATCTAGAGAAAACATTTGATGAACATGGATTTGAGAAAAAGGTAGGGGCTACTGTCAACTATGTATTTCTTGGCTGTACTAATATACGGCTTATAGTTCGGAGCGACATTCAAGATAACTAGCAAGAAGGAAGCCTGTAAGCATGCTTTTATTGAGGGAGAGAAGTTGATCGCTAATGACTTCAACTTAGATACCAACTTCGCCGCTTCCCTTGGAAAAGGAGGTCATTCATGGAATGTAGTTCGTTCTGAGTCGGACGAGCTACTGTTCAAACACGCTGGGAAGAGCGGTGCTAAAACTTTCGATCAAACAAAGGTAGACTCGCTCCAGTTCGAACCATATCCCCATGATGGATTCACCTCAGAGGACCGTCTTGCCAACCCAGGACGCCCTGTATCAGCGGCTTGGTCTCGCAAGGATGGAACCAGTGGCACCATCAAATTTGACTACCTCATCGATGGCAGCGGTCGCAATGGTATTATTTCTACAAAGTACTTGAAGAACCGTCGATTCAACGAAGGTTTGAAGAATATTGCAATCTGGAGTTATTGGAAGGGTGCAAAACGCTATAAGCAAGGCGAAGAGAATGAGAACTCCCCTTTCTTCGAGGCTCTGAATGGTAAGATATAGAAAGAATTTTCAAATAGAGCAATCACTAACACTGACCCCTCTTAACAGATGGCAGTGGTTGGGTCTGGGCTATACCTCTTCACAACGGTACGCTGTCGGTTGGTATTGCTGCTCGACAGGATTTCTTCTTCGCAAGGAAGAAGGCCTCTGAATTGGAAGGCAAAGCTTTCTATACCGATTACCTCAATCTAGTGCCGGGTATTCAAGCTATGTTGAAAGATGCTGAGATTGTATCAGACCTCAAACAAGCATCTGATTGGTCGTACAGCGCCTCTGCCTATGCTGGTCCTCACTTCCGTGTTATTGGCGATGCTGGTTGCTTCGTTGATCCATACTTTTCCTCTGGTGTTCATTTGGCTCTGACTTCTGGACTTTCTGCCGCCATTTCTGTACAGGCAGCTCGAAGAGGCCAAGCGGATGAGCGCAGCGCTGCTAAATGGCATACAACTAAGGTCTCCGAAGGGTATACTCGCTTCTTGTTGTTGGTCATGACAGTCTTGCGGCAATTGAGAATGAAAGAGGCACATCTCATTACCACAGAGCAGGAAGAAGGGTTCGATATGGCTTTCAAGAAGATCCAACCAGTCATCCAAGGCGTCGCTGATACCGAAACGGGTGATGCACGAGTTCAGAAGAATGCCGCTGAGGCAGTCGATTTCTCTCTCGAATCTTTTGAGGTCACACCTGAAAAGCAGCGAGCTGTCATCGATAAGATTGAGAAAGCTCAGGCATCACCGGAGACTCTTGAGAAGCTCACACCTGAAGAGGTTCACATTTTGGGTGGCATTGTGACCCGAACTTTTGAGCGCGAGAAGGACGAGCTTAATCTGACTAGCTTTACTGGTGATGTTATTGAGGGATTGTCAGCGAACCTATTGCGTGGTGACTTGGGACTCATCAGAAGGGAGTTAAAGCCGGCTATGCCTGAAGCTACTGCTATCGTAGGAGTGCCAGCTGTTGAAAATATCAATTCGGTGGCGTAGATAGAAAGAGCTTAGTTATCACTTCCACTTCCACTCTCATTTAGAATTATTCAATATTATTCCTTAAAAACATCGACCTAAATACAGAATGATGTCCAAGAATCTTTCCTTTGACTTTAATATACCCATTAGTTCATGCGCCTTAGATTATTGTGTGCTGCAGTATAATTAGTGTCCAATTTCGAGTCGCACAAGACTTACATTCATCAACTCCGTTGAATTATTAGCTCTATTTTTTGATTCGATTGAATAATTTTTGTTGGCAAAGGCATTCACCTTATCTGTGGGTCTTGAATTTGAAGAGGAGTAGGATCGTCAGATGAATTATCTCATTGCACGGGGGAGAGTTCACGCCGTTTGTAATTTAAGGCAACCTCAAACATACATAAATTAGGAGAAAAGGCTCACCACCCCGATGGAGAATATCAAAGTTTTTGTTGCGTATGGTAGATTTGGATAGGATCGCTCTTCTTCATATGACACTTGAAGTCTCAGTGGGGACAAATCACAGGAATGTACATAAGCTTATCATGTATCAGTCAGTATACGTCAATCATCATTCGTATTTCCCCTATACTGCAGTCACCAATACATGATGGGTAGTAATTCTGCAATATATCTTTATGCAAAGGATCGATTAACTATAAGATAAAAATAAGATTTTGCCATTCAGCCCTAACCTGTCAACAGTATCGGCCTGAATTAACTGTAGAGCCTCAAGGTCCTGTCGTCGGTAAATATGGATGCAAAAAGGGAAGAAAGTGCCTCAGAAGTCCCGTTAGGATACACATTGGAGTTCCTGTGGGAAATCTCGCTCTGCCATTTGTGTTTACTACACTCACATTCCGCAAATCATATTGACCTTCCTCGTCGTTAGCAGCCTCTGCCATAGCGGCTGCCAGATCCATATACGAAAGTGGGCTGCCCTCCTCAGTGAAGCTCAAAGCATGGCCCCGTTGTTTATCTATAGAGAGTGCGCCCGGCTTGATGTAGATGGTTGTCAGCCAATCTTCTTGTGACCGGAGAAGCTTCTCAGTTTCTTTCAGATCATTATAGACGTGGGATGCAGACCGAAGTAAAATTTGCCGCAATATCCAAGGTAGGTGACGTGAGAAGTGATCATCGATAGTTGCTGACGAGAGAAGAACGAGTTTGGGTATCTTCACATCCCCAGATTTTTTGATGCTCTTGAGTGCATTAATGACACTGATTGCTGTGTCTTGGCTGAGATGACACCCGGGAATGTTATCATTGGTAGAAACGACCAGAAAAACGGCACGACAGCCCTTCAAACAATTTTTGAGTAGATCCTCATCCTGGATGCTGCCTTCAAAAACCTCCACCTGCTTACTATCTCCAACTTCAGGGACAAGTTGCAGAAGCTTAGACTTGTTTCGGCAATAGGCATTAATTTTCGTTTTCGGCTGCTTTAAAAGGTTTTGGATGAGGGCTGTACCGCAGTTGCCAGTAGATCCAAGAACTGCGTAGATAGCCATTTTCGGGATACTATCTATCACTGGGATATGAGGATGGGTTCTAACACGTGGGCCAACTTAATATGAATCGATATTTCCAGAGTATTTCACATAAAAGCGAAGGGGAATCAAGTTAATTAGTCTAAGGTTACATCATTATCTCTGAGTTTTAGAGGGGTAGTGCTTGCCGGAATGAACTTTACCTATAGGCCGAGGACCAAATCCACCCGAAGCTCAATTTTATAGGAGGTTTACGAGAACTAAATGGAACCTCCACTCTTAGCCTACCCGAAGCTAAATTTTCCCCAGTCTGGATACCAATTTATGCAACTTCAATCACTTAAGTATGCATCTAAGAAATTAGACGGTCAAAAGAACTAGCGACTAAAAATTCGATATTCTTGTATCTCACTGCTTATGAAATGCAAGTCTGCCAGAGATAAGGTATAGAGCTGTCTTTACAGTGATACGTTTTAGGTCAAATTGATTGTTGAACTTAGCACGTAGTACTTAGAATTTATGAGGATTTTCATTGACTTGGACCCTATCTAGTGAACAGGAGCTCCTTGTTGCGCCATATGTTGCAGGAACTTAGGAAAGAATTCCTGATAGAATGCCGTATCAACCATCTCTTCAAACTTCTGGACCTGTGTCCCGTCCTCAGTAAAAGTAATGAAAACGGCGTATTCATTCGTCCACTTGAAATCTCCAAACGGTGTGTCCGCATGAGAAGTTGCGTAGATGACTGCTTTGCCCCTGGGAGCATCATGCACTATCTCGTAGATATCAACCTAGGAAGAAAGTTAATATGAAAAGCAAGCTACCCATGAGTTTTCGCTTAAGTCACTTACCTTGTAGTTTTCCAAGATACCAATGAGTTTTGGTAAGATACTCAAAACGTCGGTTCGTGACCTAGCGGGTACCCCCAATGACAAAGGCAACATCTTTTGAGTGCAATCCTCAGACCATGTTGCCATCCAAGATTCGGGGGTGAACTCCTTCCATCCTGCAATGAATTTAGCAAGCGTAGCTGCTTGAACTTCGGCTGGTGCAGGCATAATTGTTTTCCGTGATAGATTTACTTTAGACAAAGAGTCCAGTGACAGTGAATGGTTGAAGTAGAGCTGACTTCGTCTGAGGATATGTCAGAATTCTATCAAAGACTCACGCAGGAGCTAGTCTGAAAGTACTCGGATAGAAACGAATTGGGCATGGGTATTGAATATTGCGACCAAAATTCCGGCAGATACATTGTACCGTGGAAAAGGTACTAGTGCTGCTCGGGGCTAACATGAGGGTCCGCTTATTTCTCAGGGGGTGAAAATGGCCCGAGGTCCGACAAACCTCGCTAAAAAGTGATTCCACCGATGCTGTAAGAAATAAACAGCAGGGATGTCTCGAGGTTTTAACTCCAAATATAGCATGGAGTAGCCTAAAGTTCACGAGAAATCCTTCAGATAGCCCCTATAATTTCGAGGTTCTAGTGTTATTGTCAGTTTCGGACTGGAGTAAGCTCTTAAGTTGATTCACCCCGATGGTTTCAGAAATAATTTGCTCACGATTGCCAAGGCTTGACACAATTTCTTCCGTAAGCTTAATGATAATTTCAATTCCTTTCTAAAACTATGTGTACTGTAGATTCCCAAAAACCTCGTTTATGCAGCTCCCCCATCAAGTGTTAGTATTTTACCGTTAACCCATTCGGCCTCATTGCTAGCCAAGAAGCAAACAACCCTTGCAATATCAATCGGATATCCATTTCGGACCAAAGGTGAAGCATGAGCGGCCATCTTTCCACTGTTAGTACCACCCAATTTCTTGCTATGGAACTAGAACTCACCTGCTGTCGCTCTTCGGCTGTATATTTTTCACCATTGGGAATGTAGTGCTGAGATACAGCATGGAACATATCTGTAACTGTGCCACCGGGTGCTACCGCATTGACTGTAATCTTTTTGTGACCACAGTCTTTGGAGAAGACTCGGACGAAAGAGTCAATGGCACCTTTGGAAGCCGCGTACAATGAGTGCTTAGGCACAGTGAAGTCCTTCGCGGTATTGGAAGACATCAAGATGATACGTCCACCCTCATTGAGGTGGCGATATGCTTCACGTGCAACAAAAAACTGCCCGCGCGTATTCAGGCTAAAAACCCGATCAAATTCTTCCTGCATGAAGTTTATATGGTTAGCTTTCTATTTTTTGATAGAATTAGGATTACAAATACCTCGGTCACATCACCCAAATGTCCGAAGCTGACAACGCCCGAGTTGCTACACACAATGTCTAACCCACCAAAGTGAGCAACTGCATCGTTAAATAGCTTGACTGTCTGGGGAACTTGACGAACGTCGGCTTTGAAAGCAACTGCGTCAGATCCCACAGCCTTGATCTCAGCAACGGTTTCTTCGGCTGATTCTGCAGAGTTTGCGTAGTTGACGACAACCTTGGCACCCAATCGGCCAAGCTCAAAAGCCATTGCCTTACCGATACCGCGTCCAGAGCCAGTTACGAGGGCTATTTTGCCATCGAGACGGTATGGAATGTATGGGGTAGCCATTTTGAGGGGTATTATTCAGTAATATGAAGGTTGACGTAGTATAGTATACTTAGGCGTAATATTTAAGTTGTTTTTAATTTTGAGATGAGAGAATAATATATAAAGTTAGAGCTTCTCATTAGTGAACTTGTGATATAACTATGCAGTCGTCTATGTATGTAAGATAGATCAGAGCAGCCACGGAATACCATTCATCCAACCAAGCTTCCCGCTCTCCGAGATGAACCCCGTAGATCGGGTCCGGGGGTCGGAAGAATTCAAAATTGACGTAAGTGGGTAGCTAATATATGCCTATAGTAAGCCGGCGATAAAATTCAGTTCTGTCTTCAAAAACAACATTGTCTAGCTGCATCTATGCCTTACGCTCCAACTCGGTGAACTTCTTCAGTATGGCGAAACAGCCTTCTTTCCAAGGTAAGTGTATCCAGATCTCTATACAGTAGTAAATTTTGTTGATAAATCAACAAGATGTTATTGGCTGCCAAGCCGCTCTTTATGAGTGGGCTGAAAGTTACGATACAAAAGACTGGGAACGTCTTTCAAAAATAGTTGCCCCTGTCCTCCGAGTAAACTTCTGTGGTTTTCCCTTCTAGGAGCTACCCTCTAATAACGATTGATAGATCGACTACCGCTCTTTTCTCAATATGCTGTGGGAAAAAATGCCTGCCGAACAATTTATAGCCATGGCTTCCGATCAAAAAGTCCTTGGGAATAGGCGTCTCAAGACACAGCACTTGGTCGGCGTAACAAAATGGGTCCAAACAAGCGAAAATGAAATTACCGGGTATCATCAGATGCGAGTAGCTCACCAAAGATATAAAGATGATGAGCTTAAGGAAGTCGAGATCAAAGGACATGCTCACGGCAAGGGTACAGTTTGGTATCGCAAGGTTGATGAGGTATGGAAGTTCGCTGGAATTGAGCCTGACATTCGATGGGGAGAATATGACCATGAAAAGATTTTTGAGCCACATGAATAGTTCGATGAACTCTTTTTTCAACCAGTTAGAGCAAATATGGTATAAATTGTTCCTAATGAAATGAAAACGGTTTTTTAAGTTGTGATTCGTGGAAACTCTCGAATATATATAGCTTTTAGATGCGCGATTCTTCGTGTACACAATTTGATGCGCATTAGACAAATTTCATGATACGAATCACGCAAGAATTATCTTAAAAGATCATTGAAGAAAATACTACTCACTCTTTACGTTGGGGACAAATTAAATGCAACACGCTTTTTTGATATGACCAATGAAAACTTTGACAATATGAGGGATAAACAAGGAAAGAACAATTTGAGTATTCTTTCTATTTTAATTCAGTAGTTGTGAACAGCTTCTCCTACTCAGTATCAGATGGGATTATAAATTATAAGAGGGAGGGTCTCAAGCACTTTCGAAGACCAAAGCGGTTTCTGAGAAAATTGGACTGGAAACTACATCAATTTTCTCCGGGTAATGGCTTGAAGGCTTAGAATTTGATGAATTGGAGCTTTTGATTAGAAAGTAGCTATGAAGTATATCTATTAGAAATTGATTCCGAAGTTCTTATGACCAGTCCCCATCCAAGAAATCTTCTATCCTCTTCCCCTCTTTGATATCCCTTTGGATTTCTTCAACAGTCCAAGGTACAAATTTGTGTCCGGGAGGTATATTTGTATTCTCGAATTCAGTGCCGTCAACCAAATGTGCAAAAGCTTGCCCATACTTCTCGTACACATAGGCTTCAGGATCGTGTCCAAAAAACCATTTGCAGAACCTCAAGCGGACCTTCTTCGGATCATTTTTGATAGCATCCCAGTCCATACTCTTTGTATTGGTGGCCTGAGAGTTGACAAACGCGACTTTTTGATTGCAACTAACTCTTTGCCATCGCAGCAAGTTATATATCTTGGCGCCAAGACCCGCAGCTTTAGGTCCACTTTCATATGTTGCCAATTGCAGGCAAGAAGCTAATGTTATAGCATCTTCAAGAGCTAGGGTGCCACCACTAGCAGAACTTGGGACATTGGAATGTGCAGAGTCTCCTATCTGTACAACACGGCCACCCTTAGAAGTCCATTCACGGCGAAGGTTGCGCCATAATAATGGCCAATGTATCACAGATCCCTTGGGTGCATTATTTACTAGAGCTATGATGGCTTCGTCCCAGTCAGGTACCCTCTTAAGTACTTGTATAACTTCCTCAGGATCAACAGACGGGTCCCATGACTCTTTGGCCTCGGCACTCTCCTCTGCCAAGAAGTTATTGCGAGGTGTAATTCCGAATGCGACAAATTCAGGTGAAAAGTAGAGGCCAATATGCATACCAGGTCCCAGCCAAAGCTCATGAGAAATAGAGTTTTCGCCTCCCCATCTTTTTTGAAGGATCGGGTCTTTCGTCGCTAGATGTCCTGGATATGAAGCTCGGTAGACGGACATACCGCTAGATACCGATGGCATGTGTTCACCAGCAATGAGGATTTCAGATTTAGACTTAGCAGAATCGGCAGCAACAACTATGTTAGCCACCCTAACAGAGCCATTCTCAGTCACTATACCACTCAGACCAGCATCTTCATCTTCGAAATACTTTTCGACCCGCTGCCCATACTCGACTTTGATGCCTAATTTAGCCACTTGCCGTAACAACATTCGATAGAACTTCTTGCGGATTTGCAAAGCTCCCACGTGAGGAATGCCATTCTTTTCACGTAGGGCTATGTCTTCAGGATCGTTGAAGTGAGGCTCCGAAGGCCCATAGATGAGCTCGCCGTTATGCTTCCGATAATACTCCGGGATATCAGTTTTGTCTTCCTCCAGATCTTGGCACATATCGGGCCAGTAGCGCATGAATTTTACAGCAGATGGCTGAATAAAAATGAGATCTCCTACGGGACCCCGTTAGAAATTGATTCAATTCAATTCTCGCATTCTACTCACCAGAATAATTGGGGCCTTTGTTCCTCTCTAAAATTCCCACAATGTTGTGTCCCTTTCTCCAGCACTCCAATGCACACGTTAATCCAGCAAGACCAGCTCCGACTATGAGCACATTGACTCCCGTACTTTTGCCACGTCTTGGGAGCTGATTATCGAGTCCAGTCCATCTTTCTGGGTTAAATTCTTCTTTGTCGCCATCTACAAAGAACTTGACCTCCTCGTCACCTCCGTGGTCGTGAGAGATACCATTTGTGGAAGACATAGCTTTCAGTTTTCAAGTTATAGATTTATTGAAAAAGAAAAAGTGGCGTTTGGTAGGTAAGAAATTATGACAATGTATACAAAACACATACTTGTCTTTTTATAAGACGTCGACCTTATGGCGTGTAAGCTTGAGTGTATTGAATACCACTATGTATGAGCTACCATGCAATAGGCTCGGAGCACTCAGCTCAGCAAATTCAGGGGGTATAATGGTCCGATAAAAGAAATTCTCATCGAAGTTACGGAACACCAGGAACATATGAGCCGAGCTGGCAATTCCCCCGAGCATTTAACCGATTGCACTTCTTTTGAATTGCTGAAGTCTTTCGATCCACAAGTTTTCGATTCTATTTCTCTATTTCTCTATGCTGTAATGATGATATATCATGCTCATTACATGGTCATATTAGTTATGTAGTATGAACAAGAGAGTAGCAAGACTGATTTCATTTTGATATAAAGACAGTAACTGAGAAATAACGGAAAGCAGTTAGAGGTTAGGCAGAGTCAAGACACAAATAAAAACAGTACAAACTAGTCAATAGAATATTTAGAATCACAAAAAGGGGTTTGAAATAGACATTCAACGTAATTGAAAATATGTTCCTTGATATTCGACTCATAGTTCTACTAATTCATTATATTCGTCTTTCGTGTATCTCAATTAGCCTATTATTTCCCTTTAGAATCGCAGAAATTTCCTGGGAATCTCTAACGCCGTGTTGCTAGAATAACTTTGGCAGGCCAGTAACCTTGAACTTTCTTTTGGCCAACTAGCACCTCAAGCTCCTTTAACATATCCGTAAAAGCTGTGGGGTCTGCTTCAATAAATGGAAAGGAGCCAATATGCTCCTTGACTCCTTCCAAGTCTGTTTCAAAATTCCACCCCTGCTCATCTTCGAATATCTCGACATCATCTGGTCCAGTGTAGTTTGTTTCCTTGTTCCTGTAGGCCTCTTCCGGTGGCAAAAGCTCAATAATTCCACCATTGCTCATATTCAAGTGCACACGTGTGGCACCTTGCTGGAAGAATTCAGGGTCCAGAGGAGCTACATTGTAGTTCCCCTGCGTTCTGGCCATGATTCTGATAGTCTGATCAGGCTGTTCTGCATTTTTCAAAAGTACACGACCCCCCTCGTGGCTAATTCGTGTCCATAAGTCTTGTAATGCTGGATCTTCGAAACGAGCAGGCCCAAATACACTACAAACGAAAGTTCCGCCTGACTTCAGCTGCTTCGAAATAGCACTCATGGCTTCTTTTTGATCTGGAAAATGCATTACATTTGTCGCAAAGACTAAATCCACGCTACCCGCGGGTATGTCTTCAGCTTCCTCTACCTTTGCTACTCGGTAGCTGTATTGATCGTTCCCAAGGCGATCTTGAGCGAGTTCAATGTTCTTAGCAACAATATCCGAGACGATAACGTGAGCAAATCTAGACCTCAATTTGTTCGCGTAAGGGGCGTTTCCAGCGCCTACATCGTGAGCTATGCTAAATTCACCACCTTTTGCTTTGTGGTAATTGAATATACGATCGAAGAAGATGTCTGGAGCACGGGGTCGGCCTTTGAGGTAGTTATTCCAGAATTTTTTATCTTGGGCAAAGATTTTGCCATTTGAAGTTGTGCCGTTTGAGGACATGAAGGGCACTATTGATCTTCTGTCAAATAGATCGTAGTACAGGAAATCAAGATTGAGGAAATGCACGTTTCTAGGCTTGCTTGCATATTAGTTACCTCTTTTGTGACCGGAATTCGGTATCAGTATTTAGCGCCCACTGAACTCATGATTAGAATTTCTTAAACAAGATGTCGGGCAATGTTCCGTGTCAGGCTCGGAATACTATAAGCCTTGCTGAATCAAATCAATAGGGGTAATATAAGCGATCGAGTTCGGGTGAAAATACGAGGTATATATCGGATGAAATTATTGGGGTTGTACTCCGTAGAAAGGAGCAAGTTTCTATTGGCAGCTAATCTTTCACCACGCTACTGTATACTAAATCCTCTGAATCTAAGACAATGTCTCTCGAAAATCAGTAACTTCGGAACTCTATTCCTTTCTATGAATTAGTCTACATCTGTCACTTTATGTTCCATAGTGCTTATATAATCCCATGCAAAGGACGAACGGTTGGATTAACAGGGTAAATCATTGAACCAATCAACTAATTCAAGGATAACCATCACCTTCCTGACTTTATTAATCAGGCTATCTAAAACCATGATATATTATGCTAAGATCATGCAAGGATGTTTAGTGTTTTGACATAACATTTCCAACGAAGAAATTCTTTCACTTCCTTTCTATTTCTTTAATTGGCATTCCTCCAATTTATCCTTCATTGGCAGTTAAGCTTCCGAATCCATTACCAAATCCATTACCAACTCTATCTCCGTTATCATTCCCAGACCAAAGGCCGAGACCGTGGTCAACATACTTAACAGCCAATGCGATCACAACGTTATTGCGTGAGCGAAGCTTATTTATCACAACCAATTTTCCCGAATTATCGCTGACCGTCTCTATCATTCGAAGCAGTTCCACCATTTCCATTTCACCCGTAGTAGTAAGTTGCAAGTGCAGCCACGCTAGATCCCGTGAGCGAACTGTAGCCTCAGTTTCCGGGTCAGGTATGCTGCCAGGTTCGGGTAGGAGACTTGCTGTCAAGATTAACATTACAGCATTTCCAGCTCGTAAAATATTGAGATGTTCCTTCAGCTCAGCTAAAGTTGCCGATGGCTCTTCAGGCGGATGTAGAATATAGACAGCAGCATCAGTGGCTGTTTGTGGACACCCCACGCCTATTGGTCTATGGGTGATTGTGATTCGTGGATCTGGAATACCAAGCTGCTGCTCAAACGTTTCTTCACGTTGCTGCTCCATGTATATATCCCGGTCTCTAGGAGCATTGAGCTGCATTTGGAAGCGGAGGGTTGGATTCAAAGTAGTAAGGCTTCGTGCAGTAGTCGTTGATTCGGCGCCCACCTGCAGAAACGATAAGTAAGCATCTTATGTCATGGAGGATTGGGTTGCATCACTCCATGGCGTCTCCCATTATTTTTTACCAAGCAATAGGATTTGATTGTGTATCACATCAATTCTAGTAGGTCAGGGTGGAGATAAGGTGGTGAGATATGACTGTACCTCAACAACATGGACTCCTGCAGGGGTCGCAGAATTGCCAATCTTTGCCCAGTTCAACTGCATGAGATTATCAACAACAGAGTCTTCTGCATTCAGTCCCCCCGCAAGAGTCAGATAAGCTGATTGCTGGCGCCGAAATTTCGTCGATTGGCTCGCGGTATTCATTTGCCTCGGTACTAGTGTATGTGATTGAGTTTGCAATACGGCTGGTGTCGCACACTCAGCAAGAAACATTGCAGCATCCAACAAAGAAGGGTTCGTAACGAATGATGCTGATAAAGGTGTGTGCGCGACATGCATAGTCAGCGATTCTTGTAACTGCAAGAATCCAGCACTAGCTGCCAAATGCACCACGCGGCTTAGATGTCTCTCTGAAACTCTAGATAGATCCGCTACATCCTTGATAGACACGCTTCCAGTTAGGGGAATGCATGCAAGAATCTGGAATTCGCCGAGCCATCGAAGGCACCCAAGGATTCCTCCCTAAACAATTAATTGGCTACTCTATTTTCTGGAAGTAACCACAAACCTGGCTCGCGAGATGCTTCAAGAAATCTGTCGGCTCAAAGACCAATGTCTTTATCTTAGCTATGTTCAGCAGAACACTTCGTTTGGCTTGGTGTACTTCGGGAAATGCTTCGGGATCAGTGAAGAGTGGGGCATTGTTGCTTCGACAGTAAGTGGCTAGACTCTTGACAGCCAAAGAGAGTTCATTGCTATAAGTCTCAAGTTCGATCAAGCTATCCATAACAGCGAAAAGGGGCTCAGTGTGTAAATGCAAAGTTGCAATCTAGGAAAAGACTCCCCGCCTTGAAGAACTTTGAGATTATAAATCTGGCGTCCATCAAAGTATCTATTATAGATATATCAAGGTTCGGACATTAACGTCTTCTTTTCAGTAATCTTTACGACGGGGATCCAAGATGTGTTACTATACCACTTTGACACATTAATAAGCGCTATGAAATGCTATTAGTTTCATACCCTGAAGAAGATTACGCCCTGCGCACCGCCGTTATCAAAATCTTACCACCATGACGAAGATACCTAAGCAGCGTGGCAATATGTGGGGTATGACTTGAATCCTTTTAGGCGTCTTTAGAGTTCTTATATACAAAATGTAATGTTATCAATTGGTATGTGGGCATACCAAAAATACGACAATCCCTTCATGACTGATTTCATTCAATGAACGGTATTTCTCTTTTCTTAATTTTAATATTTGAATTGAATATTAGATTCCCTATCTAGAGAACCATTGTTGAAATGACGTCAACTGGCATACATTTAAATGATCAAGTCTCTAGAGGCTCATTCTCACAGGGAGGCGTGGAGTCGAGTTCAAAAACAACCACCTCCAAGCTCCGAGATAGCTGCCATGCTTGTGCTCTTTCTAAAGTCAAATGTCATAAGCAGAAGCCATCATGCTCACGATGCACAAAGCGAGGGGTTGCCTGTGAATACATCGTAACGAAACGTCCAGGGCGCAAGCGAGATAATACACACATAAACTCCAACAACGATGGTAATGGCGATAAGACAGAGGCCGTGAGGCAAATTCCTCCTGTTACACAACATCCATGGCTCAGCTTGACGACTTCAACGAATACAAATTCTATGTTATCTGGGAGCACTAATTTCTTGAGCCCATTAAATCTCAACATAACGTCTCCCAAATCAGACAATATCTCTAGTGTCGACCAATCCAACCCAGACATCCTTGATAGCCTCCTAATGCCCCTCGAACACTACCCCGCTGAACTGATGGGAATGGGCGATGAGTTTGACGAATTTTTCAACTCGCCAGTAAATTTCTCAGGGTCAGACACATCGGAAAATCAGTTCCTAGGGCAAGGACGCAGTGATATTGCCAAACTTCTCATTCCCAATGATAGCGGGCTTGAACCTCGTCCAGGGAAATACTCAGGCGAGCTTTCAAATACAGCCAAGACAACATCTCCAAACATCTGGTCGCTATCAAGTAGCGATACAGGTGAGAGCCGTGCTTCAGGTTCTTGCTCTTGCTTGATTCAAGCTTTAGATATTATGAAGAAAATATTAGCGAATGAAAATATGAATTCTCTTCAACAAAGTAGCGGAGAGCATGCTACAAAAATATCGAAAGACCTCGACATACCCTTTATTGTGCCATCGGCACAGAACGTTGTCACAGAGAACAAGCAGACTTTAGAAGCTCTTACTCCTATGTTGCAATGTTCATGCGGAGAGGACGGGTACCTATTGATGGTGCTGTCGATGATAGTTTTCCGGATTTTGGGACGATATGCAGCAGCAGCATTACAACCCCCTATTGAAGATGGAGAGAAGGGTGATAGATCAAGTATGAGCATTTCTACGAAAGAATACAAAAAACGACTCAATAATATTGATGTTGACGGCGAGGAATCGAGGCGAATGGCCGCTCAATTGATTCTTCGTGAGCTGCATCGCGTACTGCGTTTAATCAATGAGCTGTCGCTCAGACTTCAGGCACATGGGCGTGGATCAACAAGCCATATTAACGAAGGGTTCTCAGTAGAGAAAATCTTTGGATGGGAGAGTAAGACTCCTACACTTTCAGATCACTTAACTAAAGCGGCCCCTTTTTCGGCTGCAAGATTTGCTCAGTTAGAGGTAGATATGCGCAAATGTCTCAATACATTGTCTTCGGAGATTATCAATATGTTGCAGCACATCTGATAGATGATGACATACATAGAATGCGAAATGGATGTCCATGAGCTTTGTAGCGGAAGGGATTATTTTCCCATCACGGGTTTTGGGTTAGGTGACATTGGTTGATATTTGTCATACTTTTAGCGATACTTTTTCATACTTGTAGCCTTAACTTTATACATATTAACACACTTACTCCGGTAGCTACAAGTTTTCTGTACTTGTAGAATATAATTCATACACAATATACCTTACAATCATACTCTTGATCCCAGGATTGACTCTGAAATTCTCGGCATTGGCACCCCCGATGGGGATGCATTAAATTTGTTTTACAAGGCGGAATGAAACTTCCCTCATAGTGTATCAAGTAGATTTTCATTATACTGTGTGTTTGGACTATCTAAATTGATGCAACAAATTGAGATTATATAATTAGATTGTCTATTATTTCCAATTTTGGATATAATAAATGTGGCCATAATTGCATGCTCACTAGCTCTTTTCCCTTCCTGGTCCGTGAAAGTTGTTAGTTCAATATTTTGCCGCGCAGATTACATCGGGATATTGTGGATGGTATTCGTTAGCTGCATATCTAGTTTTTGATTATAGAATGTCCCGACCCGATAATTTGACCTTGAGACCCGTGAGCACCCTTTCATATATGTATACACCGAAAGTGGTCGGTTAGTGGATAATTAAAGCTTTTCGCTGTATCAGATTTTACATTGGTCTGCGTCGTCAACAGCTTACTGCTCTATCACTCTCTCACGTGCTCACTTCAAAAACATGGCTGCTATGAAATCTTCACAGGTTCTTTTATCCACCGAGTATCCTGGATTGGGTCGTCTAGATTCAAGTCCACCTGGAACTTTCGAGTTGACAAGCGAACTGCTCCAAAAGAATCACGAAAAGTACCACATGTATTTTCGAGACGTCGCCGGCCATAACCACATTCCGCATTCTTTGTTGACCGTCCTTGCAATGGGAGGCGGGCAAGAAGAGCTAAAGAGGGCATATGACGATGGATACGTGATCCAGCGTCCATTGGCTCCCTCAAACCCTGAGATTTTCCGAGACTTGGGCGATGAAGAGAATTTCAAGGAGCATATGTACACATTATCCGAATATACCAACTTCTTAGCTTTCTTTGAGCAAGAGATCGATGCCAAAGGGTGGAAAGCCACTCTCAATAAATATTGCTTCGAACGCACTCCTTTTGCTGATACCATGCTTTCACAATTATACGAAGGTCTTTATCATCCCATTCTCCACCTTGGCTTCGGTGTAGAATTCAATCAACCTAGTCTCGTCGCCGAAGCTCTCGCTCACGCAGCGTCCCATGATCCAGGTCAAATTCAACCTTTCTTCCTAGAGGCTGAGGAGCTCGCAGGTTCAAGCTCAGTCAAGCCTAAACCACTTATCGAACTATACGCTGATATTCGCGCCAATCAAAAGATCCGGGAGGCTGCATGGCTGAAAGACGGGCCGTTACGCGGAAAAGGAGTTTTGAATCGTGCTCATAATGAATTGGTCAAGATTGCGGCTCAATTTCAGGTGAAGCCGGAAGACTTAGAACGAGGTACAGCGGAGATGATGAGCTGTGGTGCACTCACCAGCGCAGCCCAGAAATCCGGGAAGACGCGCAAGATTGACTTTTTCTATCTGCATATCGTCACATGCTCTATCTTCTTTAGTGTTTTTAACCAGCAAGGTTGGCTCAAAACTGAGGATAAAGTGCGTCTACTTGAGTGGAAGGGACGCTTAGATCTTATATGGTACGCAGCCAATGGGGCAGCTGAGATGAATATCGAAAATTTGATCAATTATGAACCATCTTTGAGCAAAGGATGGGATTGGAGTGCTATTTACAAAGGGTCAATCGATATTCATGATGATGGACACGTTGTAAAATTCATCCGAGCTCTGAAGCATGCCGAGGATACGGTAGAGCCTTTTGTGAAGAAAGAAGGTGCTGCTTCTTTCCCTGTCAATGGCGACATATGGCTCAAAATCGCCCAAATATGTTATGATTCCACTGCCACTATTGCGCCAGATCTCCCAGGTCAGTTATCGAAGAAATGGGTTTGGGGTGCTGGATTCGAGCCACCCTGGTTCCAGATCCCAGATCTGCAAAACACTGTCTAACCGGATTACATGATGTTTATATCAATGATAATTATAGATAATCAGGAAGATATCAATGCAAAATATCAGAACTCTCATTATTGTCTGATGTGTGATGAATGTACAGTTTAATAAGTTGTGAAGATCTCCGTCATCTTCCAGACAAAACTCTCTCTAAAAATCTACAATGACAAACATGTGTACGAGACTCATATACGGATAAGATTCTGTGGTATCTCTAGCATTAAACAATATATGTATTCAAAGATTGTGTCTAACCCAACCCCTTCTCCCCACCTCGGATAGACTGTTATGTTACCCTTATACAGCGACCTTCAAACCACTTGGCCATCATTATATTAAACGGAGAAAGATCACACTTGAGTTCAATTCAAAATTGCATTTGACCTTGAAGAGCATGTTGGTAATTGTAGCATGTACTCAGATTCATGAGTTTTTCGCGGCTAAAGAGATCCCTTCAAGGCATTAAGCCCCATAATTTGAACACCCCTCCAACCTAGTCCACCTAGCACAATCAAACCTGCTATCAACATGTAAAAATACTTGTTAAACCTTGATGAATTATGCTTCACTCCAAATTCATCGACAACCTGCCCGTCTCTCACAAAGTCTTCGATCCAACCGATAGTCATTCTGAAAGGAATCAGTGCTTGTCTTTTTCGCAATAATGAAGCCAAAAGCTACTCACTGGCTTCGCTTAGTATCTGCAAACTTCTCATGGTCTCCTATCAAATGCTCTTTATACCAAGGATCTTGCTTCATGCGCTTATAGTCCTCTAGGTTTTCGAAAACCACCTGACTAAAGCAGTCAAAGTCGGCAAGATTACACATTTGTGGATCAAAAAGCTGTGACATCAAAGCTCTTGTGGCTGTTTGGTTATGAATCTTTGTTTTGGTCAGTTGGAAATCTAGTACTAGGTGAGGTAGTGGGTTGTGTAGAATAGATTGGCTAACCTGAGTCCACCTTTTGACGCCGTATTTGACCATAAGATCTTTCGTGAGAGGTGCCGACACATTGATCATATGGTTGCGATAGTCCTCCTCACTCATACCTGGCTTACGGTAGCCACATATGGTAAGGCAGAGGTATCGAACTTTATTCGAGTCATGTGAACTGGAAACTTTGGGTTCTGGAATGATTGCCATCTTGCAACAGTGTAAACTACCAGTCCTTCAAGTATTCTGTATACGCATGAAAACATCAACAAAGAGAATAATCACGCGGAGGAGATAAAATAATGAAGTTCTTGTCTATCTTTACTTTCTCGGGTTTGACGTAATGTCAGAGATGGAGTAAGCAGGATGTCAGAATTTTCTCCTTTCCGATTGCCGACCATCAAATCCTGGAATTCTGCGAATCTGATCATGGATTTGTTCGATCGAACATATAAAGTTGTAGCATGCTCTCTTCACATTGCCTCTGCAAAAAATATGGCTCCGAAATCCAACTCTAGCCTACCGCCCGTTGGGGTACAAGCTGCTGCTGTTGTTACAGGATCTTTTCTGACAGGTAACAAAGCCCCTCTATTCTGCCCCTCAGTATGATGACTAGTAACTAAATCTCTGGTTCCAGGTGCTATGGTTTGTCTCACCGGAGTGGTTGTCCCCGTCTTCCTTGATACCGACGCCGAGTCCATTCATTTACTCCGCCATTGGGTTCGTCTATATCACTATGGTCATATCTACATGCCTGCGGTATGTATCGGGACTGTAGGACTATATGGATACTCTGCATTGAACAGGCGGGCTTCAGAAAGCCAGGAATGGGCCATTTACACCGTAGCTGCTGCGATAACAATTACAATGGTACCCTTCACATGGATCTTCATGGCGCCTACCAACAACATTTTGTTTGGTTGGGAAGAATTGGCGACAGCTGAAACTTCAGTGGAGGAGCTGAACATCGTACAAGAGGTTGTGGTGAAATGGGCTTGGTTGCATCTTGCTCGTTCAGCATTTCCCTTAATCGGTGCGATTCTAGGTTTCAAGGGGATTCTGCAGGAGCGTCATCTATAGAGAATTTCGGGGTAATATTATTCTCCCGATTATCGGTTGATTTTTGGCTTTTCCCCGACCGGGAAGATTTTACCCCGGTAAATATCGGTATTTTATAGGCATGACCAATCGATTGACCAGTCTTTATGGAGGGTTTATTCTTGCCGTAGCTTTTGGAAATCAGGGTTGGAGTCACGATTCGTTCAATGATAGATTTTCTAGTAATTGGTATCCGGACCAGTCATCGGTCCTCAGACTATCATAGATCGGAATTTCTATCTTCACATTAACAGTCAGTCAGATTTGTCTCAGACTAAGCGGCCACCATGCAGTGATCTCTAAATTTCGGCTGTGAATTTTCTACCGTCAACCAACAACCATAGAGATAACTCTTATGTAACTTTCTCACTTCTCACTGATTATACTTTGGGATAAGTAATTTGCAGATAAATAGGTGAAACATGGAAAAGAAACAGCTAATTTTCGGTTAAATTCCTCGTGACGAAACGCGGAAAACTTTCAACTTAAAATTTGATACAATAATTAAATGGTCACTTACTCAGATTTAAATGCTTTATAATAATGTAGACTTCTAATTCTAACTTGATCATCAAGTTGTACCAGGCAGAAAACTCTAGCGTGCTAGCCCTTTCGTAAAATCACTTGGATGTGCTACCATGATGATTCTAACAGTACATACAGGCCAATCATAGACATTGTAATGTGCATCTTCAGATCGTAGGGCGACCAGTAGAATTTGACTATGCAAGCCATGGTAGAAATTTCCATAATTATAGCTTCAGTAAACTTGCTGCCTCTCCCGAGTATATCATAATTCTTTTTGGTGGTCAAAATAAAAACCTATAGATAATGTCTCCATTCAAAAAAGACGAAATGCTTCTTCTTGAGATCTTATATCATTTCAATCGAAAACCACTTCTTAACCGCTGCCCTTATTTCAAATGCTACAAGTCCATCCTCAGACAATTTCCGCAGAACTTCCTCCATTAAAGGTTCCAGCGCCATCTCACGGAGCTCATCATCTATCTTACTCCCATAAATAGCAGTCACCAGTTCCTTGACCGTAACACTCCCTTTTCCACGCCCCCCAGAAGCTCTCTCCCTGCGTTTGCTCTTCTCCAGGTTCTGTAAAACTTGTCGTTCACGTCGTATCTTTTGCGACAATTCAATTCCAATTTTGGCCTGTAGGTCCTCGACAACAATACCATGGGCTGGATAGCCTTTTACACAATTGTAGGTCTGCATCTTGCGCAAAGCAGCCATCCAGGTACTAAGATGCTCTACCGCGGCGGTACCGTGCCCTAGAATATTGTCTCCGGTGAACATGGCTTGCTCTTCCTCGAGAATAAAGCACATATGATCTTTCGAGTGACCTGGTGAATGCACTGCGCGGATAGTAGCGCCTTCAACCTTGAAAACCTGGCCATCTAGGATAGGTTGCTGAGTTTTACTCGGCGTATGTTTGTAAATCGATGAAGAAAGATCTGGGTACATTCGAAGCAAGTCAGGAACACCTTTCGTGTGATCGCCATGCCAATGCGTGAGGAATACATGGGATAGTGAAGTTTTGTTCTCAGTTAGTGTAGAAGAAATCAGATCCGCCCAGTCTGGGATACCCTGACCGGTATCGATAATTAGACGTTTCTCGCCGGTTCCAACGATATATGTATTTGTTCCTTGGAGAGTAAACTAGATTCATACATTCAGTCAAGGCCCACTTGAATTTTGATAAGTGCATACTTTTCCTGGGTTTTGCCCAAGAACACGAATCACTCGCGGGCTGAGCTGTTCCACGTCCTGTAACTTTGGCAAATATGTTTGTTGTCCATCTAGGTAATCTTCAAAAACACAAATATTAAGAGCCTTGTTAATCTGGCGGTAGCCACCTTGTCCTGGCGCCATTGCTGAATTCACGATGGAGCCAAGTTATGAGCAACAAGTAAGGTTATACGAATTGGTAGCAATGTTTGAATTTGAATTGAAGCATGAAAAATGGATATCCGTATAAGGAATCTGACCATTAGAAATCAGTAAGAATGACCGGAGCTCGGAAATTCAGCCAGTATTCGGGCCTGACTGTCCGAACTGGTAACGGACAAAAGTATCTTGCCTATCTGACTGAAGCCCGATGAATTATGTAATACGCCGCATTGCTGCGAGATATACAGAATTGCTTCTATGAATTGCATCTTATTAGATGTCTCTTGAGCCTCCTTTCCACCTTTGTACACTTCTCAATCAAGCATATAACAACATAACTACGCTACTACTCCATCTTCTATTCTTAGTCTTTTTCCAAAGTGCTATGGGGCAGGTTGATTTCTGCTATTAGAAACTATTTATCATGACACCATCAGACTCAACCAGTGCTTCATTAGTGGAGCCTTCCAAAATGAAAGTTGGTTATTTCAGTAATGAATTCCCACACGATGACTTACGAGATCTCATTCGCCGCCTTCGAGTTCACAGTAAAGATTTGCGACACACTACCCTGGCAAGATTCATAGATCAGGCGACTTTAGCTATTCGCGAAGAAGTGCGGTTATTACCCGCCTCCTTAAGAAAACTAGTTCAGCCGTTCGAGACTGTGTTTAATTTTGTGGACCAAACTACACTCCGTAGTGGTCCTCTTGGAGGTGCTATAGATGGTGTTCTACTCTGCGCAGTTCAGATAGCGACGCTCATTGGGTAGATTACTCCCGCTAAAGAAAGGTGTATTCGAGGTCAACTAATATTTATCAACAGATATTACGAAACTGGTTCGGAGGAAGAATTTGACATCCATTGCCTCGCTGGTTTAGGCACTGGCCTTATCTCCACAGCTGCAGTTTCTTTGTCCCCCACGTAAGAATATGAAGTCTCATCAAAATCCTGAGCCCAATAATCTTCCGTATCATATCGGGTGTTTTTATGAGTTTAGACATGAGAAATCTGGTTGAATAATTTCACAAATTGAATGAAAGGAGAATTGCTGATACCCCCGTTTTACAGATTGGCAGGCTTCCCACTAGCTGGTGCGCAGGTCATTCGAGTGGCATTTCGGCTTGGAATTCTCGTTGCTGAGGTCTCAAAAAACTTGCAACCTCGTCAAATCTCAGAGAACGGTCCCAAAGAGAGTTGGGCTTATGTTGTGCCGAATGTTGCGGCTAGCGATGTACAGAAAGAGCTTGATGCAATCCATGTGACTGAAGTAAGTGAGATCATCACTGATACGTATCTAGTGAGCTTACTAATTGTAACCCACAGAAAACACCCACGGCAAGTAAAGTATTTATCAGTGCTCTCAATCAAACCTCAGTGACAGTTAGCGGGCCGCCAGCAAGACTGCAGCATATTTTTGATAAATCAGACTTCCTCCGGGACTGCAAGTTTGTTGCTTTACCGGTATTTGCAGGGCTATGTCATGCAAAGCATGTCTACAACGAGGATCATGTTGAAAGTGTAATTCAGACACGATCTATGGACCTACTAAACGCCAAGTATTTTCCGCGAGTGCCAGTTTACTCAACCAGCACAGGGACGCCGTTCAAGGCAAAAAGTGCCAAAGGGTTATTCCACGATATCATTAAAGAAGTCTTGACTGAGGCAATCCGTTGGGACAATGTCATTCAAGGAATTATTCAACGAGCTAAGGATACTGCTGCTTCAGAGTGCCAAGTCCTTGTCTTCCGAACATCTCTACCAGTTCACGATCTCTTCGCAGCTTTTGATACAGACCCAGTCGAACTTAAGGCAACAACGCTAGATTTGGTACCATGGATTGCGAAACCAGATTCTCGACCAAAGGTGCCCAGAGGGACTGCACAGTCAAAAATTGCCATTGTTGGCATGTCATGCAGGATGCCAGGCGGTGCGACAGATACCGAGAAATTCTGGGAGATTTTGGAGAATGGCTTAGACGTACATCGAAAAATTCCTGCCGACAGATTCGACGTGAACACACATTTCGATCCAAACGGCAAGCGTTTGAACGCCAGCCATACTGCTTATGGTTGCTTCATCGACGAACCAGGTCTCTTCGATGCCCCTTTTTTCAACATGTCTCCTCGTGAAGCTCTGCAGACAGACCCAATGCAAAGACTAGCATTAGTAACTGCCTACGAAGCCTTGGAGAGATCGGGTTACGTGGCTAATCGAACTGCTTCAACTGACCTTCATCGCATCGGAACCTTCTATGGACAAGCTAGCGATGATTATCGTGAAGTAAACACTGCCCAGGAGATCGGTACCTATTTCATCACAGGTGGTTGCCGTGCATTTGGCCCGGGGCGCATTAATTACTTCTTTAAATTCTCGGGACCAAGTTACAGTATTGACACGGCTTGTTCGTCAGGGTTAGCGACAATACAGGTATGTAGCTGAGTTCCACCAAATCCACCATGCATGAGATTAAAACCACCCATCTGAAATGTATATTTATACTGAAATTTATGTAGACAGCATGCACCTCACTCTGGAACGGAGATACAGACATGGCGGTTGCCGGAGGAATGAACGTTCTTTCCAACTCTGATGCATTCGCTGGGCTAAGCCAAGGTCATTTCCTCACTAAGACTCCCAACGCATGCAAAACATGGGATGCTGAAGCTGATGGTTACTGTCGAGCTGATGGTATTGCCTCAATCGTTCTGAAGCGACTGGAAGATGCTGAAGCAGATAATGATAACATTATCGGTGTTATCCTTGGTGCGGGTACAAATCATTCAGCGGATGCCATCTCGATTACACACCCACACGCTGGTGCACAAGCGTATCTCACAAGGCAAGTGATAAGTCAGGCTGGTGTTGATCCTCTGGACGTCAGTTTTGTAGAAATGCATGGCACTGGTACGCAAGCTGGTGATGCGCAAGAAATTGTATCTGTTTGTGATGTTTTTGCACCTCTTACTAGACGTCGCAATTCAAAGCAACCTCTACACATTGGTTCAGTAAAAGCAAACGTGGGCCATGGTGAAGGTAAGCTCATTCCTCGAAAGATATCTCTTTATCTCCAGTTGTTGCTTATATAATCCTCCAATAACTATTGCTGACTCCGATACATAGCTGTTGCTGGTCCGACTGCTCTTCTGAAAGTATTGCTTATGCTTGAGAAAGAGACAATCCCACCTCACGTTGGAATAAAGAACATGATTAATCCCGGTTTCCCTAAGGACTTAGATAAAATAAATCTGCGTATTCCCTACGAGAAACAACATTGGCCTAGAATTCCTGGACAGAAGCGCGTTGCTGTTGTGAACAACTTCAGTGCAGCGGGTGGTAATTCGACTCTTGCTATTGAAGAAGGGTATGTATTATCTATATCCAGGCTCATCGTTTTAGTATCTCAAAGGTGTTGGGAGAGATGATAAATGTCATCTATCCTTCTCAGTCAAGTCGTACTAACTATGAGACCTGACAGGCCATATCGTGAGGCGAGTGAAGTTTTAGACCCTCGCTCAGCCCATCTCATCACTATATCGGCCAAGAGCAAGGTATCTCTCAAAGGGAACATCGAAAGGCTTATTGCTTATTTGGATGCAAACCCCAAAGTCTCCCTGGCAAACCTAGCCTATACAACTACGGCTCGACGTCACCATCACAATCACCGAGTTGCGGTAAAGCCTTCGGATGCAGCTCATTTGAAGAAGCAACTTGGTTCTGCCTTGGGATCAGTTGATACTCATAAGCCCATTCCAGCAACTGGGCCTCCCCCGGTAGTTTTTTCATTTACCGGACAAGGAGCATCACATCGATCCATGAGCTTAGAACTCTTCCGTGATTCTCCTTCCTTCAAGGAACAATTACTGCACCTCGATTCCATCTCTCAGGGCCAAGGCTTCTCATCGTTTATCCCTGCTATCGATGGCAGCCATCCCCATGATTATACACATCCACCAGTCGTCTCTCAAGTAGCCCTTTGCTGTATAGAGATCGCGCTTGCCAAGTATTGGGAGTCCCTCGGTGTGAAGCCTGATGTTGTTGTTGGACACAGCTTGGGAGAATATGCTGCACTTCATGTTGCCGGCGTTTTATCGGCTAGTGATACCATATTCCTGGTTGGGAAAAGAGCGCAGTTGCTTGAGGAGAAATGCCAAATTGGAACCCACAAGATGCTTGCGGTTCGGGCTTCGCTTTCTCAGATACAAGAGAACGCTGGTAGCAAGCCTTTTGAATTCGCATGCATCAATGGTCCCAAGGATACAGTACTAAGTGGCACTCGTCAAGAGATCGACGAAGTATCTGAGGTCTTACAAGGTGTTGGCTTCAAGTGTTTCAGCTTGGACGTCGCATTCGCATTTCATTCTGAGCAGACAGATCCTATTCTGGAAGACTTTGAAGAGGCTGCAAATAGCGGGATTATATTCCATGCACCTAGCCTTCCAATCATCTCACCTCTACTTGGAAAAGTTGTTTTTGATGAAAAGACGATAAATGGAAACTACATGCGACGAGCTACTCGAGAAGTCGTTAACTTTCAATTAGCAATTGAAGTAGCACAAAAGATGTCGATAATCGATGAGTCCATGGTATGGATTGAAATCGGCCCACATCCCGTATGTATAGGGTTTGTAAAGTCGATTCTCCCATCCGTGAATCTCGCAGTCCCTTCAATTCGTAGAGGAGAAGACAACTGGCAGAGTTTGTCACAGAGCTTAGGGCAATTACATTGCGTTGGCGTGGAGGTTAGCTGGCAAGAGTTCCATCGACCATTTGAGCAAGGTTTGCGCCTTCTAGATTTACCCACGTATGCTTGGAACGACAAGAACTACTGGATTCAGTATAACGGGGATTGGGCACTCACAAAAGGAAATACTTTCTACGATGCAGAAAAGGCCGCAGCGAAGACGATCCAGGCATCACCTGTGGCCAAATCAGTTTCCACTCTAAGAACTTCGACTGTCCAATCGATAATCGAAGAAACCTTTTCTGGATCTACCGGTAGAGTTGTAATGCAGTCAGATTTGATGCAACCAGATTTCTTGGCTGCTGCATGGGGACATCAAATGAACAACTGCGGTGTAGTGACATCAGTAAGCAAAAACATTCTATGTCATGATATTATTAGGAACCGAAGCTAACCTTATAAATTAGTCCATCCATGCAGACATCGCATTTACCCTTGGACAATATCTCTTAAATAAACTGCGGCCAAAATCAAAGAACACTCACATGAACGTAGCCAACCTGGAAGTACTCAAAGGCCTGATTGCGAAGAAGGATACCACAACACCACAAATTATCCAGGTTTCAATTGAAGTAAAAGATATTGACTCCGGCGTAGCTGATCTCACATGGTATAATGTCACAAATGGGGAGATTTATGAACAATTTGCCAGCGCCAACATCTACTTTGGTAACGCGGATACCTCGCTCGCCAGCTGGGTTCCAATGGCGCATCTTGTCCAAGGTCGCATCGAGACTCTTGAGCGTCTCGCAGAAGAAGGGGTAGCTAATAGGCTTTCTCACAACATGGCGTATCTTCTCTTTGCTAGTAATCTCGTCGACTATGCTGACAAATACCGGGGAATGCAATCGGTGGTTCTGCACGGATTCGAAGCATTTGCAGATATCACTCTCACAACAGAAAAAGGAGGCGTATGGACTATCCCTCCCTACTTTATTGACAGCGTGGCTCATCTCGCGGGATTCATCATGAATGTTTCGGACGCTGGTGATATCAAAAACAATTTCTGTGTCACACCAGGTTGGGGATCATTGCAATTTGCTAAGCCACTCGTTGCAGGTGGCAAATACCGATCATATGTTAAGATGATCCCAACGGCTGAGGATCCAAATATTTACCATGGTGATGTTTTTATTCTCCAGAATAACATTATCATTGGTATATGTGGAGCTATAAAGTTCCGTCGTTATCCACGGCTACTCCTGAATCGCTTTTTCTCTGCCCCCGACGAAAGCGAATCTAAGCATGGTACTGCTGCAGTGCCTGCGAAAGTGCAAACTTCCAAGACAGTTGATAAATCAGTGGAGCCAAAATCTGTACTTATCTCAGAGCAAGCACCATCTGCAGTTCCTATCTCTCAAGCAGCATTAGAGCCAGTCAAGAATGTTCCCATCGTAACAGAATCAGTCGCTCCAACTGATGTAGCAGTTGAGGACTCTAATAGTACCGCCATCAAAGCCATGGTGCTTGTGGCTGCTGAAGCAGCAATTGATGTTTCCGAGCTTCAAGACGACGTGAATTTCGCGACTCTCGGTGTTGATAGTCTCATGAGTCTTGTTATAGCCGAGAAATTCCGTGATGAGCTAGGAGTTACAGTCAACGGAAGTTTGTTTTTGGAATATCCAACAGTGGGCGATTTGCGGGCTTGGTTACTAGAATACTACAGCTAAACATTAACGGAATAGGTTCTTATAGTTTGGGTGGTGGGTTTGGTTTTGATAGATTGTGTTGGGGTAGATATTTCACGGAACTGTTTGATTTGAACTTACAGAAATTTAAAGATTGATGATCAAAAATGCTGCAAGACTATCTCTACAATAAGTTAGTGTATCATAGTTATGTTGTCGCGTAAGATCAACAGTTATAACATGAATCAGCAGTAGTAGGACAGTGATGATAACATGAGTGAGCTCTTACCAGCAGAGCTAAAATGTGGGCCGCATTGGTAGCAAGCTTTCACGTGATAAAATAAAATAAAGTGGATATACCCCATATATTCAATCTTATCTTGTCAGAAATAGACAGCAAGCTACGCATATAAAGAGTGGTATATTGATATTGTGGTATGTGTATATGTGTTAACATATATTCTCTATAGTGTGAAATCTCTGACCTAAAGGCATAATATAAGGCGTCGCCTAATGCCACGGAATGTGCACGACATGATTTCTAACATATCTAACAGCTGCAGGTCTTTCACAAAAGAGTTCGGCAAATAGCTCCTCAGTCTTTTATTTCGTCAGGCTGATGCAGGCATCTCGCGTCCCTATAACTGTTTCCATCAATCTATTCAAACACCTCGTATTCAGGCGCTCGTCTGCGAGAGTGGTATTCTATCAAAAAATCCCAACTTCGTGATCACGAGGTGCTTAATATCGCGTTGATCACGTGGCTAATTTGCTGCGATCCTGTATAAAGAATTCCGCCGGCAGCTATACGCGAAAATAAAAATGTTATATAGATCCTCACTATCTATATATAAGGCAAGTTCTGGGCTTTTCCGATGTCCTTGGAATGAAAAATAGCGATATGGCAGCCCTCCGCCTCCAATTCGAACCGGGAGAGATATCGAGTCCGATCCCCGAGGCGTTTTCTAGAATAAGCGAATAGTTCGGGGGATTGATAGAGGGTAGGCGAGGTGCGATATTGAGGATTTTCCCGAAATCCTATCAGGGCTAAGTGTATCCTCCCTGTTATGCGGCATATATTTTGACACGTTGATCAGTCAAGTGCAGACTAAAATCCATTGCAACTCTTCTGTTTGATAACCTGAAGGTATACATAAACCTACGATATCTCTACCCATATGTTCATATCTCGATTCTTAATTTGTTGACTACAACACCCAGAATATCTCGCATCCATTTCCCTCATTTCTGTCAACATGTCAAGAGTCATGGCCGACCCATCCAAGCCCATAGCCATACCCTTACATGGCGGTGCTCCACCTAAGCCTGTGAGGATTGCAATTATAGGCGGTGGTTTCTCCGGCCTCGCTCTTCAAGTCGGTCTTCAAAAGTACCCTTACATTCAGTCTGATGTATACGAGTCTTCCGAAAAGTTTTCCGAACTTGGTGCTGGAGCTGTACTTAGTCCTAATTCTCAGCGTGCAATGGAGTTGATTGATCCTCGTATCTTTGAAGGATTCCAGCGACGTGCAGCTTTTGGCGTGGATCCACCCGACGAGGATGGTCTTTTTCCATGGATAACAATGACTAAAGGCCAGGCTCCGGATATCGGTGAAGTAGTTATGCAGTGGAAACATAAGACCAAGGGTTCTACTATCCATCGCGCCCATTTCCTTGATGAGCTGGCTAAGCTCATTGACTCTAATCATGCCCATTTTGGAAAGAGCGTGGCAAAGATTACCGAGAGTGGTGATAATGATCCAATTGTTCTGTATTTTAAGGATGGTACTACGGCTGAAGCTGACTTGGTCATTGGTACTGATGGAATCCATTCAACGGTTCGCAGGCATATGCTTGGTACCGAGCACCCAGCGGCCAAGGCTTTCTTTACCGGTGCCATCATTTACCGAGTTGTCATACCAATTGAAAGGGCAAAAGCAAAATTGGGTGATTTCGATGCATCTGAGCAAAAGTTTGTTATCAGATGCGGTAAAGACGCTATGGTGTACGGCTTCCCTGTGGCCAACGGAACTCTTTATTATATTGGAGTCACTACCTTCAAGAACGGCCCGGTTCAGCCTGACCAGTGGATGGTGAAGCCAGACCTTAGTGGCCTCCAAGAACGTTTCACGGATTGGGATGACTATGTACGGAAGCAGGTAGAGCTTGTTCCTGACGATGGAACCACTCTAGGCTGGTCAATTTGGGAAATGCCTCCTGCGCCAACCTATTACAAGGGTCGAGTAGCAATTATGGGTGATGCAGCTCATGCCTCAACACCCTATCAAGGTGCCGGTGCAGGGCAGACCATCGAAGATTCACTCGTAATGGAAAGGCTCCTTGGGAAATACTTTGACCCCAAACGAGAAAAGATGCACCCTCTAAGTACCGTCGAAACAACACATCTGATTTTCCAGGCTTTCGATACGGTACGCCGACACCGAAGCCAGAAAGTTCAAACGACTAGCTCTGAGACTGGTCGAATTTTAACTGGTACCGAGCCTGGTGTTTCGATGTCAGCAGCAGATATGAGTGACCGAATGAATGACCGTCAAGATTGGATGTGGAACTATGACCAAGAAATGCAGGTCAAAGATGCCACGTTGATATTTGAGGAGGTTGAGTGGTCTCGAGCAAGAAATGCTGCCAATTCATCTGTTTGAATGAAAATAACCTGTTTTACCGAAGGATGATCCCGCATCTACAAATAACAATCTTTGTTTGATGTATCAATAATACCAATATTTGGGCTTCTGTAGCTTTGAAGCTGTGTAATTTGGCCGCGGAATGCTTGTATCCTCGTCACACTTGTGCGTTCTTTATTATCCTGAACTATTTTGAAAACAACAACTAGGTCGTACCGATGAAAATTTGTGCTGAATATGCTTTCAACTCCAATTTGCTGTTAACGGTGCAATAAGGCAACATATTAAGTACGTTGGTCGGTGATAAAATTCGTAAGCAAAAATACTTTCCATTTTCCACTGCTATATTAAATCCAGGCTAGCTTCTTCCATTCGTTTCTTCCCAAGCTATTGACCCATGCATGAGCCCCATCCTTCAGGCTCACCATTCTCCGCCGCCTTATACTTGTTGAATATCTTCAAAAACGCCTCTGGAGCTTGCGCGCCACCGACGGTATACTTTCCCACTCTGTAATTAGGAACTCCATTAACATGTGCCGCTCCAGCCTCCGCATCAACTTCTTTTCCTCCCTTATCGCTAGCCAACCATTCCTTCACTTCCGCCTCATCAAGCCCTGCTTTCACACCAGCCTTGGTGAGGTCCTCATGACTGGTAATGTCCGCATCTCCTTCCCAATAGGACGAGAAAAGCTCTTGTACAACCCGAGTTTGTATCTCTGGAGACTTTGTCTTCCCGAGCTGAATAAGTCGGTGTGCATCTCTTGTTCTTCCTGTTTTACCTTCAAATTTGAACTTAATGCCCACGTTGGTACCGATTCCTCTGACTCTCTCGGTCATTATATTTGCCATCGTCTCTCCGTACTGTTTTCTCAAATTGGGGAGTACGGGAACTCCTAAAAATGCAATTATCAGCCTGAAATATGGCAGGATGTGGAAGTTAAAGGACAAACCTTTCAAGGGAGAATGAGGTTTAACATAAAATGGCTTCCATGATCTAGTGAAAGTATCTTCTGGGTGCGAAGACTGGTAGGTATCGATAGCTTTATCGAGGTTTTTCTTGCCAATGTAGCACCAGGGGCACACTGGATCACTGACTATCTCGATATTGAAGTTGGTCATTTTGCGTAGGGTAGGCCGAAGCATAAAAGGTTGCTGTTCACAAAACGAAACGTTATTCGGAGTTGGTTTCAAAACTTCAGGAAAAGGTGCTCCGGGGTAGATTTCTGCTAATGCGTAACACAGAAGATATGTATAAGCCAAGATGGAAAGAATATACATTCGATCAATTTTGCAATTCACATTTGGGACTTGCAATTCCTTGAAAACAACCTTACTATATGTTATTTCGTACGCCGCGGAAACTCCGTCCGTAGACTCTCGTCTAAACTTTGACGGCAAGTACACGGAATGTGACCGCTGCTTAGCACAGACGCGTAATGAAAGATCTTAACCGTTTTTAACGATGAACTGAGTGAGTTTGATTTACATTATTTCGGGGACTGTTAAGATTTCCGAGAAAAACGGCAGCACGGTATTGTCAATGAAGCGCTTTCCGAATTCCAAGGTCGTATTGGGGTAAGCCCTAGCTGCGTAGTTCAATCAATTGGGATAAATCAAAAACGCCAAAGGAGGAGTTCCCGACCGGGAATAGTCCTAGAGGCACTGAATGGAAAATCAATGCCGCAAGAATGTCATATGTTTTTTCTATAATTATGTTATATAACCACCAGTAAATGAATAGTCGATTGATTACTGTTGGTATTAACTTGGTCAGTTAAAGTGTAAGTACTTAAATCTCTTTTGGTATAGTCATCGTTGTTATTCTCTATGTAATCTATGGAATGGAGGACGACTTTATAGACGTCCTCGAGGTGCTAGTACGCCTAATACGGTTAGACGTATTGTTCGTACAGCAGCCCAAAAGTCACATGATCCATTTCCCGACAATTACCAAACAATTGCCAAAGATAAACTAACAACAAAGTTCTAACATCTATTTCACTGATTCTGTCATTCTTTTCTTTCTATATTCTTCGCTCCTGACCCGTATTTCATTTATTGCACTGGGGAACTGATTAGAAGTGCACTCAGTGCCATACAAATCGTAAAAGACAGCATATGCTTCCCAACACCTTGACCTTGCGGATGATCGTAAAGAACCTTAGAATCCGCGATCCCAGCCCCAAACCCCCAGCACAGAAGGAATATTCCCAGCAACTTTCGCTCGCCCAAAAACGTCATGGCTAACACGAAACAGCCTGCGCCAAGATTCCGGCCCGTCGCGCACGGGAAAAGAACTGCTTGTTCTGCTGTTGCTGTAGGGAGACCAAAACCTCTCAACCCTAAACATGGCGTTGGTCAGTGACAACGGCAGAGATTTTTTGGATCATCAAAAGACTCACAACCAAGAGGATCAATATAAGCCCCTACTACCCCCGAATAGATGAGAAGTGAACTCACTCCCAAGGTTGCAACATCGAGAACTTTTGGGTAGGAAAGCAGGCTTAATCCTGACATGGCGTTTTTCTTTGAGTCGAAGCGTCGTTTTCTTTAGATAATTGAAATATAGGCAACGTTCAAAAGACGCCGTGGCGTCGCGCGATACTTATTATAAAATACCCGAAGTAAATACATAATCGGGCATCGGAAATCGGGTCTCGGGACATTTGAGCTGCAGGAGAGGACTTTAGCTCTCAGTGGTCAGCAAATTCTAGTAGCAGTATCATGTATAACGCGTGCTTTATTTTCTAATCCAATATAGTCAGAACATTGTGAATCGGAAGGAATAAGATTCCTGAACCAAAGAATAACAGTAAGAAACACAAGAGAGCTCATTTTCTAGAATTATTACGAAAGGTCGTCTTGATTAGCTGTGAGCAGAAGTGATTGATTCGCTAGCTCCTATTATCCAAACCCTCCACTAGTAAATTATATTACAAAAATCCTCAAGTTGGTTGGGGTCAAGTGAAATTCGATTGCTCTTGATTAGCCATTGGGCTTCTGGAATTCCGAAAGCTTGTTTCTCCCAAAAGTCCTGATCTCTCTCATTGCAGGCCATCCATTCATGTCTTAAATCCAGACCATCGAAGAATCAATACCGGAAAACATATTGTTCCAGTCCAAACTTCCTGCCTCGGTTCCTTGCTCAAAAGTCTGTGCTAACTCATTGAAATATGTCGAAACATCCTCACCATTTGTATACATAGGATCCCCTAAAATGATATCATTTGCTCCCACCAGGCTGGAAGGCGACAAAGGCAATGGCAGGTCGCCGTGCGGTTGCAAACCTGTGAAGGCTGTATTGGGTGTTATAGGTAGCTGCTCAGCTGCCTTCGACGCCGGCGAAACTTCGTGTTTGCGCAGTACATGCGTAAGGGAGTCAAGGAATCTTTTCGCCGTTTCGGATTCATGTTTTGCTTCTTCAAGGATCCGAATCGCTTCTGTCAGTTCTTCGCGGTGCTTTGTGTAATTTGATGATTTTTTACTATAACATAAATCCATGAGCAGCACAATGCTTGCCATGAACACCGGTACCAAAAATCCGAGAAATTTGTAGCGTGTGGCTGATATTCTCGATGTCCCGAGCTGTGATTCTGTTTGAATAACAAGGCGGGCGGATTGCAAGCATATCTGACTAGAAGAAGCATAAGCGGATTCGGTGAGGCCACGGGTAAAGTATGGAATGTGGAGTGTGCAGCGCTGGGCGTAGAGCAGGGAATAAAACATATAGCCTTGATGGACTATTTTAGAGGCATGTGAAGGGTCGAGTTGGTAATTTGCAGTCAATTCAGGTACCGACATGGAGAAAAATGGTGGAGTGTCATTTAAAAGCATTTGAAGCTCTGTATCGATGTTCATAACAACATCATGGCTGAGACCACCAGAGAATCCCATTATGAGGGGACTTCGGTCGACCATGTTGTGCGAGATTTCTGATAGACGAAGCTGTAGTAGCTGGAAGGACATTGTGGTTGGTTGAGACAATGGCTGTTCGGTACCCCTCATTCCATCTATTACGTCCTCATCATTGATATTAAGAGGCTTTTTGACTAACATGTGACGTGGATGACAGTGGTAAATATTTTGTGACCCACAATTAAATCTCCTGGAAGGTAGTGACCTAAGGGCGCGTTAGTTTGAGCTTGTTTATACTTTGGAATGGGCACAAACCAGTCAGCTGCAACAAGAAACCACCATACTCGTCGCCCAATTTCCATCTGAGCCGAGCTTGCCAACTTTTTGTTAGACGGTTGGTCCAGAAAATGTAATCCAAGCTCTCGTGCCAGCATGAAAGCCATATTGAACAAAGATTTGCACCTTAGAGAAAACCCTTCCATGTTCAAAACTGTGAAGACTGTAATACTGATCCCCTGTATGCCTTCTATCGGTACCGATGATGTTCGATGAAAGATATCAAGCACATCCTCTACCGCTTTCACCCACAACAGCGCCTGAGCGTTAGCTTCCTGCCATGTAGGGAACAATCCACGAACACTATCGCGCTGGACCCAAGCATGGGTCGCGCTCGCAAATATTCCTAAGAGCAATATTATGCTCCCAGGTTTTATCTGGCCTTGCTGATTGAGACAAGAATAAATATCTTCCAGTATAGCTGGAAGCGAAGGGGTATGTGTTATATGATGTACATGGTCAATGTCATCGATGAATTTTTGTAGAAGTACCTTAGCTTCAGCGTACTGCGGTAACCAGACACATCTAAAGGGTTCAAAACGTGCCGGTGAGAGACGCGCATTTTCGTTGATGTAAGGTTGCGCCTGTGGAATTTGCTGGATTGGGCAAACACTGAAGGCGATCTTAGTTGAAGGTGTGTTATCCTGGTGAAACTCTTATTAGATCTGGATCCAAGCATACAATCAAAGGTATCTAAGTACTTACTGAGAGGTTTTGCGCGGTGTAGATACTTTTAAGAAAAGCAACATCATTATCCAGGTTCTCGATGTCAGGTGACAGAGACGACCGACTTGTATTTGTACGTAGTGTATACGGAGTACCAGAGCTTTCAGGACTCTCGAGGCTCTGTTGTGGATATCGCACTGCGTTTCCATTGGTTTGTGATTTCTGACTCTCCACAATCTCCTCCAGCTTCCGGATACGTTCAAGAAGCTCAGGCTGGGTATCGTTAGGAGCTACATTATTAGCGGTAGACCGAATGATATTTTCTAACGGTAGCTGGCAAACAATTCCCCGGGCGACGCAATTGGAGCATGGAGCCTCTCTGCTGCAACGCAATTTTCTAGACCTGCAGAAACGACATGAGACTGGTCGCTCAATTCTCTGCCGAGCGCCTCGCACTTCTTTGTCTTTCGGCATTGTAATTACATATCAGGGGGGACGATAACAAACGGGTTTCCCACGGAGTTGGCGATGAGAAATGTATAGTATGCGGGTTTCCCACGTATGAGGACGAAGACGAAATTTTAATATGGTAAACAACGGGCTTCCCACGGATTCACAGGCATGAATATAAAATTAGTTGATGAGAAACGGATTTCCCGCGGACGGGGGGGGCTTTATTTATGGTGGATGGAACCTGAAAGATATGTAAGCTTGACTTATTTCGTGCATGGTGGCGTATCCGGGACGGAATCTCCGCGGCGTCACGGCTGACACATCCACGCTTACAGATCAGGGGTCCAACAAGCCGTAACCCTCTGCTCTTATAGATACATATTAACTACCCGGTACGATTTAGTAATTAAAAATACCCTCTTCTTGTGCAAAAGAATATTTCTTCTTCACAGCTTATGATATCCCTCATAATTCAAGACTATTGAGGAAACAGAAATATGTCTACCCAGACAGAGAAGACGACAACGCCTAGGGCGGAACTCGATGCTCGCCATTCGTCTAGTGATTCAACCAGAAATGGTGCTAGTAATCGTATTGGAGTTCATGATATTGCAACTAGTGATGAGGAGACCGAATTCTTTTACTTGGAAGGTTGGCAATTGTGGGCTATCATGTGCACCCTCTACTTGAACACCCTTCTTGCAGCATTGGACGTTGTTAGTATTACCTTTCGCTCATATATATCGATTTTATTTTGAACCTTCATATTCCTAACTATTCTAATTCACAGGGTATCGTCGCTACAGCAATTCCTGCCATCACAGATGATTTTCACCAACTGAATTATGTAGGGTGGTATGGAGGTGCCATTTTCCTCACCCTGAGTACTACTGCACCTGTTTGGGGCAAGTTGTACAAATATGTATCAGCTAGATGGGTGTATTTCACCTCCATCCTTATCTTCTTGGTAGGAAGTATTATAGCTGCAACGGCAAAGAGTAGTATTCCCTTGATCGTTGCCCGTTCCCTTCAGGGTTTGGGATGTTCTGGTAGTATAGGTGGTTCTGTTCTCATGATCAACTATGTGGCACATCCCGCGAAACAGCCAATGTTCATCGGTCTCTGGGCAACTGTTTATATGATCTCGACCATCATTGGCCCTCTTATTGGTGGTGCTTTCACGACTCATGTTACTTGGCGATGGTGCTTCTGGATCAACTTACCAGTTGGAGGTCCGGTTCTTATTGCAGTCTTCCTCTTCTTCCATGTACCGAAGCACGTCAAGTACCCCCAGGCCACATGGAAAGAAATCATACTACAACTGGATCTGCCCGGATTTGCATTCATATTCTCCTCGCTAGTTTGCTTTTTCTTGGCTTTGCAATGGGGTGGCCAAACTAAATCATGGAGTGATGGAAATGTGATTGCAACATTGGTCATGTGGCTTGTCCTAACAATTGGCTTCTTCATCGTTGAGCATTTCCAAGGAGAGCGTGCCATGATACCATTGAGACTCCTGAAAACACGAATGCAATGGACCAACACTCTGTATGCTTTGATGTAAGTATCTGGTCTGATGCTTTGTTTTGAAAAATGCTAACCCAGTGGTTCCTGTAGGGTCAACTGCGCAGAGTTCCAGATTCTGTTCTATCTCCCCATCTATTTTCAATCGCGTCCACAATCAGTCAGCTATTGCAAGTGGTGTCAACACCCTTCCATTCATTGCCTTCTTTGCCTTAGGATCCATGATGAGTGGCGGTATCATTGGTAAAACACGTATCTTCCAACCTTTCTTATTGGCGGGTGGATTATTGGCCACCATTGGCGCAGCCTTACTTTACACTGTCGATCTCAACTCTTCAAAGGCTCGATACATCGGCCCACAAGTCATTTTTGGATTCGGCATTGGCCTTGGTTGCCAGGTTCCAATGATGGCACTGCAGAGTTTCTCCCCACCCGAAGACGTAGCATCTGTCACGAGTATCATCGTTAGTAAGTACTCAAATCGAGTCCTGCACCAAGCGTCATTGTTACTAACCAGACACTTAGTGATGAATTCCATCAGTGGTGGATACTTCGTTACAGCAGCTCAATCTCTCTTCGCCAATAGTCTCCTAAGCTCACTCGCCTCCCTTGCGCCTACTATTAGTCCTGGCCTAGTCATTTCCACTGGCGCTACCGAGCTTCGTGGCGTATTTAGCGGCTCAGACCTATTGGCTGTACTTGCTTCTTACATGGTCGGAATAAAAGATGTCTTCGCCTGGTCTTTGGCTGGAGCGGCGTTCACCGCCGTCTTGGCTCTTGTGGTTCCTTTCAAGAAGATGCCTCCCGTTGAAGACGCGCCCTCAAAGGATAAAAGCCTAGATGAGAAGGTTTCGGCTGTCTAGACTTGCTGGTCATTGTGGGTTAGCCGAAAATACATGGATAGAACAACGCAGATATCGGCAGAGATGTTGACAAAAAGCCACCCTAGGAAGTGAGTAACGAAATATCGGGCAAGTTGTACACTAGATCAGACGACGCATTATGCCTTTCCACATGTACAAGATAGACAAAAGATCAATATCTTGACTATTTAATATTAAAGTTTCCTTTCCTGATCTGAAAGTACCCATCCTTAGCTGTATGTGACAGTGCTTTATAAAATTCAGCCAACGCTTAGACTTGAGCAATCCTCAAATATACCGTTGCGATATGCGTATTACGTAATCCACTAGCCTTAAGCTAGTGAAGCACGTGATCCACCTCGACAATCTCCTTCACTCGACCTAGACTTTCACTGAGTCGCACCACAACAATATTATATTATGACTTAAAGAAAAGCTATTATAATTGGGGGTGAGCGATGCTCGCTACTGTTTTAGAGCCCTCTACTCCAAAAATGGACCCCCCCCCTTACCCGGGGGGTCCATTTTTCAAACCATATATTGTCATTATTTTCTTTATAATATTGAAATGTAGATCACGTGATTATAAAATTTTGTATGTAGCTTATGCTATATATAAAATTAATCTAACGTTATGATAAAAGTTTAATGCCATTTAAAGTTAACGCTACATAAATTCTCTTACATATCGGAGGATAATTTTCTCGCTGGCTCTAAAATATAAGTGTATCACATTCTAAGTGATACCAACATATACATTCTAAGCGATACTTTTATAATGCATATCATTTTAGATTTGTAGATATTTATTTGTATAGACGAACATGCAAACCTCCCATGTCAATAGGTTTAAACTACATGCTACTCACCTTATGTATGGATATGGTGAGCAAGTGAATTCCAAAATCAGGATTGCAAGTTTCATCCCTGCAAGTAAGATCACTTCTACTTGAAATAGAGGAAAACTTTTGAACATATGTATCCACCCACTTCCATTATCCTTATCTGCATATATCACCGCATCTACTGTATGTATCCATAAACTTAGATATCAACCCTAGACAACTCTCCCTCTAAATTGATCATTGGTCCATCTACAACACTGATTGATATACGGCGTAGGAGGCCATTTTGAAGAGCTAGAATGGAACCTCCTTGTATTTCAAGATCTTCTCCATCTTCTATGCGAGAAACTTTCATCTCGGGGGAAAGCAAAATGCCATTTTCAAAGATATTGTATCCCTTGGAAGCTTTCATCAAGATCAGAATACATATATTTTATGGCCTATTCACAAATAATACTACCACTAGCAGCCATTCCGAAAATGAAAACTCTCTTGGTTGAAAAGTACTGATACAAAATGGCAACACTTGGCAAAAGCAGCATACCAAATTCTATCCCAGTGATAGGGGCTTTTGTAAGAAATCCCTGCTAGCATTTAGAGTACTAGCTCGTCAACATCATGCCGAAGACCGAAAAAAAAAGTGACAAGTGAACGAAGTTTTCGAAACATCCCATACCAAAGAATGGGTCAGTCACTCACTGCGCTTCCCAGAAACAACAAAAATCCTGGAAATGCCCGACCAAAGCAATATTCGAAGAAGATTTTGATACCGATATGTGTGGTTAGTAGTATCCTTCATATGCCCAAACGATATTGACAATTCCCCTGAGATCATAAATTCAGAATCATATCTGAAAGCTGCTTGAACTGTAGATCCACATACCAATCATTGAAGAGAAGAAAAAGGGTCCAACAACCTGTATCCAAGCGACTAAGCCACCATTAGGCGGGAAACTCAAAGAAAGAGTGAAAAGAACTTAAACAGACTATATTGGAACATAAAAACGAACAACTGGACACAGAGGAACATGCGATAGACCCATAGTAGAAAGAAGTTGAATCAAACACGGAATCGATACAATATGATGCCTGAGCCTCTATAGCAAAACTCCCATGTGAGTGTTTCGCCCAACCTCCAAAAGCCCAATTCCACTTATCGTACCTTAAAGTATAGCAAGTGCAGACCAAAGATATTCTCTTGGTAGTGGTATTGATTTATTTGCAAAGTTGGATGTATGTTAGTTGAGAATCCCCCTGATTTTTTATGCGTGCGAAGGCTTGTTCATATCTGGCGTTGGGATGCGGTGTCGCTTGTATCTTTGTAACTCTGATTGTATTGGCGAGGATACTCGGGAGGAAAAGTCTCAGGGAAAGATGGGTGAATTCCTCATAATCACTCGGCATTTTTGCGCCAAAGATTCAGCCAACTTGTCCTACTGGAGATGCATTCGCACTTGCGGCTTTGACTTTATTTGATAGAGGTGAAGTCAAATGATTGAGCATGACCGAGTAGCCAGGACCTGCGGTCTAATAAGTTTTGGAAAATGAGATGGAAGCTATGTTTCCTTAAACTCCTCGAGGGGTATTGTATTATACTTTTATTTCATAGTTGTAGATAATGTACAGTACAAGTATAAACATTTAACAGTGATTCATCATTTGACCTCTCCGCCACCGAGAATATCTTTCATATTGATCTCTCCACTGCCTCGAGGCAATGGTTGTGCTTGGTTTGGTCCTTCCTTCCAGCCAATCATGTATATCATCCTGAATGTTGCAGGTATTGTACCGTCCTCGTTTCCATGCAGCTCACGATATATTCCCTCGTTCGCGAGAAGTACGTCTTTCTTAATTGCACCGGCTTCTCTTCCTAGTATGGCATTACTTTCCCCCATGCGCTGTAAATCCTGCATCAAGGCAAAAGTATCGGGAAAGTCGATAATTATATCGTCAATGTCCACGGTTAACATTTTGAATCCCGCTTTCTGTAAAAGCCCTCCTATATCTCTTACATCCGCTAACGGGGAAACATGCGGAGAAACTCCCCCTCTTCTTTCCGTATCAGCGAGTTGCAATGATGTTCGTAACTCAAACAATGTATCGCCTCCAAACATTGCTGCCATAAAGGGTGCATCGGGTTTCAATATGTGGTTGATTTGAGCGAGTAGTGATGGGAGATCATTGATCCAATGCATACTCAAAGAACTCAATACTGCATCAAATGTTCCTGCTTCATAAGGTAACCTTTCCTCATCGTCGAGCACTTCGCGTGTGAGGTTTATTTCCTTATTGAATGGTAAATCTTCGTCTCTATATAACATATTTCGAGACGAATCTGCAGCTGTGAGACGGGTAATGCGGGAAGAAAGTGGAGGAGATGTAGGTTTCGAGGGGTTTATATCTGGATCTGGTTGAGTGAGGGCTCTAGCTATATTACAGGAATTTGCGCCAAGGTCTAGGACATGATCAAAATGTCTATTGATGTCCTGTAACATTATAAGCTACTGATCTCTATTGAATGAAATAATCTCACCAATAACCTTTCTGAAAGTCGCATGGCTACTTCATCCTTCAAATAATCAACCTCTCTGCTTTTCACCTTATGCAAGGCTGCACGTTCTTTCTGTAAATACTTTGTATGTCTATCAAAGACCTGTAATGTAGGTGATCCTGGGGATTGGACGGCATAATTTCGAGATATACATATTCTTCGTGTTATTAAAGGTCTCGAAAGAAGAGGCCGTAAAGGTAAAAGTTTCATAATCGAAGTTGAAATTGAAATTGAGAATCGAGTGTTGAAGAAGTTTATATGAATAATAAAAGAAAGTTATCGTAACAATTTGTACCTAGGTACAAAAACATAGTACTCAATCCTCACTCAATGAGGCTGTAGAGAATTTTATGATAGTGACGTTAAAGACATCTTGGATTGGTTTAAGCTCGGCAAGGCTAAGCTTAGTAAGCATATTCATATGACGCTTACTAAGAAAGATAGTAACTGATAGCAGTAGCGAGTAGCAATAGTACGGAGAGTAGAGTAGCAGAGTAGACAGCACCCTACCTAGAGAGAGAGGAGACACATACATCAGCCCACACGTTGATTGGCCTTACATAAGAAATTGATTTAATCCCTGTTACCTACTTACTATTCCTTAACTTACCTTGGCAACGATGTTCCGGAGCGGACCTTAGAAATACTTAGTACGTACCAGTTAAACTATTCTAGATTCCCAATCTCACCAGGAACGAGTTCACCTATCAACGTCAAATACCTTTGTGTTCATAATATCGAAGGAAAGAAGGCGAAATACGCCATAGTATTATGCGGATGGAGGATCACGAGCAAGGCTAAGTTTCCGTAGCCACCGGCACATTTCAAAAAGTACCAGTGAACTGGCCAACACAATCTCGGCGTTTGTGGAAAGAAGTACGGTCAGAATCCGACAAAGGAAAAGGAGTCTGCCAATTATTTACAGGCGCGCGCCATACAATCGGCTCAATTTGTCCTTCAATCACAAGAACATTGAATCAGACGTAGAGAGGTCGATAACAAATAGCAACGATGGCGTCTTCCGCAGGAAGTTTTCTGGGCCGTGGGAGCTCCAGCAATAGCTCGAATATGCGGGGGCTCGTACAATTCATCGCAGATCTCAGAAACGCAAGAGCAAGAGAGCTTGAGGAAAAGAGGATCAATAAGGAACTGGCGAATATAAGGTTGGTCATTATTCCTCTGCAAGTCCAAGGTTTCTCATGCAAGGCTGACTTTTATTCCTCATCAAAGGCAGAAATTCAAAGGTCCGAAATCTTGCCTAGGATAAAGGGGCGTAGCTAATTTTGACGAACAGATGGGAGTCTCAGTGGTTATCATAAGAAGAAATATGTCTGCAAGGTAATTTGCTCAACGGTTTCTCATTAAATTCACCTCTAATACCCATTTCTCTAGCTCTTGTACATATACATCCTTGGTTGGAATGTCGATTTTGGCCACCTCGAAGCAGTCAACCTAATATCCGCGAACAAATACTCGGAAAAGCAAATTGGATACCTGGCGATGACCCTCTTTCTCCATGAAGGGCACGAATTGATTCATTTAGTTGTGAACAGTATCAGGAAGGACTTGACGGATCATAATGAATTATATAACTGTTTGGCATTGCATGCCATTGCTAATGTGGGTGGAAGAGAAATGGGAGAGGCCCTGAGTGGGGAGGTTCACAGGCTTCTAATTTCACCGTGAGAAGAATTGCTTCATGTCTATTTCATTTCATGTCTAATCTCGTAACAGGACATCCAAATCGTTTGTTAAGAAGAAGGCAGCTTTGACCCTCCTTCGACTCTATCGAAAACATCCCGACATAGTACAACCGCAATGGGCGGAACGAATTATATCCTTAATGGACGATGTTGATATTGGTGTTGCTCTCTCGGTGACCTCCCTCGTTATGGCACTTGCTCAAGATAATCTTGAGCAATACAAAGGATGTTACGTTAAAGCTGCAGCGAGGATCAAAAGAATAGTTGTGGATGAAGAGTTTACCCAAGACTATCTTTATTACAAGGTCCCGTGCCCATGGCTACAAATGAAACTTCTAAGATTGTTGCAGTATTATCCCGCATCAGGTACGTCATATTACATGTGGCCATATATTTGCTAACAATACCCAGAGGACATACATGTCAGAGACTTGATTCGAAAATCAATACAGAAAATTCTGGACGATGCTTCTGATATGCCTAAAAATGTTCAACAGAACAACGCACAGAATGCGGTCCTCTTCGAAGCCATCAATCTGGTCATTCATCTCGATACTGAAGTCGATCTGATGAGACAGATCTCCACAAGACTGGGCAAATTCATCCAGTCACGGGAAACCAATGTCCGGTATCTTGGCTTGGAAGCCATGACACATTTGGCCGCAAGAGCTGATGTCTTGGATCCTATCAAACAGCACCAAGCGATTATTATTGGATCATTAAAAGATAGAGATATTAGTGTGCGAAGGAAAGGTTTGGATTTGCTATACAGCATGTGTGACCAAACCAACGCACAACCAATTGTTGGTGAGCTTTTGCAATATCTCCAAAATGCCGATTTTGCTATTCGAGAGGAAATGGTCCTCAAGATTGCCATCTTGACCGAAAAGTATGCTACCGATATTCAGTGGTATGTTGACATATCATTGCGACTTATCGCGATGGCCGGAGATCATGTCAGTGACGAAGTTTGGCACCGAGTCATTCAAATCGTTACGAACAACGAGGAGCTCCAAGTATATGCAGCACAAAATATTCTACAGTATGTGAAGGCAGATCATTGTCACGAGACACTCGTTAAAATTGGCGGATATATACTGGGCGAGTTTGGTCACTTGATTGCAGAGGACAAAGGATGCAGCCCAATCGAGCAGTACCTTGCATTACAGGGCAAACTACAGGGATGCTCATCGAGCACCAGAGCTATCATCCTCTCCTCTTTTATCAAATTTGTCAATCTTTTCCCCGAAATTAAGCCTCGACTTATGTATGTATTTCAAGCATACAGTCATACCTTGGACTCTGAACTTCAACAAAGAGCTTGCGAGTATTTGGCATTGGCAAGCCTGCCAACGGATGATCTACTTCGAACGGTCTGCGATGAAATGCCACCCTTCCCAGAACGTCAATCGGCATTACTTTCGCGGCTACATCAAAAACATGCTGGAACTAGTGACAAGCGGACTTGGATTGTGGGAGGCAAAGATGCCAATGCTAATGAAAAAGACTTCGTGGTCTCTAAGAACCCGGGTTTAAAGCGCACTTTTAGCACAAATGGGGCAAAAACCAATGCTGGAGGAGCCAATGGCTCAACTGGGCAGAGTAATGGCTCGGGCAATGACCTCGCTGGTTTGAATCTCATGGACCAAGGACCGCCGGAACCTAAAACTCTTAAAGCGCCAAATATGGCAAGTGCGGCTCATCTTTCGCCAGACTGGGAGATAGGTTACAACAAGCTTCTTCTAAAGGCCGAAGGTGTACTGTACGAAGACGGACAAATCCAAATTGGAGTACGCTCGGAATACCGTGGCCAGATGGCATGCGTTATCTTGTACTTCTCTAACAAAGCCCCATCTCCTGTCAGTTCTTTCACCACAACACTCGATCTCGAGCCAAACGAAAAGCAGAATTTGACATGGGAAGTCAAAGGTTTACCGGAAAGCACAATTCTCCAAGGAGCTCAAAGTCAACAAATGATAATGTTTGAGTCGAAGAAAGTGTTCGAAAAGAGTCCAACGATTAGAATCAGTTACCTGGCTGGAGCTCTCCAAGCTCTAACCTTGAAGCTTCCAATTGCCATACATAAATTCATGGACCCAGCAGAGTTATCAGCAGACGATTTCTTCAAACGATGGAAGCAAATTGGAGGAGCACCACGTGAAGCTCAACGGATCTTTGGCGTCAAAGGTGGCAAGGGCGGGATGCGTGAAATCACAGATGGGTTTGTTCGAAAGACCATAGATGGCTTTAGATGGGGTATACTTGATGGGGTGGATCCTAACAAAAAGAACTTTGTTGGTGCTAGTGTGCTACACACTGGCGAGGGAGGCAAGTTTGGTTGTTTGTTGAGACTGGAACCAAATTATGGGACTCAGGTTAGTATTCTTTTATGCCCTTGTTATTTTGATAGAAACCTTAATTCTAATTTGATTCGCAGATGGTCCGTCTCACAATCAGAGCAACGGATGAAAGTGTCCCACCAGTTTTAATCAAGCTTATGGAAGAAAGACTGGCTGTTGGTATTTCTACACAGCCGGATATGTTCTTGCCACCTACACGAAGAGAAATTTCAGATGCATTTGGCAATATTCTTGTTGAATAAGTCCAGGGAAGGTCTCACGATTAGACACATCGGATGAGAGATCAGTAGGGAGGATAAAATAATGTGAGAGGTTTGAAAATGGCACTTCCAGTGAAAGGAAGGTTTTTGGAGGTGACAGTAATAGTGATAGTGACAAGCTATGTCATAGCAAATCTTTGAGCGCGATCTTTCTTTTCTCTTTTTGGGGGGCCTCATGAATGCCTACTGGAGTTAGGTTAGTAAATACTAGGTGTAGTAAGTTGGTGATTGCATACTCAGCAGGCACATAACAGATGATTGACGCATTTTTGGAGTATTAGCTCCGTTGTTATCTTTTTGTAATTATGGAAGGAAGAAGTTTGAATCTGTAATGATATGTGTTGTGGTGAGTCCTACAATTGGTTGACATTGAACCTGGAATTCGCACTGAGGTTCAATTGACATCAGCGTGGTTAGGTAAGATCAAGACGCTTGAAGTTTCGCCTGGGCCATGTCCCACTATGGTTGCTTTGCAGGATAAACTTTCATTTTGCAAGTTGGCCTTGACATTCCTAGCAATGCGTAGTCACTTATTTTTATGCATACTATGTTATTCTGCTGGTAACTTACTTTCAACTATTGCTAATGCATTTCCTATGCGTGATGGAGCACTCTGTATATGTAGTTAGGATCCATCATTTGCCCTTTTCAACAATGGTTCTATAAATGCTGGAGCAGTAATCGTGTTTTCTGCATTTTGATTCGTCGAGGCGGGTGGGAGGCGCAGAAATTGTTTCGAGGTGTATAAATGGTGGATGTGGGGTTGAGTTTATGCTTGGTTGTTGTGGGGGCTGTGAACGGGAAGAAGGGGTTTGGAGGAAGTTTTGTGTCTTTCATATCATGAGTGTTAGACTGTTGGAGGGAGTTGAGACGCGCGGGGGAGGTAAGGGAGTGGGATGGGATAAGCGGGGATGGGACAGAATCTTTTTGAGGGGTGGACTGAGGGAGAAGTTAGAAGGTAGAGTTATGTAGCTTGTATTTATAGGATGTAGCTCATGGGCGAAATCACCCATCCATATGTTAGGTAGACACTCGCATCTGCCGTGCGCACTCAAAATCTATTCTTCACTCCTTCCTACACCATGGTGTCGTCAAATTCAAAAAATTTCACACCTCAACATACATCATCCATAAACGCACTCCCTCCACCCCTCCACCCCAAACTTCCTCATCAACCCTCCCACCCTCTCCTCGCCACACCACCCCTCAAAAACCAATTCCACCTCCCCAAAATAATTCTCCCCTTCGCCCACCTTCACAAACCCCACACTCTCAAACAACGCAATACTCGGCAAATTCTTCCCCCCAATCTTAACCCTCAGCTGCAACAACTTCATCATCCCCTCTCTCTCCCCCTCAAGCCCTTTCCTATACTCCGCCAGAATGCCCTCCAAATGCCTCCTCAGATACTCCATAAACGCAAGCACCGCCGATCGACCCATTCCCTTCCCTCTCGCGCCCGCCTCCGCAATCATAATTTCTATCTCCCCAATACACCCCTCACCATCTTCATCCGCCTCGCTCAAAAACAAATTAATATCCCCGATCATCTTTGCAGGGGCATCCGCCACCCCTCTTTTAACCTCTTCAGATGCAAGCTTCTCCCCGTCTGAATCTGGTATGCAGATAATAAAGGTTAATTTATCATGGTCGGTCCGCCAACTCCTCTGCATAGCATATTCTTCCTCGAGAGTGAGGGGTTCCGACGCGGTGGCCTTTTGGATTTCCTGGATGCGGTCGTGTTATCGTTTGTTTTTGTAATGCTTGTTACACTCTCCAGATCTGCACAACATGTGTGCAGTGAAGTGAAGTGGAGGTATCGGAGCTGGAAATACCTCATCTTTCATCCACTCGTGGTATGGAATCACGTGGGATTCTTCATACGGAACTAAAAGTACCTTGTTGGTGGAAATGGCTGGTGTTTGTTATCTTCCGGGCAAGATAACGGGGAATGGGATGAGGACTTGCCGGTATGTTCGTTGATTAACATTTTGATGTGAGGATGGTGTTTTGAGGGGAGCTGGATGCATATGATGGAATGTGGAGTGTCCAAGAATCTCGAGAGAAAATTTGGAGATAGGGTGCCCTCACGTGATCTTTGGCAAAATGTGGCATTTTAGTTTGGGATTAGGGGAGAGGTGGAGGAGAGATTTTGAGCAAGATGTTTGAGGCTGGAGTTAATTTAAAAGTTCGTTTCCATTTCTATAGATCAATATTCATGGGAAGAAATAAATCCCGGCTATTCCGTCAACCTTCTCCGATGTAAATATGTGTTAAGCGATGGAAAACCATCAGAGTGAAGTAAACCCGTTACTCCCATAACCCAAAAAGAAGCAATAATACCTATCACCCAACCAAGTAATGTCCCTCAAGACAACCCAAATTTCATCTCCCAAAAATCACAATCCCTCAATCCTCCTCAAATGCCTAACCTCAAACCCTTCCGCCCAATCCGCAATATCCTTCCACCCTCTAAATCCCTCTTTCCCCCTAGACACCATATGACTCTCCACACTCTCCCACCCAGAAAACATAACCCACTCCTCCTTATCCTCCGCCTCCTTTTCTATCCTCCAGCCCCCCTCAATCTCATACTCTTTCGTTTCTGCATCCAGTGCATATTGGACCTCTTCTAATTTCTTCGAGAAGCCATCTTTATTGTAGGACGTGACGAAATGTCTGTTACAAGAGATTATGGTGGCGGAGAAAGGTGACTTTTTCTTAGAGTCTTCTTCACCGATTCCTTCGTCTATTTCGGTGCGGAGGGGACTCAGTGCATCGCAGTCCACTGTAATGGCGTGAAGGTTAGTATGTATTTACCCATAAATTCGAATTCCATCATAAAACATAGCCTCTCTACAACCACCAGAACCAACCACTTTATCTCATCCCATTCTATCCCATCCTAACAACCAACCACCATCCTCTCTCAATCCCCTAACCTCAATCTCCAAATCTCATGATCCAAAAACACAAAAAGATCAAGAAAAAAAAAGCAATAAAAACAAAAACAAAAACTTACAATGCCACATCCTAATACCTCTCCCCTCCACCGTCTCCCCCAACCCAGTCCCAACCAACACATCCTCCCCCAACAAATCAAACAATCCCAGATTCTCCACACTAGGCAAGAACCTCTCGTGATGTTCCGGACTCTCCCACGTCCCAACTATATACAGCAACGAAGGATTTTCCACCTGCACATAGAAAAGACAGGGATACCCCGCCGCCGCTTCGAGCACGTGCTTCGCCGTTTGGAATTTCGAGATCAGGGCAGGCGAGAGGGGGGACGTGAGGGGAAGGAGCGCGAGTTCGGTGCAGGGCATATTGAATCTGAGGGGAATGAGTATGCGAACGAGAGAAAATTGGAAAGACGTAGAGAAATCGAACGGCAAAAGCAGGTCCTTGGTTCGTGATGCGCAATGATGAGAATAGATGGCGGCCGGGACGTCGATGATATCTTCCGTACCATTAGCGGACCACAAGCATCAAACCGGTATCTCCGCGGCTGATTCCCCGAAGATAAAGATAAATCCAAGATGGGAGATTTGACGGTTGAGCGGGACGACCCGGAACATACGGGGAAAGACCTAAAAAGGCAGAAGGACAACCTTAAAACAAGCCAAGCAAGCTCGCCAAGCGAATACCCTTATATAGAAAACGAACCTTATAAAAACCGAAGCTGAGCCCCTTAATTCTATTGATCGGCTCAAAGCAACAATACAGTATAACTGAGGGTTCCAAGGTTCTCCAATCAAAGACAGTCTCGAACAAGAAGATCTCCAGACGAAAAGTAGTTTTACAATAACAGCTAAATGAAAAACAAAATAATCAATAGCGAGAAAAAAAGCAATCAATGAATAAAAAAATAAACAAACAAATAAAAGCAAATAAACATCACATTATACCAGACCACACCAAAAGAAATTCTCTCACCCAACAACCCAAAACCCAACCCAACTCAGCAAACAGGAATAGCAACGGTAGCAACGGCACCCTCGCTTCTACAGTACAGTACAATACAGAGAACAATAAAGTCACAGCACAGCACAGCAGCTCAACCGCCATCCATTCTAAAAACAGACCAGACCCGACAAACTCCACCCACCAAGGCCACGCAGCAGCAATCTTCCCTCCCCTGCAACCATCCAAATTTCATTCCCCATTGTAAAATTTACTGTAGCCATCCATGCACCATGCACCATGCATCATTCATCCACAAACCACAAACCACAAATCATCACCCCCAACATCTTGCTATCCATCTATCATCCATCATCCATCATCCATCTATCTAAAGAACCCAATAATCTGTCCATCCATTCATTCATCTATACATCCCCATCCCATCCAAACAAAAACCCTCGCTTGTATCACCATTCGGAAAATAACCTAGTATACACCACACCACACCACACCACACCACACCAATCCATCTCATACACCTTTGCTTGGTTGCCATTCATATATTCATTCATCCATACATCCAATCATTCAATCATTCACTCTGCAAATACAACATATGCATATACCCGGAAGCCCAGGCAAGTCTCCGAAACAACCACAGTAATCTCACCAACTCCACTTTATTCTAGACCACATCTACAGTACAGTACAAGGTTGAGCGGAGGAAAAGTCTTGATTAGTGGAGGGGAGATTTTTGCCCCCCGCCCACTCATTCCGTCCATCTACAGAGAATATGCAATCAGTCGTATTGGGGTTGGGATTGGTTTATTAAATCTTTGCGCTTCCATTAAATTTATATATCGTTTCGTTTTCTACGCTATACTGTCATACTCCATGCAAAAGCATGCAAGCAACATTATCAAGTCCAAAACTTCATATGCTTATATCATGTCGTCATGTTCCCAAACTCCAGAAATGCTCGTACAATGCACATGTGCCATATCTCATCTTTCTTCATTGCATTACACCCTCACCCCAGCCAGCCCATCGGTCAATGCTGAATCTGTTAAACATCCATTATTGTCGCTGTCGGAATTGCTGCTCTGGCAAAATCCTCTCTTCGAATACCGCTCTTATCGCACATGGCCCTGAAAATTCCACCTTGATCCCACAACTTGATCGGCTCATCCAATTCCGCAATCATGCCCTTGTCCATCACGCAAATGCGATCATATCCGATAATTGTCTTCAGTCGATGAGCAATACACAACAATGTCTTGCCCTTGAAACCTTGTTGAATGGTTCTTTGAATCTTCTCATCAGTTTCCATATCCACAGAACTGGTAGCTTCATCACAAACAATGATTTGTGAACCACGAACAAGAGCGCGTGCAAGAGCCATTAGTTGTCGTTGGCCTAGCGAATAATTCAATCCCTCATCTTCCACTATAGAGTCGAGGTGTATACGTCCTGTGACTTCATCTTCGAGATTTGAATTTGAGGCCACAAGATCAGATTGCCGGAGCGCGGACCATAACTCCAGATCACTGTGTTCACCGAATGGATCCAGATTACTTCTGATAGTTCCCTTGAATAATGTTGGGTCTTGTGGAATGATGGCAAGACGAGATCGTAGGTCATGAAGACCAACCTTGCTGATGTCTACGCCATCAACAGTGATTGAACCGCCCGAGATTTCAACAAGTCGGAACAGTGTTGACATGATACTTGACTTTCCAGCACCTGTACGACCAACTACTCCAATGCGCTCGCCACCTCTGACGTGCATTGATAGGCCAGACAAAACTAGCGGCAGATTTTCTCTGTATCGCATTTGTACATTGTTGAAGATAATCTCGCCACTTTCAGGCCAAGATGGGCGAACTTCTATTGTATGAAGAGGCGCCTCCTCTTCTAGCGACGTGCCATAGTAGTGTATACGTTCTGTGGCATTCATTCCGTTCTCAACTTCCGCCAATTGGCGAACAGTAAACTGGATCATCTGAACAATAGAGAGAATATAGGAGAGAACCAATCCTGCAGTCGATGGTCCCACGGAGAATCTGGAAGTAACCACTAGAATACCAGTTACGAAGACTAATAAATTTCCGATAATATCAAGGCGAGTTGATAACCACCGCTGATTCGAGAAGGTAAGAAAATAAGCGGAATCCATTTCATCAATAGCCTTTCTCAAATCAGTAATAAATCGATTCTGTAGTCCATATGCTCGAATTGTAGCTGTTCCTGAAAGTCCTTCGCTGAATTTAGCAAAGACATTTGATCGGAAAACCGATTCAAATCTCTTCATTTCCCGTGCTGATGCTCGATAATATCCGGCTGCAAATACGAAAAGTACTAACAGTGGCCCAAGGGCGATAGCAAAATAATGAAAGTAAGCGATAATTAAGGCGAAGACCGAAATGATCATGGCCATGGTTAAAAAGTACATCCGCATAGCATCGGTAAGGTTGTTATCCATAACATCAACATCCCGTGAGAATCTGTTGGTGATACGTCCTAGCGGGGTTGTATCAAAGAAAGACATGGGTGCTCGGAGTGTCTTGGTAATTGCTTTGCTAAGCATTTTCTTACTTGCAACTGTTCCTAAAATCGTAAGAGCTCTGATACAATGAGGTTAGCGAATGTTGCACCCGAGTTGATAAGATATAAAAGTGATGCACCTACAAAGCAAAGAGGAACAACAGCAAGGCTTGACCTGCACCAAGAGCAGCATAAACTCCAATATACACAGCATTGGAGTATCCGAACTTGTTGCTTGTCCACCACGAAAGCCATAAACTAGTGGCGATATTTGCACCTTGCGAAAGTAGAAGGAGTAAAACAACAAGAGATGCGTTCCAAAGGCTGCCAGAAGCCCGTATATAATCGACATAGACTGACCATGAAACACTCTTGACGGATCTCTCCTCAGCTTGCATCAAGCCTGGGGCTTTGTGTTTCTTCTTCTCGGTCTTTTTCTCTTCTTTGATTTCTTCCTCCACGGCTTCTGGTTCATGCTCTTCTTCTACTGCAGTTGTCTCCATGAGTTGTTGGAAACCAACATGGTTACTCATGAGATTGCTAAATGTATCAATAGCTTGAATCTTGCCTTCTTCCATCCATATGATCCTATCACAACGATTCAACACCCATAGCTGATGCGTAGCCAGGATTCTAGCTTTGTCCTTCAACAGACCCATAATCGCATTGTCGAAGATATGACGACCAACATGTGCATCGACGGCACTCAATGGATCATCCATTAGAATCAAATCAGCATCGAAGTAGATTGCTCGGGCAATATTCATTCTTTGTTTCTGACCTCCAGATACAGTGATACCCCTTTCACCAATTTCGGTTTGATCACCATTTGGTAGCATATCCAGGTCAGGTCTCAAAGCACAAGCATCAATGACCTTGTTGTACCATAATTTTTTCATGTCCTTTCCAAACAGTATGTTCTCTCTAACAGTAGCATTTTGAATCCAGGCGTATTGTGGGCAGAAAGCTCGATCGGCACCCATGATCATCTCTCCCTTGGTTTTTCGCATGTCCCCTGCAAGAGCTCCGAGCAAAGAGCTTTTACCACTTCCAACCCCACCAATAACAGCCACTAATTCGTTTCTTCCAATGGTAAAATTCATGTTTTGCAAACTGAATGGCTCCTGGTCTCCATTTACAGTACTAGCATCATCGGGGGCTTGCTCTGGGGTACTTTCGACAGCTTTCTCGTCTTTGGCAGTTTGTTTCTTAACCTCCTTCTCGGCTTTCATTTCAGCTTTCGTGGGCTTTCTTCCGGGAGGTCCGGCATTCTCTGGGTCTTGGGTCGCTGTTCGTTCCCAAGTAAAATCGGCACCCTGTAAAGCGATCGCTCCTTCTAGATCGTGGTCTGGTTTGGCGTCATCTTCTTGTTCTTCACTAAGTAAATATTCTTGAATTCGATAAATCGATGACCAAGCATCAATGACCTGCCCGATGACCATGGGCAATAGATTTAGAGGTAATCGTAATGAGTTGAATAGAGCGAGCGAGGAGAATACACGTGCTGGGCTTAGCCCGTGACTCGTCAAGCTATAGGTAATGAAAGCTAACATTGACGCAAAGATAGGCATTGACATACTGTTGAGGATCAGAGAGTCAGTGATTGCCCATCAAAATATAAACGATCATAGAAATAAATGAAGGTCGAGAGTTGCATTGGGAAATGGGGATGTATTTGAGGAAGTAAAAATGTGTATTCTCTTATTGCTTTGAGTATCTCAAGGGCCTTTGGATGTTTGAAAAAACTATGAGTGCCCCTGATAACTTTGAGTATATCCAGGGTTTTCAGTGCCTGAAAGCTTACTGATGGGGGGTACAATTTGGTACAAAAACAATATGAAATTGGGGTAAGATACCTGACTGCATTAATGGCATTTCGGATAGATAATAAAATCTGAATAGACCGAATCTCCTTGTTCCTGATTGCAGCAAGTCTGTCAAGAAATGCTGTCTCCCAACCGAAGTATTTCACAAAACGAACTGCCTGAAGAATCTCTTGCGTCAAACTAACTCTCTGGTCGGTGATCTTGTTTATAGTCTTTCTTCTTGCAAAGAGTCCTTTGACAGCCTTTGTCAATAACGGGAGACCAACAACAAGTAGTCCGAAACCTGCAAGTGCGCTGTAGGTCAAGTTGATGAGAAGTAGTATAAGGGTGATAATGCAAGAGACAGGTGCTGTCCATATTAAGTGGAACATGCCACTTGCCTGATCGACACGGTATGTATCGACAGACATGAGATTTACCACTCTTCCGTTAGCCCATCCAGTACCATCACCTGCTATGCCACGTCCAGCATCTGGTGCTCCTTTTGGGCCAGTCCCTTTAGAATTCTTCTTGCCTCTCTTGCCCTTAGCTTGCTCGACGAGATCTTGAGCTTTCTGTGCGTCCTTTTCATCTTCTTGGCTCTTGATTGAACGTCCTCCAGCCTTGGCCCTCCCAGATATTTTCATAGCTTTTTCAAAAATGGCCGAAATAAGCACAGCTCTCGATTGGCCTCCAACCATCATTCCACGATAGATAAACTGATTAGTGCCCAAAGATTGCAACATCTGCATTATAGTAATTCCAAATACAAGCCCCAGTCCTTTTCCAATATTCGGTGCTGGACGTCCTTCCTGTGCTGCTATGTATGCGTCCGAGGCAAATGCAATTAGGTATCTTAGAGTGAATGGCGAGACGACTTGGAGGATATTGGATATAAATTGGCAAGCCCCTCCTAACCAGAACTCAAATTTGAAAGTTTCGTGCATTGCCCATATCAAGGGATATTTGTCTCCGTTCGCCACTCTTCTCCTGAATGAAGCTTGTAGTTTATCAGATAACAAGTCTACACTTCGATTGGGGTTCACCGTCCATATATCATTATGTTCGAGTTGCCGACGGTATCCAGCCTAGAACTTATTAGTTTATGAGGCTCGTAGAGTTTATTAGATCCGGAAACTTACACTCATGATAGGTGCCATCCATTGGAAGTAAACTAAAGACAAAAACGAAGCTGTGTATTCCTTGGATGGTGCTCGAGTTTCTGGAACGGGAGGAACTGCCCCCCATTTCAATGGATTGATCTTTTTGTACCATGCTTTCTTGACAGGCTGGTACACATTTGAATCTGTTCTCGTTATCGCACTGTTTGATGTAGCATAGCTTTGAACCTGTTTCATCTCTGGTCTTTTCTCATGATCAATTTCTCCTTGGGATGAATGGGTATCCACATCATCTGGGCTTGAGATGTCCATATATTCCTTCTCCCGAACCTTGGCGTCGATAGGGTTGTCATGAGTTGATAGTTCTCCATGCCTTTCCAAGTATTCCCTATCAGATCCATCTTCATCTCGTGGTTCATCATGAGTTGTATCTTCAGATGCGGCAGCAGGATCAGAAGGGGCGAATTCTTTCTCATGATCAGGAGGGTCACCCATATTGAAGCTTCTTGATCAAAAGTCCTTCCTTTTTTCAAGGGATATATTGGGTAGAGAAATCACAAGTCGCAAAAGCATCACAAAGCATAATCGAAGGGAAATAGAGCATCTTATTATTTATTCAATTGTCGCCTCCAGATATGATCCGAGGACAGTGCATCCGTCATTGATCTTTTTTCCAATTGGATTTTACCCAAATAGGTATCAAGCAGGGTAAATGAACAATAGCCGTGTCCGTCTGATAGGAAATTGACATGGGCAAAAGATATCCAGAGTGCTCTAGCGTGATGGTTTACCAATACAAGTACGGAGTAAGCATGTTGAAGAGGGAGGGAGGAAGAAAGAAGCAAAGGCTGGAACACAAAGAGTGGAAATGGAAAGGTGGAAGAGGGAAAAAGTGGGAGGATTCAAAAGAACCAATCGGTACATTTGAAGACCGATGGAGGATTGGATGGTGAATGATATGATTGGATGATTCATTGAAGTGTTTTGCAAAAGGATTGATTAATCATCTAAGAGAGATCGGTCCCGAGATGAGGGCTCGAGAACCGGTGAGGTGAGTAGGTGAGTAGATGAGCAGGTGAGTAGGTGAGCAGGTAGGTGGGTAGGTAGGTAGGTATCAAAAACATTTCCTTCCGCTTCACATGCCTTTTATTGCTTAGTATTATTGTATGTAGTAATAATAATAATGATGATATGATGACGACGATGGTAATTTGTTCAATCAATGAGCTCAACTCCGTGTGAGATGAGCAGCTCAACGAGGATCATCTGTGCTGCTGCCGTGCTTGCTGCTTGATGAAAAGTATATCAAGTGGAGTAAAAGCTAAACAGATCAAGAAGTTTAAGAAGTTAAAGAAGCTCAAGACCACCAGACGGGAAGCTCGACAAGCTCACCAAGCATTCGTTTAAGACCTGATTGCCGCCCTTTAACCTTTCAACTCTTCAAGCTCTTAACCTTTTAAGGGTAAGATTATCTACTTTGACGGTGTTGCCCTTGTCCTATACAGTCTCAATAAAGTTAATCTGGATGGAACCAAATTCAATCAATGGATAGATCCCTTTGTTTGAACTTTTCTTGCAAATACAACAACTAGAGTGACTGGTTGATTGATTGATCGATTGATTGATTGATTGTACTTACTAGGTACTTTGCTGTACATCCTTTTTCCTTCTTCCTTGTCTTTCCTCGGGACCGAAAGCTGCATCAGACTACCCAGATACTATCGGATACTTAGGTTGGTACAGACTAGGAGGTCCACGGGTCCACGCACTTACTGTATTCCATCTCGGCCATCGGAGTCAACATATCATCCTGTCCCTTTTCAAAACTATCAACCGTTCATCTCCGGATCCTCAATTACACTCGACTCATTGATTTCTTTCGTTATGTTGTACACACTCTTGGATAGCTTTCTTCGACCTTCAATGATTCATCCCTACATAGTACATATATCATGCCATCATATCCGAATTCAATAATAACAAAGATATTGGTCCAACAACAGCAGCAACGACAACAATAATAACGACCACCAACCTTCAACATGTTTGATCACATGACTTCGGACCCGGACTGGAATTTTCTCCTTCATTTTCATGATTTTCCCTTCCCAAGATGCAACTAGGTCATCGAAATGAACTATTGTAATATTCCGTTCGGATTAAGCCCCTTCCACTTCTAGATAAGAGGCGGTGAAGGTCACCGAGTCGGATGAATTTAAGATATCTCCTTGATATACACAATAGTAAGTTCTAGGCAGTTCTTTCTTACATCTTTACCATCGATATCGATATCCTCACCTTACAATATCAAGTTTTGTTTTCCCCTCTTTCCTTTAATTCCGTTTGTGTTTTGTTGTAATCTTGAATCACGAAAACATGGCGTGGCCTATAGCTAGATGATTTCTCTCATGCATGCGACACTGTTGAAAATGATCAATCAATGCAGGTCATACCGTACGGAGCCGGTTGTAAGACTTACTTCATACTCCTGCTGAGGCCAACAAAAGTGCTATTACCAACACTTCCTTGGAATACTCAAAGTTGCGGGCTAATTACATATCAAGCCCAATTCTGGCCTACTTGGCCATTTTTGAAACCAGTGTTGCAGTGAGATCTAACGTTAACGCGTGTTTCATGTTATCTGATGGATATTTTTCTATTGTTTAATTCAGCTTGTTTACTCAAAAGCTTGTCACCTACAACTTCTAATCAGATTTATACAAATTTCACATAATACCCTCCCTCAAAGATGAGTCTAACAATCAGCAAAGTTCCACTCTAATCATCATTCAGTCCCAGTGCTTCTCTTCTCGACTTCGCTCCCGCCTCATAGTAAGGCTTCTCCGCCAAACTTGTAACTCTTGTTCCATGTCTCTCTTCAGTTCCTTCATAATCCCAGCTTGCGTTGTGAATTGTAATTCTATTATCCTGTTCGATTTTATTAGCATCTCGTCGCTTATTCCCCCTTCATTTTCCATCGCAATCTCAATCTTAACCCCAATCAACTGAAGATACCGAAAAATAAAACTTACCCAAACAACACTAGTTCCAGCAGTCCACCTAAACCTCACCTGAATATCCACATTCTTCTCATAAACATCATATAAATAACCCAAAATTAAATCGCTCTCCGCTTTGTCCAACCCGACAATTGACTTGGTCATAGCTCTGTTCACCCACAACGTCTTCCATCCTGTGACAGGGTGAACACGTACAAGAGGATGCACTCGTTCTATGTGTTTTGGTCCAGCAGTTGGGTCATCCCGATCGAGATATGTGTGTGCGGAGACGTAAACGGCTTGTTTTCCATCGATGAACTTGCGGAATTCGGGGGATAATTTACTGTAGGCCGCATAGCCTGATGCCCAGAGTGTGTCGCCTCCTACTTCGGGAACAGTATCATTGTGTAAGTGAGTTATACCTGCGGGATGAAGTTCGTGCACCAAATCTCTTTGAAGCTTTCATGTTAGTAATGTCTCTCGATATAAACTCGAGGGGGCAAGGAAAATGAGAAAACGTACGTATGCCATCGGCTTGCGCCTCCTGGGTTTCTAAAATCTGTCTTCCCTGACTTCTCGCTTGCTTGCAATGCAGGCCAAATAACCGTTACGCCTGGTAGTCCTGGTACGTGCGGTACTTGTGGCTATAATTCACCTCATTAGCAATTATGCTCTTCCCCATCTATATCCCCAAAACACGAAATAAGCATACGTGAACCTCGACCTCTCCCCACCAAACTCCCAAATCCCTTTGTACTTTTGGACTTAAACCCTCCTGTCCTCTGAAAAATACAACACTTCTCTCCGCAACCAAGAGGGCCACTTCATCTTTCTGTTCGTCGGTCAATTCATCCAGACGAATGCCCGAGATTTCCGTCCCAATATTCTTGGTCAAATCAACTACTTTTCCATTATTCTTTTTGATGGCTTCAAAGAGGTTTTTCTTCGATTTGTCGGCGCGGGATCCGGCATCATGATGTTCTCGTGGTGTATTGCGGATGGCGAGGACATCTTGGACTGTTTATAAGAAGATAATTAGTATATGAAGTTTTATACTTTGTGGACTGAGTACACAGGTAATTGAAGAGATGAACATACGGTACAAAGGACGGCCTGGGCGTGTAGGATATCCATCTGAAAGATCAATTCCGGCCTTTTCCAATCGAGCCCGTGTGTTTGCAGGTATAGGCAAAGTAGCTTTTAGAGGAGAGGCAACATCTTTGATAGCAGCTGAAGGATGGATGGCGAGATCTTGGGTTGCAGATGGAGCCATGATTGTTACTAATAACCAGGTATTCAAAGTTGAGCTCAAACAAGGTATAATATTCAGGTTCAGTAGTATAAACAAAATCGAAAATATATCCAAAAGAAAATTCAATACATAGATACGTAGATAGATAGTACAGTATAGATATGCCTACACAAACAGCTACATATATATATACAACCAACCAACCCCATCCACCCAAGACCGAAATCCAACCCAATATCTCACCAACCCATTGATTTCTAATACTTATCTCCCCCTCCCACAATCAACCATCATCCATCCCACCATCTCATAATCCAAGCAACCAAACACCTCCCCCTCAGATCCATCACCACCAGCTCGACATCCAGCCAACCTATAACGACGCGTTGATTTCCGCGCATCCAGCATAGACAAACATGCGGGGTAAATCGCGTGCTGTGGTGTGCGTGGTGGGAGGGGCTTGTCCGGCCTGTTGCGGGATGGGATTGGTGCATGGGGGGTTGAGTGGGTGCATGGTGTGATTTTGGGTGCTGGGTGCTGGGGGTTCTTATCGGATGATGGAATTTGCGAGGGAGATGGTGAGGTTTCGTACCGGTTTGCTATTGATGGCTATATGTGGTGGTGATGGGTGAGGTGATGGTGGTGGGGTGCGGTGGGATTTCGTCACGGGATTATGTGGTGTGGGCATGGGAGTGGGGTTTTGGCTTGCGTTGCAATCGATCAATTGTGGTTTCTGGGATTTGTTGTGGTTAACGTTGTTGAGGTATGATATGATACAATATAATTCAATGCGGTCAATCAATTGCAAGGCATCGAATGAGTCGTTGGTATTTGGACTTCATTTGATGATGCAGGTATAGTTTCGTGGCAGTTTATCGAAATTGGGTAGAGGTGTTGGTATTGGTTCACTGCGCTTTATGAGTTTACGTACGGAGTATTTATTATGTTTCTGTCTTTTCGTGTTCTTTTTGAAGTCGTGCACAGGGATGGGGATGAGCACGAGGATGAAATATCGCAGTGGTGACATATCTTTCCGAGTTCATATCTATCTAGATGGTTGGATATGTCAGATATCTACCGTCATCCCCGATAGAATATCTACGATGTAGAGCTTCGAGAATTCCTGGGAAGATAAAAAGATTCATTTCAAGTGGAGATGGGATAAAGTTTGATGAGATAAAAGTTTATCCACATTTCGTGACTTCATGGATTGTGAGATGTGTACAGTAGAAGATGCGAGGAGGTCTTTTCGATTTTTACGATATTGGATGTTGATATCGGTATGAGCGATTCGGCATTGGTTCATTGCAAGTATCATTTGGGATTTTCATGATAATTGAGGTATTGAAATAAATGTGCCCAATAGATATGACAAGAGATCTCTTACAGACTCCATAGTAGGCTGAGTATATGTATTGATATAGCTTGGGATTCCAGCTCAATTTAGGTATCTTCATCAGATTCATTTTAGTCATCCTCTACCTCTTCATCTTCCTCTAACATAAGCCATAGAAGTTGTTATTCGGAAGAGTAAAGTTTCCTTGCAGTTTTCAACCAGCTGCATCAGAGAAAATGGAAAGAGAAACTATCGCATGGGAAGTAGATTGGCAACCATGCTATGATACCTAGGTACCTAGACTTTCCATCTGGAAGTCATGACCATCCATTCTTGTATACCTCTTAATCTCCAATTCATATTCATCTTGTTCCTTGCAGTATCCATTCGATATTCATACTCTCGTTTCCACATTTCTTCCAGCATTCATTATCGTCATACTTAGTATTTTCTGGATTATTTTAATACTTTCGTTTTTTCTCATTGCTCGCCGCTTTTCAAAGTCATCAATATGGCTGACTCCACCCCAGCCCTGCAAAGTGAAGATCCTCTTGCTCCAAGTCACCATCAAATGGTGCACCATAGGTTGAGTCGTGATAAAATGGTTCTCGAATGTTTGGTTTCCTGGGCTGTTGGCCATGAAGAAAAAGAAATTTGTCCTATCTGTTTTGATGAATGTACGTCTCAAACATCAGCTCCTCAGTCCGACAATGTGAACCAATAAGAATGTTACAGTTACTACCACCGGAGTAGACGATGGCAAGGATACTCCGAATGCTTCTTCGGGTCTCAATAATGGATGCCCTGAATTCCCAGTTATCACACCTTGCATGCATAAATTTGGGAGCCTCTGTTTAGAACGTTGGCTTCTCACTTCAGATTCTTGTCCTCTTTGTCGTAGGAAGCTCATATCCTACGAGAGCCCAGACAATAATGATGCCCAATACATTCAACGCTCTCATTCCACTGAAACTCTTAATACATTTCCCCCCTTATCGAATCCTTTACAGGAAATCATGGCAATACATGGGAGAGAAATGAGAGATATGACTAGCTTCGCTCAACCGAATATAAGCCGATCTTTGTCCTTCGATAGCACTCAAAGCATGGCAACATTCGAACAACAGAGATGGAATGCTAGAATGGGAGGCTTGGGCTTCATGAATCCTTTCTATAACAATCCTCGAAATACACCAATAGCTCGCTCAGATGGAAGAGCAATTCGAGCTCGTTCACCAAGTTCTGCCACCACACATGGCCATCCCGCTGTCACGTCAATTGCATCTATTGCACCCAATACCACGATGTATTCGATGGGATGGGTGCGCCGCAACTATCCAGATGCTAATCTAACGAGTTATGAATTGAGATCTGAAACTGGTAATACTGAACCTTACAATCTAACCAGAGAACCAAATAATTCTTCTTCGAACCAAAGCTGGCGCAACTGGAACTATGTATCAGCGAGGAGTCATAGAGAATCTCCGAGAAGAAATGGCTCGAGAAACCATCATTCGATAAGGAACGCGTTAGAATTAGCCACGGGCGTAAGAACTGCTGTTGGGATGCCGAGAGGGGAGAGAACAATTTCATCTCGGAGAGGTGCTGCAACACCGAGAAGAGTTGAGGCAACGAACGAATACTCCGTGGCTAGAGTAATGGGACAGGTCCTGGGTATGGCAACTGTGATTGGGTATGCTTATTTCTTTCACCTACATCATTATTCTTACTGCCCAATCCTGTTTCCCGTTCTCAAACCCCACTTTATCTTCCTTGATGTACACTCTATTCCCTTCTTGATACCGCAGGACCTTCTCGTTTTCTTCCCAGATGTTTCATTGATATGCATTACTAACTCTCTGGTCTTGTAGTATGCCAAGAGCAGAGTGGAGAAATTCCAGCAATCCTCCTTCGAGGAATTCAGTGAGTTCAAATTTTAGCACAGCAACTCAAATGAGCAGTGTAAATAGTGGAAGTAGGTTTAGGGCAACTTCTAGTATCGAGGAAGACTTGGCCGGGTTGCCTCGACTGGGTAGTAGCATGTGGGCTCATTCATAGAGATAAGTTGGTGAAATATGAATGATACAAACCTAAAAGCGGTCGGATTGGAATGGTTGGAAATATGCCCATTGGCGATATGGGAGTCGGATTATTATCTTCAGCGATTATTACATTATACGGCACGGAATATGACGGAGGTCTAGCTAGAATAGACTCAATATTGAAGCGTAGGTATATATACAAGAACCAAAAATTACACAACCAATGTAATGCTCCGGGCACTACAAACGCCATCACATACCCACCCACCAAGGTCTCAACATCTTCATCTCTTGACAAACCCAGCCCAATATTTTCGCTTAAGAAGCATAAGCAACGAAGACACTGTCGGCCGAGAGCTTGGATTGAGTCAAGATCTCGTTCTTGGTAGTCTCAACATCCATCAAGATAGCTCCGCTAGGACCAACCTTCTTTCCCTCCTTGGTAGTAGCATATGCGTTGCTGAATGTTACGTTTCCGAAGCTGGCCATACCAGTGTTGCTATCGTCGACGCTCAAATCCTCCACAATCCACTCAGCAGCCTCACCGCACAAGACAGATGCAGACTCCACAGTCTTGGTCTCGGACTTGCCAGTGGACTTGTTCTCGATCTTGACGGTTCCTTGGGTGTACGAGGAGTAGCTGAGGGTGATGGCGATCAAGTCACCAGCCGTAACCGGCATGTTGGAGAAGCCGAGGGTGTCGGCAGGGTACCACTCGTACCATGCACCGTAGGTCACCTTGCCGCTTTGGTCGATGGTGGAGTCAACACCGGCTTGCCAGAGGCCCTGGCAGGTTTCGCTTTGGCCCCAGCCGTCGATACCGATCCAGGAGGACACGGTGAAGACCTTGGCGGAGGTTTCGCCGGCGGTAGCCTTCTTGGGGACGGGGACGGTGAACTCTCCGTACACGCTCTTGTACTCGTCTTTTCCGAGGTTGTCGAGGACACCTCCGGCCCAGTATGTGTTGTAGGAGTCGTTGGACTGTTTTGTGGCGCGGCGGGCGAGGGAGCGCGCGGAGCGGGTGGGGGTCAATGATGCTGGGCGGGGGCGGGAGCTGCGAGGGAGCTGGCGATGAGGGTGCTGAGGGCGAGGGTGCTGGTGAACTTCATTTTGGAGGTTGGGTTTTTTTTGTTGGGTTTTGGTTGAGGTGGTTGGAAGTTGTTAGTTTTGATGTAGGTAAGGAATGTGTGAATGGGCAAATGAATGTGGGTGTAGATGAAATCTAAACGAATGGATGCAAACCGGTGCTGATGATGTATTGAGTCTTTCTGAGAGATATCTAGGAAAGATGGGAGGGCTCATCATATATACAACTTTCCCATTCACTCAATTCACGATTCATCTATGGGAACTCCACTTCATCCATTCATCACATTACCAGTATATTGAGTGAAAGGGTAGATTGAATCCCACCAATCAAACAATCTCCATATTAGTGATCCCATTCAGGATTGATCCCAGCAGCTCTTCGTATTGACAAAAAAAGAAAATCCAGAAGTTCGCGGACATGATACTGTGATAGTGCTGGAGTAGAGTTTCTAGGCCTTCGACACTCTCCCATACCCATCATACCCGCCTACTCCTGACTAGGTACCAGGGTATATTCGCTTTCAATTCTAGAATCCACCTCATATACACTTCATATATATTAACATATCATGTCAACGTTTCAAAGAGCCAAAACGGAAAGTGGTGGAGCAGCGACACGCGAGGCATCGGGTGGTTGATTGCTCGTTTACCAGTATTCCCCTGAGCCTAAAGCTTATTTGCTATGTTTTGACCACTGGTAAGGATGAAGACAGGGAAGGGGCATGATAAAATGAATTTACGACGTTTCTGCGAAGAATAAGAGAGGAATGGGCCGGATGTTTAATTTGTGTGTAGAGTGTTTGATTTCGTATTCTATCTTCTGTTTCTATCGTGGTTCTATCGTTACGTGGTTATCGAATTCCTCAGGTGTTTGTTTCGTCATTCTATTTTTGAGTGGATTCTGCATTGTAAGGTTACTCTATAAGGTTAATATAGTATTGAAAGCTATATGTATGCTCCATATATAGTACTGTATCGAGTAGTTTAGACAAAAGTTTTCGGAGTATTTGGAAGGGGAATTTATATCGGGAGTGTTTGAAGTGTAATATATTTCTTATTATTGGTATTGGTAGATTGATATACTACTATATTAAGTATATATATATATATATATATATATATATATATATATATATATGTTATCATGATATATGTATTACTAGTATAGAATGCATTATTATTGGTATATAATACATTACCTAGGTAGTGTACGATGAGGTTATATAAACAAGTCTGATAAACATCATAATCTCACATTCATAATATATCGTCGTCTCACATCATCTCATGTCACCTTATATTATCTCATGCCCATCCATCGGCATATGCATCTCCTTTCAACCTATCCTATCCCATCGATATCCAGCCCCTTCTTTGCATCCTTCCAAAGAACGTTTCCCCAAACATCAAATCTTCATACCCATCATCGTCATCTCTATATCCCAATCTCAATAAGCGATGTATACCTGAACAATTGAACCCATCCCCCATTTCAAATTATACTTTACCCTCATCCTCCATCTACATATCCGTATTAGGTACCCTTTTACCATTTAAAGTCATAAACTGGTTCTGCATCTTGGTATTTCGTATATCTTATCTACCTGCACTGTATCTCATGCAGTATCTTGTATCTCCAGAGGACTATCTAAACATTTCATACTGCTGCTGTGTTGGATAATAAGCATCATTACCTAGCTATAGGTGGATAATTGATAGAATGATATTGGATATTGTAATTCCGGTGCTAGTGCTAATATCACTGCTAATGCTAATGCTAATGCTAATGCTAATGCTAATGCTAATGCTAATGCTAATGCTAATGCGAATTCTAATTCCAATGTTCATTCTAATGTCATTTATTTGATTTCGATCCCATCCAAGCCGTCCACCTCGTGGTACCTACTATGTACTCTCTGCTCCCAGTCTCCGGCCTTAACTATTCCCTATCCAGTCCCTCCTACTCCCTACTCCCGACCTTCTACCCCTGCCCTCAACTCCTTAATCCCAAGTTCCCAAATTCCCAAGCACCATCTTCTCCCTTCCCCCACCTCCCAACCCTCCAAAATTAACACCCCAAAAATTGCGGATCCCATCGTTTCAAAACAACCCATGACTCGAACAAAGTAAAACCAGCGATAGAACTCGCGATAGAACCACCAACATACCGGTCCCAAGTTACCAACGTACCGATACCAACACCCGATACTCACACCCTTACCTACCAACCAATACCCATCCAATACCGACACCAATATCAATAACGCAGAAATACCCACCCACGAACCCTTCCATATCCATCTACACACCACTCATAAACCCCAAATACCGAACACTAAGCATCGACTACCGAATCGACCAAATCTCTCTCTTCCTCGAGATCGAGCTCTTGCAACACCCCTCCTCTCCACGCCCCTACATACTCACAACCTCAAAACAAAACCCATCCTCGATATACAACAGCACACCTTTCCCTCCCTCCAAACAATCTCCCAAAAACCACTCATCCACTCATCCACTCATCCACTCATCCACTCATTCACTCATTCACTCATCCACTCATCCACTCATCCACTCATCCACTCATTCACTCATTCACTCATCCACTCATCCACTCATCCACTCATCCATCCATCTACCTACCTACCAACCAACCAACCAACCAACCAACCAACCAAATAACCAATCAACCAACCAACAATAAAGTCTAGCTTCCTCCACAATACAACAAGCTTTCCACACACTAGCAACCTAAAGCTTACCTCCTTACATACATACATACATACATACACAATACCGCACCTACCCAGCAATACGATTCAGCAAAGCACAACCACCAGTGAACCCAGGAGGCCAAAGACCAAACATTTCCAAACAGAGGTAAAATAAAGATTTACAATTAACCAAGTACCTACCTACCGTATTGAAAGGTTAAACATCAAAGGTCAAACATAAAACATTAAACATTAAACATCAAAACCAGAAGCGATCGTATGATTTACAGTATGGCTCCTTGTAACATCCCAACATATTATATTATACAGGAGTACCTACATATAGTAAGTATCATGTCAGATGATATAAATACGACGAGGTATATTTCTTCCGAGATCTATATTTGCTCTCCCCCCTCATCAATCTCGTCAAGATCAAGATCAATATTAAATCAAACAAACGTGTTAATCATTCATTCAATCATTCATCTTTTAAATTACATTGTCCCCAATTTCCTTTCATTCTCAGGTCATTCTCAGACGATTCATTCACTTCCTAATATTCATATTTTCTGCTCGTATCTGTATGTACTGTACAAATTAAAAACGTCAACGTCGAAGCCAAGCCAGGCATTCAAGAGGAAAGATAAAAAGGTGCGAGATGAAGTCATGCCGTACTGCTCTCCTAGCCTACCCTTCCAACCAGCATCATCCTCATACAAGAATATGAAAACATCGTAACATCGTGATCTTTGCCAATTGAATATACCACGTGCCCCCATGCATGTCGTTAATATAAAAATTGACGTTTCCACATTCCATTTCCCGATCCCCAATCATCAGAATCAACCAAGCCAATTACCACCATCCACTCAAAAAAATAAAATAAAAACTTTCATGTAAATCCTCCTCCTCCAATCTCTTAAATCTCCTCATGAAATTTGGGAGCTCGCGCTGGACTAACACTAACGGCTCCAAGAGAAGAAAACGGCCTCGGAGTCTTCAGTTCCTCTTCAAAGTCATCCCTGGCCTCCAGAAACTCATCGTCATCGCTATCACCACTCAGAGCTTCCTCTTTGCCCTTCCCCTTATCAACAATAGGCTCACTAAGACTACTAACATCATCTCTCTGTCTCGTCGTAGTTTTACCTGCTCTTTCAAATGCCTCCGGTTCTTGAGTAGCAGCAACGGTAGGATTGGTTCCTGGAACAAGAGTGGCATTTGCAATATCCTGAATACTGTGCCGACTAAGCGATGCAGTACTGTTATTAACACTCCCCCGTGTATAGTTATGGCCACCAACAAAACCCCGTTCGGTGCCCGCCTTGACGCTAGCATTAGAATCTGATATAGATTCGGAGTGACGATAAGATACTGTTCTCAATTTAGATTTAAACCAATTCTTCACCTTGGAACCACTTTCAAAAGTTGGTGATGTGGTATTGGACTTAGATCTTTGGATTGCGTTGGAATCGGTTACAGCTCTGTTGATACGAACATTGGCTTGATCTTCCTGAGATGTACGAATGGCTGCCTGGGCTGGGGCTGTAGTTGGACGTTCAGCTTCGCCAGCTCTAACGTTCAGAGGTTCTTTTGAAAGTGGGACATTAGGTTCGGATTTGGTAGATTTACGATGTTCTTTTCGAGCGGCTTTTTCGTCAGCTTTGCGCTCCTTTTCTTCGTCTTTTTCTTGTTCTGTTACATGTTAATTCTTGTACTCGAACCTTGGATATCAAAGCTAACTTACGCTTCAGCTTTCTGATTATTTCTTTAGACTCTTTCTCTTTGGCCTTGGCTTCTTGAGATTTCCTCCTGCGATTCTCCTCCTCGATTTTCAATTCAGCCTCTCGATATCTTTTGGCGTCCACTTTGTTATCCATCTCATCCAATACTGGCTGAATTTTCTTAGCAGCAGCGGCATCAATCACACTTTGGTCAACGAATTTACCGCCGCCAATGTCGACTTTGCCAAAATTCTCCAGTCTAGCTTCACTTTTAGCCTGAGCAGCTTGGTGTGCTTTCAACTCCCATTCGCTGAGTAGAGACGGAGCAACCTTGCCGGTATCAGCAAAAACTTGTTCATCCATATTGTGAAGATCTTTATGAACGTTTCGCTGAGCTGCAGCGATCAAAGCTTCACGATCTCGTTGTCGCTTTTTCTCATCAACTTGAGAAATATTGCTCGAGAACAAATTCATCTGGGCTCGGATTTTGTCAGACTGGTGACGATCCTCATCGAAACTGGAAGCTCGACGTCTCGTTCGACCTCGAATGGATAATCTTGAAGACAAACTTGGAGTAGCTCCACCATAATAATTTCGATATTCACGATTTTGAGCATCCTCGGTGGTCATCTTCGATATTCGGTCATTGGCGAGCTGCTGTGCCCTTTCTTGAAGATTATTAAAGCTCACTGGTGTAGGTTCGTCATCACTGTCTACAGAAAGTCGTCGGTGGCCGTGAGCGGCAGCTGCACCAGATTTTGCATCAGAGGCATTATTTGATTGCCTTTGCTGTTGGTTATACATTTTCTTAGCCATAGCGATCGCCGAAGCTTTCAAGACATCTTCTCGCTTTTGGTCTTTGTTCAATTCCTGGTCAAACTGTCCAACGGGGGGACTGGAGGTATACATTTCTGGTGGCATTGTTGTGAATGGTACTGACCCAACACCCTTTTCAAATGTGTGAGGTTTGCGAGCAGTCCTAGATTTGTGGACGGAGACTGCAGCTTTCAATGCGTTACTAGATGCATTGGCTTGATCGGGATAAGTACTCTGTCCGATAGCATTCTGAGATTTATGAACGGACGTCGCAGCTTTTAGGGCGTTGCCAGATACATTGGCTCCATCATGATAAGTACTCGGCCTGATACCATTCTGAGATTTATGAACGGAAACTGCGGCTTTCAAGGCATTTCTAGATGCATTTGCTTCATCAGGATAAGTTTCAGGTCTTGATATCTTCGACGGGGTCGAGTTTGCACGTTTTCTACTGCTAGCCATAGCACCAGTTGCGGCCAGAAGAGAACCTTGTCGTCCAACAGCGGTATGACCATAATCCAATTGTGGCGATAATGTGTTTCCCTTTCTCATAGCTTGAGTCGCAGCTGAATTTCCCCACGCTGTAGGCTCCGGCTGCCACAAATCGATACCTTTATTGGCCTTGTGGGCCAACAGAGCTGCTTTTGCGCCATGCGCACTTGATTCTGGCTGCCACATCGGTTTTATTTTATAATCCTTCGCTAACATCGCAGCAGTAGACGCTGATGCTGATGGATCCGGTTTCCAATGTTCAAATGTTTTTTGATTTTGCCAGCCCAAGGACGCGGCTGCTCCGGCTGCCGATTGATTGTTGTGCAACCCCACAGAGGGGTAACTTGGTAAATCTCGTGGTTTTGCGTATTTGAGGGATGCTGCTGCACCTATTTGAAAAGGATATTAGTGATGCTATATAGTATGTGTGAACAACATGTGGATTCCTACCAGCAGATGACAATCTGTTATTACTGTCAAGAAATTCATGGCCCGTCTTGGGCTTTTGATTATTCTGATTTGTGACGTACAGAGCTGCTGTGGCAGCTTGATCTTCTAATTTGTTGGAGCTTGTGCGAGTTGGTCGATCATCAGGCAGTGGTACCATGTGCGGTGGTAAGGCCCTGCTCTCTATTGGTAATCCATTGGATCCAATGCCTGTATTTGCAGAATATATTAGCATACAAAGAAAGAATTCAAAGATTGCTTATGCGGACCATGGTTATTGGTAATCGCCATGATTACGCAAGATTTCTTCTTTATCTCTCAACTCTTTGTCTTATTTGGTTCCTGAGAATGCAAGCTGACAAGAATGACGTTTTTCTTTCAATCTGCCATCAAAATGAAACAAAGAACCCCCAATTCAAGCTTAACAAAGAAATGAACTACTTTGATGGGAATTGAAATAGAGAGGTTATTCCGAGATAAAGCTTTGTCACCGAATGCAATCGTTCTGCTGAAACCTAGCTATGTGTGGTATGTAGGAGTCCGAGGGGTATAGTGGGTATGTCTGATATGTTGGGTATATGTTGATAGAACTATGTGAGATGTGAGATGTGAGATGTGAGATGTGAGATGTGAGATGTGAGATGTGAGATGTGAGATGTGAGATGTGAGATGTTGATGTTGATGTTGATATGAAGGACTATGAACATTCTAGCTTAGAGGAGGAATTTCCTAGTAAACACATCAATATGCAATAGACGTGGAGTGGCATGGGAGGTGGGAGACTCAATGCCCTTGTATTGATTGCTCTTATGAAGTTGATACTATACTACTTGGCTATACTTGTTATATAATGGAATGAGTAGTTGGAATTAATCGTGCCGTATACTAATGGAATGTTCATCTAACTGTGAATCGTTTAGTTTCTTCTATTCCTCCTCATATAGCTTCGATTCCAAGATCTTTGGCCGTCAGACTTCAAGCTTCTTCCCAATCCTCTAGCCAAAGAGGAATGGTTGAACATGACGTAGTTTGCGTTTAGCCATTCAGCCACATCATGACTGATTGATTGATCGATTGATCGATACCAAGGTTGAATAGAATAGAATTGAATGAATGGAATTGAATTAGTAAATGAATGAAGGACTGAGGGAATGCCGGTACACCAGTAGACTCCAAGTTTATGCGAGGGCCATACCGAAATTGGTATTGATGTTCATGATGAAGACTATGAATCGTGAAGTTTGAACGGTAAAGGGGAAATGTTCAAGGGGGCAAAGGAAGGAAATGAAGGGGGAATGTCTGCTGTCGCTACCATGATAAGACTTCAAGAAGTGTACCAGACATCGATATCAAGATACCGTGAACAACATCTGTATCTATATATACACATGAAATTGTCTATAATGATGTACAACTGGGTTGTGATTATTTGTTTTACTTTTCCCCAGAAATAAGACCAAAGTTCCATTTTCCCTCTCTCTTTTCTTACTCCTCACAGAATAAAAAAGGATCTCCTCATGATCTCCAACAGGGATTGAAACTACAAAGTACCGACCACGCCGACGCATCATATCTTTCATTATTTTCATAAATTCCCTGTTTTTTACCTGTTATCCGTCACTCAATGAAATAGACAATCATTTTCAATCCTTGATTGGTTCTGTTGCTGTCTCTCCAGATCATGATGTGCATATGATATTCAAACGGTTGATTGATCAATTGACTCCTTTTAATATATATCTAGGTATGGATTAATTAATTCGTGCCACCTTAAACTTATTATCCTGTCAAAACGATTGGAAGTAACGACTTGTTCACGCTTCGCAACACCATACAACGTATCGATATCAATATCAGTATCAATATCATCCATCCATCCTTCATCCACCTTTCTTTGATTATAACTCGGAGCTCTTCCCTTCCCTCACCCACCAACCCCCCTCAACGACACAACCGCGATATCTACCTCTTGCATAGCTCTCGAAAGATATCAAAGTGGATGATGGCCTCGCAACGAAAAGATTGGTATGATGGGCAATTTGATAATATCCTGAATTTTCGTGATGTTGGCAAGACCATCAATGATTTCTTGGGTCGGAAGTATGAGCTCTATAACCTTGAATACTGTCGATCTCTAAAAACTAACTCTTCCCTTTAATAAGACTTGTCAAAGAAAGGCGGATATATCGCTCCGCAAGGCCAGGTGTGTACATCAGGCCGTGGATCATCCATGCCATATCCAGGACATCGATCATCCTCTAGTAATGATGTTTGGCAAAACCAAATCATATTGACAAATTTGACCGTTAGATGATGCCACAATATCAGATAGGCAACGGATAAAAGATCATTATGGCATCAAAACTGTCTTGGACCTCCGGACATTGTAAGAAAACCAACTTTATTGAACATTGAGCAGCCCCAAGTCTAAGTATAGCAGAACAGAACACGATAAGCAAGCAAAAAAGCGAACCAAGGATATTCGAGATCGAGGTCTTGTAAATTCAAACGGCGCACTAGAAGCGACAGTAAAAATCCCGGGAATTGAATATCTCGAAATCAATGTGAATGGGAAAGGTTTTGAGAGAAGTTTAGTATGGCAATTATCGCCTTATAGTCTTGTGTGAGCGCTTCAACTTGTTCCGTTTACGTTCATTCTTTTTTGGAATTCCTGATCTAATGCGATATAGGAAATTGATCGGTTTAATGGGATTGGGATATCGTTTAGAAGCCATCAGCATTCTAGGGCGAGAGGTCATGCAACCTCGAGGACTTTTAGGATTAGGATTTGATACGATACATCATTGTGGCCCAGAGCTCGCTGCAGTAAGTCACAGTTTTGAAGATTTTTATAAATTCTTCCCTCTAACTCTTTCCAGGTTCTGAGGACGTACTGTTTGCCATCAAATTATCCAATTCTTGCCCACTGCACGCAGGGAAAAGACCGTACCGGACTCACTATCGCTTTAGTACTCTTTATCCTCGAGATACCCATAGAAGCCATCTCACATGACTATCTTATGAGTGAGGAGAAATTACTTCCAGAGAGGGAGAGCCGGCTTAAAGAAATTCACGAGATTGGTCTTAGTGATGATTTTGCTGGATGTCCTGCCAATTTCATCGAGAAGACTTATGAGTATTTGGAGAAATCATATGGTGGTGTTGAGAATTATTTGACGCATATCGGTTTTACGGAAGAAGAAAGAATAGCTCTCGTACGGGAACTAAAAGCATAAGTGTGACAGACAGTGGCTCTTTGATTTACGCCTACAGATGGGGTTGAGGTGGTGAGTGTAAAATAAGATAAATTCAACTAATTCTATACAGACTAGAAATGTGAAATTTTCATTGTCTCGGGGCCCCGAGGCTTCTTCTAATATTTGGTAGGCTCTTGAGTATCATTCGATGGATCTCAAGAACTTCTCAACGGATCTGCATTTTCCCCTTGATAACTCAATGAGATGCATACCTTAGTCGGCTGTATGACGCTATTGATCATTCTGTGGGGTTACTCTGATCTTATATATGAATTACAACCAACTCAAAAGCTTTGAGTTGCCCTCGGGTCATTGAACGTTGGAGATCAAAGTTGGGAAGTCAAGATGAACATATAAACAACCCAAGATCTTTCATCTTGTAAAGATACAAATTATATACAGATATCAATGGGGACTTTGTTCTGCTCAGTTCCAAGATATTTCAATGCAGCTCGACATGAATAATAAAGAGAGTTCCTTGGAGCAGGTGAGTATACAGTTATAAATGCGTATCTCAATTTCGATTTCTTTATATTGATATCGATGTCTATTCTAATCATACCAAGATCCTACTCAATTCATTCAACGTTCTATTCATGAATTATGTACAAAGCGGAAGGAATTTCTGATCATCAATCACGTCAATATGACTATCAGTAGCTCTCCGTGTATTAAAGTATCATTACATCCCAGCATACCATTACCCCTAATGATACTGTCGGGAAATGGATCATGTGACTTTTGGGCTGCTGTACGAATAATACATCTAACCGTATTAGGTGTACTAGCACTTTAAGGACATCTATAAAATCGTTTTTTATTCTATAGATTATATAAAGAATAATAATAATGATTATACAAAAAGAGATTTAAGTATTTACACTTTAATTAATCAAATTAATATTAATACTAATTAATAATATTACAAATTAGAGACCTTGGATTTTATAATTAATATTAGGTATTAAAAAATAGTTTTTGAAATTGATAAAAATTTTGAAAAAGCTAATAAATCAAATATAAAATCTATTAGATAGATTTTTATATTAATTTAACAATATTAAGGAATATATTTTTAGAATATAATTTTATTAGTGTTACAGGAGCTGCCTCTAGGGTCACGTGGAAGTGTCTAGAGTTCTCTCGAGGTGATTTAGACTAAACTTCAAGTAGGAATTCAATAGATTGTAACTAGTTACAATTCTTATAACTATAATAATAAAACTAATAATTGTTCTTAAACACAAAACTCTATATTATAATAAAATCCATTTTTTTATATAAATCTTCGTTTTATTTGGATAACTGAGACAGCCGATTGCTCCTAAAACGCTATTGTTTCTGAACTATCCATTACAGAATACTAATCCCGTGACTCTTAATGTTCTAACTTATTTTTTTATTTTAAAGCTAATTCTTTGGAATATTATTAATTTTAATAAAGCTTTTTTACTTACTATATTTTATCTTTTCTAAAACCTATTATCCTAAAAACTATATTCTAGGTTTTTAGGGTATTCTATAACTAATACTATATATATACTTAAGACTTTTTTTGGATACTTAATGTCCCCTGGTATATTATAGCTAAATTATTAAGGCTTATAATACCATTATAGTCTATAAATTGATGATTCTATAGCCTATTATTAATCCATTGTAATACTATTCCTTTCTTAATCTAGCACTTATTCCAAGCATTTATATTAATATATTTTCCCTTTTATATGCTTTAATAATTATGATATTTCTCTTTTTCATTATACTTCCTCTAAATACTAACAAAAAAAAAGAACAAATCCATCTTGTTCGTTTTATTAAACAAAAAGGTTTTACAATGCTTTTATGCTTATTATACAAGCGTATTGATTGCAAATGTATTGTTTCGCCCTCTAATTCTTCGCAATACAATAAATGCATTTATAATAACAAAAAATGCAATATCCAAAATCCATTTAAAAGTGATTAAAAAAGTTTGTTCTAATAGAAGAAGAGATTAGATCAAAAAAAAGAAAAGATTATAATTAAAATTCTGTGGTTGCGAAAACAGAAACGTTTCCTATTAAAATATAAGTCTAAAATGCTTTATTATAATTTACAAACTTTTAATAAATTAATAAAGGTAAAGAAAAAGGAGAGATTAAAAAAGGAAAAGATTAAAAAAGAGTATATTAAAAAAGAAACAGCAAATACTAATATTATGTTTGCTCCTACTAATTCTTTTTCCTTCAACTTTTTCGATTCTTCTTTACTTAAATTATCCAATGTGGATTTTAAGGCTTTATTAGTAGATGTGGGTATTTTAGGTAGAATGCCTATAGCTTTTTAGGGCAGCTAAGATCTTTTTTAAATTTCTATGTATTTTCTGAATATAGATAGTTTAATTATTTGATCAAATATTTGACCTTATTTCTAACATATTTGCAGTTTAGTATTATTTCGATATTGTATATAATGTTTGGGTTAACTAGTTCAATTTCTATAAATAGTATATTTTGGCGCTTTTAATGGTACTGGTTTGAATAAGAATATATGAAATACTAGATAAATATTTATTATATCTAATAATTTCAATTGATAATTAATTATTCCTATTACTTTATTAATTTTGAATAATCCTAATTTCTTATAATCAAATTTATTACTTGGTTTTTTAATTTCAATGTTTTATTGTAGCAAATAAACTTTATTCCTCTCTTTAAACATAGGTTCTATACTATATTTTGTATTATAGTACGCTATTATTCTGAAAAATATGAATTTTAGATTAAAAACCAGTTACTTTTGGAGATCTTTTAGCTATTTAATTTATATTATTGTTAATTTAACATTAACTTTTTATGGTATTGGAATTTTATACACTTGTGAATTAAAACTAAAATTAGTTTGTACTGGAGTGATTTTTGTAATTTCCGTTTCCAATATATTATATACAAATTATACTATAAATAATAATTTTATTCAATTATTTTATCAATAATTTATAATAATATTTAAAATATACTTTTATTGTTTAATTAATCCTTTCTATTTAACTATTAATTTGTAAATAAAAAATAATCAATAGTTTTTTTTTTAATACCCATAAATGCTAATAAGGTAATCCAAAATTTCAAAATAAAGAGCTTATCTCGATCCGAAATTATCTTATCTAATACTTTATATATACTTATTATAATCTTTAAGAATATATATACTAATTGCTTAGCATTCTATATTTCTTTAAATAATATCATATATACGAATTTTGTTAGTTTATCTATTATATTAAATATCACATTATATTCAATTTCTATAATAGAATCCTTTAAAAGTAATAATTTAACCACAAAGTTCCATATAATAGATTTCTATAACTAAGAAGGTATATCTAAGATCTAAAACTGATTATATAAAGCATATCGTAATAATTTGTTTTATATACAGGTATTACAATTTCCAATAACTTCTTTAATTATTGTTCTTATTTGTGGGAAATAACTGATTTCCTATATTCTTATAAATATCCTTGCAATTCCTTAATATCCATATATTAGCAATCCATATTATTCTGTTATAAATTCTTTGATCATTTAATTCGGAATGTATACTTTTCCATAAAAGTATATGGTATTATTTTTTATAATAAATCCTAATTCTATTATCTTATATATATATATAGTAATAGCATTTTTATTATAATATAATTAAATCTATTTCTTAAGATAGTTTATCTTCCAATAAATATATTACTACAAACTATAATATATTATAAACTAATAATTCGCTATCTTTCTTAAATATAATGTATAATTTATATATTTTGTTTTCTTAATATTTTGGTTTTCGGCTAAAAGCGTTAATTCTAGCATTTTCTAATTCTTTGATATATAAAATTCTGAAATTATAATTAGCTATGGTCTCCAACTATCTGATCTATTATCTATTTAACTGCTTTATTATAATAAAATAAACCAAGTTCTTATGATTTGTATACATTTGTATTATATATTTCAATCCTTTTAAATATATTTATTATTTTTTTAAATATATTAATTATTATTAGTAATTCTTTATTATATATTTTCATAATTTAATTCAACTGGTAATAATTTTTGGGAATAAAATACAATTAATTAATATTTTTTATTCTAGCCTGGTTAACTTAAAACTACTTTTATAACAAAATCCAAGAAATCTATTTTCATTATAATTTCTTTCTTTAGGTTAAAAATCAATAATATTGGTTTTTTTGCTATTATTTGCTTAAATATATTAAATAATTTCTGTACTTTGGTAATCTATTCGAAGCTTTCTTAATCTTTTTTGATTAACATAGTTAAGAGTGTAATAATTTCTGAATAATCTTTAATAAATCTTCTATAGAAATTGATAAATCTTAAAAAGGATTGTACTTCCTTGATTGTAATCAATTACTTTTATTCAAACATTGCTTTAACCTTATCTTTATTTATTTTAAGCCTTTAACTTAATATAATAAATTCTAAGAATTTTATTTTTATAATATAGAATTCGTATTTGCTTAGTTTTATATAACAAATCTGCTTTAAATAAACTTTTAAGGATATTATTAATATTCTTAATATATTAAACCTTATTATTTAAATATACTAGAATATCGTTTAAATAGTATATATAGTAAGTATCCAAATATTGTAATAATACATTATTTATAAACCTTATAAAAATAGTTAGTATATTAATTAGTTCGAACAGCATAACTTGATATTTGTATAGCTTGTATCTTGTTTTGAAAGCGGTTTTTTATTCTTTGCTTTCCTTTATTTTGATTAAGTAATAATCATTATATAGGTCCATTTTAGTAAATATTGTAGTTCCGCTTAATCAATCTTTTAAATTCTATAACTAATGAAAATGGATATTGATCCTTTTTAATAAATATGTTAAGCTTTTTTATAATCTATAACTAGTTTATTAAATCCATCCTTTTTAAATACTTATATAATTAAACTAACCATTTAGAATGTGGATTTTTTAATCTATTCCTTAACTAAATTGTTATTAATATATTCTCTAAACCTTTTTTAATTTATTAATTAACATTAAATAAATTGGGATATATATAAGTATCTTACCTTCCTTCAATATTATTTTATAATCCTATAGTTTGTATTTTAATAAAGCCTTATAAATTCCTAATTCTTTAAAAATATATTCATATTTTTTGTACTATTCTAATATTATAAACCTTTCTTTTGCCTCAATTACAATTTCGTATTATATCATTGACTTTTATATTTGTAGAGAAGATATATTAACCTTCGCTTTTAATAAAGAACCCTAAACTGAATGTTTTATATCGCCAATATTGTTTACATTCAACTTCCCTTAATATATATTATATCTCACAAACGTCTTTAATATATTTTTATAATTACTTTTGTATTAATTAAATATTACAATTCCTTATATCTAATCTATTTTTGGATTATATACCTTTAATTATAGCATTCCTAAAATAATCTATTATTGACCCAATAGTATAATATTAAACTATATAACTTTTATATATTGGATTATACTCATTTATACTAAAATTATCTTCTACAAAATCTTTCTATTAAACTCTGCTAACTATCCATTAACTAACTGTAATCGATAAGGATATTGTTTTGTCTAAAATAGTATTTCCAAATACTTTACAGCTTCTAATACAATAAAATTTCCTGTAACCTCTAAATCTATTATAATTGATTGTATATATCCATTTATTTGAATTTTACAATATATTTATTCTATTTATCCTATAACATTTAACTATTGAATAACTTTGCGAACTTTTTATAAAGTTATATTAGAAATTAAATCTTTGTATATTATATTATTTTAATAATTCTTCGTTTTCCTTTTCTTAAGGAACCATCCAATTGCTTTTTTATTTGATTAATAGATTCTATAAAATTTATTATAATAAACTATTCAGTTTATTATAGCATAATCTGCTTCTATTTTGTTCTAATAACTTTCTTCTATTACAAAGAATATTGAAGTTTAATAATATTCTTACTCCCATATATCTATTACATTTATATCCTTTTAATTTCGTAATAATTCCTTTAATAATTATTGAAATTCCTTAATAATAAAAGTTTTAGTATTTTTGGATTTAATTAAGTTTTCTGAGATAATAAAGATAGCATTAAATTGGCTTTTGCCGAATTTAGATTTAAAGTTGCCCCTTTTTCTTTTTATCTTTTTACTTTAGTAATCTACTATTTAATACTTTGTTTTTTCTATATTTAAAATATAAATTGTTTTTTTTGTCTTCATCTCTTTTCTAAGTTATCATTCCCGTTTATATAGTATATAACATCTAATTCTATAGGATCTCTATATCTTTATAAATTATAATATGATCTATTCTTATTTTTATAATAACGCTCTTACTTCTAATTTCCTTAGGATTTGTATAATCTTTAACTTTATTAATATTTATAAAAAATAATTATCTAATTCAATGAAATTCTGAATTAAATCGTTTAAATCTGTATTTTCAATAGATCTTTTTAATTCTAATTTTGACTTCTAATTTAAATCCCTTACAATAATAATTTATAATAACGATTTCATTCTATTTAATTGTTTCAATATATTTTCGAAATTTTGTAATATATTTTAATATTAATTCTATCTATTTGAAATTAAAGATCTTATCTTCCGCTACCTCTAACTTATTAGAATTTTTAAAGATTTTATAAATTTCTGTTTTAAATTCTTTAAAACTATTAAAGATTGTTTGAGTAGATTATATACAATCTTTATCATTATATTTAAAATAATTGCACAAATATGATTGAATCTATTTGATTACTTCATTTTGGAGGTATAATATAGTTTATATATTCTTGAATTCCTTAGTAATGAATTTATCTTTATTGAATTAGAAGTAGATTTTAAATTGTAAGAGGAAAGTATTAAGCTTTTATTAATTACCTTAGTACTTGTTTAATAAAGCGATTTTAAATGTTTTATTAATAATAATCTTTTTTAAAGCATCGATCATTTCGATATCGTTAATATCTCCGGTAAACTAACCTGTAACAATAGCTCTAAATGCCATATTAACGGTTAATTATCGAATCAGTATTTAAAGCAGAAATAATATTTAAAATGTTATGGGAACTGCCTTTAGGATTATGTGGAAATATTTAGAATTCTTTTGAAATAGTTTAAACTAGATTTTAAATAGGAATTCAATAGGTTGTAATTGATTGCAATTCTTATAATTATAATAATAAAACTAATAATTATTTTTAAATATAAAGCTTTATATTATAATAAAACCCATTCCTTTATATAAATTTTTGTTTTATTTGAACAACTGGAATAACCGGTTGCTCCTAAAGCGCTGTCATTCCTAAGCTATCTATTACAAAATATTAATCCTGTAATTCTTAATATCCTAACTTATTCTTTTATCCTAAAACTAATCCCCTAAAATATTACTAATCCTAATAAAGCTTTCTTGCTTATTGTATTTTGTTTTTTTTAAAATCTATTGTTCTAGGAATTATGTTCTAGGTTTTTAGGGTATCCTATAACTAATATTATATATATACTTGAGGCTTTCCTTGAATGCCTAATATTCCCTGGTATACTGCAGCTGAATTATTGAGGCCTATAATACCATTATAGCCTATAAGTTGGTGATTCTACAGCCTGTTACTAATCCGTTGTAACAATTAGATAGAATTCTTTATAAAAAAAGATATATTTGAAAAATTGATTTTATTAAATAAAACGAAGTTATATTTACGTTTATTATATATTCTTTATATTGTATATTGTATAAAAAACCATTTTATTTTTTATTCTGTATTTTTATATTTTATATTTACATTTTACAACTTTTTACATTTCCATTCATTTCATATTTATATTTACGAAATGGCTATTCATTTATTTATTTAATTTTCAATGGTTATGGCAGTATATAATAAGTTGAAGGAAGAAGATTAGATCAATTATTACAATAATTAATATAAAACTATATTAATATATGATATAATCATTAGGGAAATCGATAAAAAGGATTTTTTGAGATATATTAAATACAAACGCAAAATATATGCGAAAAAGGATATATATAATGATAACTTTATTAAAATCTTTTATAAAGATTTTAAATTATTTACAAAAAAATGAATTTGCAATTATTTATTAATTCAATATTTAATAACTTCGAAAAACTCTTTGAATTAAAGAATTTAATATTATTATATTAAGGGTAAATGTGTAGAGTGGATTATATAAGCAAATGTAGAGAATAAATAATATATTATAAACAATGGAGTAAATTAAGGAAATTATGAAGAGTAATAATTTTAATATAATTAAATTCTTATCAAAAAAGATTAAAAAGATAATCAAGGACGGCAATAAACGAGATAACAACAATTTATCCAATAATAATAATAATGATTTGGATAATAAAAATAGTAAAAAAAAACGAAATAATAAAGGAAATCGAAGAGAATAATTAAATAATGAGAAAAATTAAAAAAATTCATTATATATGTTTAACACATTATTGAATTTATAGAAGTTTTATTTATTTAACAAGAAATATAAAGGAAACAATGATAATTTTGATTATAAAACTTTCAATTTTCTATAAAATAATTTGTTAAGTAAAACTTCTTATAAAACAGTTTTATTAAACATTTTTTATAATACTAAAAAGCAATATTTTAAACTTTTATTATTTTAATCGGAATAATTTGCTAAATACTTTCAAAAGTTTATATAAATATATAAAGCAGAAGTTTAAAGGAATTTAATATAAAAGAAATATATTTTATTTAATAAAATACAATTATTTTTACTATTATAAAAAAGAATAATAAGAATAAGACCTTTAGCAAATCTTTTAATATTATAGTAAAGAAACTATAAAATCTTTAGATACAATTTTAAAAGAAAATAAAAAATCTGATATATATATATAATAAGCTTATATTTATTTGTTAGGGAGTATTAATATACAATTTTGCTTGTTTTAATTCTATAAAGGATATACCAGGATTTATATAATAGTTAAAATAGGCTATTATTATATAAAAGAAATTATATAAAACAGAAGATTCAACCTTCTTTATAAACCGAAGATTTCGTAACAATAATAGTAATTATATATTACAAGGCTTTAATTTATATTTACTGAATAAAAATACATAATCCTTATATTCCCGGAATAACTTATTAGATATATATACATTATAAGGCCGAAATAACAATTTTGTTAAAAAATGCTAAATTTACAAAAAGAAAGGATATTAATTAATCAAGTATATTTTATAGAAACAAAAAGAGTATAAATAGAAATGGAGAAATCGATTTAGTATTAAAAGCAATAACAGCTTTAAAAAGCATTATAATTAATAATTAGTAAAGGTTAAAGGAAAGGAAAAGGATTTAGATCGGAATCAAAAAATAGCCATTTTCTTTTCAGATTTGGATCTTAAAAATCAAAAGGAAAAGGATTTATTTTTTATTAGTTTTGGATTAATTAATAATAAAAAGATTATTAAGAAATTGGCAATTTATACATTACAATATATTCTTTTTAATAAAAAAATATATAGAAAAATAAATAAAAAAACGTTTAAAAAAACGTTTTATATATATCAAAAAAGTATTCTAATAAAGAATTCTTCGGAATTTGTATTAATATAGAAACAGTCTATAGATCTACTATTAGAAATGGATAATTTAAAGTATAATAGAAAATCTCTAATACTATAATTAATATATTACAAATAGAAGCTATAAATATTAAATTCAGAAAGGGAGAAAAGAAGATTTCGATAGGATCTATTAATATTTCGATGTTTTTTAAAATAGTAAAGTTTTATATTCTATAAATAGATATATTGTTCTTATTGTTTTTGATTAATATAAATAGGTTTAAAATTGCTTTTGATAATTGTATAAATATTTTTTATACATTAAATAAGGAATTCTTAATTTATTAATAAAATAATCATCCATTTTTATTATAAAAGATTAATTTTAATAGTTTTATTTAGAATTCGATTTAGTGGAATAAATGCTATTTAACGGATATGGATCTTCGATAATTATATTAACATTTCAATTATCCATTAATTCAGAAATTTCATAAAGTTTTGTAACGAGTTGGATATAATAAAAGTTATAATGTTATTAAGTATCTTACGAAATATTGTGAATATTATCAATTTTACAGGAAATCATTTGGATAATTCAAGTTTTCATTTTAGGATAATATAGAATTCAATTATATTATTTTAGTTAATGTAATGTATATTGCGAATTAACCGATTCTTTACATTATTAACGAAATTATAAGGTATCAGACAGTTAAATAATTGAAGAATATAATAGCTAAAAATATATGGGATATATTGAAAGTATATTAAATTAACGTATATATTGAATCATTAGATTATATTATATATAATACAAATAAGAATTTCTTTAATAAAGAATTTATTTAGAATATTACATTAATAGCTATTACAATGAAATGTATATCAATTAAGGTTTATAATTTGATTGGATTTATAGAATAATATTATAAACTATTAAAATAAGTATATTATATTATAAATGAAAAAATGTTAGATTTTGAATTAACTAAAGATATAATATTATAAATAACTATAAAAGCTATAAATAATATAATTAAACCAAATAGCATTGTTCCTACTTTTCTAGTATACAGAATATATCCACGAATGATTATAATTAATATACTAACTACAATTATTATAAAATGAACTAATACAATCAAAAAAGCGATAATTAAGATTTGTAAAATTAATATAAGAAAACAAATGTTTAATACGCTTTATATAAGAAATAAATCATCTACATTAGCAATCTATGGACTACCTATAAACTTAGAAATCTTAATATAAAAAAAGGGAAAAGGAATAGAATCGGATAAGTGGATTAAACCTTATATTTTATTTTGTATGGAAAGGGAAACCTATACCGTTAAATTATCAAATAAATCAATAGATTTTAAATCAACATTTATAAAACCATTTTATATAAAATCCGAAAACGATGATAATACTACAAAGAAAAAAGAAAAAGTTGTATTTTAAGAAGTATTCCGTTTTTCAATATTATTAATGAATCGATTTAATTTGCAATTATGCTACAAATTGAAAAGCAATTTAAAGAATAAGATTAGTATAGTTAAGGATACATTTCAGATTTCAACTTTTCTTTAGAATGATAATACAAAAGAAAACGTTAATATTAATAAATTTAATAAAATATTTATCAATAATAATAATCCAATTTCAACGTATATTAAATCAAAACAAAAGGAAATTGACGGATTTATAGAGAATAAAATGTTTAAAATTATATTAGAATTAAAGAAGTTCCATCGGATATTAGGATTTTCACTTCGAAATTCGTTAATGAAATAAAGAATGAGAATATTAAAAAGGTATTTCCGAAATCTTGATTTGTAGTTTAAATATATAAAGATAATAACAAAACTAATGTTTTAACACAATCCCCTATTATTTAATATATTAATCAACATATTATTATTTTATTTATAATTATAATATATATATCATTGCCAAAAGTTTCAATATATTTGAGAGATATTATTTAAATATATATATATAATCTACTACGAATCTTAATAGAGTATTTTATATTTAAATATTTAAGAAGTTTAGATTGAAAAAGGGTTTTATTTTTTATATAATAAAGTTACTTTATAATATTCCTAAAGCAAAAAATCATTAGTTTAATATATATTATAGTTATTATAAAAAATAACTTAAAATAAAGTAATCTATATACAATCTATATTTTTTACATACGAATAAAATGGGATTCGGTATTATAGGATTATAAACGGATAATACTTTTATAATTGCAAATAAGGAATTTGCGAGATTAAAGTAAGAACAATTGGAGAAAGTATATTTTATGGTTAAGGATTGTGAAAAGCTTTAGAAGAATATGCTATTTAAGTTTAATAAAGAATTAATTACATTTAAAAATAATTATATTTATTTCAATTAGGAAAAGCAATATAATAATATATATATTATTTAATTAGAAAAAAATGGATATTTTAAATATAAAAGGAAAGAAGCGAAAGAACGTTATATTGAAGAATTAATATATTGTCCAAAAAGCTTAAAAAGTATATATTGCAATTGTATATTAATTGGAAGTGTTATATTATTTTTCTATTATTGTCTAAGTAATTAATCCAAAAAAAAATGATATCAAAAAGTTGAATAAGATTTTTAAATAACAAATAAACAATTAATTAAAAAGCTTTAACTTTGTTTCTTTTAATATCGATTTAATTAAATTGATTATATTTATAAATGTATTATTTGTAAATAACCTTAATTTCTTTTTTCAAATAGGATATATTATATGTTTTATTAATAAATATAATAATATTAATATTATATATTGGATATCCATCAAATATAAAAGAATTATGAAAAGTGTACTAGCTTTAGAGTTATATAGATTAATATTCGGCTTTAATATAAAAGCTGTGATTAAGGGATTTATTAATATTATTATAAAGCCTAAGAAACAGATTCCATTTATTATCTATATTGATTCGAAGTTATTATATAAATTATTGATCAAATTGGATATTACAACCAAAAAGAGATTTATAATTAATATTATATCATTTTATCAATTATATAAGTGTAAGAAGATCATAGAGATTAAATAAATTGATAATAATTCCAATCCAATGGATATTATAATTAAGGATAGGCTTTGTTAAGTATTGAAGGATTTAATTAATACTAATAAATTGATAATCAAGAAATTCTAATAAATAAAGAGAAAAGATTAAGAGTTAAGTACATAATCTTTTCATTTTTAAATAATTATTAGTGTTAGGAAATGGATTATATAACTTTTGGGTTACTATACAAATAATATGTTTAACTATATTAAATGTACTAGCACCTCGAGGACGTTTATAAAGTTGTTCTTTATTCTATAGATTACATAAAGAATAACAATAATGATTATACAAAAAGAGATTTAAGTACTTACACTTTAACTGACCAAGTTAATACCAACAGATACCATCACAATCCCGAGTCAATTTGATCAACCACATTAGTTCCACTAAATTTTGCCCACTCTCGACATGTTTGGGCCATCACATATGGAACTTGTCTTTGTTTCACCAGATCCGGCCGTTCCAACGTATTGATCAGCATCCCCGCACTCAGATGTATACCTATATGGCAGTGCAGAGGCCACACACCAGGATTATCCGCCATATACTCTATAACAAGATATGAGGGAACATCTGGACTACCGGGACTCATCAGAATAGTATCTCGACGTTGCGGGTTTTCTGGATTAACGATTTGACCATCCCATTCTCCCGTGCCAACGGCGAGAACCCAGAAGTCATGGCCGTGGAGATGCATGGGATGATGGATGGGAAATATATTTTGGATGACCATGCGGATGGATGTGTGGTTTCCGAAGTTATACACATTCCAGCTCGGATCTTCGGGGTACGATGTGTTGCCGGAAGACTCGAGGAGTAAAATGGGAGCACTAGGAGGTATGTCAGTACGACCGCTAGTAAGGATGAGATTGTAGGCAATGGCGCTACATACTTGTAATCTCCACGGAAAGTGGAATTATTCACGTAAAATAGCAGGATACCGGAGGCGTTGGGGTAGGCGTTTAGCTCGATTGATTGGATGAGCGAAGGGGTATCGGGTGGAGTTAATGCATAATAGGGCGTGGTAGTGTTCAAGGGATCCTATCACCAACATCAGTATGTGTTCCCATCAGCAGAGCTTCTTTATCGAAGAAGGAATGGCTCACATTCAGGCAATTGTTGCTATCCCATGAATAACCAGTAGTAGCTGGTTGCGACGATGTATCTGCTTCAGGGTAGTAAATAGAAGCAAGTGCATGAGAGTTCACAGTCGCCAATTGCATGCAAGAAACGTCTAGATCGGATCTCATCCAATACGAACCATCGGCACTGCCAGTAGCATTAATCAGAACATCGGCACGCTGTCCCAGTCCAAGAGTGACAACATTCGTCGTGTATGGCTGTACTGGTACGTAATCCTGCGCAATAATGGTCATGGAATGGCCGTCGATGGAAAACTTCTGGGTTCCTGAACTCCCGGTATTTATCAGTCGTAATCGATGGACTTTTCCTTTTTGGAAGGCAAACTTTGCGAGTGAAGCGCCGGGTGTACATTTTGTTCCGTTGGCGATCGAACTGCAGTTAGTGGTTCCTTTTCCATTGATGAGGTTGTTGCTGACGGTTGGAAAGACCAATGGTACGCCAAGTCCTTGCTTAAGTACCTCATAGTATGAGGTGTATATATAATCGGACTGGATTGGGATTAGCAGTCAGAATCGATGAATACATACTTGGATACTTACGAGGATTACAGGGCCAAGATCGATGTCGTAAGGTAGTTGTGATGGCCTTCGGCATGGTTAGTTTTGTTTGATCAAAGTTACACGACTATTTACGGTACAGCAAGACACTTACCCATAAACTACCATAGGGCCAAAGAGCCCATCGGCATATTGCCCACTCACATGAGAGTGGTACCATCCACTTCCAAAGCTCTCAGCTCTGAATCGGTATGTAAATGTAGACCCGGGAGCAATTGGACATTGTGTCACAGCCGGTACACCATCGTACCAAGGGTTTTCCTTTTGTGGTTGTCCATGCCAGTGAATCGTGACTCCTTCTGCAGTGCTTTGGATGGCGTTGGTAACTTCTACCTCGATCGTATCTCCCCAGTTAGCCTCGACTAGAGGACCGGGAAATTGATCATTGATGAGAATGAGGCTCTTCTCAACTCCATCGGGCGCTTTGGTAGATCGGGAAATTGTCCATTTGTAGCGCCTGACGACGCCGGTATGGGGAGGATTTCCCCCAGGCTGTGTGTTCCCCCACGGAACGCCACATGGTAGTGGCTACCCAGTTATCTGTTAGTCATTTGAACAATACTTGAAGAAGCAGAGAGTCATTTCCATACATTGTCTGTTAGAAAAAGCGGGAGGGTGCTAGTGTTCAGCAAGCCATAGGATGAAAGTCCTGTTTCATGATTAGGTCGAGATACAGAACGCCAAGCTTGCACGAAGGATATCTCTGCTCACCATTACTTTGATACTGTGAAAGAGATGCTGCTATTGGTATCATGGCAAGTATCGCCATGAAGATATGTGCACATGACCATGGCATTGCGCTAGGATTCCAAATCATCGTCATGGTTGAGAAGTGCGAGAGAAGGAGTAGGAAATCGAAGGAGCAGTCTTTTTTTCAAGCCTCCTTTCATCTACTAGTATATCCGTCCTGCAAATCCTTCGTCTATTCCTCACAATTATATAATCACAGTCATGTTAAATGAATGTCAGAGCTAATCCACAATGCTATATTGTGCCGATATCACTCTGCAGAGTTGAGATGAGAGACAGCATTGAGTAAAGATGGATCTTGGAGTTATGGGTACATGACCAGAGCGATTAGAATTGGATCTGCTCAATCCTCAGCAGGTACGTGTATTATGGAGAACACCAATTTGAGGATCTCAAGGCCATAAGCAACAGGATAAATCAGCAGGAATCGGACACGCCATCACACCGTTACACCGTACCGTTACACCGTATTACTCTGTAAATTGCAGATGCTATACAGCTCAGCCTCAATCTAGACTCGACGTCGCTTCTATGCGTGGAAGAGGAAGTACACGAGTATCTAGTAAATCGACTATGAGAACATGGGAAGGTACAGATAAGAGGCCTAGTACATGGTTGATTCTACTGCATGTACTTATAATTAGGTAAGATTGAAGGATTCTATTGATATGTCGTGGTGTGGTCTAGTCTATATCTTATATCGATGCGACACCATTTTTGTTCTAGTTTTGTTTGGGAGACTCTAGAATTGCTTCAGATTACATCTTCCTCGTGAGATAATCTTACGAATTCAGGAGTAAGACTCGCATGGAGATCCTATTTAGTGCTAGGCGTGTAGTCAATATGAAAACCAGGCGTAAAATCCCATCATAGTAGCTATCCTTGAATATACTTTCGGCTGATCCAAATCATAATAGTCTAAGGGCTTACTCTATCAATAAATGTATTTTGCGTAGCGTCTGTAGTGTAAAAGTGGCATGCCAGACAGGCACTACAAGTGCAGAAGGCCCATACATGAAGATTCACGAAGCATCACTAGCGTCAGTTAGCGATACCTAGATTTAGCACAATCGAACGTCTAATCCTAGACAAAACTTGGCGTCCACAAATTCACACCTACCCGGACTCGTACGGTATGGCCGGCGGTCCAGAAAGTACATGATCTCGAGCGCCAAGAAACCAGGGTATTCGTCCACTTGTTTGTTTCCCACCATATGCCACGAGCCCTTGAGCGTATCCGGAAATGTTGGCAACACGAAATTCTCAAGGTTACAACGGCACGCTACTCCAGCGCCACCAATATTCTTATATGGGGAATGCTGACAGGTGGTGGGACGTGGAGACTTTCATTGGCTGATGAAGTGCAGTGCCAGTAACCGAAGCTGCAGGAAAGCTTTCAACTCAATATGCTATAGCTAAAATAAAGGGGCAAATTAAAGGCCAATTATATTATTCTTTTTCGAAAATACCTTTATTGGAGAGTAAATGCTCTAATAGATGTTTCTGTAAAGTCTGTTATACTGGATTTTATCGTACTAGTGTACTAATTTGAATGTTTTTTTAGCAGCACCTGTACATGTATTGATATTATCTACTGTGACCTGGTGGCCCCATCAACTCAACATAACAAATGAAAAATGTTTTCGTAGGTGCCATGTTTCGCACAGTAGACAAAAAAATCGTTGGAGCATCTGACAGAGAGTGTGAAGATTAGAGTATTTTTTTATTGATAGAAATGTACAAAAGTCTAAATTAGCTATATCCCTAATCTTGTTTCAAGACCGCCTCAAACAAGAAACCACTTCCAGGTCTCGCAACCTTAGGCTCCCAAACCTTTACCAATTCGAATCCCTCACTCTCTAATAATGCTCTGAATTGCTTGGTCGTACGATCAGTTGCGGCAAACAAGCTCATCATGACGAAATCGAGTTTGACTTGATACAAACCAGCATTCGTATCAGGAACCGCATTTTCACTTAAGAGAAGAATCGAATCTTTGTTCATGGCATCGCGAATGTGCTTGAGAATAGTTTTGCACTCTGCATCTGGCCAATCGTGGAGGACGGTACCGAGGAAATAGAACTTGGCGCCCTTGGCAATCTCGGGTTGTGGGTCGAGGAAACTGTGTACAACGCGTTCGATGGCGGGGTCTAGCTCTTGGATGCTAGAGATGACTTCGGGGAGGTCCTCGAGAACGAGGCGGCCGGGAAGTTCGGGGAACTTGGCGTGGAAGTCGCCAATGTTGATTCCGATGTTTCCACCAACGTCAACCATAAGAGGGGCTTTGCCGTCGAAGGAAGTTCCAACCTTGGATACTACTGGGTAATACTCATACCATGGCTCGCCACGATCCATGCGTTGCAACATCATGGTGGTGTTAAATGCCACAGCTTGCTCTGGCTCTGTCTTCAGCCAATCATAGTATTGAAGCTTGGTGTTCATGGCATATTGGAATGGGCCATCGTTGGTGTTCTCTGGATTTTGGTACTTAGTCTTCTTGAGATATTCTGGAATCTTGATAAGAACTTCATTGGCCGTGACACTATTTCGTTGGGTAAGCTTTTGAATGGTAATAAGGTTATCCTAAGAAATACATACATATGAAGGACCGCCTTTGGCAGAGGCGATGCATCTGAGAAAGCCGGTGCGAAAGGACCGTTTGCATATTTGTCCTCTCCAACTTCTTTGAAGAGACCCATAGCAGCCAAAAGCTTCATGACTCTGCTGACCAATAATTCTGCGGCTCCGGTTCTCGTTGCGATTTCTGAAACCTCCAGCTCTCCTCCACCAATGGCGGCCATCGTGTTGAAGATGCCTATGTCGATACCAAGTCGTAGGCCAACTTGTTCATGTGCCTGATATGATCAGCATATATTCGTCACCAAAAGCATGCGAGACTCACACCAAAGATTACCCGAGTTGTGAAATCAACCGGTGTCTCGACTACAGATCTCAGCTTGTCAAGACCGGCCAAGAGGGCTACCCGTTCCTCGTTGCTGATAGCATCAGGAGCGGGTGGGTTTCCAACCACTTCATTGATTTGTTTGATAAGATCGGTAACAGCCATGATGATTGAAAATTTAAGATGACTTTGGTGGTGGTGTTATTTTGAAGTAGTTGAAAAGAATGCTGGAGGAGATGTACGATATTAAAGTGAGATAAGGAAAGCTTCAAGTATGTTGAATTTGTTGAAGTTACCATGCACTTCTAGATCCTACATACCATGTTTGATATTAGGGGTAATCACTCTAGGGGAACAGTAAGAAGGCAGATTTACATCTTCCCACACTGTTACCTTACTCTTCAACAAAATAGCTGTGCCTCATGCAGCCTTCTGCCAACGAATAAACCTACAGAACTGCGTCTCACGCCTGAAAGCGACGCAGGCTAATCTGCAGTCAGCCAGTACAACGTGGGCCCCAGTACAACGTGGGCCGCAGCAATTATCCAGTGATGGGTTGATCAGTTCACCGGAATGTAACGGCGAGCTACATTAGACCCACATTGAGGAAGCTAGAAACAGCCCCAACCGTTGGAACAAGGTATAAGTGACTAGAGGAATGTACTTCGTAAGCCAGTAAGCAACCAACCAACCAACGTTAAATTCTTCTTCCCAATCGCACATTTTACACCACCTTCAACCATTTAGCATGAGCCCCGGTATCTTCAAACGGAAACATGAAGTCCATTGTATTGAGGCTTGTTTGGCAAGCTATTCTGAATTTCTGAGTATAAATTTGAGGATGGAAAATGCCAAGATTTGATTACATCAGCCTGCGGAAGGATTATTCGGAGAATCTTGGTGGGGATGTCTCAGTAATCCAGAAGTTCTACCCGCCTGATACCTCAATTTAAAGCTCTGTTCCTGGATCTAGCCAATCTCTTGCATGCCATGATTGGTCCACCAGTAGTCTGACCACCATCATTGCAAGAGCGCCTGGTAGAGATAACCTTAAAGCTTGGACCGCTCAAGTCAACGTCATCGTCGGACCATATGCATTTAGCCAATACAGTATGATATATAAACGGTTTCTCTGACCTTGAGCCCCTGTGCGCCGAAGGATTCATAATCTGTATACCGTCACAAAGTAAGCTTATTTTTTCCCCCCCTCTTTAACCAAAATGCCGGGTTTTGTGTGGCACTTGGTTTCTTGCATGCCATGCATATCGGCAGGATGATAATAAGATTCTAGATTGGCTGACGCGGCTTGGCCCTTCAATAGGTGACAGCCTTTACCGAGACATCATCTCGTGATATTTTTGCTTATTCTCAATTCCATAGTATAGTGCTTATATTTTGAAATTGCCACATCGCCGGCTGAGGTGAGACCGATGGATTGGTCTCCCCTTAAGGTTTAGCGAGCGAGCCGGTCTCAAAACATCGACTAGCCAGCTATTCATCTATCATCGTCGGTTTCCCTCTTACGTTTATCCCAAAAGGGTGATTACAAGCTTCAGCAAATATTCATTTTTGTTATCTAAATGTTGCAACACCATCCATTAAAGATGCATGGTCCACTTAATCAGATTCATGCAGTAAGTAATGTCCAATTCGGTACATTTTCCGAAAGTGGGATAACATCATTACTGTAATAATTTCCTAATTTAGATATATACCAGCATTAAACTCGTGATTTGATCCACCACAATCTACCTCGAATGTCCATAGGAAGTTTTGAACTCCTCAGGCGTTTAGATTTCAGATCAATCCTTACAGAGCCCTACAAAAGTAATACAAGTCAAGAAAATCCCCTCCATTAGCGCGCATATAGTAATACAGTGGCATCAGCTCCCCACAAAATATACATGGATCAAATTGCAAAGTAGTAGCTTCATCAGCCTAATGCAATCATAGCCTTACACGCCGCTGCCAGAGCGTGCACTCCGAGTCTCGATGTCCACCGAAAGTTCGACGATAATCTTGTCCTCAGAATGATCTGTGAGATTAACCCACGGGCTTTTCGGTGTAGCAACGCTTGAAAGTCTCGAGCTCTTCCAAAATGATCCTTTCTTGTTCGCAGACGCCTGGGTGGATGATCCATATGTGGGTCTGGAATTTGATTTTGATGGCGCAATGGATCTTTTGTTTACTATGCGTTCATACAATGGTCTTAATGTTGGCAGGCAACCACAGATGATGATAAGATGAACTTCGACCCTAATTAAGTAGTCAGAAAGTGATTGATACAATGGCTAAGACTGGTACTTACGTCGTCCAAACGAAGATATCGAAAGTTGCCCCTGAAATCAATTAGCATAGAAACTGATGCAGCTGTGAGAACGATGCACATACATGTTGGGTCTGTTTGATTTGCGAATTCCTTTAGCTGTTGTGTTTTGATCGCCGCAGCAATACCCGCTCTATTTTGCAGTCAGAAAATTATCTGCAGGGCGCATAAGTTTACCAGTGACTTACAGGATACCCATGCTAAGCAATACAGCAAGTGCTACCTTCTGTTTTGGTGTGATTGCGAGTTGCTTGATCAACGATACAGGCAATAATGCATAAGAAAAATCGATAAAGGTACCAAAGGCTTTTTGGGGATTAGTGAGACTTCATTAAAAACATGGATAAGAAGGCATTTACCGCCGTGAGTGACTGCAATATCCGGGAAAACCTGGTTACTCCAACATTTCATATCTGGCGTAGGGTTCCACAACGCGGATGTTGGCGTGCATTGGATGTATGTAAAAATAACAGTGAGAATGCTCCAAACTGCGTATGTACCCATGGTAATATAGATGAACCATTTTCGGTAAATAGTATGTGGACCAAGAATTCTCTTCATCAAAACCCCCACGCTCAGTTTCCCAAGGGTTGGGGATGTAATACCAAAAGCCTGGGCCACGAAGTTCAACTTTACGGTTTCAATGACTTGGGCGGGAGTGAGATAGAAGACGTGACGGCAGCCTCCGTTTGTAGCATACACTGTGGTAACAGCAATTGCTCCGATGAAAACCATCTATAGGTTCAAGAAGTTAGCATCAGAGCGCCATCGTTGCAAATATGCAATCTCATACTAACCATGGACCCAATCATGAGAAAATCGTCGACCCCAAGGCTCTTCATCTTAGTTCTGATCCATATGCGTAGGATAAGGAATGGTACAGTGCAGATGAGCGGCGTGTAGATGATTGCATACAGGGTGCGTGATCGGTCGGCATCGCTGGGTAGCTTGGCGGGATCCATATTTTCTGCGAGTTAGAGAACCAAGGTTGGAGTGGTTTTACATGTACCGTGGTGAGTAAAAGATGCAACATTGATGAGGAACCAACATGATATTTAAAATGCTTCGAGAAGTTCGTTGATATCCTCAAGTCAGCTTGCCATTGATCCTCTCGAAATAACATAGATCTAAAAAATCCTGTTCAATGCCACAAAGGCTCGAACCCCCTGGAACTTTTGTGTGATACAACCTCCAACGAGAGCAAAATCCCAAATCGTACATTTTTAATTTCTTATCTGGATAGTGCAAACAATCTGACGAGAAGGATTTTCTCCGATCATAAGCAAGATCAAATAGAGAATCGAGACGCGAATTTTTCAACTGCATGAGACTAGTTCATGGTAAAGTTTTGCTGGGTATTCTTCGCGTGGCTTTTCTCCAGCCTTCTTTAATGTGACCACTTCTAAAGATAGAAACTGGTAAAATACTGGCGAATTGGTTTCCCTGTATCTGATATGTAATCGCCAGGATCGTTTTTGGCAATGGGGCTAGAAGTAACGACTTGCTTGTTTGCATACTCGGTTGAAGGAACTTCTTGATTTCATAGCATTTCTGTTCATATCATCAGCGCTGCACTTTGTTCCTTTTTGTATTGCTTCTCTTTTATATCAACCATCGCAAAAGTAACCATGGCTGCAACACAGACCCCCGCTCTCAAGAATTATTGGGCGCCTTATGCGCAACTCATCCGGTTTGATAAGCCTATTGGTGTTGTGATCATTCACTTCCCCTATATCGTAGGATCACTCTATGCAGCATGCATTTCCAAGCCCAAAATTCCATTGCAAGATATCGTACATGTCAATTTTGTTTTGTTATGCGGAACCTTCTTCCTCCGTTCATGGGCATGCGCATGGAACGATATTACCGATCGAGACTTAGATAAACTGGTCGAAAGATGTAAGCAAAGGCCGATGGCCAGCGGCAAGATCTCAGTGAGGAATGCCTGTTTGTTTACAGGATTCCTCTGGCTCGTCTGGCTGGCATTGATGCAAAGTCTCATTCCATCATCTTTAGCTTATACAATGCCCTTAACCGCCCTTGCGGGTGCATACCCGTTCACCAAAAGATTCACGGCATATACTCCAGTCTTCCTAGGCGTTACTTTCGCATGGGGAGTTTTTGTGGGGTTTGCAGCGACGGGCATTGATCTTTTGCAATTAATCCTCTCTAGCCAAGAATCTGCCTTGACTATCATTGGTGCACTATTGCTCTTCTTCTATTACACAATATGGACTGTTATTTTCGAGACAGTATATGCTTTCCAAGATCTCTCCGATGACACAAAAGCTGGAATACATTCCATGGCAGTCCGTCATCAATTCCACATTCGCGAGCTGTTAGGAGTACTCGGCATTGCCCAAGTTACAATACTGCTCGGTCTGGGAAGAGAGCTGGGGGCTGGAAGTTGGTATTCCTATATTGGCCCTCCATTGTTCAATATTGCCATGCTATTTAGAATGATCACAGCCATCGATTTTAGAAGTCCTGAACAATGTCGGTGGTGGTTTGGTCATGGTCCACTCATGGCAGGGAATGTGATGGTTGCAAGCTTGTGCATCGAGTATTTAAGGAGAATTGGTATGACCTTTTATATCAATCTCAAAGATATGCTGACAAAATACAGATACAAATATATGGGTTTCAACGGGTAGTTCTTAGGAGACTAAACTTTGGAGTCATGATATCCATCCAAGCGAGAAGCATTTGAGCCATTTCTATGTTCTAACCAGATGTTTGGTATCTTGAGGTCTTTTATCAAATTGATTGGGATCAAACAATCGTTTTCTGTTTGATATAATCATGCCACACTTTTTCAGTAGCCTCCACAGCATTATGATTGTACAGCCAACTGCGCAGGAAGGGGTCTTCCAGGAAATTTGGAGAGCCATCAAAAGATGGCTCATGTAATAACAATCTATCTCTCTCTTCTTGTTCTAGTCCGTCCTTTATAGCATATATGTTACGAAGATCTCTGCTACGATTTCTGCATAGCAAAGCTCTTGGTCGTCGAAGCGTGTCATAAATTCTGAGTAGTTCGGGTATCTGAGTCTTACTTGTGATTTTGGAAAATAAGACTCCGAGAGCTGCAGCGTCTTCAAAAGCCATTGCTGCACCTTGGGCTCTACGATTGATTTGTTGTAGTTAGTTTTATTTCATTTGAATTAGATGCTAGGTTATCCTACAGATATGGTGGGGATCCATGTGCAGAATCCCCGAGAAGAGCGAAATGCCCGGAGGGGTGTACCCAAGAATTGCACTCTCGGGAATACATCATCGTTCGTTTCATCCACTAGAACGGTGGAAGATTAGTGGTTGACAACAACAAAAGCGTTTGGGACACTTATTACTGACCGCCGTTGGCACACTCAACAGTTGGTGAAACTGCGGACTCCAATCTCTAAATGCTTCATGCACAATGTCGGACTCAACAGGGATAGGGCCCATTGACAATAAAGAATCAGGCTCATGTTGATGAGTCAATACGATATTGAGCAGATTGCCTTTCTTGATGGGGTAAGTAACTGTATGACCTCCGGGGCCAATCCACATGTTGATACTATGGACCTTCACTAGCTCAGCAAGACCTGGATGCTTAGCTACGTCATCAGTCTTTACAGTTGCCCGGTAAATATCAAAACCACTATCGTCCAAAGGGTCATCTCGACCAAGTAAAGATTCACGACAGAAAGACTTTTCCCCATCGGCCCCAAGTATAACATCGAAAATACGTGTAGTTCCATCGGCAAGATCAAGCGCCGAGATATCAAAATTGATCCTTTGTATTGTGGCACTAAATTCTACCACAGCTCCGAGTTTGGTTGCTTCTCGGAAGAGTAAATTCTGCAGCTCAGCTCGATGCGTTATAAGATAAGGCGTCTTGTAAATATCTCTGAAATCTGGGCTGATGGTTGTACTAGAAAGAATATCTGATTTGTATGAGAACATTCTAGCAACTTTAGGTTCGATGGAGACTTCTTCTAGTTCAGAGAGAATTCCCCATTCTTTGAATAAGACGGTTGCATTGGTTGCAACATTAATTCCTGAATAGCAAGATGGTCAAAAAACAGGATTCCAGAAAGAATCTGTGCAAAACTAACCGGCTCCAATCTACAAATTATATTAGCCTTGAAAATGATTCGGCTCGATCATAGAAAGCACACCTCTTTAAGCTCCGAGGAAAGTTCAAAAACTGTGACTTCGTGGCCCGCCCTCTGGAGACTGATAGCCGTTGCGAGACCAGCTAGACCAGCTCCAATGATAGCGACTTTGCATGAGGGCCTGATTGTTTTCTCTGTATCGATGAGACTGGTATAAGCCATTTCAATGTTTTGACTGATCGGCTTCCAAGAACTTCTAGAATATTGCGAGGAGAGGAACGGTGTAAGTGAGAAACTTTCAAAGAACTATCTTTTCTTGTATATATACTTTCCCTGTAGACCAGGGTAAGAGTTCTGAGTATCTTCATAGGTAGCCGGTTTACTGTATCAAACTTGGCCAGAGCTAAAGAACAAACCAAGTTCGTAAAGCCAGTAGCCGATTCATATGAAGGCAATCAGGGGCAACGTCAGCCCGATCAGCGAGGACTACTCGAGTGGATGGATATGCTACTGGCTCCACAAAGTGAGACGAATTTTCCGAGGTACGAACATGAAGGATCAAGCATTAGCTCAGAGCTATACGTTAATAACCCACAACCTATAAGTGGAAGTTCTCCCGTGCCTTTACTTGATCTAGATCATTTCACCAAAATCCCATTTCTGCCTGAGTATCTCATCTAGCCCCAAGGTTCCCGGAGAACTCCAGCAAGTTTGAACCTTTGATGTGTAGAAATGATTAGAGCTGGTGGCTTGAACAAGGAATCGGACAATACTCTAATATTCGCAATGGTGAATTGAGCATGAAAGTCAGATAATCAGAAACAAAAGGATTAAGTATATGTAAAGTACGTATACCATACTTTGAAAACTTCTGGACACCAACAATGTTGGCACAGCTCAGAGCAGGTCGTAAACTTTCAGTTTGGTCAATGACATGTGATAGTATATAACGTGATGAAAAGCTACTGGAAAGGTACATTTTGTGAATGATAATTATGTGCTCATCAGTCAACCACCTTGATATATATTGCTAATGTATCTAGAGTTCGTGAATGAACCTCGTTACTTAAAATTCCTAGTAGTGATGGAGGCTAAGCCACATCTAGCGACACAACCAACAACATAGCTTTCAGCCACAGAACACCGGTGAAGACCTCAAGAAATATCACTCGAATATCACAGTCATTAGGGTATGTGAATACATTCAATATTGACCTCAATGCCGTGACTCTTACTTGTATGATTCTGATTTACGGCGATGTCAAACTTCAGGCGTGCCCCTGTTGGGGGTAGCAATCGAAGTAGCATCCTGAGTTCTTTAAGAGCTACCGAAATGGTCGGCAGCAATGGCAGCAAGCCTGTTTTACCTGCTGAAATAATATCTACGATCCTTGACTACCTACCCATTCCAGATCTCATGAAATTTGCGCGCGCATCAAAACGAATGCAAGAAATGGTATATGAAGATTCGCGGTGGGTATCAAGACTGAAATCTATGGGTGTGTGGAATGAAGGAGAAGCTAGAAAGAGATTCGAAGAAGTACTGAGGAAAAAGCGAGAGATGGTACGAATACGGGCAGAAGAGGATAGTAAAAGAATTGGGATTGGTGTTGGTGGTGGAGCAGGTGCGAATACTGGTGCTGGTGGGATGAGGAAGACTAGCACGACATTATTTGATGCAGGAGAGGAGGAGTTACGACAGCAGCGGAGATCTGCAGAGATTGCATTACAGAGTGCCAGAGGACTGGCAGATGGATTTGAAACATTGTCGATATCAGGGCAAGGCCATATGAGTCTGCCACCCCCACGAACTCGAACGCCAATGCAAGACCCAGAAGCCCTTTTGAATGTATTTGCGGAGGTTAAATCTATACGTGGGTCTGCGAGACATGAATATGGAAAGATATATGCAGCACTAGGGCCATTTTATTACGATTTGGCTAGATCTAGAAGTCATGTTGATCCGGTATTATTTCGAGTATACCGAACACCAGAACAACAGGCCCAAATGCTAGCTCATCTCCAGGTATTTTCGCAGAGTGACTGGGCTCAAGGGTGGAGACAACGAGAGGAGAGATTAGTTACTATGACGGGCATTTTTGAGACCGCGGTTTTACGAGAATTCGAACAAGGTTATGAGGTATGGGATATTGACGGGAGAATGCGGCGCTATGCTCATGTATTGGGTGTATTGAACGGGGGACATGCTGGCATAGAACTATTTGTTCAGAAGCATCCAATATTTTCCGACAAGGACGTTCTGGGTCACTCAATGGATTGTATCAATCAGGCGGCATCCGACGCTATTACTCTAGAGCCGTCACGGGAATTCTTGGAAAAGTTGTCCAAGAAAGTGAACGAACAGGCAGATATAATCGATAGAGTCTTTCCTCCTGGTGAGGATGTTTTGCAAATCTTTTTAGATAAAACTGCTGAAGATATTCTCATGGAATATGTTACTCCTTTATTTGATGAATCTCACGAACGAAGCATTGTATCTTACCTACAAGCTGTTTCTGGCATTTTTGAACAAAGCATGCAGTTTGCATCTACACTTAGACCTATTAGGAACTCAGGAAAAGACTTCTTTGATAAGGTTAAAGCTGTCATAGCACGAGTATTTGAACCTCACGTAGATCTCTACCTCTCAGAAGAACTTGACTATTTCAAAAGACTTGCTGAATCAGAAGTACGAGATTGGGAGACGAAGCTCTCAGCTCAGGATGCTTCAAAGGAGTCATTCTACATGGGCAATGTTAATCGTGTTGCAGACAAGAAGGATTTTATGAGCTCATTCAAGAAGGTTATCATGATGCCTGTCAATGTTCTGCCCACAATGTCACCCTTTGGTGTGACTAAACCTGTGATAGCACCCCAGGCAGGGAACAGATCAAGCTTACAGGTACTAAGTGCGAGTCAGTCACCAATACCTTCTCGACCAAGCACCCCATCATTACTACCTGGTGCAATATCGGTACCACTACCTTCAGAAGCGCCTACAGATGAACTTGCAGCTAAAGCTGCTCTAATGGCTTCCCGGCTGGAAGGAATTCGATCACTCTTCAGCATTGAGGTTGCGCTGGACCTCACTCATTCCGCCAAGGCGAGTATTGAACGCGCGGCTCTATTCGTTAGACTAGGAGGCCAAACTGGTGAAGAAGCTCGAGAACAGTGTGAAGCAATATTCGTAGTGCTACTTCAAATTCTTGGCACGAGGCATGTCAAAACTGGATTTGACAAGGCTGTGGATCATCTTTCGAAATATAATCCTAGAGAGATTAGTGAACATCAACAGGGCGTAGTAGTACCTTTGATGACATTTTTGGAACTTGTCAATGTGGGCGACTTGATCTCCCAGATGATAGATGTCTTCTACGAACAGCAACTCGCAACAACAAAACTCGCAGACAGAAATGATTTTCTTGATCCCGCAGTCAAGGCCAAGAAGAAATTCGAACAAATGCTAGATGAGCGAGTTGCAGCCGGCCTGAACAAAGGTATTGACGTCTTGATGGACGAAGTTGAATATATCTGCGGCACGACCCAACTGCCCACCGATTATAATCCTCCTGACTTCGATGCCACCGGCACAAACCATGATATTGACATTGGACCTACCGCTACTGCAGAACAGGTCGTCGCTCTCGTAGAATCCCACACCAAAATGCTTACCGGAAGTACCGACAAAACCATGCTCGATGTGTTCAACCAGGAAGTAGGGCTACGTCTCTTCGCTGCGGTCTGTAAACATCTTAAGCGCCAACGCATATCCACCTCTGGAGCTATTAAACTCATTTCAGATATGAATTTATACTTTGTTTATATCAAGACATTACGAAATGCGGACTTGCTGGAGTATTTCAAGGCGTTGAGAGAATTGAGTCAGATATATTTGATAAGCCCGGGTCATGCGAAGGAAATGGCAACGGTTATTGCAGATGGTGATAGATTTGGTGGAATCTTCAGAGCAGAGGAGGTTTATGAGTTCGCAGAGAGGAGGGCCGATTGGTATACGGTTAAGAAGGATGTCGAGAGGGCTATGTATGGGATTGGATGTGGAGTTATGTGAGATGAGGTTGGGAATTGGAGAACATGATGCAATGGCACACATAGAAATTTGTAATATGAATTACTTGTCTCAAAGACAGACAAACATTATGAAATTAATTCTTCATTGCAATTACGATTGGCTATGGCTGTACTGTTTTGGCTCTAGTTTTCCACTCCCATCCTTGACGCCAGATAGATATCACATACGCTGCATACAGCTTCCAAGATCTCAAGAACTCTACCTCATTGACGAGAAATCTAACTTTCTCGCTACCTTACTTGCCCGATCATCATCCACCATTCCTGGCCTCCTCTTCAAATCCTCCCCTACCTTTGCTTCACCGCCCTTCTTCTTCGGCAGATCTTCATTCTTTGTTGGTTTAGGATCCGCTGCCCAATAAGGATGCTCTAGTACCTCCCTCGCCGTGATTCTCTTCCTAGGATCTAATACCAACATATTCATCAATAAATCTACTCCCTCTGGTCCAGCGGTTCCAAACATAGCCAAATAATGTTCTCGTGGGGCTACTGGATGTGGTGGATCAGGTACTGTGTATTCGGGCAGTTTAGTTACTCCCGGCCAGTTGTCTTCATTTGGTGTACCGATCGCTCGACATAATAGAGAAACTTGATGGACCTCGGTATCGCCCGCAATATAAGGAACTCTTATCACCATTTCAGCGAATACAAGTCCCACAGACCAGATATCCACTGCGCCGGAATAATGTCTTGCGCCGAATAAGAGCTCAGGAGGTCGATACCAGCGTGTGATTACATTCGATGTCATAGTTCGTTGAGGGTCTGCGAAATTTCTCGCCAAACCGAAATCTGCAAGTTTAACTTCTCCGTCTGCAGCAATTAACAGATTGTTAGGTTTGATATCGCGGTGTAGAATGAAGTTTTCGTGGCAGAACCAGATTGCTCGACTGAGCATTCCCATCCAAGCTTTTATATCGGGTGCACCGTAGCGTACACCGTCAACGTCTTTAATTAACATTTCCAGATCTCCAAGAGGCAAAAATTCGAGGACGAGGTTTAGATTTTGGTCTTTGGAAGAAAATACTGAAAGGAGGGATATTATGTTTGGGTGAGAGATTTCTTGGAGATGCTTAAGTTCACGGATGGCATCGGGTGCCATTCCTTCTGTGTATTCCTTTTGTATTTTAATCTTTTTGATAGCGACGAGAACAGTGGGATCGGTTCTTAAATGTCCGAGATAAACGTTGGCATAGGTTCCTTCTCCAAGCTTCTTACCTAAGTCAATGTGTTAGATGTGAAGTTGAAACTCAAGAATCAAAGAATACCTTTGACATATTTAACTTTTTCGTTCTCATTCATCTGCTCTGCGAGATCATAGGTTGTGCCAGCACTTGCAGGTGGCCCATCAGAGGGAGTCCCGTTGCCACTGGGGACGGCACTTGAGAGCTTTGATCTGCTTGCGCTAATGTCGCCGGAGCCCACAGACGGGACAATGAGAGGTGAAACCGCCATCCTGGAATCAAGACGATTATTTTCAAACCTATCTCAGCATGATCTGAAGAAGAAGTAATCGCGAGCTTTGTGGTATTATTGGTCGGATGACTTGATAGGTACTACGTTTTCACACCCAGGTTGATAATGCTATCATGCGAGCCTGTATTCAATATCCGTTCTTTCGAAATCCCCTAGACAGCTTCTTTCGATAATCTGGAATTTGCGTGATTTCGAATATGTGCTTAGAATTATATTTCCCCTAATAGATGAAAAGGTTAAAGTTCGACCAAACGTGTAATAACTTGGAAATCTTTGGTGAGTTGGTTGAGAAGGCTGAGGCCGCGAGATCTTAGCGTCAATTGATTAGTCATCAGCCTCATGGATAGTATGTTGCTCGTTTTGTCCATAGACACTTTTTTTCATACCTCTTTGATAAAAAGTTCAAAATATCGTAAAGTACGGGAAAATGGCGACTGTGGCGTGTAATATAGTATTACTTTAGCCGCCCCGAAGCCATCGATATAGTTATGCTTTCAAGACAAATTCGAAGAGAAACGAAATGGATCAAGATTTGAAACCTTCTTTCCAAGTGGAATAGGTTGCTCTTTCTGGATTGGATTCTCATTGCTTTCTATTGTATATATATTCCATGGTATAACATGTATCTTATCAAAGGAGTATTTCGTTGTAGCCCATATCCAAATCGCATTAACCTTGCCTTACTCGTTCAAGTGTGATGGAGGTGATGGGAAGTTAATTGGCTTATTTTCTTTTTTCATTCATTACTATATTGTTGCGCTTTTACTTACACTAGGTATCAATAACTCCCAATTACGGAAACCTTCTGGCCCATCATGTGGCAGGTATTTTCTTACTGGGTTAGCATTCTATCAGACATCAATCTCATTTCCAGGCGGTCTGACAACTGATAGATGATTCCCACTATTTCGGCCATCATCTGGTTCACTACACTCAGCGCGCTTCTCGCCTCCTTTGTTTTATTCCCACCTCACGATCCCCTCAACCCTCATTTACAAGCCCGACCACCTTATCCATCAATGGCCCCCCAGTTTCATCGAGTACCTTATGTATCCGACATCGGAGCAACCAAAGAAATGCAGCCAATGTTTATAATTGGCTGCGTCCTTACTACTTTCTTGCTCGCAGGCTGTTTCATTGCAGAACGAGCACTCCGTCATAAAGGTCGTCTTGCAAGAAATACCGATACGACCGAGAAAGTCGTGGCTTATCTGAGTATTGTTTCTGCAGTAATTGGATCCATGGGCTTGATCTTTCTAAGCATATTCGATGTTTGTAGATACAAAAAAGTGCACAATACAATGGTGGGATTCTTCATCGGTGGCTATGCAGTTAGTGCAGTATTCCAATTTTGGGAACATTATAGAATGGGTTGTAGTATGTTCTCCTTGACCCTACCTACTCCCTCGTGTTATCTAACACAGGATAGAATATCGGGATACTCATGCGAACCTGGTGATATCAGCCTACACTAAACTCGTTTTCATTGGTATCGAAGGGGTCCTAGGTATAGCATACTGGTATGTTTTTATGGCACAGAATTGGGATGCAGGCGCTGCTATTGAATGGGCCGTCTCTTACGTTTTTTGTTTTTACATTCTCTCTTACCTTTTCGACTTCCTCCCGGCATTAACTACGAAAAAGAAGGATTGTAGATTCGGAGCTTATGTGGAGGATTGCATGGCTCAGGTTAATATGTGCAGGGAGCGAGTCAGTGTACAGGAGGTTAGAGGAGTTGCACCGGGATGAGATGAAATATCTTTTGACAATACAATTTTGTATGTTGTTCTAGACATTATTCTCGGTCACAATCCCATTAAAATAACCACAAAAGGCTCCAAAACTCACTAGGTACATTGATCTTAAATTTAAACCCCCAGGTCACATTATTGACACTAATATTCCGCACTTGAATTCGATTATATTCTTATTTCTAAGATTTAAAGCTAAAGAGAGGATATAAGTAAGCAAGCACAGTTGCCCCTCAACTTTTCTCAACCTCAAGCCGCAATGATGACTCGAAATACCGTTCTGGGTTGTTATAATTCATTATATATCGAAGTGGAGATTCAAAGATATTGCAAATCTCTGCAGCAGCTTGATGGCTTAGTTTTTTGGATTTCCGAATAGCTTCGATAGCCAAGATGATGTTTTCTTGGGTTTGGATTTATTTCGTAGTAGTTGAAAAATTACGTTTTGAAGTTAAAATTCTGTAATTGATAGCCAGGTGCGCCAAGCTATGCTATCCATCAGGTCACAAATAACCTTCACAAGCTTGCAATTCTTTCTTATAGGTGTGCGCTCTCTTTTCCTAGGTCCTTTGGCTATATACGGACCATAGACACGTGAGTCCGTGAAGTTCGGTTAGTGAGAAGATTCAGGATTACGAGTGCATGTGAGGGCCCAGCCTGCTACTGTGCAGAGAAAATGGAACGGAATCAAACACAGGGGATCCGGAAACGCATTTAAGATATGCGCCAGTACTATATAAAAGGTAACACAACTCATGAGATACGAATTAGAAGCTCGCTGTTATGGGAAGTAAGTAAATTAAATATATATACACTTGATTCGGATGTGTGTTGAGGTATTTATGCACTCAATTCGTGCACATAGTGTGCTGTACATCTGGTCATTCTAATGCAGCAGTATGCAGCTCATATCCTTCCCAATCATAAACAATCCTTAGTGTATCGTTCTTCGTCGCCCGACTACCGAGTCGGTCTTCCAATATTTGGATGACAGCAGGTATGTCGACATCCATATTGTGCTCATCATCTAAAGAATCTAGCATGAGCACAGCGTATGGTTGTTCTCTTAGCCTGGCACTTTCATAGAAAGTAAGATCTGGTCTAGATATAGGCTGGAACTCAACCACAAGTGTGTCAGGTCCGGTCCAGAGGTGATGATATAGCGCGCCTCCATGAGGACCGATAATAGCTTTAACATGAAGATGGAAGTGTTTCATCAGTGTTTTCATGTCTGCGAAGTCATCGTGATTGAATACTTGGAGCACCTCTCCTTCTCCCCTGCGATCAAGTAATCTTTGGAGTTCTAGTAGCAGAAGATCTTCGTTCACCACCCGACGTCCACCATTTAGGGTTATTCCATTTGATCGCGTCATATACATCACAATCTTTCGGTCTGCAACTGACAGCCCACTTAGACTATCTGGGTGGAGAAGTGACAACGATCTTCTAGTCAGCCAGGGATGAGCCAACGGTGCTCGACAACTCCAAATCAATTTTGACGCCACAAAGTTGGTGTCATTGTGAATTATTGTATCAGGTGCATAGCCAAGTGTTGACCATAAATCACTGACTGCAGGTGAACTCTTACGCCCAGTTGCTATATGTGTTCCCTTGGAGGGGTGCGCCTGACCCACGACGCGCATTGCGCGATCCAAGAAATGCTGCAGAGACCAAGAATCTGGCACATTGGCAAGGAGTACTACATCGTGGGTGGGTGTTTTATTTGACGGCTCCACGAAGCTAGTAGAAACACGGTTAGACATACATGTCTTCAGATTCCATTCGTCGAAGGGGGTGGAGCTAGAAAGCGTCACATTTTCAAAGACCTTGAATAATCAGTTCTCGGCACAAAAAAATAAGATTGCTATACGCACAAAGAACTGTCCGTGCTTTTCGGGATACCATAGTTCCTTCTCATGCCTGTATGCGCGATCCTCTAACTTCGTGGTTGAATTCCACCATTTCTGCACATCTTGAGGACGCGAGATTGCAAAAGTTGGAGGGTTTAATCCGAACGCGGGGTATATCAGCTCTTCTGCAATGACGACGTTCTTTATTGAGCGGGCCTGACAAGGTGCATAATATTGCGGGGTGCTTTCAGAGCATTCTGTTAGCTTGAAGGGGCGGAAGCGCTCCAGTGCACCACCTATCCCAAGATCAAGGCGACTATCATCTGGAGTTTGAGACTGAGAGTGAGAGGAAGGAAATGCTAAATTAAAACTAGTCTGCTTGTAATCATTGAATTTGATTGTGGCCTTGAAAAAAATAAAAAGAGCACATATCGAAAATATCAGCAATGGTATAGAAGGTCTCGAGCCAAAGGATTTCCGCATGTTTCGACGATAGAGCATTCCTGTCTCAATGATCAGACGTGGACTTTTTGTTGAACACTTGTCTTTATAAGGAACACTTCTTCATTACGTTTGGAAACTGATCACACCGGGGGAACAGCTGAGTCTCGGAGGTTTCCTCTGTTCTCCTCCCTGCGGAATAACAGACAAGACCCCAGACATTCCATGTGGAAACTTTTGCTGTGGTCTAACATGTAGAAAATTACAGCGCAGGAAACTAACGACCAGGGTTTACGGCCGAGTTACGAACAAACTCTGAAGGTCCCTTGCCAAGGTACCTACCTTCCTGGGTAGCGGAACAATCAGCAATCGGCCGATATAATGATACAAAGGCCAAGATAAGTCCCGTATCATATGTGCAGGCATTTTCTTTGCTGGGATACCCTATATCGATGCACTGATAGTATGATGCCCCACTCTGCAACGCGTTCTTGCTGGGATACCTACTACCGAGCTAGGTAATTCTCCGTGGAGCTAAAACAAACATTGGAGCACCAGCCTCGGCGCTAGAGCAATTCCAACTTCGGAGTTTCGACGCTCCATCTTCGGGTGGTTGCTGGCAGATATACCTGGAGCTTCAACTCTCTAGCTTACTCCCACGTTCATTCCCCCAGAATCACTTAAAGAGACTGACTCCGAGTACAGGGCTTTGTTTTATCTTCACAAATCATCAAGTTTACTGAAAAAATCCTCCCAGAAGAACTTTCTCTCGCATATATCATGTCTTTGTCTGGTGATAGTACCTACACCCCTGTCTTTATCATGAGCCTTTGTGTTATTCTTTTCTGCTATTATCTCAATATTCCCACCCTATTAATCTAATCGTGGACAGTATAGCAGCCAGTAAGTGTGCCTATTAATTTCTTGTAGATCTCAAATCTAACACTTTTCAGGCCAAGTACGATTCCCACCAGCTACACTGAAAGTCCTCTCACAATGAAGCCGAATATATTTGTCAAAGGCCGGCAGACTTGGCTGGATGGCCTTCGAGGGATTGCAGCTGCCATAGTTGCTTGGTTTCATTTCACTTCTGGGGAAATGGAAATTCCATTTCGCTCCTTCTGGGATGAACCCGCTGAGCAAAACCGACGCTTGATTCAGCTCGCTCCTTTTCGTATTGCTTTTGCTGGTCAGGCTATGGTCAGTCTATTCTTTGTCGTGTCGGGATACTCAATATCGTTGGCCATCATTCGATACCGCGATATAGATGAAAACTTGGTTTTTTACCGCAAACTCACATCTTCGGTCTTTCGGAGAGGATTCCGACTCTACTTGCCACTCCTGACTTTGTATTTAATCTCTCATGTAGCTTTTTACATTGGCCTTTATGATTGGGAATTTGGCGAATCTGAAGGCTGTCCTGCAGCAAAGCCATGGTCTAATCCTTTTCCTCATTTGGATTGTCTCGCCATGTCTTTCATGACCAATTTGAATCTTGCTGGACCATATTCTACATCAGGATTAAATATGCACCTTTGGACGGTCCAATCAGAATTTCAAGGATCATTGGCGCTATATCTGACCATACTCGGACTTGCTTCTACCAAACCTCGTGTTCGATTAGGAGTTGTGTGCTTCCTCAGTCTTATTTTTCTATGGTTCGGACAGGCAAGCTTCATCTGCTTTTTCGCCGGCCTTTCACTTGCCGAGTTCGATACCATCAGGAAAGACTTACCAAATGTTTCGTTCAATATAGCTAGTGGTACTGGCCGAAGTGTGATGCGTTTGATTTTTCGCAAGATTGTCACGTTAGCACTTTTTGCATTCGGTATCTACTTGCTCTGTCTACCAAGCGATGAGCGATTCCCTGCAGATTTTTCGTTTCAAACTTGGATGAAGCTACCATTCTGGGTAGATGAGCATATCCGTATCATATGCTGGTACGCCATTGGTGCAGTTCTCGTTGTCGCCACGCTCAGAAACCATCCCACGCTGAGAATTCCACTGGAAAGTCGGCTTGCACAGTACCTAGGAAAGATTTCGTTCTCGCTATATCTCATACACCTGACCATATTCCGCACGCTTCGCGACCACATACTCGATGGCTTTTGCGAAATATTTTGGAAGAAGGACTTCGATGACACGCGAAAGGATGATGATGCCTTCACTGTCATATTCCTGGCCTGGTCTTGTGCTATCATCGTCATCCTGCCGTTGCTTATCATTTTATCGCATTACATGACGATATTTGTGGACCAAAGAGCGATTGCTATAGCGCATCAGTTGGAGAAACTGGCAGCGCATGATCCTGTCGACCGGGCTGTGCCGGAACAGCGGCTCGGCTATGAGGTGGACTTTTAAGCTTCATCCCTCTTGTTGAATGTATCTTCTTTGAAAGGTTCGGTCATACAGTGTGCTTAGTTTGTCAATCTTGTTCATTAGTTAATCGGCTATTCTAATTAGTTAGTGGGATCCTTTATCCGAATGGGCCGTCCATCAGTTAGTAGAATCAAAGATTTTCCCCCAAAAGTTTAAGATTTGTTCCTTCTATTGCAATTGATGCAAAGTATGATTCAAGTAATTTCGGTGACTTAAACGATTCCGGTGATTCAAGTGATTTCCCCAGCCACCGCCTATACCCTTTTTCGTTCTAAGGATAGTAAAAGCACAGATAGGTTTCCTTTCCAGTATATGAAATTCAGTAGATGAAACCGTATTGTTTGCTGTATGATTCGCTTTATTGATTAATCAAGCATTCCAACAATGGGAAGGCCGGTTAGTCAATCTTACATTTCGATTAGTCCATTGGGCAAGATTGACGAACGGGCCGGGCCATCTGCATCAAAGGGTTAAAAAGTGACATAAGCGTGAACTTGGCACTTCCCTACATTCTGGGTAAGGAACCATCGAATGAAATTGAATTTGAGCTAACCCAGGACAAGCCGGAAGTATATCGTCTAATCTCGATAAACTTGCACTTGAGCTTAAGCTTAATCCCCTTTAGGCCCAATTTTGAAAAGTAAGAGTTAAGATTCTTAGGCAGAAAGTATACAATTGAAAGGAACAGCCAGACGAACGACATTGCGGTGCATTTTTGCTTGCTGTTTGAGCTAGTTCTTGATACATGCACATGCGTTCAGATTGCAGCTGAATCGCGGATTAAAGCTTTTAATTATAGATTAGATTGCGGGTCATAATCACGAGATCTCTACGGTACAGTAAGAAAAGGTCATGGTGCTTCAAATTTAACTTTGTAAATTGTGGACTAAGTGGATTTGTTCGTAAACCCTTCAACATAATTATTAAATGTGAAGTTATGGTTGGGTAAGCTTCGGCCTAATAATTTGTAGCAGGCAAAAGTTCGCGAATATTTTCTAGTCTGGAAGAATTTTCTGTTTTGGAGATTGTATACATAATGTTAGGACCTTTGAAACTTAAAGACTTGATAGTATTTGCAAGGTAGTTTAGGACTTTATTACTTTCTGTTGATGTTCAATTGCAAGCTCAGAAATTAAGGGGATTATCAAACTAGTAAAGCAATATTATCAAGGTATTTGAACGAAAGAATAATGATCACTATTTATTCTAAGAGATGTTGAGCCATCGATGGCGAGCGATAGCAAGGTGAATGGCGACAGCAAGGTCGTTGATAACGATAGCAAGGTCGGTAGCAAATCTAATGTCTCAACTTCGATATATACGCGGCGTTTCCGATCTTCCCCCCCTTTTCGTATTAATCCTTGTTCCCTTTAGAATAATCGATTTTGTCACGTAGAACAATTTTAGTAACCTTATGTATCAATAGTGCAATACCACCCTCTGAATAAACGTTAAGTGATGGATTCTCTCTGATTGGCTCCACCTGGATAGCTGAAATCGCTTGTACAGGCCAGATTCTGGTCTTTTAATCAATCCAAAGTAGCATCTAGCAAGTTTTCATCCTTGCTTTGTGACGAAATCGAAATCGAAGGATAAATTATTCTCGCTAGATTTATATGAACAGATCCATACATTAATGTTCATTTAGGAAAAGGGGCAATACTGCTGATAAGATAGGGTTAACATTCGAATTCGGATAATTTTGATTTTAAGCTTATTCTTTTCTTGGATCAAAGTCTTGGTATAAGATTCCTCCGTGATTCAACCAACTAACGGCACCTCAATTAATCTAATACAGTGTAGTTAGTATCTTTCTTCTTTGTCATTTGAACCAAAGATTACCCGCGTGTGGAATCAGAATCCGCGGTTTAAGCACAAGCAGAGGTTTTCAGACGCTGCCGCGGAGATTATATAATTAGCAGGGCAAGTTGTTAGATTGGAATGACATTTGCGCCTTATACAGCAATAGTTTGGTATCGTCTTGGTACGACATAGAAAGAACAAATAAGTGGATTTTTCCAACAAGATGAAGAGGCGTTTCTCATCCTTTGGGTGGCTACGTACACGTTCCATTAGACCTAATGGAGGAGAGCGAAATGTTGTGGATGTTGCTGCTAATTCGATTAATTAATCTCCTCTTGAAGAATTTTTCCAGTTTGGACTTTCTACCTTCAAGACATTCTCATCCTCCTTTTTGGCCTTTTATTTTGGAGTTGTTCCGAAGATATCTTCCTTCCAGGCTTCTCCAATTGCAAAATTTTCCTAAATCATGACCCTTACCTCTTCACTCTACAGCTCACAATTGCAGAAAACGTATCAATTTGTACAAGATGTCCCAAGAAAGCGCCATAGAATATGCCCTGCTATCTTTCTACCTGATACGAAACTGCGGTGTAGTGAAAACATCATGCTAAGCCTTGATACGGCAGTCGGTCCCGGCAACAGGCCAGGCTTGACTGTACCATGGACAAAAGTTCTCTAGATGCGGGGAACTACTGTAAGCCAGGCTGTTACCGAACGACAAGAGTTACGAGTACGGACTGGAATGGGGAAGGGTCCTGGGGCCTGCACAGCCGCGGAAAATATTAATGTGGTTCGAATCTCTTTGAATTCGTTGGTAAGCTACTACCTCCGTAAACTCGTTAGCGTATACCCACTTTAGAGATCTACCAGGATCTAGGTCCCTTTAATCGTTTAATTCTACATCAGTAGATATACGCGGGAAGGCCTTTTCTTGTCATTCACCTTTTTTTTTGGAATTGGGTTTTAAGTTGGTTGATTGAGTAGGCTTTTTTTTCTGCTAATTAATATATCGAAAACAAGCCTTGTGTGCAAAAGAGACTTTTCTCGCCTACGAATCTCCTCCTAAGCAAGAGATGAACATAGTAAAACACGATTATGATACCAAATTGTTGAAAGCTACTTTAATGAAAGTACTGGTATTTTTTCTAACTATCAACCACCCTACTACTGATTCGTACCTAGACCGTCATCTGAAGGTAGCTGAGAACAACCGAATGCTCCTCTTTCATTATGTATAAACTATCGGACTCGAATGTTTTTTTTTTTTTTTTTTTTTTTTTTTTTTCCTTTTTTGGAACATCGCGGCGGTATCGGCGATAAACCCTTGTGCTAAGCGAGCCAGCCTTAGGTGTATGGTTGATTCATGGTGGTGTCTTTCGGAGGCAATGCCTGTTATATGCATATGTTTTGGATTCCGAGTGATGGATCCAAGATTTAGATTGTGCCAGATCATAGATGTTCAGGGTTTGAAGGTCATTGTAAGCTGATAGTAATCGCATGTTGGTGGAGTGGATTGACGAAGATTGTTTCAAGGATCAGCTCGGGGCTAAAAGAATATACCGGGGAATTAGTCTACTCATGACTACTCAGTGCTCAGAACCTAACGATGAAGATTAAAGATGCGCTTGTATCGAATGGCTAGCTCCCTAACTATCTACATGATATGAAGGATTCTAACCCTCGACAGGATGGTCAAAAAAGTGGTGCCGGAAGCCGGATGCCCAAATGAAATCCTATCAACCAACAAATGAAGATATGAAACTGGGGGAAAGAACCAGGGCATTCCCACCACGCAAGCCACCTCTGCAAGACACCCCTAGTATCCTTTGAAGCTATTCGATATGAAAAAAATCTAATTCACGATATAGGCAATGCCTCAGCCTTCGACTGCACCACTCAAAACTTAAAAAAAATTGTCGCTGGCGTGATGCCGGTGACATGTATCAGAAATTGTCCCAGAATGGCGCCGTACGAGTGGAACATCTCAGGTGCCGGCATTTACACAGATAAATGGCTAATATTTCGTGCTCTTTGAAGGACAAGCATGTTATGTGAACGCAAACATATTGTATTTATAGCATACCTGGGTTTCCCATGAAATGGCAATTTCGAATTGAATCCATTGCCTATCATGTCTTTCGTATCAAAGATTTTCAATGTTCGAGCCAAACACCATGCTGATGAGGCTTCTGTGGAAGTGAAGTATCCGCGGATGTTCCTCAACATCATTGGTTGTTTTATCGCTGCATACGTATACTTCCATATGCTTCTGTATTCAGAGAGGCCGTTGACCCTTGATATCCTCTTCTCGATCTTCCTGGCGGAACTATGCAGATGGGCAAATGCGAAAAGAAGATCACACCCCGATTTGCAAGAGGCGGATAACAACCCTGGGTTGCTGGAGAAAGGCCGCTTTGGGGGGCAAAAGGTTGACTCCATTGCTGCAATTGTTGGATACCGCGAAGATCCTGAGCTTTTCACTCGGGCACTAGAGAGCTACTTGGACGCGGAAAATTGCAGGTTCATCTTGGTTTCTATAGATGGAGATGATACAGAAGATCAAGAAATGATTAATGTCTTCAAAAAAGTGAGTACTCGCTCCCTTTGATATTCAAACCGCAAAATTCTAACACATGACGAAAAAGGTGTATCCTGATAACTCGGCTGAGATAAATTTTGACTTGCCTTTTGCAGAGGTTGCTCTCCAAATGGATCGAGCTAGAACAACCTCAACAACGGATGATGAAATTATTTCAAAGTGTGTCACTATTGCTAAGAACGCTCTTCAGAGTAACAATATCGTCATCCGTGGCAAAGACGCCGTTACTAGACTTTGTGTTAGTCAGCCCCATATGCACAAGAAAGGCATCATGTTTACGTCTTTCATTGTGTCATTGGCAATCGCCGAAATCCTGGGTATTGAAATGCTATGGTCTTCCGACTCTGATTCGTTGGTTTTTCCTGACACTTTGTCACGAACAATGGCAACATTTGCTGCCGACCCTAAAATTGGAGGCGCAAGCACATCACTCTTTGTTCACAATAAGGATGAGACTATCTTGACGCAGCTTGGCAGTGCCGTTTATTTGAATGAGCAGTACTTGGCCAGATCTTTTACTGGGGCTGCATCTGCAAGTGATTGCCAAAGTGGACCGTGTGCCGCTTTCCGACTCAAGGCGCTGAGAACAGAACTTATTACCTGGTATAAGCAAAGTGTCTTTGGTCACTGGATGGTATGTCTATCTCTAATCTCCTTGGGCGCATCTAACAGGGTCTTCAGGTCGTTAATGAAGATCGACATCTCACAACATGCCTCCTCCGGAAAGGGTGGAGAGTTGTCTATGTCTCTGATGTTTTTGCATGCACTGATACCCCAACAACTTTAAGAAGATGGTTATTGCAACAGGTAAGATATGATTTCAATCTTTCCCGAAAAGAAACTGTGCTAAAGTCAGTATCATTAGGTTCGATGGTCTAGATCTGTACATGTTGAGAGCTTCCACCGTCCTAGCGTCTATGTCATGCAATCACCAATCCTCTTCTTCGCTTCCTTGAAAAGGGAATTTGAAGCTCTTATCATGCCAGTTACTGTTCTACTCTATGTCACCACTGGGTTTGTACTGTTCAGAACCTTCTCTTTCCAAGACTACTTCCGCCGTCGATTTTTCACTCTGCTATATCTGTCACTCCGAAATCCCTACCGACCTGCATTTGTAGAATGGCTTTGGAGCATTCCAGGAAACCTCTTTTACACCATTCCATTACCCGCAATCCTGACATGGAGTCTTGTTACAGTCCTTCATGATGCATGGGGTACTACGATGAGATCTAGTAAGGAGCTCTCAACCCAGTCTTCTAAGTTACGCCTCAAAATTTGGGAGGTAGGCTTCTTCGTACTATGGATGGGTATCTTAGGAGGCGCTACCGGACGTTTCATTGGCGGAATGTTCATGCTTGACCCTACGCAGATGAGCTTATGTGTCTTGCTAGGAGCTGTTCCCGTTTGGGCACTCTTTACTTTGTGGATGGTCATTGCTGAGTAAATCTCACAAACGAAAAATAATGGAACTAGATTGAAAAATAGGAGATAAGCACGTTGATAGAATAATATATTGCATTTTCAGCCATTTGAACTATTTCATCATTGATTAAGAAGTGACATTACAGTCTAAGTTGGGGAGGACAGGGCGCCACATGGCATTGTTTATCACTACATCTCTTGTATGGATGTACCCTTGCGAATTTCCATTCCCTGTTCTATACGTTATCTACCTAGGTATTCCAAGTTGGCTCAAGCTTCCTTCTATCTAGATTAAAATATTGTATCGTCGCCAAGCTACAAACTAATCAGTTATTCTGCAGGGAGGCATCTCAAAGCCTGTTACTCCTCGGGTTTGATCTCGGATTAGCCAGGTTGAAAATTTTGTCACAAAGGTCTATATCTTGGCTTTATTTATAGATGTCCCAGGTCCTTGGTGTATAAGTATATGGTATCATTCTTGGCATTCATCATGGAGTCTCCATGATGGAGAATGTTCATCGAGACCTGGTCCAAGACTTCCTTCATCCTTGTTAATGCAGAGCAGGGATAAAAAGTTGACCTCAATGTCATTCTCGAATATGGCGTTGAGATCCGCCGATAAGTCAGTGGCAGGGTTCTTCTTGGCTGTAACTTTATTGAAAGGAGGGAACTGCATCACTGTGATCAACAAAGTTAAGCTAGACCAGAAGTGGCTTGCAGCAGATCATACATCTCTTGGAATTCCATATATATGTATCAATAAAAATATCAATAGCACTGTGCCAATGCTCATGATTATTAAGTTCAAGAAGGGCCAATTAATCAGTCACTCACCGAGCATTGAAATAGTTCCACTGTGCGTTTTCCAATCTTTCCCATCAAAACTTACCACAGTAGATAAACTAAAGAGTTCTGTACTTCTTAGTCATTGGTATTATAGCTATAGGTGATGATGGGAGATGAAAGGTATCAAGGTATTCAAATGAATCGTTGTACAAGATTGAACCTAGTTCCTGTCGGTTGCAAATATAGCAGATATACGGGAACTTCCTATCTAAACAACCTCAAAGTGATCGCATGTACAATTTTATGCATCATGAATTTACTGTCGTACTGCAAAAAGTAATCTACAAAGTCATACATAATCACACATGGTGACCGCATAGGAGGGAAGTGGAAATAAGATGAGCAACATGCTTACTTCAAGTCAAATTAGAAGGGTCATGGTACATTAGACACCTCAGGACCCACTTGACCTAATTCCCCATTTTCCAAAAAAGAATCCAGGCAAGTATATGGACTGGGTGGAAAAATCAAGAGGCTAGAAGTGGATGGTAGGAATTGCACTTTTTAGAAACATCATCTGCTATTTTACCCTGCTATATTCGGAAGATAGCAAAGAGATAGAGTCCTAGAACATATACAGTACCCCTACTTAGCTGCCCAGAACTTTGATTGCTTTCATTTCAAGACTTTACCCAAATGATGCACATAGGGCTTATGAAGTCATGGTACTATACTGATAATTGGAGAAAGGAAAGTATACTCATGGCTGGCTGATATATGAAGGGTTCCCTTAGAGTAGCAAACGGGATAATGAGAGGTACTTGAAAAGACGCTTTTACAGAATGCCTTTTAGCTTATATATTTTAAAATAGTGAAGGTAAGTAGATATTGCAGTGGAATGGTTTTCGTATATAGCGTGTGAGCAGGACTGTTTGTATAGAATATAGATAGAGATTACAGTAGCTATAGATCAAGAATGTTCATAATAGAGATACATATACAATAACAACGATTAAATTTATAAATTAAGGACAACTTGTTATTCCAAGCTACAGGATGGTAGAATATAAATCCTTCACCATAGGTTATGTGATCAGTAATCATATGTGATTTTCCACAATATTGTGGACAATACATGGAGTAATGGATTCCCCACTCCATCTTCCCACATCCCGTACGACATTGATTATGGTCCACCGAGCTAATTAAGATTACAACATCAACTGTAGAAATAAAGTAAGAAATAAAGAATAAATCATCCTGCTAATATCATCCTGCTAATATCATCCGGCAAAGAATAACCCGATCAAGCAGCGCTATTACCACAACACAACACAGCCCAAATCAAATATCTAGATTTCACTTTCCCTTCTTCTCCTCCTTAACCGTAGCATTATAACTCGCCGGCTTATTCCTCCTCACCGTCATCTTCGCCGCCTGAAACCTCACATAACACCCCGCAACAACCTCCTCCTTTTTCTTATCCGTATCCACCAACCCCGTCTCAATCAACTCCTTCACAAACATTTCCACATCCTCAAACTCATTCCAATCATTCCAAAACCTGTCCGGCATCCCCGTGTTGTTAAAAAGCGCTATTAGCCCCGCATTCACCGTATTAGCAACCGCTAGCACTGTGATCGCCAGGCCATGTTTTCCCGCGGAAGACGATCCCAGTGCGGTTAAAATGGCACCGAAGAGCAGCTGCAGGATCAAAGAAATACTGTAGAAGATGGTGGAGATGTAGTAGGCTAGTTGACTCTTCTGTCGCGTTTCGACAATTTCTCTGTAGAGACCAGGGGGTAGATGTCGATGGGAAAAGAAGGGAGATGAGCCGGCGATCTGGACGGGTTGAGAGGGATCATCGGAATGTGTGGCCCCAATGAGCCGAAGAATTGCTGTGTAGTCGGCTTCGGGGAGGGTACAGAGGGGTGGGAGCACATATTGAGTCTCGATTTGGCCGAGGGCGTCAACGTCTTGTGGTGTGGGCGTGAGACTGGGAGTAGAGCTGCGGTTGGGATTGGGAGTTAGTCCACCGGCTGCAGTGGCTCCGTAGTTCATGTTTGCAGCCATGATGATTGCAGCTTATGGTTTCGGACTGAATCAGTATGTTGATAGAGGGCCGATGGCTTGGTAAGTTAACAATATTGATTAAATTAGGGTTAAAAATGTTGGGTAGGAAATTGACTGTGAAACGCCTTAGTAAACTCAAAATTATATTGCTCAATTAACAGTATAAACCCAAAACCAGGACTGGAATCTTCTGGGAACACCATTTATCTTTATACCTTACTAACTCCTGAGGCAGGTATTCTCTGCTGCCTACACCAAATCCTCAATATGTATGTCATCTAACTCAACATATGTATGACGCTCTGCTCAGTCCTTCATGAATACCAACACTGCCATAATTAGACACACAATACTCCAAGTCAGCGGTTCCTAAGTCGGTTCAGGCTGTGTGTGATCATGAGTGTTAGGTGAGGCTCCTTATCCATTCCTGATATAGTAGTTCGTGAGTTGGAGATAGTACCACAAAAAGTTAAGACAGATCCGCCAAGTCGATACGCCACCCCTCCTACACCGGGGGTAGCCTTATTGATATTGAAGATGAGTCAATACCCATGGAAGAAACAGGTGTAGATCGAAATCAGCCTTTCACTGCATCCTAGAGACTATATTTATTCCCCATGTCATGATTGAAGTTTTAGGAATTTTGACCAATTATTGATTACTATCAAGTAATTAGTTTGACACTTGTGGTTGGGGTCAAATTTGATGAGATGAGATCGAGCACGTAAGTGTGCTTGTATGTATATAATTTAGATCAAATATGTAGGCATATCTTACTTATTGGGGGTAGCCTTAATCATCAATTGACCATCCCTGACCTCGATCTCCGCACACTGATTCCATTTTCATCATCACCTTCGAAAAGCAACCTATTATAATTAAGCGGCGCAAAAAATTGTGAGTCGAAGACAGGTTGAAGAATGTAAGGGGCTATGCTTTTTCAAGACTAGTCACACCAATCGGTGAGGAGATCGAATTGTTGCGTGCATTTGAAACAAAAGGGGGAAGACAGCCCTATCGCTTATTTCTTCAAGGAGGGCTGGAATGAATTATGATTGGCTGGAAATTACGTTGGTGGCAAATCATTGGGATCCTTACTCCTTTTCGAGCCCCCAAATACTGGTATTTTTCGATACTCTGTCTATCAATTCTATATGTATAGAATTACATACAGAGGATGAGTAATAAGTAAGAATATTAGGCTGGCACGCTGTATATGGTCATTTGGAGGATTTAAAGAGTTAAGTAAAGATGGTGGACCGCAAAAAGTGGTTTTTGTTGGCACGAAAAAATAAACAATGGTATGATATTTTTGAAACTTTTGTAAATGTGTGGATATTGGTGACACCAAAAGAACTTGAAGAACTGTTTTGGGTGGTTTTAGTTCGATCTTCGCAGCATTGGGCGAGATATCTGGTCAGGAATACGAGGTGAGCACACGGTTGAAGGTTCTTGGCTGATAAAGAGATCCTTCCTTCCTTGATGGATAACAATTTTTCATGTATCTTCAAGTACTCCATATATATCAAAGAAGAAGGTTCCTGTCGAGAACCTGTCCAAGCGAGTGCATATACACCATGTGCCTCCTCGAGTCTGGGGTTTGCAGGTGACTCGATTTGATATCTATATGTTTTCAACTGTTTGTATTGAAGTACAGATTGCTGCCTATTAAGTTATGAAGAGTCTTCTGAGCCTTTGATATTACCGGTCACGAGGTGCTTTTGTTATAGCGAAAATGATGGCCCGGTTTGTCATGAGAATATCGTCTCCAGTGATGACACAGGACTTGACATCAATATGCATACTCTCGTTGTGCAAAAAAGAGACATTTTGGTCGACTCACTCTTGGTTTTCACTACTCGAGTAAAAATACTTACAGTCAGGAGCTGGATCGAAATTTCACCATCATATTACATGTTGTTGAATTGCGACTACAGATTACTTCAACGCATTGGAACTTGCCAACTATTCCTGTGTTTGACATCCCTCGATTGCGGTCCGAATAGATAATTAGTACGCCAAAGATAACTCCATCTTCCTACCAAAGGGACAACACAGCCTGCCATCAAGTCAAAATACCTTTGTTCCACACCCAAGAACCCCGAAAAGTGTCCAAACTGTCGGGGAAAGGACCATGTGTCATTTGATGGAGCTGTACAAATAAGACGTACTAACCGTATTAGATGCCCTAGCTCCTTGAAGGCCATTATATAGTTCTCCATTCCATAGACAGATCCTATATAGGAATATAACTACGATTGTAACAACATAGATTCAAGTACTTATAACTCCAACCCACCAAGTTGATACCAACAAAAACCAAAGATTCTCTCGACCAAATTTGGATTTTCTCCCCTCCCTCAAAATCCATTCTTGTGAAGAAAATCTACAATGATCTGATAGCCACCAGTGGCATTGTACTATTTTCATGAAGACATCAGTACAGCAATCCTCGCCAGTAGACAAACATTACCTCCCAATTCTACAACACCGAATCTCAAAACAAAGTACCAAAACAAAACTAAAACTTACGGCTAAATTCAGCATATGAGCCGCACCTGGCTGAACATGAATCTCAAACTCTCTTGAGTTAGGATAAGCCTGACTAGCTGCCGGCTCCAACACACCAGGACAATACCCGCCGCATTGTATGTAATCGTATTCGCCACTGTGAAAGGGGAGGGTATTAGTTTGCGATACAAGACTTCATGAAAGTTCATTTAGAACACAGACTGAGACTTGGTATTTCTTGGTCTCCCATTCGATACGTTGCGAAAGGGCAACGCAGAAAATGAACGTGCAGCTGGGAATACGTACATGAGAAACAACACTGGTTTTGTAAAACCCGACGTATTAAGATTGACCAGAGGCGCGGTCGAAATTTCCATTATCGCTTGTGGATATCGAAGAGTATTCATATAATCCACAAGACGCGTATCATAGAACGGCTCCCGATAAAATCTATGCCATAGTCCAATTAGTCTTCTTTCCCCCTACTGCGAATCGCACCACCAATTTCCCAACTCGCAACACAAAATCAAATCACAGAAAGGAATCGTCCTCACATAGTACAAATAGCAACCTCATCATCCTGATCCAACCACCCACTATCATATCCCCTCTCCCCCCACCTCTCATCCACCGTCCTCGCAATCTTTCCTCCCCAAGTCGCAAAGCCGAGACCGAAAGAATTGGGAATACCAGATCTGTAGCTCAGGCCAGTCGAGATCACGGCGTCGACGAGAGAGGGCGAGGTGGCGATGACGGCGTTGGCAATGCGGGATCCGATGTTATGGCCTATGGTGACGATGTTCTTGGGAACGGTGTGCGGGATTTCAGGGGGCAGGAGTGTGTTTGTGCGGAGGCGGGTGAGCAGTTGTGAGAGGATCGAGATTTGCATCGGGAGTTGGAGGAGGTAGCCGCTGACGCTACGCGGGATGTACATGTTAGCTTGTAATTTGGATATTGTATGAGGACTCGGCGGCTTGGATGAGATATGTCTGTGAGAGTAATCCAATCATTTGAATATATCCAGATTCCACATATTCAAACAATCTCAAACTCCGAATCAAATATAACACCAAGCCGTCTCACTGTCAGAATATATTCCTGACTCCTAGACACGCCAATTTCTTACATCCCCAAACATCCCTTCTATAAAAAATCCCACTTCCAATCCAAGCAAGAAGTAAAGGGAAAAAAGGCAATACCCACACCTGAGAGCGACCCGTCCCAAGCCGATCATAATAAAGCACCGAATAACCCCTCTCAACCACAAACTCCACAAAACTATAATTCCCCGGCTGATACCTCACATCCCAATACCTGCGCACCCAAGTCAACAATCATGCATCATACCGCAAATCTTCCACCCCACCCAAACATGCATTCCCCTACAACAAGCAAAAAAAAGAAACAACTCACCCCCTATCCGGCACAATCCCATGCGTAGCAAGCAACAAAGTCGACGCCCCCGCCGGCTCGCAATACGTCCCCGCAACAAGAAATGAACCCGACGCGAGACGACTCCCCGAAATGGGAGAGAAGGCTGTGGCGGCGTCCCGCCGATTCATGTCTTGGATGAAGGTGGCGACGTGGTGGTTATTCTGGAACTGGGGATAGGCGAAGAGGTATTGCGTGTAGGAGATTTGGATTGGGATGGTGAAGTTGTGACATATGGATGGGGGAAGAGCGCTGGTGGGTAGGATGGAGAGGAGAAGGAGGAGTGGGAAGAGGAGTGGGTTGTGCATGGGGGTGGATGGTTGGTTGTTGGGTGATTGTGGTTGTGGGGATATTATGTGGAAATAGATATTAGATCTTCTGTTCCTCGAAGAAGAAAAGGCGAATAGTCTTAGAATGAGTACTTTCGTCGGCAAGTATTCTCCCCAGCAGACCCCGACGAAGAAAATATGAAGGGTGGGAACAAACGGTTTTTCCAAGATTCCATCTGGACTCCTCGATATATTCGCGCTTTAAGTATATGAATTCTGATCCATCGCAAGCCCACATGTACCTCGGATTATCAAGCAATTTGTGCAACAGAGTGTATCAACATAAATGGATCTCAATGGATGCCATCTGCGGGAAGTAGTGGTTGTAAGCATCCACAAAGCCACCAAAGCCACCGGGATCTTCCCCCTGCTTAATCGAAATCCCGCTTCGATAGTCATAATTTCATTATACCTATGTCTTTTCTACTTTCATGCGAGGTTGTTGTCTCGTTCTTTTGTAGTCATGCATACAGTATCGGCACTTCTCTACTTATACACTTACCTCTTTTACTGCCCCTTTATCCCGTTTTGCCTCCTCTCTCGGTTTCTCTCACATCTCTTCACAATTCGAACTTCTGCATCGTCAAATTCTCGATGAAAAAAATAAATGACCCAGACTTGCTTGAAGAAATCAGAATGCGGGGTAAGGCTTGACCAGAAGAGATTACCCTCATAGTACAATATCCTGTATGTAGCAAGAATCGAATCCCAATTTGGCTGCATTGATTCTTGTCACACTAGTGAAAGAACCGACAAAGATATTCATAAAGCTTTTTATTCATAGGTAACGAGAACTTTTAATTTGAAATTTCGCTAATTACAGGGAATTCACTATTTGTCTCCATGCCTTTGAATTCTATTTTCTCATTTTCTCGCAAACATTAAATATCATATCGTCGTTGGTATATTAAAGGAAAGACACGGCCATGCAAACCCGTTTCATCCCATCATGAAAAGAATCTCTCTCTACCTCCACAAGCAAAAGCAATAATCATGCTGTATCCTAAGCAACCGTGCCCTTCACCTGCTTCATCTCATCCACCTTGAAGTCTCTCCACATTCCCACAAATAAGAAACATGGAATCATAAATACTGTTCCGGCAACCGACAACCATTTCATACTCTCTCCATATGCAAACCATACAGCACTCCTCTCCATACTTCCAATCGGATACTGTAGTTGCGCCGTCAAATTTCCATACAACTGCTTCGCCAATGCCTCATTGGTGATTTTCTGCGCCAACGCCGCCGGGAATTTATTGGTATAGATTGCTCCCGAAATTGCTGTACCAATGGCACCACCCACAGATGTAAAGAGACCAATGAGCGCCAACATGGATGCGACACCTTTATGAGGCGCAGCAGCCATAACAGCCATTTGTTGACAAATGACTATTGTACCTCCGGAAAATGCGATGAAGATTTGACACATAATTACAAATCCGATTGGGTGATCTGGCTGGCGGAAATGAATCATGAGTCCTACACCCAAAATCTGTAGAGGGACTGCGAAGTAGAGAGCGAGCCATTTGAAGCGACCAGTGACGCGGATTAAGTAGGAAATGACTACAGCCCAGAAACAGGAACCGATGGAATAGATGTTGGTGACGTAGCCAGTATGTGTGACGGTAAGACCGTGGACAGCTTGAAGGTAGTTGTAGAAGTATGAATCCCAGCAATAGAATGAAACGAAGAAGAATGCAGAGCAGAGACATGCTCCGATGACGGTGCGATCGGTGAGTAGCTCGAATGGAATGAAGGATTTACGATCAGCGTAGCGTTCGTAAAAACCGAAAGCGATGAGGCAGCAGATACCAATCACCAGCATAGCAATAATCATGCCGGAGTGCCAACCTTGTTTTTGGTATGAGGCGAGAGAGAAGGGAAGAAGAAAGAGCACGAATCCAGCGGAAATGAGAAGGAGACCAATTACTGGCAGGTGTTAATGAAACTGAAGGGAAAAATTTTCATGTGAAGTATGCTTACCATCAAATTCCCAGAAATAGTAGCTGATGCTCTCAGTCCATGTACGTCCGCTGTCAATTTTCTTAATCAACCCTGCCTTTTTAGCTTTACCTTGATTCCACCATAACAGTGTTAGAATTGGGATACAAATCACTGGAGTAATGATAGCAAAAGTGCCGAAACCCCATGGCCATCCACTTGTCTTGAGAAAGGACTCTGCAGCAGGAGGTCCAATCCATGTTGTTGCAATATATGGAGTAGTTGAAAAAGCGAAAACCAAAGCTCGATTCTTCAAACTGGATGTATCGGCCATGAAGACATCTAAGACATACATCATGCCATCAAACCCTAACCAATAGAATACCTGTTTCACTATTAGTAGCCTTGAGTAAAAAGTCGACTTTGTTACTTACTTGGGCAGCTGCATAGGTTTCTACATTTTTGCATGCAGCCATCATGACAAGACCTGGATTTGGTTAGTTAAATCGAGGATGACCAATTGTTACCATGGCACGAAAGGTGGGGCGACTGTACCTATTGTAGCGAAACCAGTCATGATCGCAAATCCTTCGGCACGACCAACGAGATCAATGAACTTGGCGATTGGGAGTCTGAAGACACCGCCAATAATGCTTGATACGATACCAGTGGTACCTGTCAAAGGCAGAAGTGCGAATGAAGAAGTAACATAATACGAAAGATTATTCTGGATCTGTTGTTGCATGGAGATCACGAAGAAGACTAGGAAAATACTATAATGGATTAGAATATTGTTATATCGAATTCATCCATATAATCGGTAACCTACAATGAATATGCCAAATACAATTGGTTCTTGGTCCAAACCAAAGTGACAGCTTCCACGGCCTGAACACCATGTTGAGCATCCTCTACTGGTCTTTCATCCACCGGATTTTCTGAGCCATCAACAGTGGGAGTGAGGCCATCGTTTTTATGATCAAGTCCATCAGGATATTGTGACAATTCAGGACCGATGGCGATCTCAGAGGCCAATCCCTCCGTCTTGGCTTTCCATGGTCTAAATCCCATGGTGGTTGAATACTCGATATTCGATATATCAATATGGATCACCAGGTGGATGGACGGATGGATATATTGCTATTTGATTATTTACTTGTAGGTGGGGATGAAGAGATCTGATATTTCCTTGGGCATATGAATAGAATTAATGATTGGGAGATGACGATGAAGATGAAGATGAAGATCTCAACCTACAATAAAACAGAAAGGTTAAAGCATTCAAGGTTGCGATAGAAAGCAAAGGTTATGTATGTATATTCCTTAGCGCGTGACCCCGTGCCATCCCATTGGAGTTAAAGTCGGGCAGCATCTGGCATCGCAGCTGTATGTATTATCGTCGTATTATTTCATATGATTGATGGATTACTCCGTATCATGGCCACCACCACCAGCAAGTCTCCGTATGTGATCATGATCTATAGATCCATCCATAGATGTTAGAGTCGGACCTCCCGTATTCGAAATGCAAAATTATGGAGAGGGGTCAATATAACAGCCATACAAATGTCACTCTTTGGATGGGTATTGGCAATCTACTCCCGAGGTCCATGTTGATGCATTAGAGAGACAAGGTCCGATATCGATATAAAAGATGAGATCCAATCATATAAAAGACTGAGGAGAAGGTTTTTCTGGCTATGTGGCAGCCAAGGTTGTGATTGGTTGATCATGTGATGATTATGTAATTCAAACTAGGAGGCTACGGATCTGATAACTTTAAAATCTTCTCCCCCATATTGTGGAAGAAGTATTGGATCCATCATCCAATTGTTAATATGCATCATTATCTATTATCATCTCCAGCTGGTATCATCATCCATCATTATCATCTATCAACCATTCAACTGTTGATATCCATCATTATCCATCGTCCATCGTCCATCATCATCTCCCGTATCATCATCATCAGCAGCATCATCAGCAGCATCATCATCAGCATCAATCAATCAACCTCACCCCTCCGATTACATCAATACATCCATTAACCAACTGGTGAATTGTAGGCCGGGGCGATCCACTACTTTAATTGCTATACTCGTCGCATTTGTTCATCATATGGACGCCTTAAACTTCGTTTTCAAGGCTATCCTTTCCATCTTCCCTTTCATTCCTCGATACCATGGCAATCATGGTTGGTTGGTGTATGGTATGGTTGTGAACTCTTGAAGCTTCTCCGTTTTCCCTCCAATCAGTTACTTAGTTCCCTGCAACTCGAGTCTGAAAAGCAGCCGTCTTACCGCATTCCAAGTTACTATGGTCAAAATTCTCATATACCATCGGCCATGGTTTCCCTATGGGGATAAAGGATCACGGAAAGTGGAAAATATTTCACATGGGTAAGATCTGATAACACTTGGGTCTATAATTGTTCTCCTCCGCCTTTTGCAACTGCTGACACCCCTTCACTTCAAACGCCAATCACTTGATTTATTCCGTTCCAAATACTCCTCAAGAGTCACAAGTGGTCCTCAAAGTCTCCAGAGTCTCCAGAGTCTCAACTCAAACAATCAGACTTTGAAATATCACGATTTCATTAAATAAACATAAACTTTCCAAATTCTAAACAGAATGATTGGCATTCATAGCGTTTAACTTGTGCATCAAAGGTTTATCTTGTTCATTGTATGGTAGTCTGGAATCTGGATATCTATACTAATCATCCGCACCGGAAATGAACCAAGCCCTTGGGACAGCACTATTGGAAAATAGTCACCTCATCACCGGTAGCAATATTTGATAAATCAACCAATCAATCTAATCAGATCTCTTTCCTCTACCGCCTTGTACCTCAACATTTATCCAAACTTCAAGGATCAACCAAAACATACTGGGATCGTCACATTCAACAAGTCGTATGGATTTATGGAAAGCTTTCTTGGTACCAATCATGCCACTTCAGGGGACCTAAAATTCATTTGGCATAGCATTTTTCGAAAAACTAAAACAGGTGGGATTTTTTCACGTTTCTTCAAATTCTGATTTTTAAACCTCAAGGAGGTTGGGATCGGCGCGAATCTTTTTAAGTTTTTTCTTTCGGAATCCCATCAATCGTAGCATGACTTTGATGGAGGTAAACCAAAGTTCATATAAAATAAAAGTCTGGAGCTGTTGATCTTGATACTGCTGCACTTGCTTACATTCTAGTACTACAAATGAATGATTGTTTCTGGTCGCCTACTTTTTCTTTCCGTCTCAGAGAACACCACCAACCAACCATCGTTCTTGAATACTGCTCTCCTCCCCAAGTCCAATATTCATTCATACTCCAGTTGTGGATCTAAACCACTTGCTGTACGAAGGCGAGATTCAACGAGATCTGCTAATTGACTAAAATTTTACGGCTTCCAATTTCCCACTTTTAAGATCGTATATGAAGCCGGATGTCTTCTCGGCGAGTTCTTGGCGGATATACGGGTTTTCACGAAGGATGGCGATATCATCAATGACTGACTGTTTGAGACTAGAATATGATCAGCATGACAAATTTTACATGGCAAAGCTTTCATACTCATCAATGGCACCAAATGTCATATTCTCAATCTCACGATGCTTAGTTGGTATACGAGCTTTGAGAGAATTACGAATGCCCTCATTTGTGAAGTGAGTGGTTCCACAATCTGGGTTCTGGTCAGGCATGGTGAATTGCAGGCCCAGAGCTGGACAAACCTGTATGGTGTATGATCATGATTTCATCAAAGCGGAGGAAGGCATCCAGAGCGATGATATCTTTCAATGCTGGCGCAACATGACCTCCAGCATTTCGTATGACCCCAACTCCATCTGTGAAGTGTTAAGGTGCTGTGCGTTATTCGAGAAAATCATCGATTTATCATACCTCCAAGTTGGATATCCAGAAATTTTTCTGGGACTACACGAGGGTCCAAACATGTCACTGCAAATGTTCCTATCAGTAAATTCGAAAAGGGGTTGTGAAATCAAACTTACAAACCACGACATGTGGTGGTTCTTTCCCCATGGCTCCTAATTCGGCAAGAGTAGGGATCGGCTGGTGTGTTTTGGCCATTTCTCTGTGGTACTGTCAGTTGACATGGCAAGGCAGTTATCCAATTTGTGATACTCACGAGTTGCGCTCAAGCAAAGTTGCGATAGTCATTGCGGTGGACATTTTGGTAGATTGTTTGAGGTTGTTTGAGAGTTGCTATTTTGGTAATATTTAAGTAAGAAGCTCTTGTTTTCTGTTCTTTTGGAAACAATGGCGATTCTGGCAAATCTGTGATGGGGACTAAATTGTCATTTCTGTTCAGGATATTCGTCCACTCTTATATTTCAGAGCCCTCGATCACATACATTTCCAGACCTAGCGAAATTTGTTTAGTATCATCAGTTTTTTCGCCTTCAGGGCGCTCTTTTTCCTGGACTGTGAGAGAATCTATTCGGCATGCAATGAAACGCTAGAAACAATTGGTGTTTGGGGTACCGATTTCCGTAAATAGATTTCAAGGAGACAGTTCGGGGACAGATCTTTATGATACCAGTTAACAGACGTGGTTCATGTAGTTTAAGGGTATTGATTTCCATTTCCGCGGCCAAACCTACATGCGTAAATCAATAAGGCCGTGATGATCTCGGTGCATGCAAGAGTGTTATTGACATGTAAACTTGGGTACCTATTTCCATTCCGAGTGTTTGAAACTATATCAATTATCGGTTGGAAGAAAGTTCTGGGCGGAATTTTGTTATCTGGAACAGGTAAGTAATGGCCTTGTCCTTTTTTGTCGCATCGACGTGTCACACTGATCATTTGCGGCGCTTGCGATTTGTGTTTTCATACCCAATACTGTTGGCATCTATAATAGGTAAGTGCTCACCTTGTACATTGTCTCTAAACTTGACGTCAGTGTAGGATCTATGTTACATCGTCCCTTGGTCACTGGTTCCTCACGGAAATTCCTGATTATTCAATTTACACCAAGTATGAGAACTTGCCCTATTTTTTTGGGATGGGGGGACGGGGTGACAGGGGGGCTCGACATATATCAAGTATACCTTTCCCTAACATTTCAAGAATGCAATGCAAGGTCAATTCGACTTTTATCGATCGCTTTTATCTTTGTATTTCAATCAGCCCTTTTCAAAAACTAGCCCTTGCTCCAAATCCGACTACTACAATGACGCTTTGCGCTTTCATTCCTGCTCGTATATAATCAACACACTGACTTCGATACCACCAAATAAAAACCACTATTCACTCCTAATAATGGGTTTGCAAACTGCAAACTATCGCACCCTTTCATGACTACATCGAAGCACCCTTAGCTAAGGCTTCTAGGCAACAAACTAACGCCCGGAAAATCCAGATCAAATCAAACCATATCATGAAACTAACATCCCTCAAAAATATAATCATCAATGCTGTGTTACCCACTATATGCATTGTCAGCTTGCAGCTGTATCTATTGAGGATAAGGTTTACGCCTTTTCAGCTTCAGCTTCAAATTCAACACTCATTGTGCTTCTTACACACTATTAACAGATGATTTCAAAAATGTATTCTGGTCATTTCTTTATACGCGCTGAGTATGCAGAAGGCAAGTTTATTTACTATTGTTAACGATCATTAGGTATACTTTCTATCAAGTGATTCAAATATAAATTGCATTTTGGATATGAAGTCATACACTTTCTAGACCCCTCAAGTATTCTTGAAATTCTGAAGTTACCCCATCACCATGCTGTGTAACATATCCAGCATAAGCTGAAGAAACATGATTGAATCGACGATGAGAAAATAAGTCAAGATGCTTTGAGATAATTGTACCCTGGTTTATCTTTCCGTGTCAATATATCACACTGTTCGCGCCTGGCTGTTCTAAGCTATTAGTTTTGCTGCTTTTGTATTTTGTATTATGGGTTTGTGTCAATCGCATAAACTCTCTTTCTCTGTCGTACAGAGCAGTGAAAGTAAGCAGATATTTCATCTTGTGAACAATCAAGCACAGATTTAGAAAAAGCAGCAAGAGATAGAGAATTGGCGAGTCCCTCCCCTGTCTTTCTCGTGATTCGGGGTTGCACTTATACGGGTAAGCAAATAATGGCCAAGATATTGGCATCAATCTTACACAGGTATTGAACCATCTCTCCTCGGTTTCACCACCGGCCCCTAAGCCATTATTTCTTGTTCATCAATTTCCAATCGGCTTTCAGATTTCCAAACGCGTTTCTTCCCCACTTGCTGACTACTTCAAGCCCGGTATATAAAATATATTAATGTATGTGTATTGAGTATTGAGCATATTTCAAAGTAAGACTTCTCCCCTCGAAAACCCATACCTGTCATGCTATACGTCAGCCTTTTTACTACAGACAACTGCGCCTCATGCCACAAATATAGGTTTTGTGCACGGTATGACAGTATGCATTCATTATCAAATATGTGTAATATTCAGGCATTGAGACGACATTGGCGTGATATCTTGGTATTCCGTGTTTTGTGTGGTCACTGTGTCATTTGATGAGAAAGTGCTATATCAGCAGCATACCCAGTGCCCCAATGGTTTCTGTCTACAGTGGGTTAATTTTTGACATCCTTTTAAAGATAAAGAAAGAACCAGCAACAAGTATTAGCCAACTAGCATCTATTTGATCCCTACGAATCAATACTCAAGTCAGAGTCACATTAAATCCCGAAACCAGTTTATCTCAAGCACTATATTCATCATTACACTCACTCACCACTGGCCCTGGCCTTCACCCCTCCCCAAACAACCAACCATGTCTACATCAACCTCCACCCCTCGAGCTCCTCCACAACCAAAAATGGAATTCCAATTCGTAAACAGCACACCCCTCAACCCCACCATGCCACAAGATCTTGCAGTGCGTGCCCTCATACGAAAGCAAGCCATGAAAAAAGCAAGTGCAGCCCGTCGCCGAGATGGAAATTATGGAAAACATAACTTGAGACAATATCCAGTTTTTGCCTTGGATGAGAAGATTAGATGTGGGGAGTCGGGGGTTAGGGTTATTGAAAATGGAGCAAAAGAGGACAAGAAAGTCGAAAACGGGAATGCAAATGGGAAAAATAGGGAAGAGGAGATTGTTGGTGGGGGTAGGTATACGGCAAATACACATATACAGCTGGAATATCATCCTTCAGATTTCAATGCATCAAACGGAGCTGGAGCTAAGAATTCAACTGGGAATCCAAACAATAAACATCAGAATCTATATATCATGGCAGAAGACAAAGAGCAGGAAAGAGAACGAAGTCTTAACTTCACAGACCGTGAGAAACAACACTGGTATATAAAAATGGGAAAGCTTCCGTCCAACCCCGCGAACGCTATCCCTCCATCGATCTTCTCCCCCACATCCTACGAAATCATGCTCTCTAAATTCGGCTTTGATATCATGGAACTCTCAACGTTGGCAACTTTGCATGTTGGGAGATCGACCAGGAGAGCGCTGTGTCAAAGCCCAGAAAGTATTGTACATCAGATGAGGACACAGAAACAATGGAGCTTCTTAAGTTTTCTGCCCAGTATGTTCCTTTGATTTCACTCTACCTTTCTGATCCCCACCCGCCCTCTTCTCATCTAAACCAAAGCCTAACACATCCTCCCCAAAGCTCGCTATGGCCACAATGCCTGCCTCTCAGCAGCCGTTGACTGCATCGTCGTGCGTGCACGCCAGATCATCTCCCCTCCTCACCAAACATCATTCTGGAAGCCACTCGTACTAGCCAACTACATAACGGCGCTTGAAACCCTGCAACGCGCCCTCGACTCCCCCAAAACACGCTACAAGCCCGAAGTACTCTGCGCAACCGAGATCCTCGCCCTCTACGAACTCCTCGAACCTTCCGGAGAAGCCGCATGGATTCGTCACTCAGCCGGCGCCGCACGTCTAATCTTATTACGGACTCCGGAATCCTACACGACCGATTTCGAACGCGCGTTGTTCATGGGTCACACGGGACCCATCATGACCGAGGCCTTACTCAACGGCGAACGATGTTTCCTCGAACAACCTGCGTGGCAAAACCTGTTACTCTCAATTGTCTGCAAAGAGGAATACTACACGATAAGCGACCGCAGCGAAATCGTCGTCCACCTCATCATGACCAAGAGCAACATCCCAGGCACCTTCTGGGACATGACGCAGATTCTCTGCGCGCCGCGCTCTCCCCCCCTCGCCCACATCACCCGGATGCAAAGCTGGACGCGGGAACTCCGCACGCGCTTCCTAAACTGGCGCGCGCGCTACCGGGAGATCGTCCTCGCGGCGGGCCCCGCAGCAGAGGGCACCATGGAATACGATCGCCGGGCCAAGGCGTACGCGACGTTCCTGAGCTGCATCATGTTTGCGAATCGGCTGGTGGGGTGTGTGAGTCCCGGGGAGCGAGTGGCGTTGGAGAGGGAGACGCAGGGGTTGGCGAGGGAGATGCTGGAGTTGGGGGGGAGAGTGCGCGGCGCGAGTCGGGCGGCGGATTTGTTTATGCGGCAGACGATTGGGGTGGCGATGGCGATTCGGGCGTCGAGGGAGGATTTTGAGGAGGGGGTGGGGAGGAGGGATCCCGGGGGCTGGAGGGATGGGTTTGTGGAGAGGGAGGTTTTTGAGAGGTGGTGTGTGGGGTTTGGGAGGAAGGTGGTGGTTGTTTAGCTTGGGGCTGGGTGTTTGATGGGGGGTGTTGGGAAGGAGTGGTGTTGTGCAGCATGCAGCTTTAAGCAACTGTGTGTTTTGGTTTGCGGTCAGAACTCATTCAATGCTTTTCACTTGAGACATGCAGGTTCGACAATCAAATGATTCCTCGAGCCTAGACCTAGATAACTAACTCATGGCACTCTTCACGATACAAGTAGGCACAGTGCAAAGCAAGGGAAAACTGAACGTCAAAGAAAAACTCCACATGAAGAATAGAGATCTCAAATATCTCCACGCCTCACATCAGCAGTATAAACATTCGCAAACTACTAAATATATATATATATATATATATATATGAAAATCGAGTGGTATTCCCATTCCTGTATCCAAAACCGTTCCGTGAAAAACCCTAGGTATCTATCTAAAAAATTTTAAAAATTCCTCCCAAGTCCCAGTGGTATCTGTCCTCCCAAATTCTTTCCAAGAAGTGCCTGCCGGCTTGTCGTGGTTGCTATAGAGAGCTTTATACCAATCCATACCTCCCAAACCAAACCTGACCGAATTGAATCACGTCACATTTTACCCAATAACCAAAAAATACAATCAACTCAAGAATAGAAAAAAAAAAAAAAAACACCAAATCTTCCTCCGAAATGACCCCACCCCCTCCCCGTGGTCCTTCTTACTTCGCCAACCTATCCTTGTAGGTTGGCATCCAATCAAAAACTAGTATGCAAAATCCATGGCTTGACTAAATTCCAGTGTGGAGTTCGAAAAGACAGACTGGTACTGTCGACTCCTGGAAATTGACGATTCTTGGCCTTGACATGCAGAAAAATTCCTTGTGGCTGGCTCCTTGATCCTGGGAAATATATATATGCATGACTGGTTCCATGACTTTAATTCTGTCGAATTTTTTTTTCGTGTCGTGGGATTTCCTGACGGGATCGTCTGAGCGGGCTGGTTCCGCTGTTATGTATCCTTGACGGGAGACCTTTATGGACACGTGTCGGGAAAGTGTAGATATGCTGATGAAGAAGTATTAGCCATATTTCTCGCGTTCGAGGGAGACTGGAAGTTAGACTTACAATAATCCTCAGTGTTGATGCAACAACTCATTCAGCCCATTGAGCCGTGGCTGAAGGTACGGCTCATGCCAGGAGCCTGGTTCATTTTCTGGAGAGCTTGAGCCATGGCCTTAATGCAGTCACTCGCATTTCTCAAGTTTGTCATTGCGTTTGCACTCTCAAGATCATGCAATTGCTTCACGGCCTCTTGTAGTCTCTTTTCACTTTGGTGGTAAATCTCAGCAAAGGAAGGTTGCTGGTTAACCACGGGGGGTGTCTTGGCTCTCTTAACAGGTTCCTTGTCTGAGGTACTTGGCTCCGTGATGGCATCTTGCTTACGCTTCTTAGAGCCAGTGGCTGGCTTTTCAGTGGGGGGTGGGGATCCACCGGCACTCCTGGATGTGCATGGATCATTGTGTACACGCTTCATGTGGTCATAAAGGTTCCAGCGGCGTGGGAAACCATTGCCAGTGACGCCGCGCTCGCAGCCGTCATACTTGCAAAGGAAAGGCTTATCCCCATGTCCATGCATGGCGTGGGCTTCTCTCTCATGGCGGAGTAAACAGGCAGTGGATGAAAATTTGTTGTCTGCGCAGGCAGGAACCTTGCAGCGGTATGGCTTCAAATGAGAATCGACAAATTTGCTGCAGCGTGAAATGATTAGCTTGATGAATATATGTAAAGGGGGTTTATGAATCCTACTCGTAATTGCACTTGAGCTTTTCGGGCTTGTGTTGGCATGCCGAAGTTCCTTCCCACGGACAGTGGTACAATCCATCAGATTGGGTGGTAACATTGTGGTATAATTGATGATCACGAGCCGAGTTATCAGCATCGAGACTGGAACGTCCCATCAACTTGAAGGACTCCTCTGGCATCTCGGTTCCAGGGACACGTCTGGCATTGGTGTCGCTAGCAACTTTGGAAGCTCTTGGTCCCATTGGCTTCCTTATGATCCTGTCACCAGTCTTGTAAGGAGGTGAATCCACGAATTCTTGATGGCCTTGAACATACCTGGGTGATCGACCTTCGGTTGGTGAGTAGTCCAATGGGCTGTTTGTTGAAGACATCATTTGTGGTGGAAGAGTCCATTCCTCGGCAATAGGTGTTTGTGGCTTCGAAGATTCAAGCAAAGCAGCATCCCACATTTCTGGAGATCCCATGATAGAGCTGTCAAACAAGACTGAATCTTGAGCGCTGTGAATATAACTGGCAATAGTGCTTGGAGTTGCTGTCATACTTGTAGGTAATCCATGGGCACTGGAGAACATATCAAACCCTCCTGTTGTCAAAGACAAAGTGGGTGGTTGCTGGAATCCACTGGTTGCTGGTACCTGGTAATCATGTTCGGCTAATTCATCTCCTGGGTATTGGAAAGTGTCGAATGCAGATGGAAGATCATATTGTACTGTTGGGGTATACAGACCAGAATTTGCTGGGCTAGCTGATCTACCTGAAGTATCTGATCTTGCAGAAGAAATTTGATATGGTGCCTGAGAAGCATTGGGAAAGTACCCCATTGGCAGAGCACACTCAGATGTCGATGTCGATTGGATTGTCCTTGATGATTCCTGGGATGGGAAACGGGTCATTTCCACTGACTCAAGACCAGAAGTCAAATCGGTAGACCACCGTTGACTTGGCATCTGAGCTATGGGAATATAGAGAGAATCAGAAAATCCATTGGATCCTTGGGAAGTAGAACCACGGGGTGAGTACTGTAAACCCTCACTTTTTCCGTTCCAGGATATTCCACTGTATTGACCCTGGGCAGGTTCTGTATGACGTAAAGAAAATCCGGTTGTTCCTTGGAATGGAGTTCTTGAATGGAAGCCGCTACACGAGATCTAGGTTAGTGTGCTGTGCATACACGTTTTAAACAATTACAATCGCAAATACAACAGGAAAAACAACAACAAAACAAGACAATAACATCCAGTAAGAGTCCTGTAGTAGCGACACGTTAGTTTTGAAAATATTAACGTATAGAGGGGTAGTCTACAGACCAATGGGATTCGCCATCAGATGGAATGGTCGATTCCAGGGTAATAAAGGCGTTGGTATCCAGAGAAATGATTGAAACATCCAGGAGAATAAACATGAACAAATGAGAAAGCCTGGTATATCCTTGGGAGTCCCTGGGTCCATGTGGGGTTGGTGTCTTTCCTTGGGGTATAGTTGTCTCCATTTGGGGTTTGTTGATAAATTGGAAAATCCTTCTATTCAAAAGAAACGACAGTACTGTTAGTTGATGCTCGATCGTGTTATAGGGGATTATTGTCAGACTTGTAGTCGACATTGAGTAGGTTACGTACTCATTGGCATAATTGATGCCAGATGCTAAATAGAGCATCGTGACCGGCCGGAATAGCCAGCCACATCCTATTGTGGTTCCTAAGTGTGTTGACAAAAAGGTACTGGGCCCTTTATGCGGCAATTGAAAATGAAAATTAATCCATGGTATCCATGACGGGAAACAGTGCTGAGCCGGGTTGGATGCAAAGTCGTTATATAGGTACTCCATGCATGGAAGCTGCATGTAGAACCACCTAAATAAAGCTGGGTGCTTGTCGTCAAGTCATCTTTTAGGTACAGCTGGTGCTGTTGCCCTGGGATGAAGGCTCCGGGTTGGTTAACTGAATTGCTTACGATGCGCTCGCAGGATGTGCGAGCCCACATCTCGGAGCTGTCGGTAAATAGGTATGTGTTCGAATGTATAACTAGGTCCCATGGGAAGAAATCGGCCGTTTTGGATCCATTTGAAACTCCGGTCTCTCCGGTAAATATGTAAAGAGAATTTTGCAATCTAGGTGTCCATTTGGGGAAGGTATACTCACCCTAGACCCGAGGGAGGTCTCTTGATTTGAAAGCTCATAATTTTGTTTGTCAGAATGCTCTTGAAACCTCAGATGAGGTAAAGCATGCTCTCGTCGTGTGGACACACGGTAAGACCATCGAAAATCCTGTGGATGACTGGAAAGCCTGGAAAATCTGGATATATATGCCTGGGAAAGTCCTTGGAAAGTCCGGGAAGTTTGGAATGCTGTATTGCTAAAAGGAAAAGTACATGATTTTTCTGGGAACATGAAGACATCCGGGTTTCTAACGGTAAAAGCAAAAACGAACTCAACGCGAAGCAAAGCAAAAAACGAGCAAAATGGAAAAACAATATACCTGGCGGATGCCTTCCTGGAGTGAGATTGTGTGTCGAAGCCTGCCATGGTTTCCGGGAGAATGGTCAAGGTCTCCGTGCAAGTCATTTGGAATCCTTTTTGAAGCAACGGCAGTGTGCTTTGTCGTATATGTTGCTGAACTATGTGTGTCGGAGATACTACTCTTATGGCCACGGCCTTCTGGTATGGGCAGGAAGAGGTGCTGATGATAAAAACAATCCGGCTGGATGATCTCTGTTGGGTAGGTTTGCAATTGGAAGGGAAAGCAAAATCAAGTTGGGCAGCTTTGAAAAAGAAGATCCGCAATATACAAGATGGATGATGAATGTATGGTCTTAGATGAAAGATAAAGAGGCTGACTGAGACTTGAGCAAGGTAAAGGATGAATGAGAATGGAAAGAAAAGAAGAGTTCGTCCAAGGTGGGGAGGTTGGGCACTTATGCTTTTGAATGGTGACCAAATGGAAGGGGACATGGTAGGAAACGCACGAAGCGACTGAGCCAAGGATATGTGATATTATTGAACGTGTGAAAGGACTGGGGTAATTGATTCGTTAACGAGGATTCTCCTGCCATGTGAGACATTGATGCGTTGTCTCTTTTTAAAATAATCGCTTGCCTCGTTTGAATTAGCCATGAGTCCATGACTTGATATCACTGGCTGGGTAATGGTCACCCCTTCACGACTCACCAAAATTAGACCTTGTAGACCTTGTATTTTGAATAAAGCTCTCACATCCGCCTTGTTAAATATCCTGGTTTTGGTTCTGTTTCTCTCAAAATAAATATGGATCAATTATTTGAATTGCTGCATCACCCCTCTATCGACCAGGTTTTCAATGGATGTTATGCCGTGAACTGTGAAAAGCCCATGAAGCACCAAAGTCACGAAAAAAGAGTGCTTGCCGTCTTTACTCAAGGATAAGAATTGGGATGACGACGTGCACTGGCTCTAATCTGTAAGAGGAATACAGAATGTGATAACGTGCATTGCATAAATACTTTAGTCAAGTATCTGATGTATCTAATCATTCTAATGCAAATGAAACGTATGAAAACTAATCCATATTGAGTAAAATTGAGGTTATAAACAGGATTGGAATCCCTATCGCGGGACAGAAAAGAATCCACATGCCACTCATTTTCTTTGAAGTTATGAACTCTAAACTATCGGAGGAGATTATGCAAATCCAGGGTTAAGTGTCAATAGCCCTCCTTTCATTCGACAAGAAACAAAAGGCAGAAACTTGAAAGAGTTTGTGCATCTGAACAAGTCAAATGTCCGTCTCCTCTCCTGTACAGCGTCTACTCTGAGATCCCAACCCTTTCCAATGCTGGCAGAAGACTGTGCCAAAGACGAAAGGAGGCGAAGGGTTTAATGGTAACATCATTTCAATGCTGATGATAATTTCGGCATTTATCTGACAAGTCTATTGAATAAAGTCAATTTTTCGTATTGTAATATCGATGTACCCTGAAAACGTGGAAACGTGCGGTAGCCCTTACCCGTAGCACGCCCGCACCTGTCTATCAAAATCTGAAGGCTTAGAGCTTGGTCAGAAAGGTTTTCATTTGATTGGATCCGGACGATCTTTTACTGTATAAATCACTTCATCGCGAGATCAGCCAGGGGGAACTGAAACTCTAAATTCTTGAAATGAAAATCATGATTCATCTTGCATCGTTTGGTATATCGCTCCGCAGTTACAGACAGGACCGATACAGCAGGTAGAAGCGTGAGTATCATGATGATGAATACAGTCCGTATGGAGTACGTTTCTGCTCAACACGATGATGAGCATGAAGATGCGTCAGACATCTAGGTACCTAGGCAGTTTATGTCAACTTCCCACTTCGATCGCATGTACGCCCGGGTGATTGTACATTGGACAGGACCCAGGGATGGGGATTCGCTTTTCAGTAAGCTTCTTTTTGATGCGCTGGTTTCTGTGTGGTTGATATGGAAATCGATTGGTACATAATCAATCAGCTCCCCCAACTTCTTCCTGCAAGTCGTCGCCCCGTATCATCAATAGTTTCATTCACCTAGCCAATCAAGGCCCTCTTTCAGCTGCATAAGTGCAAGCCTGCGAGCAATTCGTTACTGCACATATTATATGGGCCGAACATGAAGCTATTGCGGTCCGTCAATCTCTGATTTGTGTATTGTAGTATTCCCGTTTCATCACACCATGGAAAGCCTATGAAAGAGCCCTTTGTAGCGCCCTCGTGAATTACTAAATCCAGATCCAGCATCAACGGGCCTGAAATTACTAACACACGATGAATCTTTTTCTCGTACGGCCCTCTTTTGCGGCACCTACTATGTATGACATGATGATATCAAATTTGTTGGTGGAGGCGATGAGACTAAAAGAGAGATGCCTTTTCAATTGAACAAGGGCAGCTGCAAAATTTATATTCTTTGCGCGATTTTTTGGTCTGGCGTTCATGATAGCCCACTTTCCTGCTGGCTTACTGAACAAACTTTCTTTTTTTTTAAGAAAAAAAAGACTTCGAAAAAAGAAAAGAAAGAAATTTTATAATATCCGGCAACAATTCAAAGTTCCAAAGTTTTTGGCTGTGTTATGTACATTGTACAATACTCTGTCTCTCTGTATGGGCATATATGGACTCTGGAGCATTGAAGCTACAATAAGTTCACCTACCAGATCCGGAGCTTTTAGATTATGTCCTATGTTTCACTACTTGGTACGCTTCAGGAACGACGATGCAAATCACGGTAGCACAAGCAAGGGTCGGGAAGGATAATGTTAGTGATGCTGGCTGCTCATCTTCACCGAGACGGTCCGAGGTTTATGTTTATAGCCGTGTTATCATTCCATATATTATACACCGATGATTTAGGCTATGATTCCCAAGCAGCAAGGAAGTTTCCTAGCAGTCTTGATCTGAGGGTGAAGTTACCACTCTGCACTGGATGTCCTCAAGGGTCTCAACTTTTCGGCTTGTTTAAATTGATTATATTGAGCAATATTGTTATATTTTATCGTCTAGAAACTTGCCTAAAGAAGACTGAGCATCTATCCTTCCTATCGCCAATGCTTTCCCCCCAAGAAGCTTCGCATTCCAACAAGAATGCCACGAACTCACCCAAAGGGATCGGGAAGCCTTGAAGTAGCCTTCAAGCCACGCGTCAGTTCTCATTCCAATAGAGCTTTAATCGGGGGGAAATCGAAAACCCTCCTCGACCTCGCCGCATTCTGGATGATAATGTTCTAGACCCCATGGAATTTCGGATATTGCATATGAGTAGATTGATTAGATCCAGCTAATCTGGTATAGTTCCGAACACAAAATATCATGCAAGTCTGTTGGATGTAACAAGCCTCGCTATGTTCTTATTGGCACGATCTCCAACAGAAACTGTGACTCTGTGAGCCGTGTAATATTCAAGGACAGCTTTATCGAACCAAAACTCCAGAATGCTGCATGACGATAACAGTACTAACACTGAGCTCTTACTTGAGCCGCCGCCAACCTACAGTTCCATTGGAAAATGACCTGCGTGTTCGAACACGACCGAGTGACCTGTGTTCCGAGTCAGCTATCACTGGTCTACGAACCTTGGCAAATCAAAGGAACACCCTTCATTCTCCAGCTGCTTGTGAAATTAATCACGTCGTACCGCCTTAAGCGTGTATCCAGAAGATGCGCGAATGGGGCGGTTTAGAGGCGGTGAGCTGACACGAGCAGATGTCAACATTGAAGACACACACTACAAGAATGAATTGCAATCTCTGAAATGCAATCGAGCAAGATTAGACTCAGAGTGAGAAGAAATTGGAATGGCCAAATAGATCATATTTCAGCAAAGAGGCGATGTCGACGCGAAGGATAATAATTACTAAGTAGATATTGAGGATCATACGAAGTGACCTGAATAGATGGAAAGAGTTTGAAAGAGGAACGGGGGCAAATTGAATCAGTTAAACTGGACATATTTGTAATATTTTAAAGAATTCCCTACATCGATATCCAGAAGCTGTAGAATCCTTAGACACAATTGCAATGGTAACCTTGGAAGCTTCAGTCATGCTTTCTTTCAACCCCGCAGCCGATGAGGGGTAGTCTTATCAACATGTGACTATGTCTTATCGAGCTTGGTTTACGCGGAGATAGAGAGGATTTTTCCACTCCACTGCAAATGTGCATCATCGTACAATCTAATATTTTACCATACATCAGCCATGCCAGTGAGTACACTCCTCCAATTCCCTCTCTCAAGAATGCTGACATCATATCCTTTCCGCAGCTCATAATCTTAACCGGCTATCCTACCTCTGGTAAAACCTATCGGGCCAACCAACTCCGCGAATACTTCCTCACAAAAAATATCCTCGCTCCCCTCCACAAGCCCCTCTTCTTCCCTCCGCGTTCACCTCATCTCCGACCATACCCTCGCCATCCCGCGCGAAGTATATAACCTTGAATCTAAATCCGCTAATGAGCGATCAAACAATGCTAGCGAGAAAGATGCACGGGCGACAATATATGCTGCGGTGAAGAGAGTGTTGAGTAATAAAGATGTGGTTATATTGGATGGGGGGAATTATATCAAAGGGTGGAGATATCAGTTATTTTGCGAGGCAAAGGCTGTGAGGACTGGGTGTTGTGTTTTGCATGTCGGGCTTACTGCTGATAAAGCTAGGGAGGTTAATGAGGCACGGTTGGAAAGACAGAACGTATCACCGTCGGAACCTGCTGGGGGCGAAGGGGGGATTAAGGAGGAGGATAAGGCATATGAAAAGGAAAACTGGGAAAATCTGGTATTCAGATATGAAGAACCAAATCCGATGGTTCGCTGGGATTCTCCATTATTTACAGTCGTGTGGGAAGATGAAAAAGTACCCGGAGATGCCATGTGGGATGCTATCATCGGGGACGATTCTGAAGGGAAAAGGAAGATAGTGAAACCAAACGCAGCGACGGTGGCAAAGGTTCATAGCAGTGAAGGATTTCTATACGAGTTGGATAAGACAACACAGGTTGTTCTTAATAGGATATTAGAATGGAGTAAAGATCATCCGGGGGAAGGGGGCGGGGAAGTCAGTATCGGGGAAAATTCAAGAGGAGAGGACTTGATAGTGGAATTACCGGGAAACCCAGTAGGATTACCGGCGTTGCAGAGATTGAGGAGACAATTCATTAGTTTGCAGAGGACTAATGCGGTTTCGGTAGAGAGGATTAAGGAGACTTTTGTGAGATATTTGAATGATAGTTTTGAGGCTTAAGAGATTTGTGGGATTGTTTGCATTGGGTTGGAGTTTGGGAGGTTGAAAATCGATACCCTAGAAGTCAAATGAACTCGCAAAAGTTATCGTCTACCTGGATGTCTCTTCCAAAAAAAAAGTCACAATCATTCCCTACACTAACCTACTTCAGAAAATAATGCATGCTCAACATAAAAGGGATCCCGTTTCAGAAGGAAGAAAAAAAGGTATTCTGATATTTAACCGAAAATCTAAGCATTCTCTTTAATCCATCTCGCCGCCTGCTCACCCCATTCCTCTCCCTCTCCAGTACTCAAAGCCATTGGTGGACTGATATGATTGTGTCCTTTAATCTTGATAACCTCAATTTTCTCACCCCATATCTCTTCGCCCAACTTAACAAACGCATCATTGGGCTTTAAAATCTCATCTACAGGGTCCCACTCCGAATTCATAACCAATAATTTCGGGATCCCCATTTCCTCCCTCGATTTCCTGCTTTCACCTATCGCCTTTAATAACCCGTAAGGACATTTCGCCTCAACACTCTCGTCACTCCCATAATATCGATCCAGCATCTCTTTGCGTCCAGCCAAGGCGTTGTGAAAATTGAACGGAACTCCAACCTCTACCACTCCTCTAAGCGTAATGGTAGAATCTCCCTGCCATGATTTCCTCTCCTCCAAAAATCGTGGTTCGAGCAGATAAGTAGTGATATGGAGTCCTCCTGCCGAATTTCCCATCAAGTATACCTCTCTTTTGTTTCCAAATCCATTTAATACATTGGTTTTGGATAACCATTGGAGAACAGCCGATACATCTTCGCCCCCACTAGGATAGACTGCCCCTTCACCACCTGTCTCGCCATCTACACGTCTGTAATCGGGGATAATAGTAGTGATTCCTTGTTTTGAAAAAAATGAACCCAAGTTATGATACACGAGGTTATCAAAGAAAGGGATACCGAGGATTTTATCGCCACGAACAAGGCCGCCTCCATAGAAGAATATGAGGATGGGTGAAGAACTGGGGGAGGAGCTTGATGAGGGATATAGATCGAGGGTTTGACGCGCGTGAGTACCGTATGTGTGGGTGCTGCGGGAGACGGAAAGAATGGATGCGCTGTTCTTTTGAAGATGGGGGCCGAATATTTTCATGGTAGGAAGCATGATGTCCATGATGGAGGTGCCGGTTGTGAGGGTGAGGTTCTTGAGTTCCTCCATGGTTGTGGTTGTGTAGGATGATGTGGGATGGGTAATTGATGAGCGTGGCTGTAGGGGAGCAAAGTTGAGAGGTAATACTTTTCTTATACTTATTCTCAATGACCTTCAAGATGCACACGCAATGAACGAGTGCGAGATCGCTACTCATGTATTCTACTACGTCTAGATCTGTAGGCATAGCTCTCAACCCACCTCGCCATCGGGAACTCCCACCACTCCACAAACTATGCCGTCCACAAGCTACACCGTCCACAAGCTAGGCCGTCCACATACATGCATGTAATCAACCAGCGGACATATGATATTTCATATGTCATGTGAAACGCCATGTAGTCAAATGCATCACTAGATGCTCGGATTTAAGAAAATGGAACATCTCGGGCAATTCGTGATCTCCGCCGAGAAGCATACTAATCCCAGAAAATTGGGACTTCTAGCCCCACGAACATGAGACTGTGGGGGGTAAAGCCCCGGTGAATTCTACCCCTCATATATCGTCCACGTTGTAATGTGGACGGTGCGGACGTAGAACTGTTGAATATATAGCTTTAGATGAGAAAGCTTATAGACGATTACATACATTCTTCTTCTCTTCTATATTCTACTCTCTCCTTCACACCCTGTTCCCAATATCCTACTTTCTTTTCGAATTCCCATATTCCCATATAACTAGCTAACACACAACATCCCACAGAATGGCGCCTATTCCCCACCTCACCACTCCTCCCGGAGAAGCAACACCATACGTCCTTCCCTGCTTCACAGGTGAACTTTGGACAATTCCTTGTTCCAATTCCACAATGCGATTACTTGTCACTGGGAATGAAACAAATAATGCTTTTGCGGTGGTGGGAACGGGTGGGACAAAAGATCAACCGATTGGATTCCATTATCATAAGGAGGCTCACGATGTATTTTTGTGCTTAAAGGGTACGCTGAATGTGTGGGCAAATGACGAGGCGAGGAGTTTGGGCCCGGGAGATTTTGCTAGTGTGCCGCCGGTAAGCTGATAGTGCTAATGCTTTTTGCATTTGGAGCGTAATTTGGGATAGATGGGCTTGCAGAGAATAGTTACAGCTTGATTGTATGCTTCTTCAAAGTTCTAGGCGGCCATGACATTTAAGCGAATGTTGAAGTCGAGTAGAAGCGAAGCACGGCATACGAATAATAAAGCTAACCTCTTTGCGATCCTTTAGGGAACAATCCATCAATACCAAATCGCTTCTTCCCACACCGAATTCTTGGGTCTAATCATCCCTGGTGGGTGGGAAGAATTCTTTCGCTTCATTGGTGAACCATACTCCGGTCCTCTGTTCCCCACAAATGACAATCGCAATCCCTTCGAAGTCCTCATCCCAAAACTGATGGCGGCGACTGAGAAATTCGATATGATCCCAGTACGTGAAAAGAAGACTTTCGATCCACAGCCTTGGAACGGTACCGAGAATAAGTTGCCGGGAAAGTGTGAGAATGGAGGTTACTTTCTGAAAGACGGGGAGGGAGAAAAGAAGGTCATCGGAGGAACAGTATTAAGGGCTCTGTGCAGGAGAGAGGAAACAGATAACAGATTTTCGATCTACGACATATTAGGAAGTTCCATACATGCATCCAAGGCATTCAGCAAAGAAGTTACATTTTCAGACACACATCACGCCATCTATACTGTAGATGGCGCTCTCAAATTGACAATTGGAGGCGAAGAAGTCATAGCTCCAGCGGGAGAAACAACATTCATACCTGCAGGCACAAAGTTCAAGGTTGGGTTTGAGACGATGTATGCAAGAGCATATGTTTTCGCTAACGGAGGGGGAGTTGGCGAGTTGTTGAGTAGCTTGGGAAGTGTGTATGAGAGTGTGGCGGTACCCAATGAGGTTGAAGGGAGCTGGGATGAGGGGACACTGAAAGAGCTACAGGGAAACCTGGAGGATTTGAGGTTGTAGGGTTGTAACTTAATATGATAGAACGAGTACATAGCATGCATATACGTATCAAGGTTGAATTTCCACAAAGATAGGAGACGAATTCCATTTCCAACCAGTACCCATCGCTTGATAATGTATATTGTCTAAATGGCTTTAAAACCATACTTTCATATTTAACGCAATGTGTAGGGTAAATTGGTTCTATTCGCCTTCTTTGTTCAATTCCTGCACGTAGAGATAATCTTCCTCCGTACTAACCTTTATACTACATTCCAAGGAAGAAGAGGAGCGTAGAAGCGTGATGGTAGAAAGTTGAAGATATATATGCGGTAAGTTATAAGACACATACACAATTAACAAAACTTAATTCTATGGGCTGTGATAGATGATATTGATAGGAGGCATGGATAAGCTTTAAGAACGGAATGTTCGCTTCCGGGTAGTTGATGCGCAATAATCACGGGCAGATCTTTCCGGTGCGGAGTACTTCCCGTTGTTCAAAAGAGATGAGTACAAATTAAATTAATACATGCAGTTGTGTTGTGTTGTGGTGGAAAGTTCATCATGCAAGTCTGTCTTGGTGTTGAGATGTTGGTAGGGAGGCATCGGATCTATCGGTGAACTCCCGGTTCGTTGATGTTAGTTGATCAGTTGATTAGTTGATTAGTTGACGCAAAACCTGACCTTTCCCTTGATACTACTTACCTATGTAATAGCTATCATAGGTAGGCAGATGCAAGGTAAGGTTTTGGCATTCTTGACTTACAAACCTCGTGTTACAACTCACATAGTTTCCATTATGTCTTTCGTTTCCTTTATCCAACATCTGATAGGTTGATAGACCTAGCAGTTCTAGCTGAGGCTAGCCTTGATAAAGACTAGTATAATATCTCTTTACTACAGGCTAGTTATGGTCTACCGTTTTTCTACCAAAATATACTTCTGATCAAAAGTCAAATATTGGTCTACCAGTCTAGAATCATGAATAAACATCCCTTACTCAAAGGTCCTCTCCGTCCACCTCGATCAAATCCATCAACTCTGTCCTATACAGAACCTCTCAAATCAAGAAATGAAGTATCAATAAATGCTAAAGGTGTTAGTATCAAAGGTGATGCCTCTATTTTATATGTCCTAATATATATTAATGCTTACTGACTATTATCTTACAGTTGTAGAGTTTGATGGATCAGCCATTCCACAACCATATCTGGATCCATCGATTATGCAGAAAAGAGCACGAACGGAAATCGGACTGAAAGAAGACCAGGAGAAGATTAGACAGTAACAGCTTGAAGAGGGCCATACTGAGTCTTCTAGATATTGAACAGTATGTGTTTAAATGCGTGTTTCTGTGACACGTGATGCGGATATCGGGCAATTCTGGGGTTGCAAGCTTCAATGCCGAATTGATCTCGGGTGTTCAGTCTTATGTCGTGTTCAAAGCACTCTGCATGAAGATATACAACGCTCTACATGCGTAGGTCATCATGTGAATAAACATCATTTGGGTGGCAGTGACCTTTCCGAGGTCCGAAGTCGGTCGAACGAAGCATTGCATTTTCAAATAGCTCTGCTCGAACCCCGCGATTCTTAAGATTTCCGGATTCTTACATATTTGATAGATCTTATCTGTTGTACCTTATGACCTGAAGATATACCAATAAGTTCATTCCACTTTTGAGATGATTTCTTGGTTTTATGTAAGAGATGTGGTACTATACGGCGATATCGAGCACTTATGACGGTTACTGACATGTTTTGGATCTGATGTGCATGAAGATGGATCATCAGAACCGCATCTTACTGCACCCCGCTCTTTTTATATTTCTCATGGACGGCTTATTGACCCTGAAAGCTTAAGTTCTTCATCTGTGTGGCTGGCTGCCACATTTCGGAGAAAGATTTCCAAGTCGTCTGGGAGATGGCACATTGCAAGCCTCGGCAGAAACGTTTTGAAACTTAATGTTGTTGCTTTGGGTCTTATTCAAATTTGGGTGAGATATAAATGGGCATTAACTCTTTGTAAGCAGTAAGAGCCTTGTGTTGACGGGTGATCCAATATGTGTATGATTCTGAAAGGATGTGTATTACCAGCTTATTTCCCGACGTATCTATATCATCAAAAAATCATCGACAGAGGACTAATTAAGCCTGAGTCATTGAAGTTAAAAACTTCACAGAAAGCTGTCCAAAGTTGACCTCGTGGAACTGTGTGCCAACATCTTATGACACCTGTTATGTCGTTCAACATGTCACAACCTTTTGAAGTAGAGCCAATGAACATGTTTATATCAGGTTGAGAAGGGAAGATTGATGATAGCTGAATCCAGGACTTTGTAGGGGACAACGCAGAGTAAGATCCTTTCATGATCATCTCTAATGGCAACCAGGAAACGCAAAGCTTCCAATCGCCATTCAGCGGGTATATTGACTGCAGCATGCAATACAACGCATAGATGATGTGCCGGCTTCATTTGGGAGCAACCTCAAAAGGCCGCTTTTAAAATTCTTTGTTTATTTTTTGGCCTAGTGACTTAGGAGTACTTTTCCTATGGCCATTTTCTTGTAGATTTACAACTTCAAGAATTAGAACTGGGTTGATTTTTACAGTCAAGCAGTTGGTTCATGATATGTTTTCGATATTTTCGATGAGATTTGAGAAGTCAAAAATCAATGAAGTATCCAGTTTAGAGAGTCTTGCGATATGTCTTTGGATGTTGCGGTCTCTTTCGAGTCTATCTGACAAGCAAAGCGGCAATATCATACCCTGCTCTAACAATCTGTACCTTACACCAATACTTGTTACTTTCATTTCAACCTTTCCAAACAAAGTCCACGTTAGGACTTCATATATTGCACTTTCGCTATTAGTCGCTTAGCCCAAAAGAAACTACTCAGCTTGGATCTATCAGATTTGCATCTTCCGAGAAGCTGGCTTTGTGCAATCACCCGATACATAGTGTGCAGCTTGGCTAATAGCATATCTACCTACTGCCATGTTTACAAATACTATTTCCAAGAGAATGGACATGAAGATCAACGTGTTTGTTTTTAGCCACACTTTTCGTCCTTACTTTCTTTTTATCCATTGCGTCGGAAAGCACCGTACACTTCATTGGTTGCTCCTTCGTTGCGGGAAATAAGTACTCTGTAGCTCCTCCCAATACTGGGTGAATACCTTTTTCAAATCATAAAGTTATCTTGTGCCGAAACTTTTCTTTACACATCTTCTTCAGTCTCCCTTGGAATACAGATACGTTGGCTTTCTATATTACATCTGGAAGCTCAAGTCACCTGCATACCTTCCGGAAATCCTCTAGAAGGAAGCTCAACCAAAATGATGGCATCTTTCAGGAATCTGATCATTACAGCATGCCTGCTAATGACTGAAGCTACACCACTGTAAGAGCCGGTTCAGAGCTCACTACATACTGTGGTTTACTAATACTCATATTCATATAGCCTTAAGAAAAAGGGGTTGAGCTTTGACTACAATGGCGGCAAGGTTCGTGGAGTCAATCTAGGAGGATGGTTTGTGCTTGAGCCTTGGATTACCCCATCATTATTTTATGGGCCTTGGTTGGATGAGTGGGTATTCCCCAACAATGACCACGAGTAGATATCTGCTGACAGCTGATTGCCCATACCAGGTACACCCTTACTCAAAAACTTGGAAAATCTGCTTCTCAAAACTTGTTGAACGCGCACTGGGCAACCTGGATTACACAAAATGATTTTAATGAGATTGCTAGTGTAGGATTAAATCATGTGCGCATACCAATTGGATACTGGGCTTTGAATCCGCTACCTGGCGATCCTTATGTTCAGGGGCAGTTACAATATTTAGACCAAGCTATTGGCTGGGCGAGACAAGCTGGACTGAAGGTCATTCTGGATGTTCATGGGGGTGAGAAACATTTTGCAACTAAATAAAAGACCTTCGCTGACTGCTGCACAGCTCCAGGGAGTCAAAATGGGTTCGTTGAATATGACCATAATTTTGAGCAGGATCAAAAGGCTAACTATATCGTCAGCTTCGACAACTCTGGAAGAAAAGGACCCATCGCTTGGACCCAAGGAGAAACTACCAAACAAACCCTGGCTGCCATCCAAACACTTGCCTACCGATATGCTCCAGCGACAGACGTTGTCACTGGGATTGAGCTTCTCAATGAGCCAGCCAACTGGGCCCTTGATATGGGTGCAGTGAAGCAGTTCTACTATGATGGTTGGGGAAATGTGAGAAACGCGAATCCGTACACTGCAGTTGTTATTCATGATGCATTTCTTTCTCCGCCTTCATGGAATGGCTTTATGAACTATCAATCTGGAGTCAATGACATCATTCTCGATACCCATATTTATCAGGTATTTTCCTTTGCAGAGGTGGCAATGAAGCCTTGTCAGCACATTCAGGTCGCCTGCAGTCAGATCGGCAGCTTAGCTAACACAGATAAATGGACCATCGTCGGGGAATTTAGTGGGGCACAAACGGACTGCGCAAAATGGTTGAATGGTTTCGGTGTGGGCTCTAGATATGATGGCACATATCCCGGTAGTCCTGCATGGTACGGGTCTTGCCAAACGAAGGACGTGGGGACGGTTGATGGCTTACTAGAAGTCGATAAAGTTAACCTTGCATATTTTATGGAAGCACAGCTTGATGCTTATGAAGCTCACTCGGGTTGGGTTTTCTGGACATGGAAGACGGAATCAGCTCCGGAATGGCATTTCCAGAACTTGACGAGAGCGGGACTGATACCTCAGCCTTTGACGAGTAGGAAGTATGGAAAACAATGTGCGACTGCAGCTTGCTTGATTCCAAATAATTGATATATAGCCACAAGCCAAGGCAGATGAGCAGCCACTAATGGTTTTTCTTATTTGGGATTCACCGGCAGACACGGGAGTTAGGTGCTGTGTTTCTACAGTTGGAAGATTTGAAGGATTCGAAATATTATACTTTATATGAATTTATGATGCGATAACGATACCCCTTCATTCGCTCGGGGAGTTGGGAGAGAAATGCATTATTGTTATCGAGAATATAGCGCAGATTATGGAGTAGATGACAAGGGAGGCCAAGAGAGGGGTAGCTTATTAATGGTCTGGGTCAGATGATAGTAACGAATCAAAATACAAATATGAGGTTAAATCCATTTTCAAAAATACCGTACCTTCTTGCCATGAGACCTGCTGACCATTTATGGATTTCGATGGTGGGAGATTGAATCTCAACCAGAAGTGCCGGGAAGGTTTCCGGAATGTGGAGATATGGGGATAGTCCCAGTTTTCGCTTCCTTTACTCCGCATTTGATGAAAGATATCGGTTTTTAGATATTCCAAATTCTTCCTTATCTCCTATTGACATGGATCGTTATTGGATTTCTAACACATCTAATTGCTTTGATTCGATGTTTCTAACTTCTCATTGGTTCCATCATCTCATATATATTGCCGTCTACACATACCGGGAAACTTTTACGTATCCACCTTGCCCTGTATTGACTTACGTCGAGTTCTGCTTGCGGTTAAGCCCCTTGACCCGAAGCGGGGTGGATGAAACACCGGGAAAAAGCCTAATCTACATCTAAGACTACACAGTCCACGATACCTTTATCATCATACTCATCGATCAACCACAATACGTATTCGGACTGTATTAAGTTGCTCTGTACCATTGCCCCGCAGTTTTCACACTGATCTCCACAATATCAATCTCTTAGGTATAGAGCTAAACTTCCTGCAAAGTTTATCTAAGCATCCGTTCGGTAACCTAAGGTCTCTTTTATTGATGATGGCTGCTGCAGCCAAATATAAATTCAAATACCAGTGCAACATCCTCTTCCCATACTCGTTCTTTGTCCGATTGTGCACCCTCCAAAATCTCACATCTTTCATCCGAGATTTCTTTCATTTCAGTAACTCAAAGCTTCATCATCAATGGCTCCCTCCGCAATCGAGATTCCTGGCACCGCCGGCGCCTCGGCCAAAATATCATCTAAACTCAATGATGTAGTTTCATCCTCAATTTTCTCTTCAGTTCCTACAATACCTCTCCTTATAAACAATGAATCCCATCACCCTGAATGCTCCAAGACCTTTCCCGTCCATTCCCCATTCGATAACTCACTTCTCCACAACTGCATATCAGCTTCTGCATCTGATATTGATCTTGCCCTCAATACAGCTCAAGAAGCCTACCCAGCATGGCGCAACTTACCCCCGCCTCAAAAGCGTGACATCTTTCTTCGAGCAGCCGAGATAATACTCGAGCAAAGAGCTGCACTTGAAGAAACAATGATTCAAGAGACCGGATCCGACCCCATTTGGGCTGGATTCAATACCCATCTTGCTAGAGAAGGCCTCCTTGATGTTGCTGGTCGCATAACTTCCATCGAAGGCAGTATACCCACCTTATCAGAGCACGGTCGAAGTGCCCTTATATACAAAGAACCATATGGAGTTATCCTCGGCGCTGCACCCTGGAACGCTCCCTACATCCTCGGCTTCAGAAGTATCATCTATGCGCTCGCAGCAGGAAATTGTGCGATTCTCAAAGCGCCAGAATTCTCACCCAAGTGCAGTTGGCATATCTGTGATGTACTTCATAAAGCTGGCTTGCCAAGGGGTGTATTAACGTTCATTACATTATCAACTGAAGATGCTTCACCGAGGACAACACAGATGATCGAAAGCCCAATCATCAAGAAGATTAACTTTACGGGTAGCACGAGAATCGGTAGGATTTACGGAGAATTGGCGGGGAAGAATCTTAAGCCTGTCATATTGGAATTGGGTGGGAAGGCCAATGTGATTGTGTGGGAAGATGCGGATTTGAAACTGGCCGCTGCGGAGTGTGCGAAGGGAGCTTTCATGCATTCGGGTCAAATCTGTATGAGTACCGAGAGAATTCTTGTTCACAAGAATGTTGCAGCCGAGTTGTAAGTTTTCTATTTCTCATTCCCTTTCCCATCCGGCGTGTCCAATCTCCCGGACTTGCAGATTGAATATAAGAGTTATCTCCGAGAATGGCTCGTCACCCAAATGATTTCAGCCTCTCAAAAAAGAAAAGATCAAGAAACCAAAGACCGATCATTATCGAACTGCAGTCCAGACTATTGGGAAGCCATACTCCCACCTACCCCTTCCTTATCACTTTCGACAACAAGTAAACGAACACAGCAAAACTAACAACCCACATAGCGAAACCGAATTCGCCGCCGCAACCGCACAAATCTTCCCCTCCCTCTCAACCCTCATCAACCCACACGGCGTCACCAAAAACGCCTCCCTAATCACCGACTCCCTCTCCAAAGGCGGGTCCATCCTCCACGGCACCGCACCCCTCCCCAACTCCAAACCCACCACCAAAATGTCCCCCGTAATCCTCAAATCCGTCACGCCCTCCATGGAAATCTACAAACAAGAATCTTTCGGGCCCACGGTCTCCGTGATCGAGTTCTCCACCGAAGAAGAAGCCCTGCGCATCGCCAACGATACCGAGTACGGACTCTCGGCGGGCATCTTCACGCGGGATCTGCAGCGGGGATTGAGAATGGCGAGGGCGATGGAGAGCGGCGCCGTGCATATCAATGGCCAGAATGGCACGGTGCATGATGAGGCGGTGTTGCCGCATGGGGGCGTGAAGAATAGTGGGTTTGGACGGTTTGGCTCGACGGGGCTGAGTGAATGGATCAAGACGAAGACGGTTACGTTTATGGATTAGAGATGCTGGTTAGGAAATGAGGTGCAAGTTTAGGTTGATGAGCGAGCGAGCGAGCGCGTTTGTTACTGATGTAGGACATGCTGCGGTGGAAATGAAATGCTGCTGTGGCGATTAGTGCACGTTTGCATCGACGGCCCTGTATTGGATTTGGGGATACCATGTTTTTTGATTCACGGAGCTCAGTATATGATATTTTGAAGTTCCAGCATGGTACATAGATATTGCAACAATTTTTAGAAATATATCTCACGAGTACATGATTGACTTTATAAGCTCAAGATACCTATGCGTGCAAGAGCGAGAATATAATTTCAAAGAATGAATTACTTCTTGGACCAAGAGTCTGGACAAGATAAGAACTTCGTATTTGGGAGATTCAACTTGTTTAAAACTTTGAACTCGTTTGAAAGATTTAAGTCTGAACAATTCATCCCCCGTAAACCTCTCGATTCTTGAGAGATGAAAAAAAAGTATCTGTCAAAAGTATGTTGGGTAAAAGCCCACGGATAGGCTGCGGTGCAAGTAAGATCTTGGTACACCAAGAGTTCTAGATAAGTAACTAGTATTTATATTTCATACACCATATATACAATGCTCAGCAACATGAAGCTCGATAGTCTTAATGACCGTAACGCCACTAATCTGTTCAAATAGCCCTCGTTATTATCTATCTGCCATGCTTTTATTGTACAATAATTTATACTAGTGGAGCAAAATCTATACATACAGATGTAATGCTAGCCACCTTTGGGTATACCCTAATGACCAAACGCCTTCATCTCCTATCCCATGCCATGTCATATAATGCAAATATCCAGTCCCACACTCCAGGGTGAATTCTGGATTCCCTTTTCACTATTATAAGTAGCCACGCCTAGCTGTGCCTTCTCCGAATTCATTGTGGAACATTCTCTTCACCGGGCGCCAAAACCTTGACACTTCTTCTTCTCTCTACTACAGGCCCACCGAAACCCAATGCAACCCTTACTCCTTCCACAGCTCTGCTCTGGCCGACCTCCCTAGCATCCCTCCTAACACTCTTGCTTCTGTCCCACCTACCCAAGCCACCCATGCCCATTCCGCCATGACCAGTGCGTTCCTTGACCTCTTTCTCCAACTCTCTCGCCCTCCTTTCCTTTTTCTCCTCCGCCAATTCATCTCTCCATCTGCCCTCCAAACAAGGATGCATACAACCCTCCAATGGACACATACCTCCACTATGCCTCTCACCCGCTTTCCATTCATCACCCGAATCCGCATGCCACTCTCCTATACAAGCCGTATGTCCCCCATGACCACAGCCACCACAATACCACCAGGTCTGCGGCCCCTCCAATTCAGGTACGTCGCCCCTATGCTGACAGATCGGACATGGCATGATCGGTTTCTTACAACGTGGACATGACCACTCGGAACCAGGGACTAGTGGGTCATTTTCAAGAGGTTTGTTACACTCTGTACAGTAAAAGCCGACACTGACTTGTTCCTGTGTAGATGCATAGAGGGAAGGATAAAGTGGGACGCAAAGATTCCGGAGAAGGGTTGACTCGTAAAAAAGTTGCATCGTCATGAGGCGATGATTGTATTGGCGGAGAATAGCTTCAGCGTGGATTGAATCTATAGTATCGGGAGGAAGAAGGCGTCGGAGGAGGAGAACCATTGCAGATGCATTTAGAGCGCCAGTTTGAGTTTCAAACTCGATTGCGCGTTGAACGAGGGTGGCGGGGTTTAGTGGAGGGATAACGAATTCGGTATCATTGTCGGTAGGCCAAGGGAGGAAATCTGTCTCGATGAGGTTTGGGTCAGAGGAATCGTTTTCTGAGGGTGATTGGACTGTTATGGGTACAGGTGGGGGTTTGCGATGTATGTTGATTGGCGAAGAGATTTTTGGAGCAGGAACTACTATTTCTGGCAGTTCTTCGGGTATTTTCTCCATAGATTCTTCTGATGGGCGAGAGTTAAGGCTAGATGAGGTTTTAGAATGCGAGACGACATTGCCTTCCCAACTAGAGACTCTTTCTCTTAATGATTCATCTCTCCTCATGCTATGAGCATCGCTATCCGAGCCACCACCCAAATATTTGGATTGAGAATCATTTGACGTTGAGAACATCTGAAAACTCTCTCCAGAATCATGACGAATAAGTCCCATTCGCTGGGCATAAGTGTTTTGTTCCGAGTAGTCCAAACGAAGCGGTTGTTTTTTAGATGGAACAAAATCGGCTGCTGGCTTGAAGGCATCCATACCGTAGAAGTCGTAGCCTTCTATACTTGATGTCGTTTGCTCAGAGGTAAGACTTCCAGGTACTGCTACTGGTATTGGCTCACGAATTGTTGAAGCGACGGAAGGTGGAAGTACTAAAGTATCATTTTCCACCATTGGTGTTTTTAAGGCTTCTTTCATTCCTGCAACTGAATCCTTGACAGGACGTACCAGTGGTGTCGTCATATTCGAAGTGCTTTCAACTTCTTCCGCAATGATTGACCTCACGGCTGGGTGAATAGCCACTTCATTTGAAGTGACAGGTCGTTGACTTTTCCGGGGAGTCCTTTCATTCGACTCATCGTGCTCTTCGTCAAGTTTTGCAGAGCCACTAATGCGTTTGGATTCACCCTCCTTTCGCGAGAGATTCTGCAGTCTATACTGGCGATGGGATTCAGCGCGTCTGACTAGCAAAAGATCCATCGTGAACCCAAGAAGTCTCCAAGTCTGTGCCAGCCTGTAATACCTGGCCTTCTCGGCACCCTTAGCAAAGTGCTCTATGGTCGCTGCAATGGTTATGTTTAGAGGAACATTGTTGGACGTTTCATTCGCATTCTTCGTCATGTATTCCAGATAGCAATCACTCATGAACTGGTACTTTGCACGCTTTGGCGTTGAAGGAGCATGACCAATTGCCATTATTTGCTGAGGCTTGTATAAACCGGTGATCTGTATAGCGTCTTCTAGGCTCATCACTTTACTATCGGCTATTCCTGTCGAGTTGGGCGGGATAGTGCTCATATTATGCGTCAATCGTCCACTGTGCCGTCTTCGGTGATTTCTTCGTCTTCTTGGACCTAAAAAGCTGCCGACAACGTCTTCCTCGGAGTCACTATGACTAATAGCAAAGGACGGGGTGTTTGGGTGCTGCTGGAAGTTCGAAGATAACTCTGGAGAATTCATAGAAGGTCTAACTCGCTTGGGTGCTTGTCGTTCCTCTAGAAACATCAACACATCGCCTGTAGAAGAGAAAGAAAAAGTTGATAAGCTCCTACGATCGATAACTCTTGGTGAAAATGCCACATCTGTTTGTACAAAGTGACCTTCCTTATCGACGCTCCACAAAAGATCACGAGTACTCCAAAGGATGCCTGTGGGGGCGCTATTTGATACCTCAATTTCTTTAAATGGCATGGCCGATCTAGCAATATCCCATAAATGTACCGTCGAAAATTGTGCTCTATTGGCGCTGGTATCATCATAAGAAACGGCCACTTGAGCAACTCTTTTGCCCTGGCCTGTGGCTGTCCAACAAGCTGGTCTCCAACAAACATTTGAGATGGGTGCGGGTGTAGTAAAGGAGTATCGGGGTCTTTGGCCTCTCTCCGATTTCGACATATCCCACACATGGCATTGCTGATCTTTACCCCCACTTACAATATGATCCCCATCTGGATGCCATGAAATTGAGAAGACAGCACTATTGTGAGCAGTAATCTTCATTATTGGAGCATGAGCCTTCCTGAAGTCCCACTTTTGTAATATTCCAGCATCCGTGGAGCATGCAAACTCCATGCCATCGGTTGGTGACCATTTGACATCCCTTACAGCATCTGCGTTACATTTGTAGGTGGCTACACTTCGACGCGTTTCACGCAAATCGAAACACTTGACCGATCCGTCTTGACTGGCTGACAACAACCAGTTTCCTTTGAAGGAATTGATGGCAAGCTTATGCACCTGTCGGGCGTGTTCCTGAATCCGCGCAACCTCAAAGCCGTCTCCTCCGGCGCGATTGAGATCATAGACTGTTATTCTTCCATTCCCGCCAGCTGTTATTACTGTGGAGCTAAATTGCGCATGAGACCATCGGACGGCTCTGATATTAAGCTGTTCTGCAGTAGCTGCGGCCCCTTCATGCCCTGCTGCATATGAAGATATCGAGGCACGAAGATCGATATCTTCTGTGATTGTCGATCCTTCTGTTTTAACAATCTTGAACACTTTTGAACCAGCTACAACAGCACGTGAGCCATCTGGCGCACGACCAAGACACGTAAGTGGTGCGCCTGCTGAATAGAGAGTGCCTTGTGAAGCCGTCGGTCTGAGTTGGGGCGAGTCAATAACATTGGTGTCAGGAACCTCAACATTAGTGGCAGATTGTCCAAGCAATTTTCTCATTATCTTGCCTTTATTCATATTTGCAGATTATATGCGCCCTCAAGGAGGAGGCATTCTAACTTCGATCTTAAGCAGCATTTGCGTAAATAAAATGATGATATTTTGATATTTACCTAAATTTGGCATAAAGGTTTACGTTAGGCTTTGGAAAGGTGCACTGAAATTGCCGGCCGATTTAGGTCAAAAGTTACACCGCCCGAGAATGAGATCAATAACCTTACATGGAAACACAAACACAACACCAAACAATGCATCATCTTGAGCATCTTCCCGTATGTTAAATATTCCGTATATGCCCGTTTTTTGTATCTTTGTATCAGCTTCAAACTAGTATTTATGGATACAGCAGCAACTGTATCACAAAGGCACCGACTCTATTCGTTAATGTCATCCCCATGGCCAATGAACACCTATAGCTACCTCGTTTTGGTAATATCTCATGAAAGGGAAGCAAGCATACATGAGTGCAGTATTGATGATTCATTGGCTATTGAGAGTATGGTTTGGGAATGTGTATGTGCATTTTGTTACCAGACAAGTACTATTTTGTTTTCTTCTCTTTCTTCTTCTCCTTTCCATTGTTGCTGTGGATGCCTAGGGGATCATCAGCAATACACTCACTATCTTCCTGCTTCCCCATATGCTTTAAGTTTTTCAAGTCCCTGTGGCCAATATTCAAGAGTGGACAGAGCATCTGAAAAGTACTTGGGTGCTCCACGTGCTGCAACAAGATCCTGTTTGCTCCGTAACAAGTAGAGAAAACCTGAAGCATCGAATTTCATCTGATGGGCTAGTACTATGAGAGCCTGCTGACGATTTCGTATATCTGGGGGCACCGTTCGCTCTAAACTCTCCTTCGATATCTGGGCTTGTGGCGCATTTACCAGATACAATCAACTCTACTTTGATAAGTCTGGTTTCTGAACATCCATCATATGTTGGACCAGTTGTAACGAATGTTTTCATTGCATCCGCAATATGGCGAGAATGAAGAATTCCAAATCTATTTCTATCAAAATTTTGGTCTGACAATTGCATACTAAGTGGGAATTACTGGCTCTCTGGCTCGATATTGAAGTGCTGACCACTATATCATCAACATTATGTGTGTCACGAGCTTTGCCATATCACTTGAGAGCAAATGCTCCCGCCAGTACATAGTTGATGCTCTCCCCTTTTGGCAGCCCAACGAGAAGTATAGCAACCAAGATGAGATTATTAATGTAAGGACCCAATTGGTTTCTTTTAAGCTCATCATGTGAGTCGTAGGCGGTATCGCGACTCCATTAATTAAACTTGTTAAGAGGATTGGGATGGTTTGAAAGGCAAGATGACAGATGTAATAAATTGATCGGGACGATTCCTTCAAGCTTTGGGTAATTATTGGAGTACATCAAGTAAACGCGTCAAACGTTTGTCTTTTTATACTTTCAATCTGCTGGATGCTAGGCAGAGATCTTCTTTATCATATGAATCAACAGCACCCAGATCGTCACTGATTCCAGGCATCAGGCAGGGCATATGACGATTTCTATTGCTAGGTTCTGAAGAGGGTCAAATCCTGGCAAGATCCCATCTCGTTGCTAATATGTAGATCAAATGGTTCTCTGCCTGCTAAACAAACTTCTAGCACTTTTTCACTAATCATCTCTATCTATGCTTCTAGTAGTACTGCCGAACTGCTTTTTGTTGCGGAAATAAGCTCACCCTTGTGCTCAATTGTATGGCCAAAGACCAGATAACTATCATTATTACAATTTTTGATGAACCTCAAGTCAAGTGATGTACAATCCTCATCATATAAAGGCCGGCTTCACAATACGAATTCCAGATAGGTAAATGTGGCTGGCTTGACCCGCTGCTAAGGTAGCGTAAGCAAGGCATCGGAAGAAAACATGCAGAAAGAAGAACGATCTAAACTTTAATGCCCCTAAAAAGAAAACAAGAAACGTTGAAGATCATTGGTAGTCAGCCAAGGAAAAAGAAACATCAAGAAGAACGATGGTAGGTAGATTCCGGGGGAACAGTTAGTTCTGAAGAGGGTATGGAGATGAGAAAGCTGGCAGAAAAAAGCATCACGATTAAGAAAACAAGCCGCAAAATTTGCCAAGTAAAAGGAACGATTGGAAAAAGAACGTATGCATACGCGGCAAAAATGACCCAAGAGAAGCTGCGGAAATAGTAAGAGCGGAACAGGAAGATGTAGAGAGCTGAGGCTGAGGCTGGTTCAAGGAGAGGTAAAATCTTACCCGAGAAGGCAATGTGCGGCATTTCAAGCGGAGGAAGAAAAACTCGAAGATGAAAAGGCGTCGATTAGAGAACAGAAGAGGAGCCTTCGTCTTTTAAGGCGAATATTGAGCGAGTACGGCGAAAGGGTGAGGGAAACAATCGAGGACTTTAAGGTGGGATGGAGAGGGCGAGTGGTTAGAGTAGGGAAGAGGGTTGATAAGTTTAAAGGGATTCTTGTAGATGGGTGTGGGAAAAAATCCGTTCATCTGCATGCGTGTTTTCTTCAAGAGCGAGATCTATTTGAGTAGAGCGACTCGGGCATTGTCGAGTTGGTTATTTTCTTTCCTCTCATGTTCGTCTTTATACGCATATGAGTCTATACTAGGATCAAGAGTTCCAGCTAGAAGTCTCCAACTCAGGTACATGATTCATATATTTTTCATACACTGCCCACATGTCCTTCATAGAGTAGTAAGTAGCACTACACATTGACAAGCTCAAACATCAAGCTCATGTACCATTCAAAAGCAGAGCATATCGCAGAGCTTCCTCTTGCCAAAAATCCCCACAGTCCCACTATTCATCCTCATCCTCATCCTCATCCTCGAGTAAGTGCCAAACATCCCAAGTGAACGATTGCAGAAGATATGCAACAAAGGATATCCCATTTCCCAGCTAGCATCTCCGACACTTAGAAAACAAGGCGAATCACAAGACACGCAACAAGATTCCCCTTCACACATAATCCCCCCCCTATAGAAATCGCGCACGGTAAACTCACAAACGGTAGATCAATAGCTTGGATCGACATATGCGGCACTGTGGAAAATATCTAGGTATGGAACTTACGGTCTAGGGAGACTTGCCTTCTTGATTCTCATTGCCTGCCTACTTGGATATATATATATATACCTAGTAACCAAGCCGACACTGGCAACAATGCGATGAATATCAAGCTTGATCCCCGACGCACCAAGCATCCCCATTTCTTCTTCATTCCTACGAATTGCAACCAGGGCCAAGTTCACAGGTGGATGCTATGCGATGTGTAACACGGAGATGCATTTTTGGATCGGTTTGTGTGTGTGTGTTCACGAAGGGCCCGCTCAGCTCATGATAGACGTATTCTGTATCGGGATGGGTGAAGGTGGTGATATGCAATGGATGGAATGGGGGCTCCTGGTTTACTTATATGGATGGATGTGCGGGAGGAATGTTATGGGTGAATGGTGTGCGATATGCAGCAGGATGTTTTTTTTTTTTTTTTTTTTTGGATTGGGGGGGTGAGGAATGGGGGCGAGGTGAATGTCGGGATGTGCAGATGGGGGGTTTGGATGACGTGTGGTGTGTGAGGGGAGAACGAGGTGTGGTTTTTGTTGGAATGGGTTGTGAGGTTATGGATGATGTGGTTATGGATAGTGATGATAATGATGGATAGAGGTGAATACCTAGTGTGCGAGGTGCAACAATGAGAAATACTTCGCTGTTTGCATTGTATAAGGTTACACATTTGAAGAGGAGGGGCGAGCTCGAGGTGAATGTTAAGAATGTGCAACTTTGATTTATGAGGATGTCATGATATGCAAGGAGTGATACTCATGAATGTGAATCGTGATTGTGGTGAATGAAGGTGCATCTCATATGATATGCAACCGCGGCCGGGAGATAGACATCCCTTGTGGTTACATATTTGAAATCGTAGCAACATGGATGCATATCAGGATATGCAGACCAAAGAATACGATGGCGTTAAGGGGAAGAGCCATGGGTTATCAATCCTCTATTCGTAGAAGAAATTCTGGGAACCATAGGTGAATCTTATACGATGTGCAACGTGAAGATATACTTGCTTAACTGATGTATATATTCATTTATATCGATGGATGCGTAGGTGAATTGTATACGATATGCAACAGGAAGATATACTTCCTCAACTCATGTGCAGATTCATTCATATACATATATAAATGAATCCTATCAGATATGCAACAAGAAGACATCCACGTCCCCAATCAATACATTTATATAGATATTCATTCATATTGATTCATCCATGGATATCTAGATAGATATAGATATAGATATAGATATAGATATAGATATAGATATAGATATAGATATATAAATGAATCCCACCCAGCAACCAACAAGCAGAAGCACCTCACCCAATCATATCCCAATTCAATGTATTCGTATTTGTTCTCGAGTATACAAATAATCAATATATAAATATATATAATATATATATTGATTGCCCAGAGAAAACAAATCAATTGTCAATTAATTTTACCTGGAGCTTATTATGATGGTAACAAATCGTAAAAACAACAACAACAACAACAACAACAACAACAACAACAACAACAACAACAATAACAACAACAACAACAACAACACACCCAACTCAAATAAATTGAAAAAAAGAGAAACCTCATCTCATCCTCATCACCGTCATCTCTCCCCATCACGTGCGTACTGTACCGACTTAGATATACAGAATTCATGCCTCCAAACCATTCCTTCCTAATTAATCCGTAATAACATACTCTGGACTCTATACAAAATCCAATCCAATCCAATCCCATCCCATCCGATATCGGCACATGCAAACCAAAGAAGATCAAAACATGATACATACTCACTCGCTCACTTACTATACAGACCCCAGAGAGAGTAAACCAAGCAAAGCACCATTTCTCAAGCCACAAGGAAAGGAAATCTCGATGTGCGATGTGCGATGTGCGATGCGATGTTCGATGTCCGTCCACCTCTTCCACATAACTCTTGATCGAACTCCACCTTATAAGATTAGCCACCCTTACGTGACCTTACCACAGCAACGGCCAAATGGCCAAATGGCCAAACAGCCACACCACCATCCTTCCCATCCTTCCCGTCATCCTCCTCATCCTCATCCTCATCCTCACCTCACCTCACCTCACCTCACCTCATCTCATCTCGATGCACATCACCACCACCACCAACAAAATCAATCATCGACGATGTAAGATATGCAACAAAGCATGCACCCTCCAATTTCACCCATCACAAGTACCAATCAAGACCGAATTCATAATAAAACCAGTGACAATCACAATCACAATCATCATCATCATCATCATCACAATAACCATCAAATCTCCATTCCTCCCAAGCCATTTAGATTACATTGTACGTACGTACATACCATCCCTACATGGATACACACACTACACGCTACACACTACATACTAGGTAGGCAACTCACCCGCAGCTCGCACCATCCATCCGCATCAAGAAAAGGCTTCCCCTTCCCCAACCCCAAAAAATAAGCAAAAATAAAGAAATAAAAAAATAAAAAATAAAAATGAATGACTAAGCACGATCTCGGCTGTCGGTAAAAAATTCCCCTTCATCTCGAACTTGGCCTTGAATCGAATTTCGCGCCGAGCGACCGGAACCTGCCTGATCCTGCGGGAAAAAAGAGAGTTTGGTAGCGAGGGGAGAAGAGCCGTGGATTTCGCATCCAATTATTGGTTCCAAGGCGAGATTATAAAGTTTCGAGATCGAGATGCAACTTTTGTAGATGTGCAACAAATCGTTCAGTTACCTGGACTTTTAGGTTTGGAATCATACGATGGAAATGCATCTATATGGGGAAATCGATGGATGCATGCATCCGCTACGGTACTGTCCTGTATGTTTTGCATTGGGAGAAAAGTCAAGTACTTGGGTACCTGCTTATAAGGCTGACATCCTTTGGAGGCCTTAAGCTTGTAAGGCGTGTATGGTATGCATGACAAGTATCGAGGATTAGCCAGCCATGATTGATAATTGCATTGGGCAAGGGGCTCAGGTTGATTTGGTGATGAATAATTTACTTGCAACCTGTGTGTTGCATTGATGGCATATCATATGCATAACTTGTATGTTGACATAACGGCCCTATTTACCAAAGCTCGTTTTGATCATGTGGATATATCGACTTTTCGGACCACCTACTGAATATGCATCATAGTGAGCATGTACTCCATACCTTCCCGGCCCAAAACTTCTCCCATGATACCAGGTCACTTATCAGAAGGATGTAGGATATCGGGAAACTTCCATGTCGCCTGCGACTACTTACAAGAGCGAACTGCTCACAGCACCTCAACATTTGCAAGAACAAGACTTGGAAAGCATGAGAGTATATTCACCCAGTGCATGTGGAGAGATGTTGCGGGAGACACCCAGGCTATTCATATCACCGATCCGGTCTTAACATAATGCATCATAGGAAGATGAATGCATAAGTTGGAGCATGCATGAGGGTCAGTTGTTGAAGCTAGGGTAGAACTTTAGAGGCTTGATATCATGTGCGAGGATAACGTAGATATGCAACAAGAATTTCCCAAAATACACTGTTCCGCCATACCAAACCCAGGTGCAATGAACAACAAAGGAACAGCAAAAGATTTCCACCATGACATTTCCTATTGCTTCCAAAAGATTGGTCTGTGCTTGAGATGAGCAACAGAAACACACATGGTAGTAGTCCTCTCACCATGTGACTTCTTGATTAGCTATACAATTCGCCCAGTCCAAAGTCCACCGAAAAAGGCTTGCTGGTGATATGGCGAAATTTCGAGCAACAAACGCACCAAAACATTGCCATCATACATATACAGCCTTTCAACAATGCGGTCTGTGCTCTAGATATGCAACAAAACTGCATGTCAACAATTTGGGTAATATGTGATCCGTGCTTGAGATATGCAACCATGATCGTTCGTCTTACTCAACCTGTCAGCGGAGCAAGACTGATGAGATAAGTGGTATATGTTCAGCAGAGCTTCATTATGAACGGTGCTGTATAAGTGGTTGGTTGCTTAGTGAAGTAGAAACGACTCGATAATAAGGTATGGCATACTACCGTATGATGGATGATTCATAGGTAGTGAAGAAAGGTGAATCATGAGAAAGTAACAAGATGGTTTTCATCAAAGGACTTTTAGTTGTGTGCTTTGGCCTCCTGCCATATAGAGGGACTGATGAATGGTGAGAAGACGCAAGAAAGCAAGAACTCGTGAGTAAAGGACGCTGAACGCAGTGACAAGTAGGGCCCAATTCAATCCCGAGAGATACAACAAAACAAATGAAGGGTGGTGGATTAGTACCGACGAGGTGATTTATGGATGATGTGCAATGAAACTTCAAGCTGAGATTCTTTGGTCCGACAAAGGTGGTGGGGGCTTTTAGGGGGTAGAAAGGAAAACATTACAAGCAAAAACCAAGGAATAATAAAGGACAACTTCTAGAAAGAGGAATCCAAAACGTATTCAGATGGGGGTAGATGTACATATATATATATCTACACATCTTTGTACCTGATTCAGGCCCTTAGAATTTTCTTTTCTTCTTTGCCGGTGCCTTACTCTTCGCCTCCAATTCTCTTTTCAGTGTCTCTCTCTTCTTGTTAGCCCGCTCTTGAGAACTTTCCCTTGGTGGTATTTTTTGTTTTGTCTTTTCTTCTTCGACCATTTTCTGCTCTCTTCTTCTCCCTCTGTTATCCTCACCAGGAGCATCTTCTATTTGACTAACACTCCCAACAACAGCCTTCTTCCCACCGATCGTACCTAGTTTCTCTTTTGGTGACACGGACCTCTGAGGCTCGATTTCAGGAGTCGATATCGCCTCCTTTTTCTTTCCACCAAGTCTGCCTAGCATGCCTCTTCTGGGTCGCGGTTTCATAGCTTCAGGTTCAACATCTGATTCTAGGTCCGGCTCCCGCTCCAGTTCCGGAGAAGGGGCTTTCTTTCCGCCTAGTTTACCAAGCTTGCCTTTCTTTTTGGCTGGTGGAAGTGAGAGAGTTGGTGGTTTCTGGGGACTCTGCTGTCGTTTTGGTGGTGGAGAGTATGTGGTATCATCGTCCGTGGTATCATTATCATTAACATCATTATCGAGTGTTTTTGTAGTATGTGAATTAGTCGGCATGGGTTCATCACCTTCAGTGGTATCATCTGAGTTTTGATTCAGAGCAGTTGGCGTTGAAGCTTTCCGTTTTGTGTTCAGCTTGTTGATTGAGTTTTTGACTTTTGGTGGTGGGCTAGGGCTTGGAGTTGGAGTTCGATCTGGACTTTGCGCACGAACTTGTGAGATGGGGAGACTATCAGGGATTCTCGACTTTTGGGATGTAATATCGAGATCGTCATCATCATCTGTGGAATCATCAATAGGAATGTCGAGCACGGGCCTAGATTTGGATAGATGAGGTGGTGTTGATTGTACTTGGAAATCGTCCTCGGGTGGAATGGATTGTTGCTTCGTATTCCTCTTTGGTAAATTATTTGGGGTTTTGGCAATCCGGTCTTCTGATATACCAACAGTCTTGCCATGCATGCGGTCCCACCAACCAGATCGCCGAGCCTCTCTACCAAGGTCACTTATCGTTGAAATATTGAGATTTGTATCACCATCACCAAATACATTTTTCAACAAGTCCCACGTATCTACTGTTTTATCAAATTTCAATCCATTCCTCCAGTCATCCAGGTCAAAAGTCTTCAATCCTCTAACTTTCTCGCTCGCTTTCTTCCTATCAACCTTCCTCCCCGGTCGTCCAGCAGCCTGGTGGAAAATTGTGCCTAGATCGGTCCCTTGATTCTCCAACGTATCGACAAGTTTCTGAATAACCGCATCTTTCTCTTCGAGTAATTTCACTAGCTTCTCGATCCTTTGTCTCTCTTCTTGTAGTACGACCAAACTTGGAATGATTAAAGTCTCAGCCGCGTCTTCGGGAGATTGCGGCTTCAATTGGTACTTCCATTCCAGATCTTTCAATCCACCAGGCAGTGGAACTCTGACATGAAGAAGTAATTGGGGTAAAGGATCACCTCCAACACTCATCCCAACTTGCAACGATAGGGTCGTATCTTTCTCTCTTGCCAATCCCAGCTTTATTTTGTCAAGGAAAATTGACAACTGGTCATCATCCTCGCTCGGATCGATACTTGAATTTTCTTCTCTACTTCGTGCGATTATCGCATCGCGACCTATACCCTCGGCCCATGTATTCGTTAAATCAGTTAGCCTAACTAGGTACGAGTTATTGTTGAATTCGGATGAGATTAAGAATGGGGGTAGTTCTGCTGGCGCACAACTAGAAAGTTCAAGAGGTTTCCAAGACATTGCTGCGATGATACGTCGTCGTGGAGCTACGAAAAGAGCTTTGGAAGATGAGATACAATCGCAGATGAAAATGAAGGTGTAACGGTACAGTGGTCTATGCGACGGCAGTTCGGACGTGATATATGAACTCGTATTATCATGATAGAGTCCATCGGATACTGGATGATATCTCAATTAATTTTCAGCTGGCGGTTTCGTACGCGCCGTCTTTAAAGAACATATAAGGTGAGGTGATGTGATGTATTGTATTGTGGTGGTGATAGTGAGATAGAATTTCGGGTCTTATCTAATCTGCTTTTTTTGACAGAACGGAAATAAAACACACGCTGGTTTTTATTCCCATATCTATATGGGAGTGCATTCAAGCATCTCGGTAAAACGTCGGATTTGACCTACAAATAGATCAATTGTTCAGAAAATGAGAAAATGAGAAAATCCAGGTCCGATGTCCATCCGACCTTCAAACCACAGATATGCAACAAATTACTTTGAAATTGTAAATAACACGTGACTATATCACCGCTTTCTGGCAGAATGATGCTCTACTGATTACAATACTCCCCGAGGTCATCATGATCAATACATCTTGAAGTCGAGGAGGAATGGGAATCTACGTTTTTATGTTTCAGATTTTTGAGAAAAACAAACACAGTCCTTGAATGTCCGAGTTTGACTTGAAGATATGCGTTTCTAGTAAAGAAGCATATAATATCTGAACAATCAATGCTAAAGTCAGGTAGGTCAATGGGTACCTGGGCCTCTTGCACGTCATTACACCTTCTTGCACCAAAGGTAATCGTCTCTCCTAGGCTCTTCTCAAGATCTCTTTATCATTCCCCAGCTCTGTTCTGGTGAATATGCCACCAAAATATATTCTGAAGGACGGACTTTCCATCTCGCTGTGGCCAAACCCCACCTCTTCAATTTTCATCGAAATGAGAAGCTTAAGATTTGTGATTGGTAAATGGCTTGATCTTGGTATATCGCAGGTTCCTCTTCTATCTATCTGATGAAATGGGTTCTTTTTTCTGGTTCAAAAAAAAAAGCGTCGTATACCTGGGAGGAGTCTTCAGGTGAAACGTACAGCCTTTCTTAAATTCTTAGCTTCAAAAAGAGTATATCGATTTGGTATGCAGCAACTTTAGCATCGCAATGATAGATCGTAAGGGAAGCCTCGCTAGTTTGCAATGCTTCCCATGGCCCGGGGTGACTACAAACCTCCTTCTTCGTTTAAAGTAGTCAGATATACACCCCATGCTACGAGTACTTGCTCCTCGAATGTTGAATCAGTAGCATTCTGAATGAAAAGCTGCAACACTTCATTTTCATAGAAACAAATTTCATAACATACGGTTTACATACATCTAAGTGTCAAGTCATATCTGCATTGATAAACTCATAGTCAAATTACTAAGATGGTGCACCTCCCATAACATGAGCCGAGAATTCTTGACTGGTGCTCTTTACTGGCGAAGGCAAGACAGTTTGTACACCGCCCGGCACCAGATACATGGTGCAGGAAGAGCTTGAACGTCCACAGAACGGCTTTGTTGGCTGACTTATCTAGATGATCAAAGGATCTCCGATAATGTTCTGAATAACGATTAGTATCATCAGACCATATGCTTCTTCCAAAATCAGGATGAGTGAAGCATTCAAAGTCCTCATACCGCCATCACGGAGAACACTATGTTAGGAACCACACATTTCCAACATCAACTGCGCTCATAACGATAATTCCCAAGCCAGCAATAATGATCACGACAAAGACCCTAAGAAGCAGAAACACCTATTAAAACGACCTGAAATCTTGATGGGCGTCTTCAAACACCAGATTGTTTTAACCCAATCCCAATCCCAGATATCGAGATCCACTATCCAATCGAGATCCTAACAGTCACCTATCATATCTCCCCTCCAAAAAAAGAGAACAGCGAATAAAACATTATTCAATTCAAACTTCATACTTCATACTTCAAAATCAAAACATAGCATCCCAAAAGCAAACCAACAAAAAACAAAACAGGAGACGCAAGACGACGTGATATCCTCAAGACAAGTACTTACTACAACAATACCCCACCACCTTCCATCACAGGATACAGGCATCTCCACACTACACAACACAAGTCACAACCTCAACCTCAACTTCAACCCCAACCCCACCCAAAGAAAGCAGCGCAAGCAAGCAAGCGGCAAACCCCCTAAACACCCACTCTTCTCAATAGAAGAATCCCGCATTCTCAATCCTCAGCACTTGTCAGCTCCTCCCTTCCTCTACACCCCCCCCAAAAACATTCTAAAAGACGCTACTAATCAGCAAATTAAACATCACACCACCCCAACCATCGAACCCATCCTCGGACCCGCCACCAGTTATCCAAAATGACAAGCCGTTATCCGCGGAACTCCGTATCAGAGTTTCTGTGCGAACAGTGAGCTCTTGGATGGTAATTAGGCGGTAAGTGGAGCAGAAAGGTACGTAATCCATCTACCACAACCTTTTATACATTCCAATAAAGCCTGTTCAAAAAACCGAACATCAAATTCTGACATTGAATCTCCCCAGCTTTTTTAAAAAGTCTCAAAGCCGCATCATTTACATCACCTTCCAATCCCCCAAGAGAGTTACATGTCAGCAGGGAATATTCCTTCCATTGCACTACCACTATGAACCCTATCAAACAATCACCCATCATCCCCTATAACCACCCCTCCCCCCTAAGCCCCAAGAACCTAAAAGTCCAATCCAACATTCACCAGTCCCCTGCCCTCCCCCCCCCCCCCCAAATTTGACCCTGTGGTATCATCCCTTGAACCTAATAGCCCTGAACCTAAAAGTTCACTTCCGATGTAATAAATCATGCATCCTATCTTGATACACATCCCCGCCGTATAACCATTACAACCCCGTTGCTGTCTCACTCCTTCCCCACCAAACCGAACAATCAACCTCCAGGACTTATCAACAACCAGAGTAACAAGAAAACTAAGATGAAAATGATACATCAAGGAATGTACCTAGTAAAGACTTTTGCCAAAAAAAATGGGGTATTGCAATAATTGTTTTTGTCAGACTCGCTCGCTTCATCAATCATCCATAGTTCTTCATGTCGTCGTAATTTACCTCTTCATACCTCCGCTCATAGTCTCCCACTCTCCACTCTACGTCACTCCCATATCATCTCACCACCACTACAGACTATTCTCACTAGCAATTACTTTCCTCTCTGTATCTATCCCTCTCTTACTTGCCCTTCTTTTCTTCAGCCACAGAATTAAATCATACTCTCTCTTTCTCTTTGCCGCCTCTTCACCCATATCATCCTCATACCACAAAGCTGGAACTAACAATCTATACGGCATGGTGATACCCGCGGGATCCTTCTGATTGACCTCGACGTTCAAGCAGATATCTAATCCACCCTCCAAATTAATATTTTGATAATTACCCATCCTAATTTGTTTCTCCGACAGACCTGTTGGAGTGCGATGGAATTGGTTACGCGTGAAGACGGGTTCTTGTGGTTGGCTTCCTGCTACTGAGGTTGCAGCTTGTTTGGATGAGTAAGTGGCAGCACGAGGAAGTTCATTTTCAAAGGCATAATATTCGTCGCCAGCTCCTCCACGCATAGTAGTTGGCCCGTCAAGATTGGGGTTGTAAGATGTATCGTCGTCGCTATCGGATCCATACCCATTGATACCACCAGAATCTCTACGTTTACTGCTTCGTCGAAACAATCCGGTGAAATCATTTCGTGTTAATGACAACGTTCTCTTCAAGCTTCCTGGTCTCGCAGATTCTGTAGAGTTTCGACGTGATAAAGATAATGACGGACGTGAGAAAGATGGACGTCTATTGAAGAATGAAGCATTCGAGAGCGGTGGTGCATCGGGACGATGGGAAGGACCTTTGCTTGAGAAACGACGTAGGAGACCGCGTTTAGGTGCTGGGGCAATGCTGCCATCATAAGACGTAGCAGCCTCTGGTGAGGTAGGCCGAGTTGGGGGTGGATTGTATTCCCGTATCGAGCACCAATTCCTACGGTTCAGGAGTCGTTTGTTGTTTCTAGGTTTGCCGTCCACGTCATGAGTAAAGATAGGAATCATGTCTTCGTCCGTCTCAGCATCAAAATGGTGCACTTTGTTACGTTTGTTTAGAATATCCGCAAGCATGTCTGGCGGAGGCGCGTTGACAATGGCTGAAGATATGACGTTTGTCATATAGCGGTAATCTTGGTCTTTGGGGATCTTCAGTTTGGGATTTGAATAAAATTGACCGATAGCACCGAGATGAACATCACCACTGCTCAAGTTAGCTTTACCTAGGAGCCCCTGGGTATTGAAGGTTTACTCACCCTAAAATTGTGATTCGGACAGACTTCTCAGCTGCCAAATCTTGTAGTTCCTGAATCAACCAATTCCGTTCTTCCTTATGATGAGCTGCTGTCCAATGATCATCGAGATCATCAAGGATTTCCACGCCACCATCAAAGTGATTCATAAGGTTTTTCCCTAGTAAGCCAGCCCGGCCCATTGCCTTGATAGGCGTCATAACCTTAGACGTGAGCCTATAAATGTGTTAGAAATGAAAACAGACCATTGAAATTGAACTTACAGAGTCTCGAGCCAGACCATTCTGGGATACGCAATTGGGACCCCAAGTAAAACAATGAGATGCTTCGTCTGACCCTTGATGATATCCTTTTCGAGCCGATCAAAAATCTTCGTATATGTCTCGGCAGTGACAATCTCATCATTCATTCGCTCCGTACGACAATCTATGCCAAGAAAAGAGATACCACGGCCTAGGCCAGTGAAAATGCTGCGGCTTAATTCAGGGATATATGGTCCTGGCTGTGCTCCCAAAATCCAACTAGGCTCTGTATCTTCACCTTCATCTATGCTGCTTTGCTGTTGGAACAACATGTAGTACTTGAACGCCACACTTCCTAAGCCTGACATAACGGGGCACTTCATGTAGCTATCGGGATATGAACCGAATCCATCTATGATATCATGATCATCAAAAATGTTGATCATAGGAATTTGTGAATTGGCTACTCCAAAAAGACCCTGAGAGAACCACATGCAATAGCTATCCAAATAGAAATGCTCCATTTCATCTTGCATCTCCCGTGTGAAAGGTAAAGCCTCTTTACGAAGAGGGTTTTTGATATTGAGCCATTCCTTGAAGAGGGTAGTTCTTTCCATCATATGATCATTGTAGAGCTGATCACCACCGCCGAGCATGACATGGAATGGTTGTGTTTGGTGGGTGTTCAGAACATCTCGCCACAGAGGATCGGGTCCACTAAAGTCATTTGGATGAACATCCATGGTGAAGCCGTTGCAGCTATAGAACATGATGTTCATTGATTGTCCCCGAGCAGGGACCCAGAAGCCGGTAGCTGGACCACGGTTGATCCGATAAGCAATTCTTTGTTGCTTGCTGCGTAACTCAACTTCAATATTGAATCTCCAGAAGGTGACTCCTCTATCTGCATGCAAACGGAAACCTCGTACTTCTTTGAACTTTCCAGCCTTCTCCCCATCATAGTGCTCTCTTTTTCGCGTCCTTTTTGGATCTGTGTTTCCATCTAGATTACTTCGACGAGATTCAAACAGCCCCTGTTCTGTCTCGATTCGTGAAAGATCTTGTTCTTCCGGGAGGCGTTCAACAGGACGAGTGTAGAGCGTCCTGCCATCTCGTCCGACCTTTTTAAGTCCTGCAATAGGGTCAATATACTCTGGAGCAAGTCCTTCACCATCAACCTGCGTTGGTGGTGGTGGCAACAAATCAACAGGCTGCAAGAAGAGTCGTAGGGTGGGAGCAAGTTCGTAGGATGAACTCGAGTCTTGAGTCACAATCATGACACTGCCCCTCCAAACTTCACGTTCTGGTAGAGGACCACGAGCAACTGAACGACTGGATGTCTTTTCAGTGCGTATGCCATGGTAACGTAAAAGGGGCCCACATTTCAAGAACAGCGGTGGTTTAAATCTAGTAGGAGCTATATCCGGACGAACGCGGATGACCCGCATCGCACACGTTAGCGAATGATCTGGGCTACGAGGGGGGGTAGAAGGGGATTTCTGTTTATCAGATGATTGATTTGCAGCAACCACCTTGCTCGCATAACCGGATTTGTGCTTCGGTCGTAATTTAACAAATCCAGTAGAGCTGCGAGGTTGAAGCGAGAGGTGCTGCTCAGCAATACATCCAGCACAGTCTTCCATAGAACCAAAAGCTAAAGGTACTGTACCATTACTGTCATCATATTCTCCGTCATAAGCCTCGGCCTTCTTTTGTCTGACGGAACGTTTTCTACCAAGACCCGCTTCCCGCCGAGCTCCCTTGATACCGTTGTCGTTTTCGCTTGGCCCATCTTCAAGATCCAATAGATAACCTGCCAATAGAGCCTTTTCGCCCTTTTTCCACTCCGTGAGTCGTTTTGAAGGATCATATAGTCCATTCCCTGGTTCGTACTTGTGGTGGTGATGAAACACCTCATCAAGATGATGATGATGACGATGCTCTTCACGATCAATAGGGCCATCGCCAGTGATAGGGGGACCTGTTTGGCCCTTTGAAGAGACAAAACTTACCTTCCGATCATATTTCGCGGATGAAGAATGCTTCAATGGTTGGTTGTGCCCGGTCAACTGTTCCGTCTTTCGTTTAGACCCTCGCTTAAAATGAACACCCCTCATATCTTCTTCGGAGTCGTACGGAGACTCGTCACGCAATTCAACCTCACGAATCGGCAAGGTGTCAGATCTTATAGGTTCGGTTGCGCTCCTAGAAAGTATCGATGGAATTTGCCGGCCACTTGCAAGGCTAGGTAGCACGTCGTCTTCGGGGTTTCTATCAGTCTCACTTTCACGTCGACTCCAATGATCTGACGGTGGGTCTTTTCGCAGTCTATTGCTTCTGCTTCGGTAAAGATCACCGGCAGCCTTGGAGGAATCTACTGCAACCACTGTTGGTGTACCAGACTTCTGCTTCTTACTGGCTGTACGTTGCGGAATTGAGCTGCTCTCAATCTCACGATTGAGAATAGGACTTCTATTCTGGGTAATCACACTAAGCGGCGGAGAATTATGCGTGATCGGTACCCTTTCCAGCACAGATCCACTGCGCGATATGCTCTCCCTTGATTTGATACTTGAAACGCGCGGAAAACTTTCCTCGGCAACTGGTCGCCTCTCTGGTTGCAAACCACCTTCCGGCGCTTTTGCCACCGGACGATTTCTGAAACGAACAGTATTCTGAACGGGATGTTCAGCAGTCGGTGTCGACTTTCCTTTTTTTTCTTTAATTAGTCGCTCCGCCTCCTCTACACGTGCTCGTTTCTCCTCCTTCGTAATGCTATCAAGGGTCAATTCTAGCCTCTGTAGAGGAGACCTGTCTGGAGCCCACTCTTTCCGTCGAGTCTCCGATGCTTCTGAATAAGAAGCTTTCCTTGTTGGCGAATCGGAAGTTTGAATGCGCCTGGGCCGCTCTCCAGTTGACGTGTGCCCTCCTCTGCGCGAGAAGCCTTTGCCGTCACCTCTGCCCGTTGTAATGGATCTTGGAATACTATCTTTTTCGCTGATAGGAGAGGATGTGCCGAGGACCTCCCAGTTTGTTTCCTCGGATTTTACCGTATCAGCGCCGTCCGACTTTCGAGGCTTCCTTAATTTCGCTGGAACTTGATCCGGAAACAATGGCCCACTAGCCATAGGCTCTTTGTAACTACCTGATGGAGATGTCCAATAGGCGCCTGTAACAGCGGGGGGGGAGGCGGCCTGATTGAATTCGTATAAATTATCCTTGTTCCGATTCTCTCCACGCCGTCTTCTCTTCTCCGAGTAATCGTTATCATAGGATGTGTTATAGGTATCGTATGGAAACGAAGGAGGTCGAGGAGCTAAGCCATCCCCGCGAAAGGTTGAAGCAACTGGAGAAGCGAATGGACTTTGTGTAGATATCGTAGGAGCTTCCGTTTGTGTTGATTCTCGATTGTATCTTGGATCTTGAGAAAAAAGTCGGTCCTTTTTGGCATCTACAGACAGGCTGTTCTTTCTCGAATGTGTATCTGCAGCAGAGCTAACTGAGTCTTGCCTTGAGACTTTTGGGGGAGGCAGCTGCCCCCAATACGGTGCTGCCATTTTCGAGATCTTGATGGCTCCTTCTATCTTTTTCAATTCTAGCCAAGTCGGTGTGAGATGGCAGGTTGACAGTTTTTCGGATATTGAAGAAAGGGAGTTCTCTCAAATCAATATTCCATCATAAATACATAACGTGGAATATAAGATTGAAAGGTGTATTGATGAGATATTGAGTTTGATTGAAGTTGTGTGAGCGGAGGATTTTGTCTTCACTGTCGTCATCAAGGTTTCTTTTTTTTTTTTTTGTGTTTTCCCTCTCACACTCTCAAGGTTTGGGCGGCGCGGATCAGTGAAGCACCAACGACTTTGGAGGTCACTCGAGATCAGATAACATGCATGATTATTAGTTTGAGATGTTGCGGATGGATAGCAAGGTAAGAGAAGATTTCAAATGGCACCATCTGACAAAAATAAAATATTAAATGAATTTTGTTGTGATGAGAAAATGATGGAGGCTGGGTATCACAACATTAATATTCATTCACACTCACCTTGATAAGTTTTATGTTCCATGTATTGAGCGGGTGAGTGAGTGAGTGAGTGAATGATTGATGTAACTGATTGATTGAATGAGTAAGTGATTGATGTGACTGATTGATTGAATGACTGATGTAATTGATTGATTGAGTAAGTGATTGATGTGACTGATTGATTGAATGACTGATGTGACTGATGTGACTGATGTGACTGATTGACTGATTGACTGATAAATTGATTGATTAGGTAGGTCCGTCTCGATCTTTTCTTCTTTTTTCCATGGCAAAGTGACAGAGTGAAGCAAAAACCCTTGGAAACAATCCTTGTCGTTGGCGGTACTTTCCCAACCTACTGTAGGTACCCTAGGTAGGTACTAGGTAGCTTCCTAGGTCGCTTCCTAGTAGATAATGAAGTAGAGTTTAAATCTCATGGTGCTCCATATAAATATATAAATGTTGAGCATCCAACCAATGGGAGGGACGGATTCATGCTTGGCATTCAATTGTGGCATCCATTTGATTGAGGGTGAAGAGTTGATGGGTTGTTTTTTTGAATTTACTAAATGGATTCAAACTCATAATTCCAAGGTTGCTGTATTAGTAATAGATATGGTCTGTGCGAGAGTACAGTCCATAAGTAGAGACTCGAGAGTCGGGTCAACGCAACGAGTCAGGTGAAAGATCCACTGATTACCTAATGCTTATGATTTGGAGGAGAATAAAGGAAGGCGTGAGTGAATATAATATAATGATGAATGAATGAATGAGTGAATGGGATTTTGCTACTCTACTCTACTACTCTACTACTCTACTCCTCTACTCCTCTACTCCTCTACTCCTCTACTCCTCTACTCCTCTACTACTCTACTCCTCTACTCCTATACTCCTCTACTACTCTACTCCTCTACTCCTATACTCCTATACTCCTCTACTCCTCTACTCCTCTACTCCTCTACTCCTCTACTCCTCTACTCCTCTACTACTCTACTCCTCTACTCTACTACCCTACTTTCGTAATACCCAACTCAGCACAAATCAAATCAAATCAAATCCACAACACGAAAAGGGATTGTGGTTCTCGGGCACAAAGACAATCTAATCAGGTTTTCTTCAACAATCACACACCAATTCAATACTTGTGAATGATTGGAGGATGTTGCGTTCATTGAAAGCAACGTCAAAGATACGGGAGGTGTACGGAGTATGGAGTATGTACTAGGGAGGTGGCTCGGTAGTACTGTACGGAGTATGTGTGTGATACAGTAATGTTGGGTGGATACTATTGAAGGAAGCTACTGGAGGAGAGGGAAATGCTTCTCGACTGTGAGTGAGGTACACCAGTACTACGAAGTAAGTACAAGCAGAAATTGTGGAATGGGGAGGTAATGTACGAAGTATGGATGAATGGATGAATAATGTATGTGTATACTATATGACTGTATAACTAACTGTGTATATATATACATATATATGTGTATATACACCTCGCAGGATTAAAATATGAATATGGTCATGGTCATGGTCATATCCATGGATATACCTCCTCTATCTAATCAGTATGTGATACAATCCATCATATGTGACGTTTATACAATGAGGGGATGTTGAATAGGATGAAGGGGTGAAATTGTTTGAAAGTGCATGTTTGAACATTGCACTGCATGTTCTACGGAGTATACTTATACTTATACTTATTAGTAGGTAGTGAATGTTTTGATCTGACTAGTTGATATATTATTAATTGATTATTTACCCATACATTCAAATATCATATATATATATATATATATATTCTTTTAATATTCTAATCTTGCTATACCTCCTTTATATACATTATATTAACATTATACGAGAAGATAATATATATATATATTCTAGCCTTACTATACCTCCTTTATATATATATATATACCTACCTACATACTTATATATACCTCCTACTTATTCATCCACCTACTTGGCATCATCTTGGCTACCCGGACACTTCGAATACACTTTCCAAAGTCCACCCTCCTCCTCAAGAAAGCTTGGTGGTCACCCCTCAGAGGTTGATGATTCAAAGTTCAAAACATTCGACCACGTTTAAAATAAGTCCAAGTCCAAGTCCAAGTCCAAGTACAAGTCCAAGTCCGATAATCTTCGGACCATTGAACCTTTTGATAATAAGACTTGATCATTCAATAAATACAGTATAGAAAACTCAATTGAAACATCTTTAAGGGATTAGGTGTCCTTCTTGTTATAAGTGAAGACTTTCAAGGTTACTCATCAAACAGATTGGCATAACGGATTGACGTTGACGTTGATATTGAGATTGATGACAGTGACGTGAACATTGAAGGTTGATAGTCGATAGTCGATAGTTGAATTCTGTCTTTACTACTACTTCTACTTCTACTTCTACTTCTACTTCTACTTCTACTTCTACTTCTACTTCTACTTCTACTTCTACTTCTACTTCTACTTCTACTCCTACTCCTGCTTCTACTTCTATTCTTACTTCCATCTCAACTTCTATTCCTCCATCTCAAGATCCTCTATTTTATATCCTCAAAGATAATCAGTCTTACCAAGTAGACTAAAAGCTGCCTAAAAGCTACTTAAAAGCCATCTAACTCACTCATCACCTACATACAAACTTCGAAACATCCAAAAGAAAGTCAAAACGTTAAGGGTCACCAATTCGCCATCAGATCAAACTGCCAAAAATAATCCGACCATTTTTCTTACGATTCATCCTCAGAATACAAAGAGCATCTTATCCTACGATATTAAATCGCCTTCTCTCGCTCTTACTCTCATTCTCATTTTCATCATTCAACAATATAAACTTCGGAAACCATCCCATCTTATTCTTTGTGGCGGAAGTCGAATCGTCGTCGTCGTCGTCGTCGTCGTCGTTGTTCGTGCGAATCATTCGAATCATTGCTTATTTATTATTGTAGGTAGTGTATTTAGTTCGTATTACGCACCGCTTGATACCACCTAATCAATAAAACAACCTCCTGGCTTGGGTCTACCACCTATTTCCGAATCCTCTGTTCTCTCTCCCTCTGAATTGAACACATTTTATTGTTAGACATCCAATAATTTTATCAACTTCATCACTCGGAATTCGAAATAAAAATAATAATCGCCATCAATGCGATACTGTTGAGATAATATCCCCTTTTGAATGCAACTTTGGGATTATTAGGTCATCGATTCCGCCCCGAACTTGCGATACATATAGGCACACAAGATGAAACTACACTCACTCATCGGCCTGCTTGGTCTTGGGTATTTAGCAAATGCCGTTGATCTACGCCCACGAAATTATGATTCCCACGATTACTATGTTCTGCATCTCGATCCTACCGCCAACCCAATACAGGTAGCAGGGAGGTTGGGCCTAACTCATGATGGTCAGCTAGGAGAGTTGGAAGATCATCACATCTTCTCATCGCACAAGCAGGAGGAGGATATTGTACATACAGCCTTGAAGGAACGGAAGAGACGGAAGCGGTCGCTGGACGATGTCGATATACTAGATAATGTGAGGTATGCGCAAAAACAAAAGTTGAAGCCTCGTATGGAGAAGAGAGGTTTAATGCGACCTGCGCCTGAGGGATATGAAGTGGACAAACGACAAAATGCTGAAGCACCCGTTGATTCTGCCATCGTGAAACAAAAAGCGGTTCAAAAAGCCTTGGGGATTGAAGATCCAATATTCAAGGATCAATGGCATTTGTACAATCCGGTACAGCTCGGCCACGACGTCAATGTTACAGATGTATGGATGCAGAACATCACTGGTACTGGTTCGATTGTGGCTATCGTGGATGATGGGCTAGACATGTACAGTAATGATTTGAAGGCGAATTACTACGCCGAAGGGTCCTACGATTTTAACGAGCATACTCTCGAGCCGAAACCTCGACTAGACGATGATAGACATGGCACAAGATGTGCCGGTGAAGTTTCGGCTGTCAAGAACGATGTATGTGGTGTTGGAGTTGCGTACGATTCGAAGATTGCTGGCATCCGTATTCTATCCAAGATGATTACAGATGCCGATGAAGCTGTCGCCATGAATTATGCATTCCAACACAATCAAATCTACTCTTGCTCTTGGGGTCCTCCTGATGATGGAAGGTCTATGGATGCTCCAGGCATACTCATCAAAAGGGCTATGTTAAACGCGGTTCAAAAGGGACGTGGTGGATTAGGTTCCGTCTACGTCTTCGCATCTGGAAACGGTGCTGCGAATGAAGATAATTGCAATTTTGATGGCTATACCAACAGTATCTACAGTATCACGGTCGGGGCAATCGATAGAAAGGGCTTACACCCATATTATTCCGAAAAGTGCTCTGCTCAACTTGTAGTCACATACAGCAGTGGAAGTGGAGATTCCATTGTAAGTTTGTACACACCCGTAATTTCGATATGACAAGGACTAACAAGGCTATAGCACACGACTGATGTTGGTACCAATGTTTGTTCTTCTGCACATGGTGGTACCTCCGCTGCTGCGCCTCTCGCAGCAGGAATCTTTGCTTTGGTTTTGCAAATCCGGCCAGATCTAACTTGGAGAGATATGCAATATCTCGTCTTGTCAACAGCTGTGCCGGTTGACCTTGAAACTGGTGAATGGCAAACTACAACTATTGGAAAGAAGTTCAGTCACACATTTGGATATGGAAAGATTGACACCTGGGCAACTATCGAAGCAGCCAAGGACTACAAGAATCTCAAACCTCAAGCTTGGTTCTACTCTCCTTGGATTCATGTCAACCAAGCTATTCCACAAGGAGATGCCGGGATTTCGGTTTCTTTCGAGGTGACGAAAGAAATGTTGCAAGAAGCCAATTTAGAGAGATTGGAGCATGTTCAGGTCACAATGAATGTTGCGCACACGAAGCGAGGGGAACTGAGTGTCGATCTGGTCAGCCCAGACAAGCTCGTTAGTCACCTTTCAGCATCACGACGTTACGATTCTGAAGCTTCGGGATATGATGATTGGACTTTCATGTCTGTTGTTCACTGGTCAGTATTTTCCCCCAGCAATTTACCGCACTTCACTAACAAGTACATAGGGGTGAATCCGGTGTTGGAACTTGGACCATCACTGTTAAGGATACCTTCGCGAACGAACATAACGGTACTTTCACCGATTGGCATCTCAAATTATGGGGAGAAGCTATCGATCCCGAAAAGGCAATGGTACTCCCAATGCCAACTGAACACGACGACGACAACCACGCCGAAATCGCCACAACTACCATTGCAGGGGTCACATCAGCCGCAACATCGACTCCAACAAGCAAACCCGGAACTCCCACGGAACTTCCTAGCGTTCCATCCGATCATCCCGATCGTCCTACCAACTCCAAACCTTCGGGCACAGAAGACCAGTTAACTTCTCCTACCTCCACCACACCTGCGGCTGCAGAATCCACAACTTCATCCACGTGGATTCCATCCTTCCTACCCACCTTTGGCGTCTCATCCAAAACTCAAATTTGGATATATGGTGCCGTGGGTCTTATCGTCGCCTTCTGCGCTGGTCTAGGAGCATACCTGTACATGGCCCGCCGCAAGCGTCTCCGCAACAACCCAAGAGATGAATGGGAATTCGATCTCCTTGAAGAAGACGAAGCGGAAGCTCTATCCGGAAACGTTGAAATGGCCATGAAGAAGGGCGGAAAGAGAAGAGCTGGTGAATTATACGATGCATTTGCAGCAGGCAGCGACGATGAAGAGGAAGAGTATAGAGATGGGGGTAACGAGAGAGAAAAGAAACGGTACGAGGATGATCGAGAGAGTGAGGGAACAGGAAGTGGAAGCGGACATCATGTTGTTGGCGAGGACGATAGTGATGATGAGAGTGCAGTCAATGTAAAGGATGAGAAGAAACCCTTGAGGAAGTGATGAGGATTATCGTTGGGTCGGCGTGTAGAATCGTGTAGAAATTAGAGCATGAAAGAATGCAAGGAAGGGCTTGAATGAATGGATGGCACTTTTATTTATCTTTGAAAATTTTGAATCTGGTACAGTCCATCTGTCTTTCTGTCAGTCTGTCACTTCATATGTGATGATGGTAGGTAATAAGTGGAGAGCTAGATACAGAAAAAAATGCCAAAGGAAAAGAAAAAAGAAAAAGAAGAGAAAAGCGAGTGGGTGAAATTTTGTATTGTATTGTATTGTATTATATTATGTTGTATTGTATTGTATTGATTTATTGATTATAGTGTAATGTAGTATATTGTTCATTAAGGACCCGGTAATCAAGGGGTAGGCGGACGGGTAATCCATATAATACATGCATACATGCATATATGCATAGTCAAATAAGCGTTGGAACAAATGAATCTCCTCGGGTTTTCTCCTCGCGTTTCACGTGGACTGCTAGCTAGCTGGGTACGCTACCTAATATATCTATATATTAATCTATATATCTATATATCTATCTATCTATTTATCTATCTATTTATCTATATATATATATATCTATCTATCTATCTATCTATCTATCTATCTTCCATATCATATTTATATTTATATCCATTATATAGCATAATATAACATAACATCGAGGGTTTCTGACTTTGTAATCTATAGTCTGTATTGTATGTGTATTTATTGTGTATGTATGTATATATCATTATTCTCATCTACCTACCTACCCTACCCTACCCTACCCTACCCTACTTCCCAACCCTACTTCCCAACCTCGCGAGCTAGCTAACTGCAAAACCCAACATGCATCATAACAAACCAAACAATCATGACCATCATCGCCCGTCTCATAATGTAATGAGAAGGGCGTGCTGCGCATCCTTAACGCCTGCTTACGAGACACTTGAATGCTTACAAGCAAGCAAGCAAGCAATCAATGAATCAATCCGAAACGTCTTCCCGTCAGACACGCAGACAAATCGCCACTGGTCTACTTCCTTTCCATTGTAAGATATTACCTCCTCATATCGACTTGCGTTCTTCTCCTTAATCTTGTTGTTATTCCTTGGTACCCCGAGATATTCTTCTCTAGCCTAAGCCTCCACCCCACTGACCACCTCATCGCCCCCCATCTCCCTCACATAATCTTCCCAGATGCTCGCCACCCCCTCATAAAAATCCCTATGCGCATCCGCCAATGCCCCCAGCTGACTCCTAAACTCCACCCTCTTGATTCTCTCAAAATCCGCTACTTCCCTCACCACTTCCTCATCGAAAGCTTCTGTCGTTTTCTTCGCCTCCTCTACTTCTTTCGTCAGTTCTTCTATCCTCACTTCTGTTCTCCGTAATCTTTCACGGCGAGATTGTTCATGGTCCACTCCCCGCACATCTTCAATTTTTGAGCGTATGAACCCACCTGCTCCCGTGAGAGCACCAGAGCCATGTGATGAGGCTAGCTGGTCCCGATCGTGGGTCGACTTGTTAAGGTATTCAGTTAATTGTTCGAAATCGAGTTGTTTCTGTTCACGGGCTTTCAAGAGATTCTTGACGGCCGTGCTGTAGGCTTGCATATCCCTCAAACTGCCTAGATAATTCTGGTCCGTATGATCCTTCAATGTTTTGATTCCTGCACTGGTATCTTCCACGCTGGCGCTGAATGCATGAACACTGGGCTCAACCCCAGGCTCTAGATTAATTAGACGCTGGAATTGCTCTGCTAGGTCTTTATAGTCTGTTTCCAAATCGCCTTCACGGCGAGCTACACGAGCGACGATTTTTTCGATATGCCCGAGGTCTTCATCCAGTTTGTCGGATTTTCCTTTGACTTCAATGAAGCGCTGATCAGGTTTATGCACCTTGGTAAAGGCATTGATGAACGTATCCGTAAAATTATCAAATACTCCCGCAGCCTGATCATCTCGGGAAGCGCCTCGCGAAGGGCGCGACTTCATCGTCGCATTCCAGTCTGAACTTTCCAAAAATATTATCAACAGAGCGCTGCGGCGAAGAACAGGATGAAGGGTGAGACGGGTGAGGAAACGTGCTAGGGAGTTTGCGCGTCTCTGGGTGAAATCGGTCCCAAATCGATCACCTCGTACGTATTCCATCTTATGCTTATCCGGTAGAGGAGGAACAGCACATGCTGGGTATTCTCTGGAAAGAGTATTGTAAAGAAATACAAAATCTGTAAATCGTCTTCGGACAGTAGTCGTAGGTTTTTGGAAAGTGGGAAATGTAGTCTATATTTCACATCAGTATAAGCCACACCTCGAAGTAATTCCATGAAGACCAACATGCGTAGTAACAAGATAAGATACAAATGCATCTTTGGTTCCATCATTCTCCTTAATAGGTGATCCAACTAAGCACTCCAAAACCCCTTCTCCCACGCCGGCTAGATCTATAGCATCTGCATTTGACCCTGCTTGGTTTTCGCCACCCGTTCTACCGATATCTGGACCGTCACTTTCATCATCACTTCGCGAGTTCCCCGTCTGAGTGTTCTGCCATTCAATATTGGCAAAATCGTCGTGGTCCATCTCGACGGTTGAGGTGCGCGGGGCAATCGGAGCTTGCTTTCGTAGGAATGGAGCCCGATGAATGATAAGAGAATTAACTTCTGTGTATTATTACTGATAGAATTGATGAGCTTTAATGAGATTTATCTTAATTTGTACTTCAAAAAGTGGTGAAAATGATTGTAGTGAATATTAGAACTTTGGAAACCAAGCATTCATGGAAGCTTCCTTTCGTCACGTCTAGAGAGAGGTGCGGGCCGATGTCATCCATCAATGTGAACCAGCCCTCTTTAAGCTTGGCGTCCTCAAATGATCTGGAATTCACCACTCTTGTTATTAGGTGTGCAAAGCAAAGTATATCGGTTCTACCTGAGCAATTCAACTTAACTCAATTCACGGGATTCTTTCTCCAATGTAATAAGTTGTTCACAATACGCAAACAAAGAGATTGTTAAAGGAATTTATTACAAAAGGGTACCTATTGATTGGCATTGATTGCTAGTTTAATGCTGCGCTGTGCTACTGTACTGATGCTCTCATGGCAATCAGTGATCTATAACTGTAAAGCTCTATCGCATTCCCATCCAATCCATTTTATTCATGCGTAAACCAGATCCAGTAATGCCATAGCTGTTAAAACAACAAGAGAGAAGAATGTTCAAATATACATATCAGGATTAGATTATGGCTTTTCATCTCTTGCCTTTTTCTCTTCCTGCTTTAGTAGTTCTCCCTCTTGCTCGGCAGCAATTGCCTCGTTCACTTGATCCCTCTCTGCTCCATCTTTGGCTTCCATTCGTCTTTCTTCCTTTTCATCAATATCTTCATTATCCTGAGGAGTGGCCCTACCCTCCCCGGTGTTCTCCTCGTTTTGCTCATTCTCCTCCTCAATGAGTTCTTGCTGCTCCTTGAGAACTTCAAGACGTTGTTTGTTGGTAGCAGCCCCCTCTGCATTGTGGACCTCAAGCTCAATCTCGTGGAACAACTCCTCGGGAATAGATGACAAAACACCAGTAAGTGCGTCAATTTGGGTTGAGAATTCGGCCTCCTTACCCTGAGCATACATGAATGCGTTGCTCAACACCAATAAAGTGGAGGGAACCCCATGCTTCAGTCTCAGTTCTAGCCAAGCTTGGAGGTCATCACGAAGTCTACCGGGGGACATTCCATGAGTTCTGATACCGCGGTTGAGACATGCAACTTGAAGTTCTGGAACAGACAAACTTTCCACACCCTCGAAACTAATAGCTCGGTCATCTCTCTTGATTTGTCTCATACGATGACGGATCTGGTAACGAAGCATGGTATCCGTACCAAATGTATTGAGGTTCATGTATCTGCACATGCCCACGAGTTGGGGGCGAGACAAGTTGTCCAAGGTCAGGTCGTCCTTGAATATTTGGCAGACCTTAATGACTTCTGAAGCACTAGGTGTTTCACCGGTAGCTCGAACTTTGCGGAAGAATTGTGCGAACTCCTCTTTTTGAGCATTTACTGAGCTTAAGGGAAGCCCGGTCTCTTTCAATGTGCTTCGCAAAAAGTTGCTAACATCTTTTCGGGTTGCTCGAAGTGAAGATACTTTAGCGTCCTTGGATTTCTGTGCTTCATATGTGCTTGGGAGCATGTTGGGGAATAGCTTGAGGGCGATTGGAAGAAGTAATTCCGCAAATGGCACAAGAACAAATACTGAAAATGGTACCAATCGAGCCATATCTTGGACGGTTCTTCGTAGTTGCCTGTGCTCTCTGCGACTGAGTTCATATCCTGCAGCCATCTTCAAAGCTAGACGTGAGCTGATCTTAATTTCAGTTCCCAGCAACTTCGTACCGTCCCAGTAATGTGCAGCCTCTTTTTTAATCTTTTGTCCAAGTGTCAACTTCTTCTCTACTTTCTCGCCATCTGGCTTCTCCACTGATTTTCCATTTGAGCCAGCCAATTCCGAAAGGGTCAGGCTTTCGGAAGCATCGGTTTTTGCTACTCCGGTGGCTTCATTGCTTGGAATAGGATCTATTTCATGTTTCTCGGCTTGTTTTGCAGCTGTTTTTGATGGCGCATTAGAGGTGATTGGATTCTCCTTAATGGGCTTTCTGGCTTGTTCGGCATTGAACCCTGGGGGCGGTACACCATTTGTTCCTCCTGATGTATGAGTATCTGTGGTTACACCTCTTCGCGGGATTAAAATGGCCAGCGCTGGCATTTGTGATGGGAGAATTCGAGCATTACGACGTAAATATGCTGATGTAGGACTGAGCGAGGATCGTTGAAGAGCACGAGCTAAATATCATTATTAGTCCTGATAGATTGAATGCATTAAAGCTAGAATCAATGACAACAAACCTCCTATGAACGATGTTTGCGCCGCATTGCGGACGATTCTAGATGAAGCACTCATACTTTAGGTGAGTCCCTTCAACAACAATAAAACAAAGAGTACTATCAACACAGTATCAAAATCGCAAGATTGAAAAATTCTATGGTAGAAGGAATGAATGGATTGTTAAGGAGAAATCATAAGTAAACGTTGTTGTGAGAAGAATAGATTATTATAAATCTTTATGAATCCAGTTCTGAAATGCCTTCATCAATTGATCCGGATCGGGCATAACTCTTTTGGAATTCGCCGTATAGAATCACGTGGTGATAGATCCACGAAGCTAATCGATTAGCTCTATCTGATAGGTTGCGGCATGGAGCGAGCTTAAGCATGGTGAAATGTTCTAGAAGGACGTGGCATGTCAAGCTGGCCAGATCCATCAGGGACGGAATGAGCATAGCCAGCAACGATATTGACAAGACAATTTTGTATGTCGTATTTTGTATGCTGTACATATGATGTGTTACGTTGTTGTTCACAGACTCCAAAGAATATGCTGCGTTTTCAAGCTCATCTCATAGGACTATTTTCTTATAAGACCGCGGATTGACTCTTTTGATAAACGGTATGATGGTATGTAAAAACTCGCACAGAGCTACATCTACCTCAAACAGCACATGCCAGATAATCAGATCAATTACATCTGATACGTCTCAGGCGATCAAAATGGTAGTTCATAACGAATGGCCTTGTTCTTCTAGGCTCTCAATATGATTTCCCCGAAGTTTTGAGGTGGTTGTCAACATCGAATTGAAGAGGCAGACTTTGTTTCCTGGAAGCTTTGTGGTGCCGTTATAAGAAGACCAGTGCCCAGGTGATCGAGAGGACAACCCAATAATAGGTCTAATTGCCTTTGCTGTTGTCTACGGGGTGTCCTCAGCCGGCGGCCTTAAAGCTCAGGAAAGTGCTGCTGGCTGACTTGAATATCCAGTACCTACCCAAAGATAACCAGCTTCAAACTTTCATACCTTGTTCTTATCCGCAGCTTTGTGAGTTGAAACACAAAAAGGCAGCCTCACAAGTGCACCTACCTCGTTGGCTTCAGTATCACATCCCCTGGGCCTGCTGCTTTTGAAACAAAGCCAGAAGCATTCCTGTCCTCTGCAAGGGTTCTGAAAGAGGCTCTGACACGCCTTAAATGCCACCACTTCTTTTGTTTCTCCAAGCTTCAACTTTTGAATCCGCCCGCCTCGAAGGTTCTCCGCTTCAAGTAAATTAGAGAATACCATTTGGACATGCGGAAAGGCGGAAAGGCGGAAAGGCGGAAAGACGGCTTGCATAGTTGAAAGCCAAATATTTGGCAAAAAGAGTGGAGTGCCAGATTTTCGAGTGAGCCGCGGTTGCTGAGAATTATCAACACCGAATAATAAAAATAATATATCGCTTTTGTCCTTGATTGCTGCTCAGTGTTCAATTTCTCTTGGGGAATTGGAAGATGCCAGAAAGCATATGTTCGGAGTACCAATAACCCATATTGCTCTATCTTCATATATCTCCCCCTTCCGTTTCAATGGATACTTTTAGAACCTCTATGCTATTGCCCAGTAGCACGGGAATCTGTTGAAAATCGCCTCCCTCCTATGATTCATGTGAATCTTCTCTCGGAAAAAGTCCACAACATCTGTTTGCAATATCTATTGATCGCCGGCAATTTATTTCATCAAAACACATGGAAGGGATATCCTCAGCATCAGATGGTGAGAATGGATTGTAGTTTTCAACCCTATTAATAATTATTCTAAGTAGAGCTTTTCCAAAATCTTCAACTACATCCCCATATTACGGGTGACGATAAAGTACCACCCTCTTCGCCCAGCTCCCATAGTACCGCATTTTCAGCTCCGATAAGATGAATCCCTATCTTCAACAAGAAATATAAATACACAATTGCAGCTCTGATGAAGGCTCAGGATGAAGGCTCAGGCGCATCATACCCTTTCTTTGCTCATAGTTGAGCGCACCGCCTAAATGCCTGCAACTAAACTGATGAGCCAAGGGTTTCTTATATACTGTAGATCAGTTTCATGGCGCCGTTTAGAAAATGTTTTTTGCGTTAGGAAGAATGGCTTAAAGCGTATCTTCCGTGTCGAGTTTCAATCCGAAAGAGGAGGAGCAGATTTTTCGGCGAACTATCCACGGCCATTCTGCAGGATGTCAAAGGCTTGAATTTAAGTGAAGACGAGGTTACTGATATTAGCTTGTGGATGAGCTGCATTTTTGACGTTGATTTCCTGCGAGAGGGACGGGGAATTGGCGGTGGAAGTTATCTTGAAAGTATTTGGTGACGCTGGGGTCGAGATCATTCTCAATCTGTCGAAGAGCTTTCTCGGTAATCCTTGGTGCTGCCAATTCATTCAAATTCCATTTTATGGACGTGGTGCCCATGGATCCATGCCAAACATGATCATTGATCCAATCGTAACGGCAGCTTCAGCTGTAATGGGGTAACAAACAATCCTCAGTCGCAAGATAAATACGAAGCATGAAACGGCCGTCGTAGGCGTGGGGAACATACATGTTGACCAAACGGAAAATGACATTCCAGCTTAAGCGATCATGTTGGTTGACTTACACACTGTGAATGAGAAGGCCAGGGAAATAGTCTTAACACATATGAGAAGGATCATAGAAGCAGAAGCTGATGCATGCAGTGCAATCCAGGAACTTACCATCTAGCAAGCTTCTTGGTTTCCTGTGACCAGAAACGATGTAGCCCACACATGTACAGAGAGATTAATAACAGAGTTTGAGAAGAAGTTTGACAAATGTTTTCCTTCAAGTTTTCCAGGTATTAGCTCTAACGGTGAGGTTTTCGTATTGGCTACTGTGGTGGGCAAATCAAGCGTATATTGGGCGTTGGGAGGAATTGAGCATGAATTTTAGGATGACGCAGTGAAATATGTTCCTAAAAGCCCCTGCAGCATTTTTTTTTTTTTTTGGCGCCAGCTACCCATCCAACACTCGGAGGCTGCTATCACAGCTCTGTCTGCAACGGCATTGGGATTTATGGAGGAAGAGAAGCTTCAATTGCGACATGTAGCTCAAATGGGGTGAATAGTTTATTCCATAGCTTAGTTTAATGTCCAAGCAAATGACAAGGCGCCAAAGGGCTACATAACGTAACGAATGGTAAGCACGGACAAAGCTCACCGGGAGCAGCCAGGACCTAGGAAGAATTAAGCCGAAATCCCATAGAACTAACTAGTCTAGTTCTACTATACAGAGTATGATCCATATCTCGAATACCAAGCAAATAGACCATATGTATGAAAACGTAAATTGGGAAAGACTCGAGATGAATGCGCTAATTAGATAATTGATTAATTAATTAATAATCAATTATTAATTATTAATTAAATCAATACATACATAAACATACAAATAAATAGATAAATCACTCAATAGACCGAACCATCCATATATATCTCTACCCACCTATCGTATCATTCGTTCTATTATATTTCTTTCTGTCTGTCATGTGTCGGACATTCGGAATGATCCCTTAGCCTCCCTTCGGCCTTTACTTGACACATGCCGCATTCCTCAACAAATCTGGGGCGCTATGACCACCCCATATCATTGATCCGATAATTATTACTAATCATAATAATATCTTCCCCTCCTCATCCTCAAGTGATTATACTTCCTCTTTCTCTTCCCCGCTCGCCATCCGCCTCTTTCTTTCGACCAATTCCTATACAAAACGCCTTCCGACTTGTACTTCTACTTTTTCTTCCTCACGTTTTCTTCATTGCTTGCTTTTTACTGTTTGCCATCCATACTAAAGAGTCATTCGTAAACCGTAAATTTGTCTTTGAGAATTTATTAATACAACATCATAAGGCATCCCCTCCCCAGCATAAATAGAGGTACCAAAGTATCTTTCGTGAATCGCGTACAGATATCCGGGCATAAGCATTTTGCTATCAATTACTTGCATCGGCCATCTCCTACAATTTATACCAGTATAGGCGTGACAATGCGCCTTAGGAGAGCAGCAAGAATTATTTTGGTTGGAGCCCCCGGTGTAGGAAAAGGCACACAGGCAGAACGACTTCTGCAACGATTCCCACAGCTTTCTGCTATTAGTTCCGGAGATTTGTTGAGGGACAATGTCAAAAATAGGACCCCTCTAGGTATGTACGCTTATACACTCTTATAGATTGTGACTTATAGACCTGCAGGAATCAAGGCAGAAAGTACTATAAAATCCGGTTCGCTCGTCCCTGATGCCATGATACTTCGTCTTATTCTTCACGAATTGAAAACCCGTGGTTGGTTATTTCCCACGTCTACGCCGACAATGACCCTCGCATCGAGCGCCATATCCGCGTCCCCCTTTGAGTATGACACAGATTCATATGTTGAACAGCCATCATTGGCAGAAGCTTCTTCGCCACCTCAAACATCCGAAGATCCTTCCGCCTCTTTTATACTCGATGGGTTTCCTCGCACGGTCGAGCAAGCTTCTCAACTCGATTCACTCATTCCCATAAACCTCGTTGTCTCCCTCAAAACTCCGGCCTCTGTGATATTAGAGCGCATTGCGGGCCGTTGGGTTCATGCGCCATCTGGGCGAGTTTATAATACTACATTTCATGCGCCAAAGGTTGCTGGGCTTGACGATATAACCGGAGAAAAACTTACAAAGCGTCCAGACGACTGCGAAGAAACATGGAGGACACGGCTCAAGAAATTCGAGGAGACAAGCGAACCACTACTTGAGCACTATGCGCGCAGAGGAGTATTGTGGGAGGTTCAAGGAAATAGTAGTGATGAAATTAGCCCCAAATTATACCAGGAGTTTGAAAGAAGATTTGCAGATATATGATTAATGCTATTATGGTTTAGATGCTATTGGGTAGGGTAGCAGAAGATGTATCATATTTACAAGGTTTCGGCGCATGGCGGGGCTGGTGGGAAAGAGGCGGCTTTGCTTCTCATCGAAGACAATTTACTCTTTATCGCTTATTCTCCTTTTTGTTCTTCTAGCCTCATTGAAATTATGTTCCAAGTGGGCTAACTGCTTTGCTGCATATGAAGAAAATCTTGCGGGCTTTGCCGAACGTACCACTTGCAGGTACATAAAATGTCGTGTGAATAACCCCAGATCCGTCAACAACTGCCGCACATCGCAAGGGCATATGAATAACTTGTAGTCAAAGAACTCACAGTCACTATTGAAGGTGCATAAAATTTCCAACAAAGGCAAAGTACATCGATCTCTTTCAATGTTCAAAAACATAAAAAATGGATTTATAGGTAAATTACACCCATTTGCTTGGGGCTAGATCCGTTTTTCTTCGGGACTTCTTCTGGTATCTATAAATTTTACTGTTTAATGTCCACTATCTTAAATGCATGACGTAGCGCTTCTACTTCTACTCCTTGTTATCTCGATACCATCCTCGGCTATACGGTGTTGATGACAATGTCGTGAGATTCAATATTCGTAGCTGGTCTCAGTAGATCATACGAAATGTTGAAGTTGCATAAAAACTAAAATGTTACTTGACTCTTCCATAGTTGAAGTATGCCTTGAGCCTCGCTCTAGGTAGGAATTTAATAATTTTTCGACGTCTACAATACATCTGTTGATGAAATTATTGATCAACCTTGCTTCACTTGCAATTGTCATCGGATTTATATCCGCTTGAAAAACTCGATGCCCGTCTTCCCCAGATTTTAGTAAACTCATGACGTCCCCATTTTAACGTCACGCGCATCTTCTATGGAATTTTGCAAAACATGATTTTTGACGAAGGAATTTCCTTTGTCTTCGTTGGTTTACATATACTGGATAGTAGAGCTTCCCAGCTTCTATGTAGGGATATTCAGACATACCTGAATTATACTAGAAGCAGAAATCGTAGGGATCATGTTTTCGAAAAGCAAAAGAGGCAAGCTTAGTCTTCGGGGAATTGGGATCAAGAAGCCCGAGGGAGTAGCAGGCTCCTCTGTTTTTTTGCTATTCTTGTGGGCTTGTTTGTGGCATTTGGGGGAGTGCTTTTCGGGTTAATATCTTGCCAACTCATATAAAGCTGATACTCATACTCGAACCAACTATCGAATAGATATGACATTGGAACAATCGGGGGTATTATAACAATGCGTTACTGGCTAGACACCTTTTCTACCGGATATATTGATCCCAAAACTCACCAACTGGGAATAAGCTCTGCTCAGTCGTTCCTCATTGTATCAATTTTATCGGCGGGAACCTTCTTCGGCTCTCTATTCGCCGCACCAATAGCCGATTGGATAAGAAGAAGACTTGCAATTCTGGTTAGTCTATGCGTGTTTGCTTTTGGGGTCATCTTACAAACGGCATCATCGGTTGCCATTCCATTTTTTGTAGCTGGGAGGTTCTTTGCGGGTATGGGAGTTGGTATGATTTCTATGCTAGATATGGTCGCTGCCATGTGTGAATAATTTGGTGTGTGCTGATATACAGAAAAGTCCCACTCTATCAGTCTGGTAAGTTGGATTGACTACTGGTAAGTTTGGAAGCTTGGTCTAACTTAAGCTAGAAACAGCACCGAAGTGGATAAGAGGAGCTATAGGTAAGAATTATCTGAAGGGCTCTATACCAGCATCATCGGTCGTTGCTAAAAGGAGGCAGTGGGTGCTTATCAACTTGCCATTACGATCAGATTGTTACTCGCCGCAGTGATTGACAATGCTACCAAGGGGCTCAACAATACTGGATCTCATAGAATTTCAATAGCTGTTCGTAAGTCATTCTTCCACAATAATTTTAAATCAGATTGAAATCCAGTAACTGACGAAACTCGCACAGAATTTGCGTGGATGCTTGTTCTAGGAACTGGACTTCTATTCTTACCCGGAACACCTCGTTATCTAATTAAGCGGGGTAGACACGACAAGGCGGCAAAGTCACTTGGGAGACTCCGAAGACTTGAAGTTAGCGATCCTCACTTAATTGGCGAGCTTCAGGAAATTGAATCCAACTTTGTTCATGAACAAACTTTGGTCAAGGGATCCTCATATCTACAATTCCTTAAATGGCATACTTTAGGTAAAAGCTACCCTACACGCCACAACACCAAAGCTTCCAATCATAAGTATACTAATATACTACATACTTCTGACAGGTTGCCTCCTTCAAGCTCTCCAGCAGTTAACTGGCATCAACTTCATCTTCTACTATGGTACCTCATTCTTCGCAGTCTCGGGTATTAAACAGCCATTTGTCACAAGCATGATAGCTTCATCGGTCAACGTCTTCTCAACCTTACCTGGCCTCTACCTCGTCGAAGCATGGGGCCGACGCCGACTCCTCCTCTTCGGGGCGCTTGGAATGTTCGCTTGCCAAATGATAGTCGGCAGCGTGGGCACCGCATCCCCCAACGGCGACAATCTCACGGCTCAAAAATCTCTCGTGGCATTCGTTTGCATCTACATATTCTTCTTTGCCTGCAGCTGGGGCCCCGTCGGCTGGATTATCCCTGGGGAAATCTTCCCGCTTCCGGTCCGCGCTAAGGGGATCTCTATGACTACCGCTTCGAACTGACTTTTGAACTGGGCAATTGCATATTCCACGCCATATCTCGTGAATCCTGGTCCTGGAAATGCAAATCTACAGGCCAAGATTTTTTTGTGTGGGGAGGTTGTTGCTTGGGGTGTGCGGTGTTTGTGTGGTTTTTGATTTATGAGACGAAGGGGCTTAGTTTGGAGGAGGTGAATGAGTTGTATGAGAGTGTTGGGAAGGCTTGGAAGAGTGTTCATTGGGTCCCTAAGGAGGGTTATGGAAGGGAGTGGAAGGGAAATGGAAATGGAAATGTGTTAGTTGAGGAAGACAAGGTGGGGTCTGCTGAACATCGAGAGGGGGTAGCTTGAGGAAGTAGCTTGTGGTAGGTTGACTTTGTTGTGTGAGAGGAGGAGAAAATAAGGAAATTTATATTGAGAGCTTAAAGGCAGGATGTTGGTATAAAAAGTGGTTGTGAAACGTTCATTTCTTGCATGTTCATGTCCAGCAGATTGTTTTCCATCTCATAAGAGTAACATCGCATCAAAAGTCCTGCTCACATACATTTTCTAAAGAAAAGTTAAACCTTGGAGAATTGGATTGAGAACTTAGAGAGACAGTAGTTGTTTTCAAAATTAAGAGTTCAAACCTAAGCCTTATTTTCATGCAGCCATATCCTTTTGTGGTTTGAAAGACGTTCGTCTCCAAATCACCTACTTGGAACTAATAGAACTATATGCGAAGTATGACTAAGCATCACAAAGCGTACCCCGCACTGAAAGCTTTCATATGCAAATAGAAAGACAAAACATGCAAATGGGCATCCGCATCCGCATCCACATCCACATCCACATCCACATCCACATCCACATCCATCCACATCCACATCCACATCCACATCCACATCCACATCCACATCCACATCCACATCCACATCCACATCCACATCCACATTCATATCCACACACCCACAATACTTTTATCTAGTACAATAGTGAATCTCTCAACCTCTTTCATCTCAAAAGATGCAAGTAAGTATATTCTAGCTATAGATGAACGTCCAACTTGAGAATTATCAGGCCATATAAGAAAGTACCAAGACTCTCAGCGATGATGATGGATTAGAAAAACCTGTTGCTCGAATACGTGGTGAATCATCATCAGCTCATTTCCGGTGGCACAGGAAACCCCGCCAATATTGAAAGGTCGCTTCCTTCTCATGTAACAAAGAAGGATATATGCCCATTTCTGTGTTCCGCGAGTAGGATTTTCATGACGTATCTACATACAGTACGAGCAACCGACGACCGTAGATGCATGCAAGGGAGAGATATCCTAATCGGCATTCGGCGAGTGTGTTACGACAGGGGAAGATTAATAAGGAGGGAGTAAGGGATTCCGTTATGGATGTAATCTCCGTTTGCAGATGCCTGATACTCACGGTATGGGAAGATACGGATAGGAAGATTACGGTCAGGACCGTGCATGGAATTACCAACGACGAACCGTCTCTATCACCCCATATGCATATGCAATGCAACGATGTTGATGCAGTACATACAGTACAGTATGATTGGATAAGTGATTGTTCTATTCGTTAATGGAATCAAGATCTATCTATCTATGGTTCATGGCTTGTTTGTGGTTCCACAGTATGCTTTATGTTTTCTCGTTTTGTGGTTGACGGCTTATTGGCACTCTTGTATGGTGTATGCATATGGTGAATAGTGAATGGTGAATAGAATAACGTTATATTTCATTCACGTAATGAGCAACACGAACAACACGGGCAACCTTGGAAGTGACGAGGTGCCCAGGTGAGTTGGAAGTTCTTTTGATAAGATTAATCAGGCCACTTTTTACCCAGCCCGTGTTTTAGTGATTCCGTTCGACTGGTTCTTGGTACGAATCCCTACCGGTTTGGGGTTTGGGGTTTGGGGAGGAGATACGTACCGTGAATAAAAGGCTGAACTGTTCCATGTTGCCTTCCAGTTTCCTTTCAAGTGTCTTTTTCGGTACAACAATAACATCCCCTTAAGATTTATTTTACAACTCCCTTGTTTGTCACGGGTTATGACCAACGATAGATAACTCATACTATTTGATTTAACACTTGACGCTCGTTCAACTGCTCGAGCCCGTCAAGCATATCTCACATAATTTCAGCATGGCTCCAGCTTCTGGTGAAGTTGAAGTCGAGAGCATTTCTCCATATGGAGTTGCTCGCACCACAGTTGACGAAAAACCACTTTCACCGGAAGAATTGAAGAAATACGATGCCTATTTCCGTGCTTGTATGTATCTATGCCTCGGCATGCTTTACCTTCGAGAAAATGCCTTACTCAAAGAGCCACTCAAGAAAGAACATCTCAAAGCCCGACTTTTAGGTCATTGGGGTTCCGATGCAGGTCAAGCCTTCACATATCTTCATATGAATAGACTCATCAAGAAGTATGACTTAGATGCGTTGTTTGTTTCGGGTCCAGGTCATGGAGCACCGGCTGTACTTTCAAATGCTTATTTGGAGGGTACTTACTCTGAAGTATATCCTGACAAGGCGGAGGATGAGGAGGGAATGCGAAAGTTCTTCAAGCAATTCTCTTTCCCTGGTGGAATTGGTAGTCATGCTACTCCGGAAACACCAGGTAGTATTCATGAAGGAGGGGAGCTTGGATATTCTATCTCTCATGCCTTTGGTACTGTCTTTGACAGTCCTAATTTAATCACATTGACAATGGTTGGTGACGGTGAGGCAGAGACTGGACCTCTGGCCACAGCATGGCATTCGACCAAATTCCTCAATCCCATTACAGATGGTGCTGTTCTGCCAGTATTGCATCTTAACGGTTACAAGATCAACAATCCTACAATCCTTGCTCGAATCAGTCACAAGGAGCTGGAGGCTTTGTTTGTTGGTTATGGATGGACACCATACTTTGTCGAGGGAAGTGATCTTGAGAGTATGCATCAAGCTATGGCAGGGACTCTGGAACGATGTGTAGTTGAAATCCGCAAGTACCAGAAGGAAGCTCGTGAATCTGGCAAAGCCATTCGACCACGCTGGCCGATGATTGTTCTTCGCAGTCCTAAAGGTTGGACTGGCCCAAGAAAGGTGGACGACAAATTACTCGAAGGCTTCTGGCGCGCACATCAAATTCCACTTCCAAACGTTTCAAGTAATCCAGAGCACTTACAGCTTCTCGAGTCGTGGATGCGCAGCTATAAGCCTGAAGAGGTATTCGATAAGACAGGCAAGTTACTACCTGAGCTAAAGGAACTGGCTCCTGTCGGCAATTCTCGTATGAGTGCCAACCCAGTCGGTAATGGTGGTATCCTCAGAAAACCTCTCGACATACCAGACTTCCGCAAATACGCGTTCGAGAACATCGAACCTGGTGTCAGCAATCTTCCCAGCATGTCCAACATGGCCAGGCTTCTACGTGATGTAGTCGCCAAGAACATGCACACCTTCCGTCTCTTTGGACCAGATGAAACCGAGTCAAATAAACTTGGCGAGGTCTACAAGGCTGGCAAAAAGGTTTGGATGGGCGAGAACTTTGAAGAAGATGCCGATGGTGGAAATCTTTCTACCGAAGGTCGTGTTATGGAGATGCTTAGTGAGCACACTGTTGAAGGTTGGTTGGAGGGATATATCCTATCTGGTCGCCATGGATTACTCAACAGCTATGAACCATTCATTCACGTCATTGATTCTATGGTCAATCAACATTGTAAGTGGATCGAGAAGTGCAACGAAGTTGAATGGCGTGTAAAGATGGCTTCTCTCAATATCCTTTTGACAGCCACTGTCTGGAGACAGGTAAGCAACAGTGATTTTCTTTATCTCACGCTTCCAATTTTGAAACGTCATCCGAATAAGTTTTACTTTCTCGTGCATTTCATGGCATCGATTCTTTTACTGTCTTTTTGGTTCAAGCATTTACTAATTCCCTGATCTTCTAGGACCACAATGGTTTCACCCATCAAGATCCAGGATTTCTCGATGTCGTCGCCAACAAGAGTCCCGAAGTCGTACGCATTTACCTCCCACCTGATGGAAACTGTCTTCTCTCCTGCATGGACCACTGTCTTCGCAGTACAAATTATGTCAATGTCATTGTCGCCGACAAACAAGACCATCTCCAATTCCTCAACTTGGAAGATGCTCTCGCCCACTGTGAAAAGGGTCTCGGAATCTGGGATTGGGCCTCCAACGACCAAGGCGTAGAGCCTGACGTTATCATGGCTGCTTGTGGAGACGTTCCCACCCATGAATCTCTAGCTGCTACTGCACTCCTTCGGGAACTTATCCCAGACCTCAAGATCCGTTTCATCAATGTGGTTGATCTATTCAAGCTCATCCATCACGGTGATCATCCACACGGTATCACAGACAGAGACTGGGAATCAATCTTTACATCCAATAAGCCCATCATCTTCAATTTCCACTCCTATCCCTGGCTCGTCCATCGTCTTACCTATAAGCGTCCAGGCCAGGCCAACATTCATGTTCGTGGCTACAAGGAAAAGGGTAACATCGATACTCCTTTAGAATTGGCGATTAGGAATCAAACGGATCGTTACAGTTTGGCGATCGATGCCATTGACCGGATTGCGAGATTAGGCAATACGGCGGCGGGGGTTAGAGAGAAATTGTTGAATATGCAGATCAAGGCTAGGAGCGATGCGTTCGAGAATGGAATTGATCCAATTTTTATTCGGGAGTGGAAGTGGCCATTTCAGAAGGGTGGAAAGGATGAGAAGATGTTGCAGTGAGGAATTCGAAGGGTCTAAGGTTTGGCACGTGGGGTGAATCGAATGGTTTTAACGGAACATAAAAGAACGGTCACAGAGAACTTTAAGAACCCAGGTCTCATGGGGTATGCGAGGTTACTGGGGCGTTGATTCTTTAGAGAAATTAAATAATAGGATTGATGCAGATATTCTACAAACTCCCATATTTCTGTGATTTCAATGTGTTGTGTTTGAAAAGCAGTTATCCCTTCTTCACACCCCAAAAGCCTAGGCCAACCTCTACAAAGTACATACAAATGAAATGAAACCCAAAGATCCCTCCAGAGTCCAGTATCCTAACCCATCAATTAAAAGCCCCCTCAATTGCAAGCAGTCTCAAATCCGTGCCCATGCCCCACATCTCACCTTTAACCGCTTGTCCTTTATAATCTAAGCTTGAACATATCATATCAACAAACAACCAATCATGCCGCAATGGTATGATGACCAGTTCGAGCCTACTCGAAAATCACTCTCGGTCGTCTAGTTGGTTTATGACGTCAGACTGTAATTGTACATTGTAATCTGGATGTCGCGCGTTCGACTCGCGCCTGAGAGACAATATTTTTTCCTTTTTGGTTTGCACTGCTCTTTTGGTTTTCTCTCTTTTGGTTTCTTGGGCGGAGGGGCACAATCGTTGGTGGGTGGAGATTTTGGGTGGATTCGGGGGATGTACGGTTGAATTGATGTGTTGGGTGGATAGATGGGTTGGGTTTGGGAGGGGGTCGGGGCTTTTATCATTAGCGAGGGGGTTGGGGAATGCATATTGAATTGGATGAATGGATGAATGGAGCGAGGGTCGGGGAATATTATGAGATGAGATGAGGTTGGAAGATAAGAGGAGAGATCTTTTCTGCATGTACGCAAATCCGATTGGCTCTGATGGATATAATGAAAACACTTATTTCGCGATCGGCCTGTGCTGAGTTTTCTCTGGTATCTTGTATATATCAGGTTTTTTGTGGCGAAGTGAGGGAAGGATGGATGGATGGACGTATATACTCAAGACTGCATACAGAATCGGCCCTTGGCATTTGTTGAGTTGTTGTCTACGTGCACTACTCATCATTATAGATTGAGGGTATTCGGCGTGAAATTTAAATGACATATCTGTGCTTGGCATGTGATGGATCAAAAGGTGTTGTAATAAGCACATTTACAGTATCAATAAAAGGCTAGGGATAAATAAGATTCGGCGACGGGCAGGGCGAGAAAATGGTTGTTCGGAATTGGTATTCTCAAGATCACATGCTATGCCATATTCTGTAGTAATCTCGGTCAGAATTAAGTCTTGGGGACGTCGACTCGCACGCAGCGTTTCTGTAGCGTGAAAAGCAGTCTGGAAACGAGTGGGCAATCCTCGAATGCGTTGTCAATACTTAACGTTGATACAATTCTGGACGTATTTTGGACAATGAAACGATCTGGGATATTCGGATGATGATGTAGGTGATTGAAATCTTTTCGAATATTGATCTGAGTTACAACTTGCCAGACCCATCTTAAATGCGATTGTCGTTTCAACATTCACAAAGATGAAGTCAAACTGCCGTCCGAAATATCGAATAGTTTACTTTTCGTGATATTCTGCTAGGCTCATAGATACCATATGGTCATCTCAATCTCAATGACCATCTATGATCTACAATGCAGCATGATACCGATAGGGGCATATGTACCCATGTAGCAAGAGCAAGACGGCGACATGTTTGGTCCCCGGAGCGTCTCGAACCTGCAAAGTGTAAACTCTACCACGCGATAAAGTATGGGCGATGTGAAGATTCATGGCGGTGTCGTATATGCAGGTGCTGTTGGTAGCGTGTTGGTGATTACACGGAGATGCGAGGATGAGGTACCCTGGTCACGAACACTTGAAGGGGCTGCTGCAAATGCTCATGGAGTGAGATTGTTGTTTCTTACTGTGGATTTGGGGGAGATGTTGGTGGGGTGTTGAAGGGAGGCATGATGCTGTGAAGAGATGGTGCGATGGTGAATGTGGTCGTGATTTCTTCGTGTGTATAAATTCGTTTTGCTTTAGCCCCATGAGATGTCTACTCAAGCACTTTAGCCGATAGGTGGGTATTATATGTCACATGTGACAAGAGCGAATTTGTTTTGGAAGCATAAAAGCTGGTTGGTACACTTTTTTTCTCTTGTCAATTGGGTGATAATATAGCTCAGTATTGTCTACGTCTACTAATCCTGTAAGATTTTTCATAACATAGCATCTCTACTCATTCCTCTTGGTAAGTACCATTGAAACTCAATAACACGACCTGTCTTAAATTAGTTGTAGATCAGAAGAGTGTATCAACAGTACCAACGAAGGTGAGCGAGGACCAATCCATGATCTCGCTGTGGCTATAGTAGCAAGGAATCATAGAGCAAAAAACCAAGCTGGGATGTTGAATACAGATATTTTGATATTGATAGCCATACCATCATTTCCAACAGACCCCCTTCTAGATTTATAAAGTAACGATACTTACGTTGATCTCGAAACGAGGCAGTCAATAGTGTTTGGAGCACTATGAGAGATTGAAAACAACGTCGACAGAGTTGATCGCGTTATTCATGAATGGGAATAGAAGGATCATCTCAGCTAACGAGTCCGAAGCAGGAAGACCGCGATCTCTTCAAAGGACCAGATTTACCTGGATGTAGTAGCAACCTCACTGATACGGGAGAATTGGAGCAGGTTCACAAGGGCTGGACGTGAACAATTAAGATTGCATACTCGATTATTGGAAGAGGCGAAGATATTGGTGTTAAGATTATCAAGAGCACAGGCTCTTAGGAACGACAACTTTGCCAAACTTAATCATCCAAACTCAGCACAATAAGCTCCTTATAAAATAATTAAGGTCAGTAATTGCCTAATAAATAAAGATCATGGAGTGAGAATATGAAGTAAGGCGGTATAGGGATGTGAAGAGAATGCGGAAGATAAAGTATGTCATGATCAATTTTCGGGTTATGAAGACAGTATCATGCTGCTTCCTTATTACATCTGCCATGATCGATAGTCTATCAACTCCAGGTATTTGAGGGTGTGTATGAGTTAGACAGGCCGTATTGTATTCTGTGTAGCAATGAGCAGTGTCGAAGGAGAGAAGGGAGAATCAACACACAACAATAAAAAGTTGACCCAAGAGAGGGAAGAGTACGTTAGACTTGATATATGATATAGGTGCCAAGGTGAAGATAACTTCATGCAACAAGAGGCTCAGACAGCGGAAGGCTTACCGGAAGTCACAGTCGGAAATAAACCGAGATAGATCCTATCTCAGTCCCCTGGGGCTTACCAAGTGGACCTTCCGTGGATGAGCTCGGGTGCATAACTGTCAGGCATTTTAAAGACTTTGTTCGCCTGAAGGTCTGAAGCAGAAAGCCTCTTCGGACAGAACCCCTACATCATCACTTGATGCCAACATCCAGATCCTCAATTGGTGGGCCTCCCTGACAGAAAATTCCACTCGGTATCCCAATATCGAAATTTACACAGAAAATCTTACAGCATTAAACTTCAATCAATCCCACTTATGGCAATTGAAGATGCCGGCTCTAGGGCAGGGCTCGGAACTCTTGAACGCATCAACACTGATGGAGAAAAGGCTTATCCAAACACACAAATCAAGATTGCCTATGTTGCCAAGACTATCTTCATACTACCTCGGGTCATAAGCACTCAATGTTGAGTGTGGAACTAGAGTTCCAGTTTCGCAAATACTATCTCAAGCCGGTCCGCATGCCGTAGGGTTAGACACTTACCCTAGCTGAGAGGGATAGTACTTTTGCAGACTAGAGCGAAAGTTAGTCTCTCTCTTTAGTTAATATGAAAGATTGAAAAGTTGAAGACGGTACATTAGTAGCAATGATCCCTTCGTGGGCCGAGCTACTTCCGAAGACGAGATGATTGCACGCTGTCTATGTATGGTCCTGATGGAAGAGAGGCACACTGTCATGCAAATAGAAACACAGCCGATTCTCCAAAACCTTTTCCAGAACTATGAGTGAGTAGACAGTCTCCGATCTTGTGTTGCGAAATCTTTTGCAATTGGCGTGGCTGGAGACTAGGTCTTTGTGGCTAGATCAACATATACGTATATAAGATTACTAACAAAATGAAAATTCAGACTGTGGATCAATCTAACCTAAGGTTACTCAATGCGGTTTCTTATACCAAACTCAATTTTAGTTCAAATTTATCATTGTAGAAGGCCTTGGAGATACAGCTTTAGATTTTATTTGAGGCTCAGAGTTTCTGATAACATACTGGTTGCATTACCAGTAGTGTACCGCGTCCGCTACGCAAGCGAATAATTAAGCCGGCATCTCGATAGCTTGATATATCATTTTTGTTCTTATCTCAATTTGGACAATAAATAATACTATTCAAGTTCAAATTGAAGAGTCAATTTTTAATGTTCAGGTCGATTTATATCATCTGCAGTGAATGGTATCTTTCGAATTCGTGGAAATCTAGGTTTTAGATATCATATACATTTTCCCCCATCAATAGATGATTTAGCTGTTATTTGCAAGTAATATCCTCAAGCTTTAGCCCTGTACAGTAGTAGAATCCGGATTAGACAAAATTTCAAGCCAACTTCGACCAATACACATGGTTTGATCAACAATATGAACAGTCAGTCTGAATTTAGACCCTCAGATTTAAGAATATCTCACATGTACGCTACCGTTTCAATCGGTTTAATGATCGGAATTAAAGCCGTCGGCTAGCGCTACGCTCAGTATGAAAAGTCAATTCAGCTGCGTCCATGGATTGCTTCAGGGTTGAAGTGCAGTGGAGGATTGCAAGTAATGATCGGTGGGGTTAGGTAGTATTATTGGATTGCTGTGCCTCAATACACGTATGCCAGAAATGTGAAGTGTAGACAATGCAGGGGATTGGACGCGACGTGATTGCTGGATGTAATTACAATTGGCCGGTAATTGCATGAAGATGTCTAGGCACTGCAGTATCAATGGCTAAGTCTGTTAGGAATGAACAGGAGATGTAATTCTGTCGAATTTCTCAATATGTTATATGTTATGGGATAAGACTTGATGCTTAACCGTTGAATATTTGGGTATCTATGCTCCATAGCCAGCCCTCCAACAAAACTCCAATAGATATACTCTAATGAACAAATCCTCCTCACCCACCGAAATATATATAGTAGAATTGAAAATTACCATGAAGACATAGTAATGAATTATCAAGAAAGTGTGTCGCGACCTTGAAATTGGCGTTCACATCCCAGTAGAGCTCCTAAAATTCCGTCTATTATCCCCTACCACAGTTCCTCTGGTTCATCATAATCATATTTTCTCCTGCCAACTCTTGCCTCAGCCTGCTCATCATAGTATTTCTTCTTGGTTGCTACCGGTATATCCGGTGGCACATAAGGTCTGATAACCCATTTCTGGTCTCCATGATTTAGCCCTCCTCGAGGCTCGTTGTATGGACTAATTTCTGGAGACTGATATCCCATTCGTGACGCCTGTCTTTGACGCTCGATGGCAAGTTCTTCCTGTGCTTCTCGTAATTGCTGAATATGCGGATTTCCCGCCTCAGAGGAGGTGAGAGATGGAACGCGTTGCAGGGGGTAATATGTGGGTGATAGATGGCTAGGTTGGTTATATCCATCTGGGCTCCGAGGATTAGAAGAGGGGTAGGTTGGGCTGAACTGTTGATTTGGATTTTTGTTTTGGCCTGGACTCATAGTATTACCTTTCAGGCCGCGCAGAGTTTTAAGGCTGGAGGCGAAAGATAGAGGAGATTTCGGAGTGGTCGGGGGAGGTGGAAAATAAAGAGCAGTGTTACTACTTTGTCGCTGCCGCTCTCGAGAACTATCTTGTGCTGGGAAAGCAAAAGTATTTGGAGAGTTGCTTGTGGCAAAGAAGCGATTCGGACGATGTCGAAATCCAACATGGTAGGGGTATTGATAATGAGGAGGGATTTCCAAGGCACGACGTCTTCGTGAGCGAACGAAGTAGATGGCAAGAGCGATGCATATAAGAACGAAGGGGATAGTCAGGGACAGAGCCAGGATAAGAGCTAGTTTGTGATCTTTCTTATCACCTTCGGTATTTGTCGTAGAGGATGTGATGTTAAAGGTATGCGAGGCGATAGATTGAGTAGTTGGTATGGAGCTGTTACCATTATTACTGAGGGTACCCGGTTGCTGATGGCTTGTTAGCATAGCTAGTTTGAGGGCATTCTTCTAGAATCTTCAGATTCAGAAAACTTAACGAAACGAGATAAAATAGATTTATGCTCTAGCGAAATTTTATCACTCAAAGCATCAACGCATGTAACGAGATAATTAACTATGATAACAATGATGATCTGGTAATAGAGATGGCTGTAATGGTATAGCTCTCGTTTGTGCCAGTCAAACGCGCTAACAAGAAGCTGCCTGTACATTGTTTACAAGAACGCTCCTGCGTCTGAATAAACAAGAAATAATGATGAATTGAGGTTTTAATCAACTGTATTTGAACCAATAGCTTACAAGTAGTAGATAAAACACGGGCGATGCAGAGATTGAAAAGTCATATGTCTGAACCGTCCAATTCAGTGACGTATCCGAGCCATCATAGGATTCTGTGACGTCGGCATTAGCAAGATTCAGCGGAAACGACAATAGCGAGGGAAAGCAGTACCTAAGAGCGCTGGGCCCTTGGAATATCCATTTCCATCCGAGTTGAGATTCCATAATGCGATTGTGTAGTTTCTGAGGCTTGTTTCCCACGATAAAAGTTGCTCGCTCCCGATCACCCATAACGGGTTTTGAGTTGATTCGGCACTCGGATTAATGAACTCTCCAGGGGATGGCCTAGATGAAGAGATTGCCAGCACCATATCAGCATAAAAGAACCACCACAGCACAAAATACATGGCTCAGGTCAGATTCACATCGCAGTCATCGAAATCTTGATAAAACAGAAATTCAGAAATTTGATGTGTGCTCCCATATCAATCTTTATATCAGAAAGAAAGAGCTGTTGATTTGAGGCATACCTTGTACACCTTGAAAAGCTCTCATATCCTTCCATGGGCCATGGGGGGCTTTCAATACGAAGGCGCAAAGATCGCAGGCATAACGATGGAGGATCGGCAAGATGGCACCACTGCATACAGCTTGATTAGTGGTAGTCATGCGGAATGCCTCCTCAACCAAACTGTCGGGTCGTCTCCAAAGTCCACCAGTGGTTTATGGACCTTTCGACTGTCTGCAAATAAGGGCGTACAACTGCAAGTCTTACAATTGGGTGTGGATAGCCCCAATAGATTTGGATGCACAGAACGATAAACAGGGCCTATTAGAACGATCAAGAAATGCGCCCTAAAGAGCCGTTTATATCTTGTTTAGCTGACCAATCGTAATAAGAATGAGTTTTATGCGCTTACATGGATATTGTGATTGGGCGCGGGATTCGGAAGGTAATAAGCAAGCAAGCAAGGACGGAAGACTGCCGTAGAAAGCAACCGTTCCAAAAGAACAGAAGAATGTATACATACCTACCTATGTATTCGAAATCCGGGCAGGTTGACCTTGGGTACAACCGTTTTCAGACAGACAGTATAAACGATGGGTAATTCATAGATCGACGAGACAATCCGACAGACAAGTACTAGTTTTGACGGAACAATGTCTTTTACAGAGGTCACACGTTTTCAAATCCCGAGAACAAAATCAAGATGGAAAGATTCATCGCGCAGCAAAGATTTAAAAAGTAAAGATGCATATAAAGACGCCAAGGTATATATACTTTAGGAAGGTAGAAGACGTTGATACCAGATGCCATTACCAATAAGAAGTTTTGAACAATCTAATTCCCTGCTGTAAGAAAATATCCCGGTGGATCCCTGCTCGCTTCGCACGAACCACCACACCCTTCACCCCCTTCATCCCCCACCCATTCATTTTTTCCACATTGAGAATTTGAGATATTACTTCGTAACATTTGATGTGCTTCATCCCTTGTCACTCACTACATTTACGATCACCATTTCAATACTCGACTCAGTACGGCAATTTGGATATCGCCATACCACACGTTATGCAGAAAGGGAGATTATCTGCAAGCTATCATCCCTCCTAGCTGCCCTCCCTGTTGATAAGAACTTCAGTTTCTTCACCACAAGGCTTTTCTTTCTTTAGTAATGAAAGAAGGACCTACCATCGAAGGTTAAAAAGACATACTCAACCGAGGCTTCAACCCTTGCCTTGCGTAAAAAGATTTTCAAGGCGCCAAGACGATAAAAACTTATTCAACCCTCGAATTTAGACCTTGCCTATCCTTGGGGACATTCGCACCTATGTTTTAGCGACTCTTTCCAGGGGCGCTTCATCACCGCGTTTGCCACAAATTCATGGAATCAGTCGGTGCAGAAATCAACAGTCTGATACCATTTGCTAGTATACCTATTGATATATATATACTCGGGCATACTTTCGGTAGCAAAGTCATTCTGACAACACGACCTTGGGAAGAATTGAGAATCTTGCGAATAATACACGTACGGGTACACAAGATCGATATACGCGATCTCGGATTTGTTCACCCGCGCTTCCTAATGTTCTCAGCCTCGTCTAGCCCTGAGGCAAAATGCACTCGAGTTCGCGAATTGGCCAATTTTCCTTTCCATAAAGAATATTTGCATAGTAGTGTACTGTCATATTCCGATGTACCCCAGCTGCTATTATCAATCTAATTGAGCCTTAAGAGTTTGAGATTACTCTTATCCCTTTCTTTAAAGAGCCAATTGTACGACGGTACCCAGGATAATATGTGCTGGCCACCTCTCTTTGCCCCGTATTACGTCACACGCTTTTATCTGTGGTTTATTCTTTAATATGATGCATAGACAGTCAACCAGACTAGATCCATCAATGAGAACGTTTTCATTGTTATTTAGGTGATAATGAGGCGGTGAGGTTCACCCATTGTTCTCGTCTGATTCATTCGCTTGTAACATAAATTACAATATGAGCAAACTGAGCAAACACACCTCATCTCACTCATCATCTGAACTTTGTAGTTTAAAATAAGCCTGGCTCGCATACAACAAACAGAGTCAGATGGCTCAGTGGTAGCGCACTGGGTCTTTCACATCCCCTCAAACGGGACCGCTGCTTAACGTCCGAAGACTTTTACTGTTGAATAACTCAGCTCGTCTGGTTTAATTTCAGTCATCAATGATGCGCAACCTAGAAAAGATTGAATTTTTGCCGTTTTGGTTCTCTAATTGATGGCGGGATGTTTTTTTGCCTTGTTGTCGGCCGGCAGGATGAGGGTTGCAAGAAAGATGAAGAAGGGTCAGAGACTTTGACCAGGGAGACGACAAAAGATGCTCCACTCTGTAGTCAACCGTTTGGATTTTGTTGCTTGCTGAATACTTGAGACCTGCAGTGTTGTGATGTCCTCCAAGTGAATTAGAACTTCCGGAGTTTGAGCTGAGAAATTTGACTCTTCTTCCATAAAGCCTATGGTTACAGGTCTCACTTCTCTTAGTGCCTCTTTCCAAAAATCGAATAAGAAGAGCTCCGTTTCCCTAGATCCTATTCATGTTGAATGTTGGGACAGAAAAAAAATGCAGAATTGTGTTATCTTTAAAGCGACAAACAATGATATCCCGTTGTAGATTTGTCTTGTAACTTGAAGCGGAAGAGTCTGTCTTTGGTCGAGATGAGAATGAGAATTTGCAAATGGCATAATCTAATAAGCTATTGACAATTCATATGCTTCAAAATCTTCCATTTTTATTTTTTTGGGCTCTTTAAACCTGGCCTCAGCGTCGAAAGGTTGTATTCTTGGGCAATATTTTCGTCGACTTTTGGGGATTTCAATCACCATGTCTAACTTAGTATTAAACATCCAGTCATCATGCTTCAAGAAATAGCCAGGGATGGAAACAGTTTAGTGCGCATGTTCAGGATCGTCTTCCACGAGCGCAAATCATATTTTAAATATCAGACATTTGCCCCTCAACCAACCTCTAACTCATGCTCTAACTCATACCTTAAACCCTCTTCAGATTTATCCTATTCCCCTTTAGATCCCCCCTCTTCACATCTTGCCATATCCCACACATTTCATCATGCATCTTCCCTCTCCAAATCCCCCACACACAAATTCCCAAAGCATAAAAATAATCTATCGTCGCTTTCCCATCTCTTCCCCTATCTAGTCGTTTACCAAATCTGGATAACTATCCTGCCGCTAAAAATTGATGAGAATTGTTTTTCTCCTTCTCCTTCTCCTTCTTGATAGCTATTTAGGTTTTGATAAGAAGTGGTTGAAATGAACCAGCTGCAAGGTGCATACGTAGCTCATGAGATGTGACGGCAGACTTGTAAAGAGAGTCTAAGTGGGACTTGGTGAGCTTGGGGAGCTTGGAGAACAGTTGTCAGAGTTGAGGAAATGACAGTGGAATTTATGAAAGGGTGACGGTCTCAAGGGGGTGGTTTGAGGGCTGCAAGTATGAATCGGCAGAGAAAATGGGGGCAGAGACGCCGGTTTCTTGAAGCTGAGATGGCCAGATCGTAGCCGTAGAGATTTTTGAGGAGGTACATGGGGTTGGATGAGAGCGCTTGAGTTGCGCAGATGGTACATTCATCCCGAGGGATATCGTTTGTTGTGATTTTGGGATATTCATGGAGTGTTGGTAGTGGTACCTGCTGGTTTTATTTCTAGATCTCTAAGTTGATGTGGTGAAAAGTCTGCTATTCAGGATCTGAGTTCCCAAGCTCTCTTGGCCAACTGACATGTTATAGCTACTTGCCTATTCCCCGGAAACTGGTGTGAAATATGCGGCATTCAATTTTTTGCAATGAACGGCATATTAGCAAAGTTCTGCGCTGTATCTATTCATTCCACAAATACATAACCCTCCTCCTTTTAAATTGCTGTCGCATGAATGTAAATCTCAAATGAAGAGCAAGCCAACTTCTTTTTGAATGTCCACCTACCAGTGTGAACTACTTCCTAAACTCCGTTCCCCAGTTTATGCCTAACCTACAGACTTGAAAGCAAAAATTCTACCACCGGATCCATTCATCTGTTCATCCATTCTGGACCTCTATCCTGCATGCTCCAGATTTGCCCTAATAATGGATTCTCGAGAACTCTCCATACTAGCTCCGCAACATTAACCAAGAACCGAGAAAAACAATCCAAGCCCTTCTCCGCCTCAACCAAGTTACTGTCTGCTCAAAAGGCCACCTAAATATTTTGAGCTATTTCAGTACATATGATCCCCGATTGTAGAGAAGTAGTGATCTGGGAGACCAAAAAGGACTTTGGGGGAATGTTATTGGGTATGTATGTTGGTGGTGAGAGGGCTTTCGTGCAGTGACGACATTGCGTGAAGGAGAATAGATGTTTGTGAAGTTTGCGCCAATGCAAGAATGAAATATGGTGGACACAAATGACATAGGAATTGAAATAAAATGAGTGATGTGTTCGTGTGGAAATGATTTTGGTTATTGGTTTTGAGTACCTGAAAGCAAGGTGGTAAAGCAATCGAGTATGAGCAAGTGTTCAATGCATTTGATGTTGACAATCTACACATATATGAGATCCGGTGAGATTGAAGAAGAAAAAAACAATCTATGATAAATAATTCTGTGAATTTTATTGTGCAAAAGAATGCTAAGAATTACACAGGTTGGGAAGTTCTAATGGCTTGGTTGCTCCATGGCCAAGTTGATAGAAGATACACGAGAGCGTTGAAAATTCCTATCTGGCTTTACACTATTTGGTTTGTAAGTGGCTATGGGTGTGCGAAATATGTTCAATAATACGAACGGGTTTCAATGCATAGGCAAGCAGTATGACCAGAAACCCGATGAAATTGTTGCAACACTTCATGTCGATTCAAAGATCGTACAGTTAGGACAAAATTTGCAGCACGACATTCATATTCATGCCTTGTTGCGATATCACTGTTTCTTCTAGCATGTCTTGATGACACTTTCTCATGGCTTTTCTCAGGTTTAGGAAAATCTCTTGGAAAGGCAGGTTTAATGGCTATACCATTCCTGTGGGCATCTGTTGCTACCAGTTTTGGTGCAGCGTACACTCTCACTCCTCCGTCAATGCGATCAGCTAAGTACTCGCAGATTTTATAGTAGGATCTTCGGCGAACGTACATATCAAACAAGGCAAAACACTCCAAGGACTTCGATGGTCTGCCCTCACTTTTTCTCCTTTTTGCATCGGGTATCTACATGGTGACCAGAGACACTATGTATGAATTCAATATTGCTCCTCGCGCTAGATTCCATGGAATAAGAATGGATGATGTGTTCCCCGATATGTATTCAGAAGAGGTATGGTTGGTAAGTTGTGAGAGATAAGGAACCGGGAAGTCAGCATTTGATACATCAACCGTTCTGTATAGCAAGAACTCGACCTTACTGTCATAAAAGAAAACAAGATATTATAATGGGATCTATAGGCGCATGAAATGGTGTTTATAAGCGGCGCTGACACTTTTGTTCGGGTGGGTGTATAAATATCATGTTTTTCTTCCTTCTACTAGTCACTTAGGTCACTTAGTTGGAACAAAAGGATACAATTTAAACATCTAGATCCAAACTACACAGTAAATTGAGTTTTTAGGGTATAATCTGATTTCTTCTATCATTTATGGTTGGTCATAAGATGTTATCTATAGAATCAAACATGCAGATCGAATGGAATTGAAATATTGAAGAAGCGATAATCATATGATATACTATTCTTCAGGTTCATTCGTAATCCTTGTGATTTACTATATTTATCCAAATTGTATTAACATGTGGATGCGTTATAATCTAAATAAAATTGAGATACCAACGGGTTAATATACTTCGACGTTGAAGAGCTCAGGCTGCTAGTCAGTCGGAGCTGTCATTGACTCTGGGGGTCTAGCCGAGCATAGCGATAATCGCACTAATGAAACTGAATGTGGTACCTGCAAGGGTGTTGGGTTTCTAGTGACATGGCGACATAGTATGCCTAGAGTGTAGGTACAGGTCGAGGAGAGATGTAAGAAACAAAGGGAAGAGTAGAAGCTTGGTCTATATAGACTTAAAGGTTACACCGCAGGCGTTAGAATCTATAGAGAAGATATATGGGAAGATTTATCCCGAGAAGGCTAAGTACGAAGATTTTAAGAAATAGAGGCTACGAAACTACAGTCCACTGTATCCAAAGGTATTTCCAGGATCCATGTTATATACATATATACATTCCATACTACTTTGGAATCAGCCCATACGAGACTTTCGTATATGACTGAAGAGCAAGTATTGAAATGGGTGACTTCTAGTTCAATGCCCATCTACTTTCGGGTATTAAAGTATTGAAGAACGATGCTTATATCATATATTGAAATTGTTACACCATTGCATCATATACTCTTGGGATGCCCAATATTATTGGAAATAAGGAATGAAGAGCCGCAGCCAACAAAACGATGAGCTCTGAATGTTAATTTGTTGGTAAAAACTTAACTTTCGCGCAGATTAAGGAAAGGACCACCATATTGCAAGACGACCACCGGGCATGCAGATATTGAGTAGATCTGTAAAATGAATCCGGCGACGAGTTCAATTGAGCGAACTAACAAAAATAACCAGTAGACTAAATGGTGACGGCTGACAAGCCTTAAAAGGACTGAGATAGTGGTAGGTTGCTAAAACTACTACGTATACTCGAAACAATGTGATAGAAACGGGAGGTCACTTGACTAAAACGATGCCTAACGAATTCCAGCGAGATGAAACAGAAACACAAATGAAGCTATGAGATGATATGGATGGAATGTTATTCGAATTAGCTTACCCCAAAGCTTGGAAAGCTTGCACACCAGTCAAGCAATTGTTGAAAATATTGATGCATGACACAACGTGCAAAATTCATGGGATGTTGGAAAGCTCTTGCCAAGATTGATGATACGAGGCTGAATATCAGCCTTGTTCTGATTGGTTGAGGTGTAACAACCATTTCTCATAAATCGAAATGGCTTCGATCAGCTTCATGACAACTGATTATCAGCAATATGAGTTCCGAGGCCTCACGGCCATTAATTCTTCCCCAGAATCGGAAACTACGACATCTACAAGGCATCTATGTCCGGAACTTGACGCTTTCCCGTCCGAGGGGACAAACAATCGATGATGCAGGTCTAAACAAATCACCACAAAAGCTCGAGGCTTTGCGCCGCGAATCACAACTACATCATGCGCAATCATCAGGAGATCTACGACCTTGTGCGAGAACGAGAAGATCGAGTACGAACTGGGCGGGTGCAAGTCCTGCTATAAGACAGAGGAGGCTTGAGGATGTAAGGGACAGTCGCATGGCAGATAGCTTCTTCACATTGCATTGCGAGGGACAGGATGATCCAATATATATCAGCGAGGTTGTAGAAAAGGCAATGAACCCTACATTTCGATCTTTCGATTTATCTTCCTTTGGCCCTGCGACGACGCGGCTCGATACTGTTATTGTTAAGATATGGGTTAAACGTCAAGATTTCGTTCCACTGATTGAAGAGGAAGTCAATCTTCAGTCATTGCAGTTCTTAGGTCGACTGGAGAATCACCCATTTCCACCGAATTCAATCATTTTTCATCTTGTAGATGGCATATATACCATTGATTTCACTTCCAAACCGCCTCAACCAAGACCCAGCGTAGCTCTTCCTACATCCTCCTACAATGCATTGATGCGCCTCTCAAATCTGGATGAATCCATACAAGATGCTTTAGCTACCCGCGAAGAGCTTACTTCTCAGATAAATACAATTCTTGCCGACAACCCTTCCCCATCAACATCTCTACCTGTTGCCCAAGAAACCCTCACCCTCGTTAACCGCTACGTCTCCACCTCCCGCAAACTCCTACACCACTCCCAACATCGCCAGTCCGAACTCAAAGCATCCATCTCCTCCCGAAGGGTCGCCATTGCCTCTGGCTATACCGTACAGTCCGCCGCCGAATCCGACGTAAAAAACGCCCAAGAACACCTCAACAACTCCCGCACTCTCCTCACAAGCACCAGCTCCCTCATCCGTGGTCAACGCCGTCGCATCTGCGAAGAACTTATCCAAATTTTCCCCATCGAGCCAACCCCTCATCCTCTCCTCTTTACAATCTGCGGTCTCCCTCTTCCAAATACCACGGACGATGATGCTTCCTCTGCCGACGAAGATGTCATAGCCGCCGCTCTAGGTCATGTCGCTCAACTAGTTCACCATCTCCAATACTATCTTGCAGTTCCTCTCCCATACCCCATCACACCCCACGCCTCGCGTTCTCTCATCCATGACCCCATATCCTTAGTTCAGGACAAGCAAAGGATATTTCCCCTCTATCCCCAATCCGTAATCCGCTTCCGATTCGACTGGGGCGTGTTTCTCTTAAATAAAAACATTGAAGCCCTAGCCGAATCACAAGGCCTGCGCGTCTTAGATATCAGACAAACAGTGCCAAACTTAAAATATCTACTATATGTCTGTAGCGCCGGCTCCGAAGAACTTCCGGAGAGGAAAAGAGGAGGGGTAAAAGGATTATTGGTTGGAGGTGCTGGATCCGGAAAAGTAGGAAGTAGAAGGGGAAGTGAAGACAGTTCAGCAATGATAGGAGTAGGCGATGCGGTCCGGAGAGCTTTGGAACATGGAAATGGGGAGGCTGGACCTGGAACTAGCCTGGAAAACGGCACTGGGAACGGAAACGGAAATGGAAACGCTCAGGCAGCAACTAATGTGCAAATCAAAAAGGAGCCGTTGGTATTGTCAGGACATAGTTTGAGAACAAGCGGGTTGAGGGAGAATGTTCATTAAATAGATGAGTATAGTTACGAGATGCCCCGGGAACAATGAGTGGGAAGGCCTTAGATGCCCGCGGTATATAATCACAACATGATTAATGAGCTCTCGCAATATCATGTAACACCAAAGCCGTGTTACATGCCATTGGAACTATGTATGTACTAAACCTATACCCACCATCTCCGTACTACCATAGGATGTAGCCCATAACATCCCGCTCAAGATTCGCCCCAAGGTTTGTCCCATCCTATACTGCACAACCACGAGAACAACCTCCCAACAACGCAGTGCTCCCAGACTAACTCGATATCTAACCCACATTCAAAATTAACTTTACCGCCAATCATGTCCCCATATATGATACACACCACAAATATGCAGGTAGCAGGCATCAACTTTAACTTTCATTCTTATTTTTATTCTTATTCTTATTCTTATTCTTATTCTTATTCTCATTATCTCCTTTCCTTCCTTAACCTTTACACATCACTATCTCATCCCACGTCTCAGTTTATCTTTCATTTCGCCAACAGACCCCTGTCCCACAAAACGAATGAGTAGTTTGTCAGAACCTTCTTCCTTTCTCCCATCTTACGTGGTCCGTTTCCATTTCCATTTCCATTTCCATTTCCATATCCATATTCCAAATATATACACAAGTATGAATGCCCTCCTTCATCCCCATTTCCCCCAAGCACGGATACTAATATGTATCCATTCCTTACCCCTTAACCATCTCCCCTCAAAATAAAACTAGCAATTATGTCTTCATTAGTGACCCAGTAGATACATATTGTGCTGTATGCAATTCCACTTCCCGAGTCAAAAGCCAAAAGTCTGTCCAGCTAGCTATTAGGCCGGCAAAAACAAAGAAAACCAAAAATAGCATAACAAGGTATCCATCAATAGCGCGTGCATATGTAAAGTGGTGGGTGTGTACACAGCCACGTAAAAAAACACGCCTTCCCATTCAATCAATTTAAATCGTCAATTGTGCGATCGTTCGATGGTGTTCTGTCGTATAACAAGAAAAAAGAGAAACACGAAAATGTTTAATGCAAAAAGGGTTATGAGTCCAATGCGAAATAACGGAAATTGGGAATAGAGCGTGAATCGAAAGAACCGTCCGTGGCTATGCAAAAATTAAACAAATAGCAAAAAACCAGATAAGCGACGATATCAGGGGATCCTTGCACAGAAAGATTCTCAGAAACTAAGATAAACCATTTTATGCAGATCTTCATGAGAAGTCATCATCTCCGCCACCTTCTCCGTCAAGGACATCAACTCTAAGAACCAACTCTTTGGTCTCTCGGGCGATTTCAAAAGCGATAGGTGGTAAGCTTTGATTCCAGGCTCTCCACTCCGCACCAGCTTTGTCATCTTCTCTCTCTCCGTTTGCAATTTCTCGGCCTTGTTCGCCTGCAGCGATGATCCGTAATCTGCATTCAGAAAGTTTCGCCAGGACTGGCTGGCTTTGTGAGCGGAGAGCAGGGCTGTTAATCATTGCTTCCCCAGTTGAGGCGACAACTTCACCAACAACGTTGGCAATTGCGTCAATTTCGGTAGAGATAGCATCTATATCGCCCTCGGAACGAATAGATGAGACTAAAGACTGAATATTCTGAACCAAGAGGGCAGTTTGATCTTCAAGATATATCTGCGAGGGATTAGCTGGCATTCTTTTCGAGGAGACGTGTAGTTTCATACCTTGAGATCTTCGACATCATTGTTTTGTGATCGGAGACCAAACCCTACACCCATTGGAGCTGGGATGGGACTCGGAGGATTGCTTGGAGGACCTCGTGGAGATTGTAATGCCAGTGGAAGTGTTTTGGCACTTCCATTGGCAGGATTGGCGCCATTGGTCATTAGATTCAAAGGGCTTTCTATTGATCTAGATGGAACTGCACCAAGGGTATTCTTGTCAATACTCTTCGGGCGAACAACAGATTCGCGAGGAGAATTAATTGGGCTATACATAGATGAATCAGTGCTGGCACGATTGTCTCCTAAACCAAGGAATGGGCCAGGAGCGTAGTCATTCAAGTTCTGCCTTTGCGAGTCCTGACTCTGTCTTTCATAACCATCTAGACTTTGTCGCGGCAAGTTCTTGCCCTGCTTGGTAATATCTTCTTGTGCCTGGACATTTTCTTGCTTGGCCTCACGTGATGCAAAAAAGCCGAAGATTCCTCCAGTAGATTTAGTTGCTAAGGGTTTTGGCTCAGCTGTTGTGGGTCTAGCTTCGGTTGGTGCTGGCTTAGACCCAAAAAATCCTCCTTTTGTAGAGGGCTGAGTTGCTACCGGCGCAGGTAATTTTTCAATCGGAGCTGAATTTCTATCTTCGTTATCTTCCAACTCTCCTGCGGGCGTTGGTTTGATCTTCACCGTCCGGACAAGTTCGACTACTGCCGTTGTAAGATGAGATGCGGCTGCATCAAGCAATGAAACTGGCGAAAGCCCTTTAGCCCCAGCAAAATTCCTGGATGCGGTGATCAGATTGTTTGCTGTTGCCGATAGCCTGGACTTTAGCTTGGCATGCTTTGGGGCTGATTCTTCGTTGCCTTGCGGTGCTCCATCAACATCCTGTGATATTTGTCGGACATCCATAATTACATTCTTCATGAATTCAATGACTCTTTCAGGATCGTTGGAGCGTGCCGTTTGCAAAAGCTCGTCAATCGAGAGCTGGAACTTAGTGACATGAAAATCCTTGACAAGACCATTCTCTGCCATAAGTCCACTGTCATTTGCATACTTGGCTGTGTCCTGTATCGAAAGACCGATTGAAGATGTTTTCAAATTGCGCAGCTGTGTTTTCGCTTTCGCATATCGATTCCTCCAATCTTTGACTTCATCTTCTAGCTTACTGACCATGATTTCTAGTTGCTCTTCGCGCTCATAGGATGCAGTACTTCGCTCTGACAGCATCCTCATTTCGCGTAGGAACTCCTGGGCTTCACTTCGAACATCCTCGGTGATTTCTTGTTGCTCTCTGAGTTCAGATCTAAGCTCTGCATTTTCCCGTTCAAGATCTGCATCACCGGATCCTATGGATTTGCCAGCATCTACGAGAGCAATTTGAAGTTCCTGGATCTGAGACTTCAAATCTCTATCCAAATTAGCTTGCGATTCTCGTGCCTGGTCGAGCTCTAACTGAAGATTATCGTTGAGAATTTGTGCATCCGCAAGCTTGTTCTCGAGATCCATCCTAACATCTTCCCATTCCTTTTTTTCCACATCTGCTGATGTATCCTTTTCTTTCTGCTGGTCCATAACACTGTTGAGCTCGTCGTCCTTTCTTTTCAAGTCGCCTTCCATGGAATCGAGTCGTTCTTGTAGTTCCATGACCTGTGATTGGTAGTCGTCGATAATTTTTTTATCAACCTGTGATGTTAGAATGTAATTAGAAAGGTGTGTATACGGTAACTTACGTCAGAGCCTCCAATGCTCTTCTTGCTCTCTCGATTCCTGGCAGCTCCCTCTAAACCATAGGTGGATCCTCCATCATCATTATCTTCTGGTCCACTCTCGTCATCTTCAACCATAGTACTTTTATTCGGTACAATCGTGTTGCTTTGGAAAGTCTTTGGTGTCGGTCGGCCGTAATCATTTGGCGGCATACCAGGCGAAGGTGGTACACTCAAATTACCGTTCGGGCCATTTAGCGGCGCCATTCTCGATCCATTGCGTGATTCGCTTCTCCCTTCACTTCTCCGCTCACTTCTCATTGAGTAAGGGCCTATAGAACTGGCATCCGAGGGTCGGCGCATACGACTTGGACCTCTGGGTGGCAGATCCACAGGCGTACTATTTCCATTCCTACTTGGAGGTCCCCTTGTAGATACAGGACTACCCATACGAGTTCTTTCTCCTGCGGGAAATTGGGGAAATCTTCGCTCCAATTCAAAAAAGACGTCTGTAGCTAGATCCCTAAACCTGGGGGGTGGTAGTGTAGACAATTTCTGACGGGCCTGGTTCCGTTTCGGATGGAATGTGTTTTTCGGTAACAAGTGCGGCGGAGGCCCTGGGTCATTTCTTTGTCCACTTGGAGTCCTCCGCCCTGCTTGCTGCCTTCGTAAGAGTTCGTCGAAAACATCGGTACTGAGTTCTTGAAATTGGACGGGGGATAGTCGTAACAGCTTGTCTCGCGCTCGGTTGGGCCTAGGATTTCCCTTCTCGTCTCTCAACGATGCTGCCAGGTATCTCTTTAAAGAAACGTAGTGCTCTGATAGTACGGCCTCGAATTGTTCATCTTTCTTGTCCTGACCATTTTCGCTCGCTGCATATAAACCTGCGGTGCCAATACTCGAACGACCGACGGAGCTTGGGGGGGATGGATTGCCGGGGCTGCCACTGGAATCGCCTCTAGATGGGAAGTCACCTCCATTCATTGTACCGTTTGAGCCGCTCGATATTGGCGGTGAAGCAAGCTGTCCGCGATTCATTTGGTAGGGCGGGTCGTTCTCGTCTTGATATTTTTCAACTTCTGACCATTCGTTATTGCTTCCTATTGAAACTGGTGACAAAGGTCCATTGCGATTGTTCATCGTAAAGTCGCGGTTATGATTTGGAATGAGCAACCCTTCGGACTCGGAGAATAGTTCAGCGCAATCCTTCGATTATTTGAATAGTCGCGGCACCCCTCGAAAGCTTAATAGCTAACGGATAAAGTATGAGGATATGATATATTTTTCGATGTGATCAACACATGAACAAGCAGATATTCTCCAGTTGGAACGAATCAAAAAGTCTCCCTGAAACGAAGTTAATTGATGAGGTCGTTCGGTCAAAGCGAGATAGCGTAGCTGAAGGATAGAAAATTGGGGCAATCGTAATGGTCTTGGTTTTCTTTTGAGGAATTGAATTTGTGTAGTTGGCAATGTAAGGACTGTGTAGCTGAATTGTTGTACAGCGACAATGAATTACCTCGAGGTCGAGTAAAGTAGGTAGAAACGGTATAGAAAGAAAACAGACAAATAAATTAATTGTATTATGACGTTTGGATGTGTATTATTTATAAATCCAAGTTCATGGTTTATTCGACGAAAAGAACAGAGAATTTTGTTTGTGCGTAAGGTACAGTAAGGCAAGGAAGGTGAAGTAGGTAGGTAAAGTAGGAAGTACCAAGTGTGATTCTATGGATTCCGTGGTAGAGAGGTGATGACCAGATGGCTGAATGTCTGGCTGTCTGACTGTCTGGCTGTCTGGCTGTCTGGCTGTCTGGCTGTCTGGCTGTCTGGCTGTCTGGCTGTCTGGCTGTCTGGCTGTCTGGCTGTCTGGCTGTCTGGCTGTCTGGCTGTCTGGCTGTCTCGATGTCTTGATATCTTGATGATGCAGGTGACAATCAATCAATTTTACCGTAGAAAGATTTCCTGGGGATTACTAGGTACTTAGATACTGTGTTATTGCTCCAGTTGTCCAGCGAGCCAGCCAGACTCTCAAAATATCCAAAGGTTTATTACGGTATGGTCGGTATCTCTTCTCCTGAATCTTGGGTTACTTCGTGTTTGGACTAGCGGTAACTTTAGTATGTGATTTTTCGGACTTGGGGTATGGTTGGTTGGCTTGATTTCTTAGGTGCACCAGGGGGATCAAATTGGTGAAGCGATGAATGCGGATGGATACCTAGTAGAGTACGGAGTAGTAAGGAAGGGTTATTGATGGACGGGAAAGAAAGAAAGAAAGAAAGAAAGAAAGTGAGAAGGCGAGAAGGCGAGCAGGCGAGCAAGGCGGACAGAATCCTTTCATCCTTCTCTCCTTCTCTCCGTCTCAAGGATCGATAAGGAAAAGATATAAAAAGTTAAACTTGATCACTCTAGACCAGGGGAAAAACATCGAATTTTTGATATGGACTCCATTCTTCAAAACTACTACAGTACCTACTAGGTAACCTGACTCGCAAGGTTAGAGAAGGGAACTTGAGGTTATACGAAATAGAATTAATTTTAAATGAGATGAGAGCCCAGTGGAAGAAGCTGAATGTACTGCTCAGTGCAAATGCCACTACCGTACGCAAACATCTATACATTCTACTGTGATACGACAAGTAGGTGCTGCATTTCCAAACTGCTACAAGGATTTTGTGTAAAATAAATGGCGGCGTAGATAGATAGATAGATAGATAGATAAATAGATAGATAGATAGATAGATAGATGTACGATTTTACGAGTACGATGACACAAGACAAGAAAGATAAAACCAAACAGGACAGGATAGGAGTTTCTCGTCAACAGGAACACATATCTCCATCTCCATCCTCCATCTCCATCCTCCATCTCCATCCTCCATCTCCATCCTCCATCTCCATCCTCCATCTCCATCCTCCATCTCCATCCTCCATCCTCCATCCTCCATCTCCAAGTTTCAAGTTTCAAGTTCCAGCTCTACTCCGTACATAATAGCATACATAATAATTATCAAATCTGGAGATGAGGCTAGAGTAACCACAATGCATCAAATACGATGATATTACACACACATGATCCATACACATATTAAATATCATGAAGTCATGAACTAATGAACCATCGAACTAATGAATCAATGAATCGAGTCAAGTCCGAAGATCTTTTTCACATCTCCAAACTCTCAAAGCCTCATTTCGTTGATCGCTAGAAGGAGTGGAAGAAGCAAGGGGGTTATACGCGTCTTCTACTTGGTCAATCCACGGAGGGTATCCAGATCGCTTACCCGCTCTTACTCAATACAGTAGCCAGACGAAATGATATACATGTGGCTACCTAGGTACTGGGATAGTATCTCTGGCAAGAAAGGTGGAATGTTGAATCATGCATTCATTCCTATCGGCTTTTGCCCGATATTCATGGATGGATGTGTTCTGTAGCTATAGGACTGCTAGGTCCGTCAACATTTCGTATAATACCCCTTATCTTCAGATTGACATCTCTAAACATCACGACCTCAAACTTCAAGCCCTCATACTTGTCACGTATTGTACCCGTCCATCCTCAGTTGGAGACCCTGTGCCGTGGAAAATTACAGGATATCTTCTCGAATCATTCTAGGAGGATCTCCAAGAAAACACTCCGAGATTCAATCTTATAGCATACTTTTCTTGCTTCTAGATTTGGACTTCTTCACCAATCCCGGAACATCAATTTCCTGGGCCCTGTCGATATCTTATTCTTTTTGAGCATAGTTCAAGCACAGCCTTACTTTACTCAATTTCATTTCAACGGTTTCTAGAATGCGCATCGATTCAGCCGTGCGCTTCGTTCTAGAGATGAGCCATAATCCATTAGACATAAGGTTATTTGTACTTCATGATATAGGTGAGAATGATGCATGAATCAATTGTAGATAATATGGAGCGTCTTTAAGACTTGCTGCCATCTTCCTTTCTAAGGTGATGTCTATCATGTCAAATTATGCTCAAGTTCAGTCCTAAACGCCAAATAAGATGGGTATACCTCGTAGCCTCAACACCATTATATAAAAACCGCAATGCAGCTGGTACTCAGAACCATGCCAATGTCCATACCGCAGGTAGATTTGGCCATCTTTCCTGCCACTCGCCGATAATCTCTGGTACTCTTTCATCAAAACCAGCCCTGCTACTCGCGCTGCCACTGTCAAATCCAGTCGGGTTAAGTTCCCTTTCTTCGGCCGCAGCTTTATTGAGAGAATCTGCAAGGTCGAGAATTCCTCTACCACCTACAAGAGCCTCTTCATGATTATCTTTGATATCAACATTGATGACATGCACAGGACGATTTAATGGGGAGCCACGATTAAGAAGGTCATCCACAACAGCATCCCAGCATCTTTCTTCACAGGTAATAACAACATCCACAACACCACCTTCTACTCCTTCGGCACCTTGATCTGTATTATGTTGTAATCTTGGAACACCAACTTGCCAATCTTGCCACCTCTCTGGTCCCCATTTTACTGATCTATTTCGACCTAGCATGTTCAAGATACCATTGGCACGATAGAGACGCGAATCTTTAGATTCGAGTTCTTTATACATACTGTCATATGAGGTTTTGTTGAATTGGTAGACATTAGGTTGTGTGATGGTAGGCCCTGGCAATCTAACTAAAGAACCTGTTCCAAAAGATATTACAGGATAGTGAGCAGCAGCAAGACGTAGATGTGATTCCATGGATCTGAAAAAAGGTCCTGTTAGCTAGAGAGCAATGGAGGGGATGATATGTATTGACCATACCTGTTATTGTTACTGGCACAAACTGTGCAGAATTTAAGCTTAAACCCACCCGGATCTACTCTTTCACCGTTTGATGTCACATGAGGTGTAGTACCGCCATTGGCAGTCGATGTTGGAGCTTGAGACATGATTGATAGAAGAGTGTAGTAGTTGGAAAGTCAAGGTAATCAAGATGCCTGTGAAGATGAAAAGAAAATGAGTTCAACCTCCTCAAATCCTGACACTGGTTTCAGATGGGACCGAATTTAAGTTGTGGAATTTTCTGCAGAAACTATGTTCAAGTCAGTTACGTGTCAATAGAATGAACGAGTACATAATGTAAAGTGATTGAAGAGCATTCAGAAATTGTTAAGTTGCGTAAATAAAAATTGTGTCATCAGTTTTTAATAAGACAGCTCCAATAATAGTGATCATCAGGATGCTACAAGAGGATAGGATAGGATCGGATAGGGAAGGAAGAAAAGGAAAGATCGAGTTCTTTCAGAAGCTGTACATATACATACCAAACACTTGCATGTCCTGCAACGACCTAAGAAAACTTGTTGAGTTTCAAATAGGATGATGATTAGAAAGACTTCGGTTGAATCAAGTCAAACGGAGAGCGATGCTGACGATGATGGGGTTGTACATCTGTAAATGTTGATGTTGTAAAACCTTGCAAAAGCATTGCAAAAGCATTGCAAAAGCAAATGATGGAAAGCTACTACTATATGAAAAATTTCGGTTAAAAAGGAAAAGAGCGGGTACTTTAGATGGAGTAGAATTAACCAATGATACTCAATGGCTCACCGTAGCTGCACTGGCTAAGTAGTTCTGGCTAACCTCTTACAGCTAGCCGGAGTACGGAGTACTGTAGACTGCAGACTGTAGTACAAAAAAGCAACCAACAAAAAAGCACATGCCGATTAGGTAACCACTTGCTTGCAGCGGGAGACTTTAGCTGGTACGTACAGGAAGAATACTGGGCAAAGTACGGAGGAGGAGCTGCATACTCCGTTTATTATTTGACCGTGGAAAATTCAAATTGATTTCTTGCTCAGCATTTCATTGGCTCTCGACAAAATCTGAAACGGACTTGGATATCGATCATTATTCCTTGGCGGGAGCTCAACCGGAAAAGGTGCTTTTAAGATGTGATAGATGTTGATGGCGTGTTACCAAAATAGAAAGAGAAAATGGATAGCGATAGAGATAGAGATAGAGATAGAAATAGTAGGTAAGAATAGATTTTGATTATTTGTATTGTGTTATATTGCAGGTATTGTGTTGTATTGTATTGTATTGTATTGTATTGTATTGTATTGTATTGTATTGTATTGTATTGTATTGTATTGTATTGTATTGTATTGTATTGTATTGTATCATACCGTACCTAACCGTCCCTACAGTAGATAATACATGTATATAATTCAATCACTCAATCCAACAAAGGAGGAATTTCAAACCGAAGAGAGAGCGTAGGTATTCCCGTAGAGCCACCATCAATCAATCCATCCATCAATCATCAAGTGAACAGACATATATATATATACATATACATTATACATATACATATACATATGCATATACATATACATATATATACATTGAATATATATATATATACACATATACACATATACACATATACACATATACGTATATATACATATATACATATATACATATATACATATATACATATATACATATATACATATATACATATATACATATATACATATATACATATATACATATATACATATATACATATATACATATATACATATATACATATATACATATATACATATATACATATATATATATATATACATTGAATATATATACATATACACATACACACATACATTAACACAATATAACTTACATCCATACTTTCTTCTCTCTTCCATAATAGGCAATCTTTCCTTTCCACGCTTTTACCGAATCTCCGTACTTTTCACATTTTTAATCTAGAGAGAGCTGGGGAGAGGCAGAAACGGCTTTGTATGACTTATCTTGGTTAAAAATAAAACTATAGTACAACCAGCCTTTTGGACTTGTGGACTTCTGGACTTCTGGACTCCTGGACTTCAAAGTTCTCCTCTCATCCTTCTAAAGACATCTAACTTGATTCTATACTCTACTCTACTCTACTCTACTCTACTCTACTCTACTCTACTCTACTCTACTCTACTCTACTTTACTCCCAAAGTACCTGCCTACCCTCTTCCATCTGCATGTCTTGGTGTATATACCTGCATACATACCTAGGTCGTCTTACAAACCACTCATCCATACATTTCACATCCATTGCCTAATTTCTATGTCAAATGCTCGCAGTGTGCGGGGTCCCTTGACAAATTCCACCCGAGAGTATTTTAGAAGAAAAAAAAAGGTCCTCGAGCCTTAACCCTCGGCGCTTCATAGACAACTCACGCAGCTCGAATAGGATCTTTGTTCGGTCGTTGTGAACCTCCTCTCTCAAAGCGAAAGCGTTAATCCAAAGAAGAGCCCTTCGGCGCAAAGTCTACTCTGTTGATTTGTGCATCTTCAACTACCTACTTATTGAATACGGTAGTTTTCTTTTGAATTCAGCGACTATTGCCTTTTTAGCTGCTACCGTGTTTCGTTGGAATCCTGTTGGTATTTGTAATTAGATGCTTTTGAGGAAAAGGTCGCCCCGTGGGATTTACAATACGCACGAGCTTCCTTGACCACCGCAAAAAGATCTGATCTTTTTAATATTGAGATCGAACTTCAATCAACCTTGTCGCCCACGCAAACCCACCCTTAATCACTAGGAAACGCCATTAAGAATTTGACATTCATTTATTCATTTATTTATTCATTCATTTACTCTCTCTCTCTCTCTCTCTCTCAAAATTTCTCCCTTCATAACTGCGCGTCTACCGCGCCAACATCGGCTGGTTTCAACGACTACCTGACATTTCTAATATACATCGTCGACGATACCTTTTTTTCCATCTCATCCTCGGGATAATTGAGAACAACCTTGGAATTATTTGGGCGCTGGGACCATCAGGGCCTTTGTCAATCACAAATTTGAACAAAAACAAACTTATTGTCTGTTTTCCAGGCTTCTTCACCCGGCGTACAACGAAAAGCTTGCTGGGCAAGTAGTTGACAATATCCGGCAGAGTCGTCTGAATCGAATCATCCAATTTTGTCCTTGGATTGCAGCCCTCAAATTGATCGCAATTATAATTTCTTCAAAATGGCAGCCGTAATTTCCCCAACGACGTCGCCAGCAACGTCTCCACCACCAGTTAGTTCTCCCTCATCGAATCCTAATCACCCCCCTCTGCCACCTTTGAATACTTCACCAACAATAAAGCGACCAAATCTGCAGCGTCCTACATCTCATGCCTCAAAGAATAGGTTATCACAATACTCAAATTATTCTGCGCCGTCACGATCGCGACCACCTTCACACATCTTCCCCGTCTTTCATTCTAGCCTCTCTTATACGACGGTCCGCGATTTCGCATACCCTTCGTTGCATCCTATGCATTATGGACCGCCTCCAGAACCGTCTCAACCTCCATCGGGTCTCTCGACACCAGCCAGTGAATCGCACAAACGACTATCAGATCCTCCAACTTCCTGGGATAGTCGCGGATCTTGGGGACCTGGTCCATGGGGTGGTGATGGATTCATGAAAGGGGAACAATTAGCGCCTATACACTTTGGTGATGGACCTCCATGGAGTGAAGACGAGGATCTACAAAGCCCAGTTGTCGTCAGTTCGCGCCACAGGAAACACAAATCGTCGGCAGGTGAATATGGGGGACATTCGCGCGGGAGAGGGAGAGCTCCTAGGGATGGAGAGCGCAGAACAAGCATGCTCAGCCAAGAAAATTTTGATGATGACGGGGGATATTTTGCTGGTACCAGTGGTGATAATAGCGAAAGGTATTACGTCAATGAAGGAGATGAGCCTGATGGGCCTGAGGGCGAATATGTTACATATCCTTCAGAACTGGCAAGACGGTCAATGTTAGCGCCATATAATGTCCCGGGCCAGCGAGATTCACATTTCGCTGGCCTTTTACCTAGTCGCTCCTATACAGATGAGAGTGGTCAAGACTATCGTTCGGAGTCTGATGCTTCGAGTACTGTATCATCACCCGGCATGACGAGACATGATGAATCGAGGTACTCTCGCGATTATCAATTTACAATTGCCTCGCCGGACGAAGAAATGCATGGCACGGCCGTTGCATTGTTTGATTTTGAACGAGAGAATGAAAATGAATTACCCTTGGTGGAAGGACAGGTTATTTGGGTATCATATCGACATGGCCAAGGCTGGCTTGTCGCAGAAGACCCGAAGACACAGGAAAGTGGCTTGGTTCCTGAAGAGTATGTTCGGTTATTGAGAGATATCCAAGGAGGACTAAACAGTTTAACGGGACAAGTTGAGCTTGCTAGCCCTGTGGGAGGTGACTCAGGTACTCCCACTCAAGCGGAACACAGCCAAGCATTCGGGCACAACCCAAGTTCAAGCAATGGCAGCAATGGATATCAACAACCTGTGGTATCCACCTTTTCAACATCCTCCAAAGATTTACACCTATACCCTCAACATCTTCTAGGTACACAGGCTGGTCAAGCTCCACCTCAGATTATACACTATCATGGGCAACGGGGTGGTAGCCAAGCAAACACCCCAACTATACCTAGCTCACTTGAAGGTCTTATAGATAGACCTAGCAGTCGAGATGCCAAAAACGGGAAATCCGAAGATACATCAAGTAATAATGAGACATCCGTCGAATCTGCCCAAACAGATTCGGAACCAAAGCTCTCATCGTCAACCGCAGTCCAAAAACCTGGGAGTCCTCTCGGACCTTCTGGTGATGTAGCAAGTGAGACACACGAAACGCCGACTCAATAACCCGATGGAAATTGGTCATGAGTCTCATGAGTGTTATGAAATAGTAGATGAGATAGCTTGTGGAATTTGATTGGGATCTTGGGACATAATAGTGATACCAGGTGGATGGATGTGTTTACCATATATGATACGTTATCATGTGAAATTAAATGAATTGGAAGATGAAATACTTTGGAAAGGGAGTGAAAGGAAGGGTGGATACTAAATATCTGTCTATCTGTCTGCGCTGCACTGGTAGGAGTAAGAACGGAAGGCAATGGAAAGGAAGGTGCTGCTGGGTTGGGATGGGGATTAATGATGCATTTCTGATACGAGCGAAGGAGGAAGGAGATGTATGCTATAACGTGTTATGTCTTATGTGTTCATGCTCTCTCTACTCTCCGTACTTCTATCCGTGTACCTGTCTGTCGATTGTCAAAATACCCGTCATCTTCTTGAAATCTTATAGTCTATATACTTTATACATTTTCCCTGCGGATTTCCAATCTTGGGGATTGTTTTGTTTTGTTGTTTTCTTCCTCTCCTTCCTTTTGGTGTCTCCTGTGTGGTTCTTACCCGGATGCTCGTGGCGGGTATGAATTTCGTCTGTGTGATGTGAGACGTTGGGTTGAGATGGGCCATGTGCGGGAGGTGCAAAGACAGGGCTTGTTTGTTTATGCGGGGGGGATGGGGTTAGTCATATGTGTGTAGGTTGGTAGGTATGCACGTATCCATCCATCCAAATCCATATCGAATCCAAATCAAGCCCTAAAATTCCAACGAACCGAATTACCCAAACCCTCCAAATCGCTCTATATGGTGATTACAAGCCCTTGATCTTCATCTTCATCTTAATCTCAACGTCAAAGTCGATGTAGATATGGGTGTAGGGAATCTGGAAATTTTGGAGAACGTTGTTTTGATGGTGCGGGGATGGGAAGTGTACTTGTGGTTACTTGTGGAAGGGGGTGTTGTTTTTTTATGTGGGGATGAGGGGGTGGTTGTTATCTTTGGGTTGTGGTTAGGGGGTTCTTATTTTTTTTCTTTTTCTTTTTCGCTTCGGAGGGGGGTTGAAGGGGGGGGGGGGTTAGATTGTGTTATTTTATGTATTTACCTACTTGGGTATTTGGATATAATGATATTAGGAGGTTTGGCTTGGAGAGTGGAGATAATAGGTAGGTGGGTAGGTGGGTAGCTAGATAAATTTCCTAGCCATCTCAAACTCCCATCTGCCATGCCGATATATACATCTCACCTATAGATCCCGCAGAAAAAAGAAAAGAAAGAGAGAGAGAGAGAGAAGAAGAAAAAAGAAAAAAGAAAAAAGAAAACATCCATCCATCCATCCATCCATCCATCCATCCATCCCCCATCCCCAACACTTCATATCCGCATATTAACAATGCATACCCTCTCTACCCACCCCCCAAACAAAAATACACAAACCGCCACTCCAAATTCGAAACCATACTCGCAATGCCATATACTTTCCATTTCCCTTCACAATCCCTCCCACTCCACCACCTATCTACCAACTCCCCCTATTCTCACCCAACCCCACCGCTGCCCACAGCTCCAGCGTTTCACCTCCGCAAGACCAGGGTCTAGATTTAGGAATTCTGGAAGCAGTGCGTGAGTAAGGGAGCGAGTACCTTGAATTTGGAATCTTTTTTTTTTTTTTTTTTTTTTTTTTTTTGAACGCATACTAACTAGTGATCATGAATGAGTAGAGAGATACATAGATAAACAGACAAGCAAGCAAGCAAGCAGGCAAGCAAGCAAGCGGGCTCTGCTCTACTCTGCTCTGCTCTGCGCTAACGTTGAATATTTTGATGATGAAAGATTATTATCATGGAAGCTGGATATGTATGATAGATGTGTGGGTGAATGGATCTGAGCATCATTTTGATACCTACATACCTATGCTAGATCTACCAGGTTTCAAATCTTTAGGTTTACGTCTTGATATACTGATGATTTTTGTTCCTCTGATGATTAGTTTCTTCATTTAGTTTCCTGGATCACAGGGGCGGTTGGCATAAGGAGAGTAATTTCATTTGATCTCAGTATTGGAGGGTCAGCACATTATGGATGGAATGAGGTGATATCATGTTATATGTGTGTGTTGATGTATTTTATTACTCTGGTATGATGTGTTTGCAATACAATGCCTTCCCCTTCATAAAGAAGGTTATTGAAGTACGGGCATTGTACTCGGTGTCACCACCTGAGATACTTGCATAAATTTGCTTTCAGCACATCTTCGGCACAACCAACAGTCATTGAAAATAAGACCGAATTGTAATTTGACATCCGTGCTAGACCCCCTCTCACTTACTCAAGTTTCTTACTCGATCAACTTCTTCACTGTTGTAACTCACAACTTTCACTCCACCCAAACTGAACTTCACTTTCTCCCATTGTGCAGGGTAAACAGGTCGAGTGCCTTCATCTATAATGAAGGTCTTGAATCCTTCTTTGGCGGAATCTTCGGCTGTGCACTTGACACAATAATCGGCTGCTAGACCTACTACAAAGACGTCGGTAATGCCTTTGCCTTTCAGAAGACCTGCCAACCCACTATCAATGTACCGAGGGTTCTTCAAGGGATCGTAGAATGCCGAATACATTTCCACTTCAGGGTGCTGCCCCTTGAAAATTGTCTTGGTAATATGAGTTGTATTTAGTTCGAAAGGGAACTCCGAGCCAAGGGTATTTTGAATGCAGTGGGGTGGCCAGAGACGAGATTCGTATTTTTCAGAAGGATTTGCTGGGTTGGTAATGGTAGTAAAATGTGTAAATGGTTGTGTACCCGGATGATTTGAAGCGAAAGAGGTATGATTTGATGGATGCCAATCTTTGGTAGCGATCTTGAGGTCAAATGGAAGATTGATGAGGTTGTTGATGATGGGAATTGTTTCCCGACCATTGATTACAGCTAAAGAACCATTCTGAAAAGTATGTTAGTGAAGAAAATGCGAACAGGTGGTTGAGTCAATGGACAAGATGTTTTAACTTACTGGAGGCAGGAAATCTTCTTGAAGATCTACTATGATTAGAGCAGGCTTGAAGGTATTGTCATTGCCATTGTCATTGTCATTGTTAGTAGTAATAGTAGTATCAAACGACATGATGTTAGTTGGTTTGATGCGACGAGATAGATTGATGAAGCAGGTTGATGAAGTAGATTGATGAAATAGATTCATACAGTACCTATTGATTGTATTGACGAAGTAATCAACGATACAATAGATTGATAAAATAAATTGATCGATTAATTAAAAACGCCAAAGTTTATTTTTATTCAGTAAAGAATCAACCAACTGGTGGTCTGTTTGTATCAAACACCCATCTAAGCAATGTGAAGTTTTATCGATAATACCACCAATGACCCCACCATGAAAAATATGATGAAACCTTCCATCATGATACGATCATGTGATGCCAGGTGAGTCAAGTCAATGAGGAAAGGAAGGAACACAAGGAGAGAAGAAGGAAGGAGAGAAGGAAGATGATAGAGCAGAGGGGAAAAAAGGGGAAGGGTATTTATTGCAAGGCCAAGGATATTTCCGATACTACCTGGGACTCGACTCGGGACCAGCTATTAGCCAATCAGATGTTGCATCATCTGCTTGATGAATTGGTCAATGAAAAAGCTGCACCGTAAACAAGAAAGTACAGTTGTACGTACTTCTTCTACTTCTTCTACTTCTTTTCGTATGGTACTCCGTACTCCGTACATCATTCAAAAGGCCTCGGGAGCTTTGTAGTTGACAGGTTCCAAGGTTATAAGAGAAAGACCGAATTGGGTATTTTAAAGAACAATATGAAGAAACTCGGACTGCAGAAAGGAATACAATAAATGGAAGAGGGGGAAAAATGGATGACTTTGGAACTTTGATAGTGAATGAAAAGATTTCCAAAAGATCGGCTTTTGTAATTTCCTTTATCCTAAGCCAAGCTTGATCAGACACTAAGCCACTTATAGCTAATATAGACAACCGAAGAAGTGTCACCGCCTTAGCTCCCTTGAATCCTAGGCCATTATTCATTTTCAAGGGTCTAACAAGCAAAAGAAAAGAAGAAAAAAAAAGCTACTGTAACGGTAAGAATAAACAATAATAACGAGAAATTGAATATAATTCCGTTTGGGGAGTATATAAGAACAATCCCGTCTTTTGATTTGCCAATTTAATATATATTCATTTGTTTGTTTATTTATTTTATTTATCGATATGATTATATATATATATATCTCTCTCTATATATCTATATATCTATATATCTATTAATCTATATTTCTATATCTCTATATCTCTATATATCTATTTGTTTATTTACAAAGGATTTATCTATCTATCTACCTACGTATCTATCTACTAGCTTCCGCTCAATTAGGTAAATTCATTTTGAATTCTTATGAGATAATTACTTTTATACTCCCTTGATCTCTTTCCCTTCCAGGTTGCTCGCATCAAATCATATCAACCCATCCCACTTCACAGTTCAAGTTGCGCTTCTTCTCCTACTTTTATCGATCTTTCATTTCCATCCTCATTTCCATCCTCATTTCATTTCATTTCATCCCATTCTGTTTGCTTGGTCTCAACACCAGCCCATCACTCCTTCTTCTTCTCTTCCCTCTTCAAAAGGAGACTTTCATCATTCTCTTCCTTCAACCCACCCTGTTGACGACGATTGCCAAAGTCGAGGGTGTAAGGGCAGATACTTCAAAAGGGAAACTTGTAGGTTACACTCTCGTACACAACATGAATTTGCCTCAGAACTCTCTATTATTTCTGATTTCTAATCCGCTGGCAGCTGGTGGGGGATCGCTTCATCTCTTCTCTTTCTTGGATTTCTACTCATTCACTTGATGCAAATATTTGGCTCATCTGCTGATTGTTCCTTCAACTTAGGTTTGAAAGATCCTACATACCTCCTTTGTCGATGGCTTTTATATAGAATACAACATAAATTACTTGTACTTCTGCCACCATGATAGGAAACTCATTTCTACCCTCGCGGTTTAGGGGAGCCTCGTCTACCACCGGAACCAATGCCTCCCCTGTGTGGCTCAATAAAAAAGTCACACCCCTCATCCAGCTTCTCTCTCGGCGAGCATGTCTCCACCCAATTCATACCATCGTCATAGTTGCGGTTCTTGCGAGTACAACGTACATGGGACTTTTGGAGAGTAGCCTTTTCGATTCAGTGAAAGCCAGTGGTGCCGATAAAGCGACATGGAGTTCTCTTGTTGCAGGTAACCGTCAACTACAAATCAGTTCGGAAACTGGTTGGAAGTGGCAGCCTTCAGACATAGAAACAGTGGCATCCAATGTGGATCACTTGGCATTATTGACTTTCGTTTTCCCAGACTCTGCTGCTGCCAATTCATTGCAGGCAGCCCCATTGGCAGACTCTGTACCATTACCACAAAATCTTTCAATCAGCCTACTTCCCACAACTTCAAATCCCTTGGCTTCCCTATCCCAGGACAGCGCTCTAGCCTTTTCAGTGCCCTACAATCAAGCCCCTGAGTTTCTCGCCAAGTCTCAAGAATTGCCCAATTCTGCTGCTACAATACCTACCGATGCTAATGCCCATCAAAAACTTGAGGCAGAACCTATCAAGGAGAAGAAGATGTGGATCATGAAAGCTGCAAAGGGAGATGAGACTAAGCGAGGATTGAGGAAATGGGCTTCAAATGCTTGGACTGAATTTGTAGACCTTCTCAAAAACGCCGAAAGTCTTGACATCATTATCATGGTACTCGGTTATATATCGATGCACCTCACTTTCGTGTCGTTGTTTGTCTCCATGAGGCGTATGGGTTCGAATTTCTGGCTCTTTGCTACCACTCTCTTCTCTTCGGTTTTTGCCTTCCTCTTCGGATTGATTGTTACCACGAAAATGGGTGTTCCAATGAATATGGTATTGTTGTCCGAAGGTCTCCCGTTTCTCGTGGTAACAATTGGATTTGAAAAGGCCATTGTCTTGACCAAGGCCGTTTTGTCGGCATCTCTCAATACCCAGAGATCACACCCTGAAGTAGGAGAGAAGAAGTACGGGGTATCTCCTACTTCCATTCAATATGCAGTCCAAGTTGCAATAAGTGAAAAGGGTTTCGAGATTGTCAGGGATTATGCAATTGAGATCTGCATATTGGTTGCCGGTGCTGCCTCGGGAGTCCAAGGGGGTCTTCAGCAGTTCTGTTTCTTGGCTGCTTGGATACTCTTCTTCGATTGTGTTCTTTTGTTCACTTTCTATACTGCAATTTTGAGCGTCAAGCTTGAGATTAATCGAATCAAACGACATGTTGCGCTCCGCCAGGCGTTAGAGGATGATGGAGTTAACCCCAGAGTGGCTGAGAATGTTGCTCAAAGTGATGAATGGCCCAAAACCGACGGTGCACAGGTTAGTGACGCAAACATCTTTGGTCAAAAGGTCAAGGGTAGTAGTATTCCAAAATTCAAAGGCTTGATGGTTTCCGGATTCATCATAATCAACATTCTCAACCTCTGCACCATCCCATTCCGAGGTGGCAACAGCAGTGTTCAGATTCCAGGTGCAAACATGTTTTCAGGATCCAGTTTTTCAAGTGTTTTGACACCACCACCAATGGATCCCTTCAAGGTTGCATCTAGTGGCCTGGATTCGATTGCCGAGGTAGCAAAATCTCACGACAAGCCAACGGTCGTTACCGTACTTCCGCCAATCAAATATGAGCTTGAGTATCCTTCAATTCATTATGCCGAGCCGGCACCTAAGCATCGCAAACATGCTGCTGACGATTTTGATGCCGAATTTGCTGAATATGGAATGGGCGGTCGAGTTGTAGACAATCTTCTGAAGAGTTTCGAGGACCCAGTCCTTTCAAAATGGATTGTTGTCGCCCTCACTTTGAGTGTTATGCTCAACGGATATCTTTTCAATGCCGCTAAATGGAGTATTGGCAAGGAGCCACTTCAGATGCCCTCGCACCATGCTGTTGATCCTAAGGAGCTCGACCAGGCTGAAAGATTCAACAACTCTGCGTCTACGCCTGTCTTGAGATTGCCGAATATCGATCCCAATGCTAGCGACAACATACCACCAACGCCGATTAGAACGCCAACTACTACTGATGATGAGGATGAGGGATTAGTTATGGCCAAGCCTCAGAGTACCACCCAATCCCAACTGCGCCGAAGTCAACAAGAGCTTGAAAAAATGCTCGAAGCGAAACGTGCACCGGAGTTGAATGATGCAGAATTGATCGACCTGGCCATGCAAGGCAAAATACCTGGCTATTCCTTGGAAAAGACCTTGAAAGATACTACTCGTGCTGTCAAGATCAGGCGAGCCATCATTTCACGGACCCCTGCTACCTCAGAAACCACCAATCTTCTCGAAAGCTCATTATTGCCATACGAGCACTACAACTATGATCGAGTCTTGGGAGCTTGTTGTGAGAACGTCATTGGCTACCTCCCGTTACCTCTTGGTGTGGCAGGTCCAATTGTCATCGATGGACAAAGTTTCTTCTTACCAATGGCTACAACTGAAGGGGTGCTTGTTGCAAGTACAAGCCGTGGTTGCAAAGCCATCAATTCCGGTGGCGGTGCTGTGACAGTCTTGACTGGTGATGGTATGACCCGTGGCCCATGTATTGCATTTGAGACACTCGAGCGTGCCGGTGCTGCTAAGGTTTGGCTTGATTCCGAAGCCGGTCAACAGACTATGGCCGATGCATTCAACTCTACCAGTAGATTTGCAAGACTTCAGTCCATCAAGACAGCTTTGGCAGGTACTAACCTCTACCCGCGTTTCAAAACTACTACTGGAGATGCCATGGGAATGAATATGATCTCAAAGGGTGTCGAGCACGCTTTGAAAGTTATGGCTACTGAATGCGGCTTTGACGATATGGAAATTATTTCGGTCTCGGGTAACTTTTGTACCGACAAGAAGGCCGCTGCGGTTAACTGGATCGACGGACGTGGTAAAAGTGTTGTTGCTGAAGCAATTATCCCCGGTGATGTCGTTCGTAAAGTTCTCAAGACTGATGTTGATGCATTGGTCGAATTGAACATTGCAAAGAATCTCGTCGGAAGTGCCATGGCAGGTGCCATGGGTGGTTTCAACGCCCATGCTGCCAATATTGTAGCTGCAATTTTCTTAGCTACTGGCCAAGACCCTGCACAAGTAGTTGAAAGTAGTAGTTGCATTACACTCATGAAGAAGTAAGTTATTTTCAACTTGCATTATGGAAGCGTCGCTAACAAAAGTTACAGCCTTCGTGGTAATTTGCAAATCAGTGTCTCCATGCCTTCTATCGAAGTCGGAACGTTAGGTGGTGGTACTATCCTTGAACCTCAAAGTGCCATGTTAGATCTTCTTGGCGTTCGAGGCGCCCATCCAACAAACCCCGGTGACAACGCCCGAAAACTTGCACGCGTAATTGCTGCAGCAGTTTTGGCTGGTGAGCTTTCTCTGTGCAGTGCTTTGGCGGCTGGTCATCTTGTGCAGAGTCACATGGCACATAACAGAAGTGCACCGGCAACAAGATCCAGTACCCCAGGACCAGCAACCGGCGTGCAAACACCTGTAACAGCAGCAATGACAGCCATGCGAGAGAGAGCTGGCGTGGCAGCATTGTCACCGGCCGCTGTGCTTAGAGCTGCAGAGGGAAGGAAATAAGATATCGAACAGGATTTAATGTACAGAGCAGAGCGATGCATGAAAAAAGGCGTTTGGGCACGTTTAATAGTAAATGGACTATTCAGTTTGATGATCTCGTGGAGGTTTACGATGGTGTATAACTCTCTCAATCCCTTTTATTTCTCGTTTTGAATTTCGCCTAGACTCGAGATAGCACCGAGTCATTAGATATAATGAAATGAAGTGAGGCTTGATCTTCACTCACTTGATTCGTGGTATAATATTAAGAGCGTATGCTTTCGGAACAGGAGTCAAGGGGCAGAAAGATTCGAGTAAATCGTGAATATTAAGTGACTAACTACCTAAAGTACCTTGCTAGAAATGCAAGAGACCCCCTGCAGATTCATCCCCGGATTTCAAACAGACATCCCCTTTCGCATGCATTCTCTTGTGGTATTTTCCTTCCCGATTTCATCTCAACTCATTGATCGTATATCATATCATTATTTCCCATCCATGCCCTAAGCAATCAGACTTTAACCATCCAGACAAGCCGATGTAATGATTAATTATTAGACCTGTGGGTCCTACCAAGCAACCTTCCATTACAACATCATGCCGTCAATCATCTCCCAACACGGATGACACCTGCAGCGATGAGCTGTTGGATCTTTGATCTAATTTGTGGGTTCTTCATGTGTTCTTGAAGAGCAGCGGGGTCATTCTGGGCTTGTTGAAGAATGCTCTGCATAACTGGATCTCCCATGATTCTTTGAATCTGTGATGACTATTAGTTAAAAAGTTCAGAAACACCAGGGTATCAACTCACCTCGGGGTCTCTTGAAAGTCTCTCCTTAGTCTGTTCCTCGGTTTCGTTTTCTCTAGCACTGTACATGGCACTGACAGCCTTCTGCTGTTGTTGCTCGATCTCTCTAGCATTGGCTTTTGTAACATCAGCCTCACTAGCTTCATTGCAAGCATCAATAGATTTGGAGTAGTCTCTCATGCCAAAGTATGCTTGTGCCTTTCGGATGTATGCTCTAACAAACTTGGAATCCTTAGAGATTGCCTTGTCACAATCTTCCAAAGCAGATGGGAATTCAAGAAGCTTAATGAAGGAAGCTGCGCGGTTACTGTAACCTCTTGGGTCCTCTGGGGCACGCTTGATCATTTCGCTGTAAGCCTCAACCGCTCCGGGCCAATCTGACTCCTTGAACTTCTGATTTCCAAGTTCACGGGCCTCCTCAGCCTTTGCTGGATCGATATAAGCTTTCTTAGCACTATCAATCTTATTCTTTTCGGCAGCACGAAGCTTGTTGACGACCTCAGGGGTACGATGTTCAGTGAGGGACTTGTTGTAATTTTCGATGGCCTTTGGTAGGTCATCCAACTTTTCATAAGAGGTTCCAATACGGGCGTAAGATTTGGCAATCATCTTGAAATCGGCGTAAATTTCTCGACCTTCCTCAACGGCCTTCTCACATGCCTTGATAGCCTCTTCGTATTCCCCTTTCTCAAAGTATGCAGCACCAAGGTTGTTAAGATAGGTGATATCCTTGTAGATTTCCCAAGCTTTGGTGTAGTGTGCAATCGCCTCGTCGAAGTTCTTCTTCTTGTACTGTTCGGTACCAAGTCTCTTTTCCTCATCGGCCTCGAGCTTTGCCTTCTTCTTTGCAATAGCCTCCTCGTCCTCTGGCTCCGGTTCTGGCTCGGTCTTTGCCTTCTTACTTTGGGGTTCTTGCGAGCTGGGACGGACGTCTGGCATTTGAATATCCTCCTCGGCCTCCTTGGGAGCAGCAGCACCTTCAGCACCAGGAGCTCCACCAAAAGCACCCGAATCGGCGAAAGACATATCCACACCCATCAAAACACCCAAGACTTGAATCATACGTGGGTCTGAGAAGAGCTCTTGGGTGTTGCCTGGATTTGACTTGATCTGTTGAAGCTTTGCCATGAAGGTTGGGTCTGAGAGGAATGCAGCAGTCTTAGGGTTTGCTGCTAACTTTGTAATGAGTTGTGGATCACTGAACATGTTTCCGAGACCTGCTGTGGGATCACCCTTGACACCATCTATGAATGTCCATTAGCACAAGTTCACGCGATACTGGACTCCATATAACTTACCTGCTTTAGCCTCGGCATCAATAGATTTCTTGACCTGTGCAAGACCCTTGGTGGCCACCGCATAGTTTGCATCGAGCTTCAACGCTTCTTCATAAGCATCGTGCGCCCCCAAAAGATCTCCCAAACTCTGCTTAGCGGTACCGACTCTACCCCATCCCTTGGCCCAATCAGGCTTGATACTCGTACACTTCTCAGCATCCTTGAGGGAGTTTTCAAAGTCTCGTTTCGAGGCATAGGCAGCTGATCTATTGGAGTAGAGAATATGGTTTTCGGGCTCGATAGCAATGGCTTCAGTGAACTTTGCACTACAAGTTAATTAGTATCATATCTCTCGCCCTTTCATATACTGCCCATCTAGCAAAAATCCAAAATAGCCACACAAACAATCTGCCAAAGAATGTAGCGCTTAGAAAAACAAACAGAAAACTTACACAGCCTCGTCGAAGTTCTTCTCTGCAATGGCTTTATTGCCAGCAGCTTTCAATGCGTCGGCCATGATGTGTGAAAGGTAGACGAAAGTACAAACTCAAAAAAAGTAAAACAAGATGATGATCTGAGATTGAAAGTAAGTAATGAATGATGTTCAAATTCAAAGATTCAAATCTAGAAGTTGAGTTGAACGTTGGACAAGCATCTCTTTATTTTCCCTCCACTTGTTTCCAGAGCTTTCGATGCCCGCCTTCACATGGTCCAAGCTTCCAATCGCCGAATCACATGAGTAATTATTTTTGGGTGGACGAGCGGAACAAGGCTCTGTGGCTGTTGTGGCTTCCTGTGGCTCTGTGGCTCTGTGGCTCTCCCTTCATTCAACATCCATGATGTAACAGGTACAAATACTCCGTACACAATGCAGTATTCCCAAAACATGACATTCTACCATCCAAATCCAAATCCAAATCTAAATGCAAATGCAAATGCAAATGCAAATCCAAATCCACTCCAGCAAACAATTGCCACTGCCCCTTACCCAAATTAAACAACCACCAACCACCAATCTCAACTTCTACGTATACATCCAACTCCCCAACCCCATTAAACACCGAGTAGGTAGCTATAGCTACCTACCTACCTACCTACCAAGCTACAGATCAAGGCAAACAATTCAAAGGTACATATACATATACAAATACAAATCCCCATCTGGTGATCCCATACACAAAGAAACTGCCTCCTCCCTCTCATCTACAACGAACCTCCAAACTAAAAATCTACATTATTTTTGCCCTGAGATGTCCCAAAACATATATATAGGTATTATTAACAAGAAGATAAATTCGTTATCAGATATCCATATATTGAGATTTTCATTCCTCTGTTATCTGTGATCCTCTCCCCCTAAAATCCCCTCGGTAAGATCCCCTCGCCTCTAAACCGCGCATCAACCTTCTCGTTTTCCAGCCCTGTAAAAGTGAAACTGCTTGCCAAATTTAATTTTCCGGGTTTTCAATTTGATATGAATCGTGCCTTCTTGATTGAAACAACAACTCCTAATTTTACAAATTCGAATTGGAAAATTGATCATCAATAGCCCACTGCGGTTGCTTGATATCAATATCGTGAGAATTTATAGGTCAGATGCTACATCTAGTTTCAGCCCACCCATTCCGCTGCTCTAGAGACCACCATCACAACTCTCATCGCCTGGTGTGGAGGTCTCATCACTCCTCACTATTCAAAACGCCGAGCAATCTTTTTGGATACAATCGTTTTTGCGTTGGAAGATTCATCTCGTTGATGTCAACTATTTATGTGACGGATCATCTGCACTGTTATGTCTGCCAACCATTTATTTGCAACCCCAATTCCCGATGTCATCAGCCTTGCCTCCCAGCCATTCATTCATATACATCCCGTGCAATTAGATGAAGTGAAATTGTGTTCATCATTTGATCCTCCCATACATCATCCCCCTGAAACCCCGGATCGACCTCTCTTTTCTTCCTATAAGCCGTTTCCGCCCAATCCATCCTTCCCGCCAATAATTCCCACCCATCCCATTCATTTAGCCCCACCGGTCCCAAATTAGAGACCAAACAAAATATGTTGCGTAAAAAAAAAAAAAAAAAAAAAAATAAAATAAAAACATTCGCTAAAGAGCACAAGATCATAAGATTTTGTGACGGACTAAGAAATCTGGAGACTAGCTCAAATGCTGAGATCATCAAGCAAGTTCGTATTCGAGTAGAGTATATGTACAAGTCGTGTGTATGATACGGTGTGTATAGTGTAATATATCTAGATTAGGTATTGAGGTCAAGAAACGGGATATCATAAGCCCGTTTCGTGGATTGAGTTAGATGCGGTTTGGTGAGGATATATCAGTAGGGAGGATATTTGATTAGTCCCATGAGTATTATGACCAGAGATTGAATGTCGCCTTGGTGGATGAGTAATCGTGATTAAGCCAACCAAATGCAAGTTTCACTCTGATACTGGCAACGATGGCATTGAGCCATAGTTCATGCCCTCCTCGTGTACTCAATCAACAAGTCCCACAATATCATGGTTATCCCTAGGCATAATTATGGCCTGCCTCAAGTTGAGAAGGGGTTGGCTCAGCATTGGTTGGTTGACTTGAAGCATTCCCTGCAGGTCTACTACTACCTGGCATGCGGATTCCGCTAAAAAACCGCCGGCATTCTTGGCCTCCACCTGCTTGCTGTGGAAGCAGTGTTGCCTTCATGCGCATCCGAATCAGCTGTCGCCGCAGTCCGTCTATCTTGTGCTTGGCGTGCCTGTCTAGCACGTGTTGCGTCGCGATCTTGAGCATCCGCATTAGATCTAGCTGATGCTCCAAATCTTCCTTGTATGCTTCGAATACCAGTCCAAGCTGATTGTGGCTGTTGGGGCATATTCGCTCTCGAAACATGCGCTCTACGTGAGTGTCGCTCAGGCTCCGGTTCGCCTTCGGGCCGGGGCTTTGGTGTGAAGTAGTCGGCCTTGCAAAGTGGACAGCAAGCGCGGCGACTGGTCAGCCATGGATCCAAGCATCCGGCATGGAAAGCATGCCCACACGTCAAACCACGAACATCGTCGTCCTCCTCTAGGGTATCAATGCAAATTGCACATGAATCTCCAGGATTGTTGAGGAGCTCTGGTGGCACAGCGGTATGGATGTGGTCATCGTCATCATCGTCTTCGGCATCCTCCACTGCTACCGGATGCTTATTATCCACTGTGCTGGCCCTCGTTTGGACTTCCTCCAGATGATGAAGTTCCTCCTTCGATTCCGCAGTCGTCACAGGCGTCTTTTCCTCAATTGTTGCATCTATACTCTTGCGGTCACTAAATATCCCTTTAGAGGCATGCGTTGGCGATGATGCCGTAACTTCGTCTTTGTTCGAGGTAGGTGTGCCTGGTCTAGAATGCTTTGTTCCTACAGGCGAGGACGGCTCAACCCCCGCAACCCCCGCTACCTCTACCACGCTTGCGGCTCGACTTGGCGGTGCTGTGACACCACCACTAGTTGGTAGTCCTTCGCTGGCTCGATTTGCGACCCAATTCTTGTACTTTGTCAAAGGAAATCGCTCGTTTACTTCGTCCATGGTCATGAGTTTCTTTTCCCGTCGTCGCCGGTGAGGTCGGGTTTGCATGTTGTCGAGATTGATTGGGTCAACCTCGCCAGCTCGCATGGCCCGGTTCCTAGCATTGTATCGGAAACAGTATTTGACACCAACAATAATCCTTCGTCGAGGTTAGTGATAGACAGGTCAGCCAAAATCCTCACGATACTTACCACAAATTCGTAAATACAACGCCAAACCCTAGCGCAACAAAGAATAAGAGTGGCGAACTAGTTGGGCTACTGTTGGATGTTGAGACTGGAGACGGGGATGGAGTTGCTGTTGCTGTTGCTGTGTTGGATGGCGTCGAGGACGATAATGCTGGTGATACACCATCAATAGAACTTTGCCTCCCAACGATCTTCAAGACCTCGAACATCTCATTGACCAGTGTCATGTTTGCTTGAGTTGTGTGTTGTGTTGAAAATAATTATGCGGCGCAAGTCAAACGTTGAAGCGGAATGAAATTATTGATGGCCACTATTGTCTTGAATGATTAAGGGAATTCTTTGTGAAAGACCATCTGTAACTAGTGATTCATGTTCAAGCAATATGAACCAAAATGTGACGAAACTTCCAACAATCAATATAAAAGTAAGAAGTACAGTCGTAGAGAAGAAGGTACTGAGTAGGTAAAAAGAAAGCAGGTCAAGTTGAAGCGAAAGCCAAACGAAGTGATTCAAAGCAAATGGAGTCGAATCGAATCGAATCAAATCAAATCAATTCAATTCAATTCAATTCAATTCAATTCAATTCAAATCAAATCAATTCAATTCAATTCAATTCAATTCACGGGTGCGACGATGCGCATCAATGGAGGATGAACCGAATGGATCAATTCGAGAGGCTGTCTTACATACAGTCGATACTTTTTAGCGGGATAAAATGCAAGCTTAGAAGGCGAAGGCTGGAGAGAAAGATGGGGTCAGCAAGAAAGATAGAATGGAAACGGAAGAGCCGATGATTATCCCAAGGAGAAGGAGGTTTACAAGAATATTAAGTCCGTACCTTGATATTCCCCGATGAATAATGAATAACTTAAGCAATCCTTGGAGGAGGAGGTGTGATGATGGGTTTTAAGGATTTGAAGAAAGAGAAGGAGGAAAAGAGAAAAGAGAAAAGAGAAAGAAGGAAGAAGAAAGAAAAAAAGAGAGAAAGAGGAAAGAGGGTTTGGTGAATGGATTTATGAATTTAAACAAATCAATATAAAAAGGTATATGATTTAATAATTAAATTGGAAATTCTAAATAATAATATCACCTGGATACTTCGAAGGACTGTATGTAGTGGAGGTGTGAACTGTATGTATGGATACAGACAATAGTTACCGATTAGGGATTAAATTGCATTCGAAATTCTTTTTTTACTTTGAGAGGGGAGATCTTTTGAGTGGATGGGTGGATGGTGGTGAGTGAATGAATGATGGATGGATGGACGGATGAGCAACGGAGGATGGATGGACGAACGGACGAGAAACGGATGATGGATGATGGATGATGGATGATAATGGATTGATTAAAGATAGATTGATTAAATTAAAGATTGATTAAAGATGGATTAATAATGATAGATGGATAATAAACGGATGATGGATGATTGGATGATTGGATGATTGGATGATTTGATAATCTTTTGATCTTTTGATCTCTTGATCTTTGTATGGTGATGATGATGATGATCTTTTGCTAACTACCTAGGTATACTCCGTACAGTACAGAAGCATATAAGTTCAGTCCGTCCTTGTTCAACAATAAATAATATACAGAGTATGCAGACTGCAGACTGCAGACTGCAGAATGCAGGCTGCAGGTGAAGAGAGGTAAGTTTCTTTCTTCCTTGATTCCTTTTTGCGGAGTACTGTATGTAGTAGTAGTAGGCGCCAAAAAAAGAGGATCATATACAGGAAGATACTCAAGTATGATTGGCTGGAAAGAGAGAGGGAGAGGGAGATTGAGGAGACCTCGGGATTGACAGATTGACAGATTGACAGATTGACAAATTGACAAATTGACAAATTGAGAATACAAAGAAGTCTCGTAATGGCAATTAATGAGAAAGGAAGCAGCAAGCGTGTGTTATGTAAAGAGCATGCAGTCACAGGTTAAAATCAAAGTAAGACCTGCCGGATTATTAACAATTCGATAATAAAGACAAAGGCAAAGACAAAGAAAGACCAAGACTAAGAGAGAGAGAGAGAAGGAGAAGGAGAAGGAGAAGGAGAAGGAGAAAGAAAAGATTCAAATCAAGATTTAAATAAATATAAATATAAAAAATATAAATATAAATATAAATATAAATATAAATATAAATATAAATATAAATATAAATATAAATATAAATATAAATATAAATATAAATACAAATACAAATACAAATACAAATACAAATACAAATACAAATACAAAGTAGTCCTTAAGATCTTTTAACATAAAGGTTTCAACTTATTAATCTAGTACATCATTAGCAACATCAATGCGGTAACGGTAAAACCATCCATTCCATCTCTTTCCTTTCTACCTAGTACTTATTGTTTGATGAAGAGGATATCCCGACGGTAGCAGTAAAGTAGTAAAGTCAGGTAAACTAAACTAAACCAAACTACACAATATACTTCAATCCCTTTTGACCTGTGCAGATATTAATACTACTGGTGTACCTACTTACTTATCTACCTACTTACTTACCAACCTACCTCCGTACTCCTATCTACTATCATCTAAAATGCGATTCATGTAGTCCTGTAGTACAAGATCAAGGTCACGACATATAGAAGAATCGAGTCCTATCATCCATCCTTTGAAAGGGTAACGGTGACGGAAAATGGGGTATCCGCAATAGAAATGATTGGGGGAATAGAGGATATTATTATTATTATTACAGTATTGTTGTTGTTGACTCAAGTATGTTGCCATGGAGAAGGCAATCCCGAATGGTAAGCCACATGAAACCTCGATATCGATATCGATACACACCTGGGCAAGTTAAGACACAACCCGCAAACGGAATTCTCCTAGTTCCACGCTTCAAGGTAACTCTAGATGCATCCATCCATCCATTCATCCAAATTGGTTGTTTTGACCTCGAACCTCTCTGATGTTGATGTACGTATATGTTTTCATTTTTCACCATCAGATAGATGGGGTCACCGTTGCTTTTCCTAAAACGTCCCATCCAATGCGACCTGAACGCTTTGCTACTCCGTACATTCTCAACTGTCGGCAGGAGAGAACACACGACTTCTCAATGAAGCTCTCAATATTATTGGAGTATATCGGCCAGGGTTTGGAAGCGCATTGTTATGGTGCTGCAACCCCTCCTTGATTCGTATGTGTCCTTCCTCATCATGCAGGAATATTGAATCCTTGAACATATCTCCAAAATGAGGTGACAGAGCATCACGGAAGCAAGAATGGATCATATGTTGAGAGTGTTCGTAATAATTCTCTTCTCCGGCAAACCAATTTCTTCCAAGTTGTATCAGACTCTTGAATGTGAGGTCGATGAAAATCATATATGAATACGGCCATTTGAAGCCATCAACACATCAACATAATCCCCGCCATGCTCCTCCTTGCGAAGGATGTGCAAATGAAGTGTGGGCACAGTTCTCGTTTTCATACACTGTCGGCCTATTCTCGTACATGCAACCAACAATCGGACGAAGATGGTGGTAGGATAATGTCAGAAATCCTACCGGCCAGCCCACTTACCACATTACTCAACTTGTTTATTGTTCACGGAAGTTGGCGGCAAAGCGTGAAATATCAAGATCCTAAATATCACGTAAATGTTAGGAATAAAACTTTTGGCAAATACTACAGTTAGATCTTCATCAACGTAACCAAAAAGAAATACACATGCGGTAGCCCTGGAGGTGTGAGGATTTCCAGATTCTTATATTATACGAGTGTGAATAATAACAACATCTTCCAAGAACCTATCTTTGAATGAATAAATCAAGCTTTTTGAGCCTTGAGGTCTTTTTTCCCCTCGCAAGATCCTTGTATAAATTCTGCAGGTAGATGACGCTAAATGTTACGTGGCGACGATCAATCTTGGTCTGCCGAGAGAAGAAACCTTTGGACCATCACCCTTTTGAGCTTTTGTCAAACTGCCCGCCTTGTCCAAGGACATACATTACCAATACTGAAGAGCGAGAGTGACATCCGCATCCGACAACGGAGAGGAGACCCAATGATCTAACTGACCTTACCTTACATCATCATCATCATCATCATCATCATCATTGTCACTAAATTATCCTCTCGGTTTGTGATTTGTCCAAAGATTCTTCTTATCTCCCCATTGATCACACGGATTTTTCTACCTCCGCACAATCATTGCCAGCCTTTAGATCTGTCATAAACCTTGTCAATATTCACGATTCCCCGTATTCAACCCATTTTGGCACGGTCTGGGAACAGAAACACTTACGCACTTGCAGGAGGATTTGATAGAAAGATTTCCGTTTTGAGCAAATCTCTCTCGACACCACACCTTCGACACACACCATCTAGAAACATGCCACCAACTCAGCTGCCCGCATCAGGGAATCCTTTGTTAGTCTAGTCAATACGAACCCCACCATTCGAGGAAGGTCTCAAGATTTAACTAACAAAACATGTAAATCATAGAGTCTTCTTTGACATTACAATTGGAGGTCAGTAGTCATTATGCGGCATCACCCATCTATAGGGGGGGGTTTTTTTTTTTTGCTATTTCGGCCTTTAAGGTCAACGCATGGAAAACGGCGAGAACTAGCATTAGCATTCCGAAGTTTCGGGACACTCCACAACAAATCGTGTGATCTCATTGTTCTTTGGCACACGTGATCCCCCTTCTGGTTTTTCAAGTGGGCATTCCAATACTCGAGCTTGTGATTTTCATGGAGAAAGAAGTTTCTTTGTGTGAAGAAAGTCCACATGATGTCTATTTTTGACAATCTCTTAAGAATCCCAGGCATTGGTCAAAGATGAACCAATCTCTAACATCATCCAGGCGAACCACTTGGCCGTATCCAATTCGAACTTTTCGCCGATGTGGTTCCTAAGACGGCTGAAAACTTCCGTCAGTTCTGTACCGGAGAAACCAAGAATCATCTTGGTAGACCTCAAGGATACAAAGGCAGCAAGTTTCATCGGATTGTACGGTTCTCATCCCTACCCCTTTGCCAATCTCGATCTAACATTATGCGTAGATCAAAGATTTCATGTGCCAGGGTGGAGATTTCCAAAATGGAGACGGCACTGGCTCAACCTGTATTTATGGGTTGAGTAAATTTGATGATGAGAATTTCACCTACAAGCATACGGAACCCGGACTTCTTTCGATGGCAGTATGTTCCCCTGGGCTCTTCTGGTGTGCCTTTCCTTGAATATGATGTTGATCTTCCATAGAATGCTGGCCCAAATACCAATGGCTCCCAATGTAAGCACCCTCTTTCCCTTGAATATCGTTTACATGATTCAGCTTTTGCGGCCGGGATGACGTTCCCCAAGCCTCTACAACCAATTCTCTAATCTCCCTTTAGTCTTCATAACCACCGTCCCAACTCCTTTCCTCGACAACAAACACGTCGTTTTCGGTAAAGTAGTCGATGGAATGGATGTTGTCCGCAAAATGGAAAACACGCGCACGAATCCGAAAGATGCACCTCAATTACCCGTAGTCATTTCTCTCTGCGGGGAAATGTAAATTTGGAGCTGTGCATACGTGGGTTTCAAAATTGATAGTGGAGTTTGACAAGTGAAAATGAGAATTCATGATTAAGACGATAGGATAGGGCTGCTTCTGCATACATATGACCTGAAGCTGACGGCGAGCCGAGAATGTGACTCCCACCGAAGCAAGGTGCGGCGCACATCATGGATCCAAATATATGAAAGAGCTATTGAAGGATGAGATCGATAGTTAATTCACATCCTGTCTTATCCTATCCTATCCTATCCTATCCTATCCTATCCATCCATATCTTCTCATCTCCTGCGTATAACCAACCCACCGACTCTCCAACCCTGCCTCCCAAAACCCCACGCACATCTCCTAACTTAAAGTCTATACGACCTTAATGTTCTCCCCAAACCAGCAGATCCAACAGGAACCCTCCCCAACACCAGCACACCCCATCCTAAAAACCAACCCACACTCTCCTCACCCACCATCAATCCATCGATCGAACCCCTCGCTCTCCCCCCACAACTCCCAGGTCTCTCATTCGGTCCCCGTCGGCGATACATGAAACGCGATTGGTAGCATGTATTTTGTTTTTTTTTTGTTTTTTTGTTTTTGTTTTTGTTTTTGTTTTTTTCTGCATACTGTACTTGTACTGTATTGTACTGTACTTGTAAGGAATGTTACTATTACTGTCGCATCATAGGATCCTGGAGTTTCAGATGTTTTGTATGTTTTGTCCTGGTGATTTGTTTTTGTGGGGTTCGTGTGGTTTTGACTTTGATTTTGATTTTCTTCTTTTTCTTTTTCCTTTGGAGAGATGAGATTTCGGTTGTTGGGGTTCGAGTGTGGATGGATGGATGGATGGATGGATGGATGGGATGGGAGGCATTTGTGTTTTATTCATTCATTCATTCATTCATCTAATAACGAAACCTGCCAACAGGTATTTATACATAATTACTAGGTACGCGTGATGCATGATGAGTTTTAGTCACGCTGAGAATGATACTCTCCCTACCTACCTCCCTAAGTAGATAACCAACTATCCGCCAAACAAAAATACATACCTCCCCCGCACAGTAAGTAAGTAAATCCCTCAGTAGGTAGATAGCCAAATAAGATAGAGAGGATGTTAAGATTTTCCTAGGAGGGATGAGTTTGCTAATTCATTGATTTATTCATTCATACGCCGTCTCCATATACTACTAGGTATCTACCTATCGCTAGGTACATACGTATGTATGGGTATCCCATCAATGAGCCCACACTCACGAGTTAAGTACCCAGAGAGCGATTCATCAATTTTGAGTTCAAACTCGGGTTCGGGTACGTATTTGGAGGCATCTAGCTAGAGGTAGGTGTAGCGTACCCCCTTCGGAATATGTAGGCTCTGTGGGCATAATGGATACCCAACATATAATGTACCTATGTACAATAGCCAGGACCTATTCACTCACTTGTAGTGGCCGGTTCTTTTCCGAGGATTCGAGGTTGATTGATGGATGATGTGGATTTTCGTTTGGTTCTCGCATGCTGTGTGTGTAGGCGTAGTGTAGATTGGGAGGTACTGTATCTGGTAGGGAGGTATTTGTTTGTTGTATACTACCTAGTATCTATCTTATTATTACCTTCCTACCTAGTCGTCATTGGACATCTTGAGATTGCAGAGTATATATATCAAAGTTATATTCATAAAGGTGAAAATAAAATCACAGAGTATATTATATCAAATCATTATATTCATAAAGGTTGAATTGTATCAAACGTATAATTGTATTTTGTTCTATCCATCCATCCATCCATTTTTCCCTGTAACAAATATGATTCTTAGACACCTAAACACCATTTGTTCTCTTCATGAGAAAAAGAAAAGAAAAGAAAAGAATATAAGAAAAAGTCAGGCAAGAACCCAGTTGGTATATCATCTATCTCCCATATCTACATCAATCCATAACCATTGCACCAAATGCACCAAATGCCTCATCCATATGTACATGCAACATCCATACCCATCATCATCGTTATCATCAAAGGAAAGATTGTAAAAAGCCGTAAAAATTCGTAAAAAGGGTTAACAAAAGAAAGAGCTGTAAAAGAGCCGTATATTGTAAAGTCGTGACCGGAACCGAAAGAATGCGAAAAGAGCTCCGTCATAATGCAAAGTCGAACTCCGAGGGTATCTATCTATCAATCTTGCTGTGTTCAGCCGTTGAGTTGCCTCAAAATACGTGTAGTATCTATATAATCTATCTATCCGGATTCCTCCACTTTTGCTTCTTCATGTGGCGGCTGATGAAGTCAATTCATATTGCGTCCTCGAATCTGAACCGAGCGCTTCATGAATGGCGCAATGGATAGGGGAAATCCACTTGTTGGTGCAACACCAGAAGGGAACGAACCACCCAACGATGCCACACTCGAAGGAGCTCCAACACCAGTTTTTGTACTCTGTGAGGAACCGGTTGGCCCCATTACACCTGAGCTTTGCGTGACATAGACAGTGACAGTGATGAAGCCGAAGCCTTGTTGAGCGGTGGAGGGTGTGGAGTTTGGTGCTTGCTGTGTGGTTGATGCATCCTGAATGGTGGTCGATTTTTGCTGGGTGATAGAGGATGCTGTGGTTGGTTGCACATGAGCTGTTGACGAACCATCGAAAGCATTCTTGGTTGGGCTAGCAAAGAGATCGGTGGTCACCCGAAGAGAGAATGGCTTTTGAGTGGCGGTGGGATCGACAACAAAAGGATTAAGCATCTGGCTCCATTGTGCGGCTCTGTTAAGATCTTGAGGTGCAACATATGCAAGTGGCTTGTCATTGACAGGGCCAGTAATGGCGATGTCAGCGCAGATAGTGTAACTTTGGTTGAGGTTTTGTTCGCCGGTGGTTTTATCCATGGTGGGCCAATCCCAAACCCAGTAGATACTGTAGTCTTTGTTTGCTTGTGCTTCTGCTGGGATTTGGAAGTCTGTCTGACACCAGATATTCGCGCCCTGGAGTGGGTCATTTTCATCATGTTTATAAGCCGCCGCTCTTGCCATGGCAAGGGTCATTTGGTTTTTGGGGGGATCCACGAAAAGATCACCATTGGTGTTACCAGCGAGATAGCATGCCATATCATCGAAGTACTGAATTGAAAGGAGTTTTCCTCGCTTGTCTCCACCAGTTCCATCTTTGTTCCATACCTTATGGATGGAGTTGTACTTATCAGATGCTTTACTGTCTACTGTCCCGTACACGTAGACGAGGCCGCTACCAAGTCCCTTACCATTGTTACCTGTGTCAGCTTGAGTGGGTTCAGTAACATGGCCATTTTCCATATATCGGATGGCAACGAAATCTCCCGGAGCAGCACTCAGAGGTTGAAACGCAGGGTTTGTAATCGCTCCAGGGGTTTGTTTTGGGCTACAGATCGGCGCATCATCGGGTATGATATTCTGAAGTTCCCAGACGTTATCGTCAAGTACGCCAATGATCGGTGTGGTGGGTGGTTTGTTCACTCGGGGAACGTAACCACGTGGGTAACCAGTTGAAGTGAAGGTTCCATTTCGTGCGATGACCCTGAGTTCGTCTGCCCAAGTGTGAGCTGTCGTTTTTTTGGAAAGGAACGCAAGGACTGCGATACCGATCGAGATTGTGAACTTCATGTTGAAAGTCTTGTTGTTTTCAAAGTGTCTGTATTTGAATGAATGACACGGTGGTTTCCTTGCCTGCAAGGTTATGTATTGAATTTAACTTGGAGGTTCGAGGTATCCTTCTTTGATTTGGAAGATTGTGTGATTGAAAGAAGCAATTGTTGGTTGGTTTAAGAAGAAGACATTAAAAAGTGATTGTGGAAAACTTTATACGTGATTCCCGACCAGCGTGAACATTGTTTACTAACTCAAAACAATAGACAAATTTGAGAGACAATAGGTATTGTGAGTCAACTCAGACTATTGTTGTATGAATAGTATAGATCTTCTTTATTGTAATAAGAGAACAATAGGGTGACTCGACTCTTAAGCGAACTCAGGTGAATGTATTCGACTTGATGAGAAAGAAGACAGCCAGTAATAGAACAAAGGAATAAAGCAAGACAGACGTCAAAGAGATCTCAATAGGTGAATGAAAATGGAAATGAAAATGGAAATGAAAATGGAAATGTCCTTGGCAAAAACTTTTGCTTTGTACTTCCAGAGACAAAGAGAACGATCGCCAGAAGGGATCGTTAAGACAGACTCGCTGACAATAGACTGGAGAAGAAAGTATTAGAACTGTTTCTTGTAAATAAAGAAACGAGTAGTGAACAAAGAAAGATTAAAACAATTGGTTGATAGGAAAGCTCAATGGTTTTGATAATACATCATTTACTTTCCAAGTGGACTCATGAAATGGAGTTTGTAAGAAGAGAACGGCCCAGGTCCTATCAACAATCCCATATCTGAATATTCTGATGGTTGGAAACATTTTGATTTTTTCAATCTTGATATCTTGGACGTGTGTATCTTTATGCGGGGGTTAATCATATGCAAGGGGCGTTTTTGAGTGAAAAGAGAGCGGATGTCGTGAAATTCGAGATTTAAAATGCTTGGTTGCTTGGTTGATGTTTGGTTGATATGGTCAAAGTTTTGGCCTCTTCAAGTCAACTCAACCCAGCTAACCCAATTCAATTCATCATAGCCAATCAAAATAGTCCCACAAGATCAAGATGGAATATGTTAAGTTCTGCTTTGACGACCAACCAAACGGATATAATTTCAATCATCTGTGACACAATAATGGAGTAGGTAGGTAGTTCGGTAGGTCGATATGGATGGAAAAGTCGGATATTAAAGGGTCAGGTCCATAATGAATCACTATGATTAGGTATTGAGGTGATCCAAGTTGATTTGGTAGCTAGAGGCGCATAACCAATGGAGGGATAGGTAATGAGTAGATCTTGGAGACATAAATACCCCAGGGCCTCACTTCGAATGATGTGAGTGATGGCTGGAGGGAGTAGGAGTTCTATGATATGGATCGTACGGAAGTATATCGTCGGAAGTATAATTAGTTCTCACTCTAGTTCTCGTTCTTCTCGTTCTCGTTCTCGTTCTCGTTCTCGTTCTCGTTCTCGTTCTCGTTCTCGTTCTCGTTATTAAAAAATAGACGCTGACCTATAGCTATGAAATAAATAGTATGATAACGCCCCGTCATCGTGATCATCAATCATATTTCAATAGATACCTGGTATAGAAACCCTCTTTCGTATTGAAGGCCATAAACTATAACGATTCCTCTGATCTCTATTATTCAGTCATGCGATCGAGTTCTTTTCCACGTCAACCGTCTCGTCTGAGGTTTAGGTTTATGGATCCCTCCCGTTCGCCACAAGGTGTATTCTGTGTATGTAGGTTGAGATTGAGATTGAGACTGAATTACAAATGTTCAGTGAAATAAACATCTGGACAGTTTCAACCTATCATCTTCTCTGGATGAAGTCTTTAGTAAGGTTACCATGTTTCAAGAATATCTTTCAATGAAGGATAAAAGGTAATCTGTAACGAAGAGTGATCGATTATCACCGCCATTGTTTCAACCTTTACAAACAACGTAACACAGGAAATTAATAGATCAGATTTGGATGTTTGGTAAAGAAGGCCCTAGACATTTCTTCCCGTAATTGAAAAGTTGTAGCTTGGAGGAACCGCGTATTCGAGACGTGTAGGAGAAAGTAGGAGAAGGGACGGATGGATGGGATGGATGGGATGGATGGGTAGAGGGCTGAATGGATGATGGATGGATAGAAAGATAGATGGATAAATAGATAGATGTAAATCTTATATTACTTTACATGTTGGCAAAGATCTAGAGTGGAATGAGGAGGGGGGATGAAGAGAAAGAGGAAGAGGAAGAGGAAGAGGAAGAGGAAGAGGAACGAGAAGAACATAAGAAGACGAAGGAAACATTGAATCTTCAAAATCCAAATTACTCTTGAGGGAACAACAACATCAACAACATCCATGAACCCTTCTCTCTCACACGCACAGGCTGAAGTCCTGTTGGTCTAGATCAGCGCGTTCTCATAAAATTCTTTGATCTTCCGGTACAGTGAACCGGTTGAGCCGTGGCTCTTATTATTACCTAGGTAGCTAATGAACAGAGTACGGAGTAGAACTAACCTGCTTCTAGCTATAGGTAGCTCTGACTGAATCATTGAAATCCTTTTTGGCGTGTGAATCTGAATAATGTCATTTGTATACTACCGACCTTATGTCTTGTATTATATACATACATACTATCTACTAGATGACTACTAGGTAATTAGTAACTTATAGGTTGATAAGATACCTACCTACCTACTTACCGAGATACTTCTTTTACACCACGATATTCCTTTCATCAAATTACCTCAACCCCCATATCAAACATCTAATTTCTAATTGTCGAGTCCACAAATTTCTTACATATCTTTCATATCTTTCATCAACATGGAGGTCCACGGGTAACCTTGATTTTAATAAGCAGTAAACGGAATGAAATGATGTCACAAGACAGACACAACTTAAACAGATTAGCTTGAGGTCGGCGAGTAAATCGTCATCAGATCCTCAATGATTTCAAGGACATGTTGACGCAGTCAATTTTTACCCTGAATGCTTCCTTGATTCTCCTTTGGGACAGTTCCGAATTCGAAGGACTCAATGATAGCCCCAAGAACGGGAATCTACAATTTGTTACCCTCAAGCTCTACTTCCCTTTTCTGGGACCATAGATCATAGTATCTTTTCTGCCATTTCAGCTACTTAAAGCCTTTTCCAATCATGGCCGACTTAAGTTCATGTTCGACAAGCTTTGTGGGCAGAAGGTTAAACAATTCCACCTTTGTCATAACTGAAGACGATGCGTATGGAGCGCGACCATACATCTACGTCAAATTATACTCCAACTTCATTATTTTAACGGATACTGGATGCAACTCTCCTCGGGACAAGACCTGCAAACTTACATCCCTACGTCAGTTCATTGAAGAGTACTCCCTCTCATCTTATGGAAATAGATGTCTGAATCCGAATGGCGAAAAGGCATACATTATAATATGCACTCATTGCCATTATGATCATATCCTTGGTCTTCCCGATTTCCTATCTTCAAGGACGATCATTGTAGCCTCGGAAAATGGGAAATCTTTTGTTCTCGGGGATTTCCCGAAGCATTCTCTTTGTAAATACATGAACGTGTCAGCCCCAGAGTATGAAGTATCGCATTGGGCTCGCCAGCTTGAATACTTCTCGATGCACAATACCCACTTTCGCATTCAGTTCATACAAATCCCAGGGGTGAGCTCGTTATATTATTTCATATCACCCTCCCTAGTGTTCATTTCTATTTGAATGTTTCATCTGCTACATTGTCTATTTTCTCCACATAGCCTTGGTCTCTCAAAGCTTCCTTGATAGGCAATTACTGATCCCCCGGTGTCGTAGCATACACCTGACTCTCTTGCCTGGTATGATATCGAGGAACACTACTTGTTCATTGGGGATACTTTCTATACAAGACAAAGAGAGCCTGCCATACCCGAGTCTCCAGAAATGGAAGGCCAAAACCCAGACCTACCTTCCAATCAAGCCGCGATAATCTTCTCCGAGGAAGGAGGCAATTGGATACAATATATGTCATCACTTAAACTTCTCTCATCTTTCACAAAGCATCGAAACTCGGAGCTCATTCGACTGCACAAATTGCATGAGACAGCGGCGCCGAGAGTACGACTTGCTTGTGGCCATTCGACGTATGCCGTGGATGCTGGGGAGATGATTCTCGAGGTACAAGCCTTATTTTGGAGAATTATCGCTGGTAATGTGGCAGTAAAAGGGACTGACGTGATAAGAGGGGTCATACATGACTATTGGTTGGAAAATGATGAGTCTAGATACGGGGTTATGGCACCTCGACGTCTTGCTGAGGAGGCGAGACTACACTTTTTGCCCAGGCAATGAGAGAAACTTTGCGAAGTATTGATTTTTCAGCCTCAATGTCTTGGTACATCAGCTATTACAAGGGCATAGTTCTCTAGCTGCAGAACAGGCTACATCCATTCGAGATCCATGCAAGCCATTGAAGGTCGAAACAAGGGAAACCTTGAAACTTCATTCTTCTTGACGGCTACAATGCATATAATTTCAAGGAACAATTGACTTCTATCATGAAGTGCATATGACATTGACATATTCGCACCGCATAAACACGTGCTTTCTCCCCCTTTGTACTCTATTGATGCGTGGGTCATGAAATGCATCCGAAATAACCGTTAATCAAAAACGTTGCAGTATTTCAGCACCTTCTATTGGCCATATCGCAGTAAGGATATTTGCGCATATTCAATTCGGTTGAGCACTCTCCAAAACTTACTTCAAATCCCATCTCAAAGTATCGTCCAAGGTCGGATCACTGCCGGATTCCACAAGATCTAAAAGCCAAGATTATAGACTATCAGATGAGACATGCATTTCCATACTACTAGCCCACATTTACAGATTCGGAAAGGTGCAGTACCCCTCCACCAAAATGAAAGGCTTGCAATGCACGTGAGATACTCGTGCGGTGATTTCGTGGATGTGCTGTCACGGAAAGCTGCAGGTTCCAAGGTACGAAAACGCTCGGATAGACGCAGAAGTACCAAGGCTGTGAAAGGCGGGATAGCAATGGAGATGAGAGTCGGAGAATTGAATCTCTAGAAGCGATGATGTGAGATTATATTCTGTGGTTCGTGGTTAAAAGAGGGAATCAAAGGGGGGCGGATAGCATAGTCACAGAATTGGCGATAAAATTAGCTGAAACATACAGGTTCCGGTATCCAGGCGCCAGTGCTCACTTTTACCCCCTCACTTATCCTTTAGAAGGAAGAGACAATATCACACTGGAAGTTACACCAGGAAAGCAAACGCCGAACTCTTAACTTATTTCGTTTCTCTGGACAATTCCGACCGGTTATCCTTTCCGTGCGCATGCTAGAAGGTGTGAATTGATCTGTCAAATTGTAGCCATAAATGGTTGCATGTGAATAAGGGGTTACTACCTAAGGGAAATAAGCATATAGATGAGTATCTGATCTTGTGCCAAGCATTGATGAAGCCTTTCGGTACTCCTCGTTCATATGCATGTCAGTAACCATTCCACATATGTTCTTCTTGGCCCATAGACTCTCACCACCTTACATCAGCTAGTCTACCTAATACACACTGGCTAATTCCCTCCTCCACTACTTTAAGTTCAAGATAAGAAGTCAAAAGCAATCATAGTCTTGAGACAAATCCAAATCTAACTCCCTCTAACATTGCCGCCTCGTTGAGTTGTCCATTCGCGGTGGCTTTCATGAAGCATAGTGGCGCCTTTGATGTGAATGAAGTACAAAATTCCAAGTCGCATACTACATCGGCCCAAGATCCCTTTCCAATATTTAATATTTTCCCATTCAAGAATACCACCGACAAAGCTGTCGTATAACCCGATATGCACACCACAATGCAGAATCCATGAAGCTCTATTGTTCTCACCGTGATACTGCATACAGTTTGCAGTAATCAGTACCTTTAGCGTTTATAACCATAGCACTTGCATGCTAAAGTGATCATGTCATCGTGTATTTTAAGTATGAAGTGGAAATCCGGTCGCTTGTACTCTTCTCTCCCGAAGAATGAACTCTTCTTCTCTTCTAGCTATATCTATACCATCTTGAAAAAAGTATTTGACTCCCTGTTAGCTTTGCAGTGCTTCAGTATTCTCTCATTTGTGCATGTGATTTCGGAATTTCATGCTTTTCGGGCAGGAGGTGGTTGATTTGTTTGTTTGCTAGAAACGGTCTTCTATCCCCACAATACCTGGGATTCACTCATCTTGAACTCCCATCTGAAACCTCCTGGTATATTCAGGACATTTTGCATCCGCTGGTCGGTCCTGTTATCAAAGGTCATGATCTACATTCTCTTCATTTGATTATAAAGAGCCAGAAAATCCAGTGTTCTGTCAATCATCATCTTATTTCAGGACCTAGATGATTTGTGAATGAAGATAAATCGACATATATATGCTGTGCTTAGTTCATTCACTGGTGTTTGGGTACTTGGAGCGAACGAATCACAGGAGGCTCCTTGTGAAGAATCACAATTGAATAATATCATTCACTTGCACAGAAACTGGGCCACAACTACCCCTGTTCTTAAAGTCAGAGTACGGCAGACACCTAGCTATCAAATTGAGGCTTTGAAGTTCTCAAGGGCATCTGATTCTGATCCTGCCGATATTTACATTGCTTTCACAACCTCAACGAAGAAGGGAAACACTTTTATCTGCACTTTTTTTGATAGTTCACAAATAAGAACATAGACTCACCACACTTCCTTAAAACATGAATTTTCCCAAGGAAAGAGACTACGATCCTGAAATCGCCCAAGCAACCAAAGCCACCGCCTCTTCCGACCAAGACCTCCCCTTCTCCCCCAAAGAAATCGCCATCCACAGCTCTTCTCTCCAAGAAGGCAGTACCTGGTACGCCAAAGCCCACCGCTACACGAGCCGCTTTGGCGTCGAATCCCGCGGTATTGAGAGAGTTCCGAGCGATGAGCGCAGCACCGCTGGGATGAGCCAAATCGGCACGTTATGGTTATCGGCCAACATGGTAGTTTCCTCTTTTGCGCTTGGGGCTTTGAGTTATCCTGTTTTCTATTTGGGGTTTGTGGATACGATCCTGATTATTCTGTTTGTGAATTTGCTAGGAGTCATGCCAGTCTGCTTTTTCTCGACCTTTGGTCCGCGGTTTGGGTTGAGGCAGATGGTTCTGAGCAGGTTTTATTTTGGATGGTATGCGGTTAGGATTAGTGAGTTTGCATCACCTTTCTTGAGTTCATTCTCCAGCTTCGGAAGAAGAACTATACTGAAATGCCTCTAGTTGCAATGCTCAACATCCTTGCCTGCATCGGATGGTCTGCCATCAACGTAATTGTCGGTGCCCAACTCTTTAATGCTGTGAATCCTAACATGCCAGGCTGGGCTGGGATAATGGTTATTGCCGTGGCCACCTTCATTGTTACCATTTTCGGCTACAAAGTCGTGCACGCCTACGAGCGCTACTCCTGGATCCCTTGCTTCATCATATTCCTCGTCGTGCTTGGTGAATTTGCCCACAGTGGTGAATTCTTCAATGTTCCTATGAGCTTTGGAAAATCCGAAGCAGGAGCCTGCCTCTCCTTCGCAGCAAGTATCTTCGGGTTTGCCACAGGCTGGACAAGCTATGCGGCTGATTATACGGTGTACCAGCCTGTCAATCGCAGTCGAAAGTCTATATTCTCGTGGACTTTTGCTGGTCTAATCTTTCCTCTTCTGTTTACTGAAATGTTGGGGGCAGCCGTTGCTACGGCCATGGCTGCCAACGACGGAGAAAATGTATTCAAAACCAACTACACTAGCTCTGGAATCGGAGGGCTCCTATCTTCTGTCCTCGTCCCTCCGCTTGGAAGATTCGGCCAGTTTTGCATTGTCATCCTCGCTCTCTCTATTGTAGCAAATAATTGCCCCAACATCTATTCCGTGTCCCTTTCTCTGCAAGTTCTCTCATCCGCCACAGCTCGTGTACCACGTTTCATATGGACATTCGTCGGAACGCTCGTCTACTGTGGTATTGCAATTCCAGGCTATGAAAGGTTTGAGTCTGTCTTGGAGAATTTTATGCTCTTGATTGCATACTGGCTAGCTATCTATGAGGGAATAGCCCTCTCTGAACATGTTTTCTTTAAAAAGGGATTTGAAGGATACAGACCAGAGAACTATATGGATGCCAGTCGACTGCCTCCGGGAATTGCTGCGACGGTAGCTTTACTTTTTGGAGCTATGGGTGCAGTGTTGGGAATGGCACAAGTGTGGTTTACTGGACCAATTGGAAAACTTTGTGGGTTGGAATACGGAGGAGATGTAGGATTTGAGTTGGCATTTGCCTTTTCGGCAATTTCATACTGCGGATTAAGATGGGTGGAGATTAAGAAGTTTGGTAGGTAAGGGAGGTTTGAGATGTGGATATGGACGGCATGGGATGGGCGTACATGACATGACATGATTTTGGCTATGACTGAATGGAGGACCTTTTGCTTTTGGGGGCCTACCTGAGTGATGAATCTATCCTAAGAGGAGTTGTTCCACGGCGTTCGACCTTTAGTGAGTTTTATGAAAATATGTATACATAGAAAGAAAACAAAAAAGTACACCGAGCAATGGAAATTGGGTATTAAATGGTAAAATGACTGACCTCTATTGGCCCTCAAAGCCATACTGGGTATCTAGTTCTTGTAAGTCATGCGAGTTGTTTCTATCTTCTCAAGGCCCAACCAAAATGCTTTATTCATAGGGGACTTGATCGTTCAATCCCCGTATCACAAATAGCTACCCTTCTGAAATCGACTCCCAAAATCCGCCGCTCGATTCAGTAATTCCTTCTTCTTCGCATGCCCCAATCGCCCACCCAATGCCATATCCTTCTCTCTATCAAAACCTCTCTTACTCGGGTCATCCTCTTCTTCTTTCTTCCCCTTGCCTCCTGCCACGGTCCCATCCGCATGCGCTTCATATAACGATTTACCCCGATTCTTAGCATTGTACTCCCTAATCCTCTTATCCGTCTCTTCATCAGCTCTGCTCTCGGCTTTTGTACGCGAGGGTCCATTATTAGTAGAGGCGGCAGAATCTTGACGGCCTAAAACCGCATCTTCGAGTCGTTGACGCTTTTCTTCGGGGGTTTCTGTCCAGATGGCAGATACGCCACTTTTCTCGGCGGGAGCTTTAGCACCCTTGCCTCCAGCAAATTTGCGCGCTTTTAGTTTGGTGGGATCAATTTTGGAGGTCCAGTCGGAGGAAGTGGGAGGGGCAAGCATCCAGTCTGGACGCTGAGGTTTTGCAGGTTTGTTTGATTCCGAGGCAGCATTCTGGACTTCGCGCATACGCTGGGATTCAAGAGCAATAGCGGCAGCACTTCCTGCTGCAGGAGGAAGGGCGGGGCCATAGTCCGAGTCGCTGTCAGAGTCAGAGTTTGGAGGGTATGTAGGGCGTTCGGAAAGAGAGGCGGGTGGACGAGCGGGCCCCAGAACGCGCTTTGGTGGTTGAGAGGCCCCCCCCGAGTTAAGAGTTGAAGGACCGTAGGAGCCATCGTCTGAACTCTCGATTTCTAGTTCATCTGGGTTGTGGGAAGGTAGAGAAGAGCCAGCGATGCGAGGACTGGCAGATCTAGGTGGTGCAGACGGTCCTAGAACCCTTCGAAGTGGGGATTGTGATTTCTTGGGTTCTGACAATTGAACCGATGGGCCGAAGTCATCTTCGTCACTACTTTCTATGTTGACCTCATCTGGATTCGCTGAAGGTGGCAGGGAGGGACCAAGAACTCGTGGTGGTGGTGCTGCTGCTTGTAACTTGCGCGGTGGGGAATTAGGTGGTTCAGAGTCGTTGATTGATCGTTTGCGCTTTTGAAGATGGGGAGGTAATTCGGGGCCTACGGAAGGCATGGTTGCGTTGCGTATGTCTTGATAATGTGATTGAAGTTATGAGTTTGGTGGAAAGATGAGAATGGTTGACTTGATATTGGTGTAAATGCAATCCAATTGAATTGAATAATTGTTTCCGATCCGTGCCGCACAATCTGAGAAGGCTACGTGTCTGAGATTTTTTTCCCTTTCACAAATACGAATAAATACCTTATCTACCAAGGACTCAGTTGCGGTTGGTTTGAGTTGTCTTGTGAATGCAATGCTTGGTTTTGTTTTGGAGCTTAAACATTGTGAGTAACGCAGTTAGTAAGCAAGGTATCCCTATCACAAGCTTGAAGGTATTACCTAGATTAACCACCACTCTGGGAGCTCACCTGCCTAATTACTACGATTACAAAAATATTTCGAAAAGGCTCAAATTACGACGCCAATAGCCTTGTTTTCTACCAGATGTTGGCTTGAGAAACCAAGTCTGCGAGAGTCCACGGACTGCAGCGCAAACGAGCTGAGCTGTGGAACGATGCGCCAGAGCAGGTTGTCTCGATGAGTCCCCCTTCGGAAAATAGTAGTGGTGCGGAGGATGATATTGTTGATGAACATAATAATCTTGGGAACGGATTTGCAGTTACGTCACAAGATGTGGGCGCAGAGGGTGTAAAGCATCTGGTTGGAGGCCGAATTGCTGAACTTCTACAAGAGGAGAGAGATGAGGGTACCTCGACACCACAGAAGCTAGGGGATGGTACAAATCGATACAAGCAAGTCCAAAATGCCGAAAACATGTCTGAAGATGGGTCCCTCGGGGCACCTCCTCGGAGGATCAATAGTCCTATAGACTCAATAATTTCCATTCCAGACGATTCTCCATCTGCTCAGGTAGGACAAGAAATTCAAGTAATGAAGCAGCCTGCTAACACTCAGTAGGGTTCCGTGTTGTCCTCTCCCGCTGGCAGTGGTATATTACCATCCGTCGCATCTAGACCTGGTCTCGATAGCCCTACTCCATCGTTTCGTCCGTTTGATAGACGTTTTTCCTCGCGTCTTTCCATATCGTCCCTGAATGTCCCTCGCTCTAGCTCGCCTGGTTTCATAAGACCACACTCGCGGCAAGTATCAATGAATAGCCAGATGCTTCAAGATGTAGGAGATACAGATACACCGTCTCCGCCCTGGGAGGTAGTGCGGTGGACCAAATTGAAGAAGCTAAGTGGACAAGCATTTTCTGAAGTGGGCAAACGTAATTTCGGTACAACAACATGTATAGCGGTCTCCGCATCCATAGTCTTAGGGACGTCAAAAGGAATAATTCTGATTTTTGATTACCATCAAAATCTTAAATCTATAATTGGTCCAGGCACTAAAGGTAAGCGTTGAATATCTATGCCTCAACCCACAAACTGATAATTCTAGCTATCGAATCTGGTGCAGTAACATCTATTGCCATATCTGCTGATCATCTTGTGGTTGCGGGTGGCCATGCCAATGGTAGTATATTCACATGGGAAACAGCGAGATCAGCTCGCCCGTTTCTCCATATTCCCTCTCTTGAACCTTCACAACTAGCCAATCGTAGTGCCGATGGCCATGCTCCAAACGTTGCGATTCGGCATTTGGGATTTTTAGGTACGAGACATACGGCACTTGTATCTGCAGACGATCGTGGAATGGCATTTTCGCATCTTGCAACAAGAGGAATGGGTGCTGTTGGACGTACAGTTCGGACCACTAGAATACTCGGCCGATACCCTAATGATATAGGCGTTTCCGGGAAGCCTCGAAAACCAAGCACGGTTCTGGCTTTTTCCTCTCTTCCACTGGGGAACGTAGAAAAGGGGACTGATACTCTAGGTTTGACTGCTATGCTGACCCCTTATTTACTTGTGATTGTATCTACAACTCCAATCGCCCAAACCCAGCATAAAGCTGCTCGACCGAAAGAGGTTGCTGCTCATAGTGCTATGAGTGGTTGTCTTGCATGGTTTCCAGCAGTGAAACTAAAGATCCCGGACCCCAATGATGGTAGTCAGAGTTCTAAAGTCAAACTAGTATATTGTTGGTCCAATATTTTGACTGTGCTGGATGTGGAAGAAACTCCATCTGATGATAAAGATAAACCACCAAGCCTATCTTTCAAACCTCGTAGTCGCTGGAAGGCAGAAGAGGCTATCGTTGCTGTCCAGTGGCTTAGTCGATCCGTGCTCACGGTATTAACAATTACACAGCGCCTAATAATTCTAGAAGATGTAAGTATGCGAATGACTGAAGCATTCGATCTAGTACATAAACACATTTTCCACGAAGATTTGTTTTCCAGACAGCTACATACCTTAGTGGAGCAGTTAGATGAAGAAGATCCCTCTATGCATGGTGTTGTGGCGGATGCATTTTACATGAGCTTTAAAGCTTACAAGAGTCGGATGTTCCTGCTTGGTTTCAATGATGTATCAATAGGAACGTTATCGAATTGGGCAGATCGGTTAATCGCGCTAATGGAGGATGGCGATTACATTGGAGCTATTCAATTAGCGACATCTTATTATACTGGCGATGCCGACAAGTTGACTATTGGTCTACCTGAAGATACTACATTACGGCATTCTATGGTGCAAGACAAATTAATCGAAATAATGACTGCTTCTCTCAAGTTCGCTTTCGGTCAGCGGCAGAAATATCCGGCTGCTACAGACGATCACCTGAAGCAATTAGTGGAGGCTTGCTTTGAAGCATCTTTTAGCATCAGGGATATTGATTTCCTCTTTGACGAGGCCTTTGAATGGTACGAGGATGGTGATTCAGAGGGTATTTTTCTCGAAGTTCTAGAACAATATATATTGGAACGACGCATTACCTCAATACCAGCTACTGTTGTCAAATCTATGGTTTCCTACTTCGTCAGTAAAGGGTTTGAAAGTCGTCTAGAAGAAATGATATGTCATATGGAGACGGCAACATTAGATATTGACGAGGTCACCACTCTTTGCAAACAACACAATCTTTACGATGCCCTGATTTACGTCTGGAATCAAGCATTACGCGACTACATTACCCCCTTGATTGATCTTCTCACATTGTTGGTACCCCTCGTTCAAAATGAAGGATACCTTCCAGATAGGAACGTGATGGAGGATCCTATCTTTGGAGTCAATGCATTGAAGATGTTTCCATACATATCATATACATTCACGGGCCGAGTATATCCTACGGGTGATCAGATTGAGGATCAAGAAGCTATGAATGCGAAGGCTGAACTATACTGGTTTCTCTTTTCGGGTAAGACAATTTCTTGGCCTAGAGGAAATACTAAGCCATTCTTGAGTAAGCCAAACGAAGAGATGGAACCTTCGTTCCCTTACTTAAGGATGATTCTTAAGTTTGATGCGCCCAGCTTTCTCAGTGCTTTGAATGAAGCATTCGAGGACTCTTTCCTTAACGATACGCCAGAACGAGCTGTTAACGGTGGCTCAAACCGTAATATGTCGGAGGAGCATGTATTTGGCCTTTCTGTTAACCGACAGTATATCGTCACGATACTCCTAGAGGTTATGAACGCCAATGAATTTGCGTCGGAAGATACTATCTATTTGGATATGTTCATTGCTCGGAATCTACCAAAATTTCCTCAATACTTATTACTTTCTGGGACAGCTTTGCACAAAGTTCTGACGGGATTATGTAACTATCCTGGTGAAGATCTTGCAGACGATGCCCAGCTTAGTGCAGAGTACTTGCTCTCCGTATACCATCCAACTGATCTGGCATCTCTGATGCCCTTATTCCAGAAAGCAGGTTTCTATCGGGTCCTTAAAAGTATATATAAGGCAGATAAGCAATACAGCCAGTTAGTTCAAGCATATTTCGAGGATCCTGAAGACCGAGAAAACATCTTCGATTGTATATCTGACTGCCTGAGACTTCGTTCTGGATTGTCCAAACGACAGGTTCACGAGGTACATGAAGTTATTGAGAAACATGCCAGCGACCTGGTAAACCTCGATGCCGAGAAGACTGCTTTGATGATCCAAAATTATGCCCCTGGTCTCCACGAGAAGATGCTAGGCTCTATCTCTGAATTCTCAGAGGTGCAATACATCTATCTGCACAGTATTATGGAAGCGGTAACTGGGCAAGAAGAAGCTTCTAGACACTCACCCCCCACTGAATTCACAGAGAAATATGTCCAACTCATGTGCAAGTATGACACTCAACATGTGGTTGGTTACGTTGAAATGGTACAAGCATCTGATCTTCGGCTTGAGAGTATCTTGCCTTATATGGAGGAGAGTTGTGTTATTGATGCTGCTGTGGTATTGATGGCCCGTGAAGGTCGAATTAGAGCAGGTATGGACCGACTGCTACAACATTTGAAGGTATTGGAGGCTACCTTGATCGGCATTCTGGGCGCTTCAACCGAGGATATGCAATCTATGAACGCAAGCGAAACCGTGGAAGATCTCCTCGCTGCTCTTCAAAAGTATATCAATGTCGGAATTTGGTTATGCCAGCGTCAGACACCACCACTATCAAATCACATAACCGCAACCCCTGATAGAAAAAGGTCGTCCGGGAAATCCGAGCTTCTTCCTGAAGAGGTACTTTGGTTAGATCTTATAGACATAGCTGTACAAATAACTCGCAAACTATCCCCAAGTCTGGAAGACACCGAAGTGTCAAAGTCTAATGAAGTAGATCGCGAGAAGTTTATCGCTCAACTTCGAACTCTTGTTCAGCGGACATTTACAGCTCTTTTAACCTCCACATCAACACCAAGAGCTTCGGGTGCAAACTTATCTTTTCTACGTATTCTACGAGAGTTTTTGACAAAAGCATCAATTTCATCTCCAAATCTTAGTGATCTACGGGCCGTGCTTGCTTCGGTATTCTCTGCATATGCTTATGAGGAGACTATCCTAAGCTTAGCAAACCGACTACTCGACAAAGACCTTTTCGTGAACGTCCAGTCTGCAACCAGCCTTCGCCAAAGAGGATGGAGGCCACGAGGCTCTACTTGTGAGGGCTGTGGTCGAAGGGTATGGGGGCCAGGCGCCTCGGGCGATGTATTCTCTCAATGGGAAGAACGACAAAAACTCGAAGAGCAGAAAAGGAAGAATAAACGAACAACTTTAAGCGGAGGAGCTACGGACCGAGGTAAAGGAGTGATTCCAGCTAGAAGTGAAAACTCGCCAAAGGGTGGTGAGGAAAGCAGCGGGAGTGGGAATGGAAAAGGAAAAGGCAAAGGGAATAGTATGGGTGAAGAATCAGCTGGACCTCGGATTAATATGAACGGTCGACCTGATGACAATGATAATAATGATGAGGCCAAGTTTCGGCAGGAACTGGGACCACTGGTGGTGTTGGCTTGTAGACATATTTATCATCGAGCGTGTTTGGAGCAAATACAGACAGATGATAATGCAGGGAGGGATGGGCTTCATGATGGAAGGGAATTCAGCTGTCCTATAGATGGGTAGGGATAGGAACATATTAATTGTATTTGTTGCATAATATTCGCCTAACCTGCCCATAGTGCTCATTCCTATATCCTGTCCGTAACCTTCAATACTTGGGTCTAAATTGACCATTTAATCCTGGTATTCCCGGAACTCTTGACCAGCTGGGCCATACTCGAGTATTGTACGTAGCTCAACGAATCGTCCATCTATACTGGTGTCTCACATTTACAAATCGCGCAAATCCTGGCAACCGTGGTAATGTTACATTTTAAATGTAATATTAACGACGTGTATCACTTCGAATCAAACTCCTCTTAGGGTCGTTGACGTATGATGAACTTGCGGAGAGTATTTTCTGGCATTGACATTTCTAGCATTCTCCACCACCGTGCAGCAACTTCAAGATTTCGAGATTTTTCCCGCCATTCCTAGTTTTATATAGTTCCCAGCCACACTAACATGATTACCTGGGTACATTTCGACACGAGACGCACCTGGGCCTAGTAGCGATGACTAATCTGACCAGGAACGAATCATCTTCTTGAAATTCATACCAAAGGATGATCATTATTTTAACCTTACATGGAAATTGGAAGGGAAGACGGAGGGATCCTGGCCGTACTCAAGCCACCAAATATCTGTGCAGTTGTTAAAAGGTTGTAGTTCGTACATTCCAATAATTCAAGTGTATTCTATCTTTACCTAACTAAGAATACTTTTGTTTTACTCTTATACTTCTTGTAGTGACTGGATTTGAAGGACAAACTCAGAACAAGTGGTAATCAATATCTCTTGTTGAGTACACCGATTCTCAAACAAATTTCTGGTGTTGGATACGCTTCTGTAACGTTGTATGAAACTTGAAAATACGGGTATTGAGATTACCGTAGGAAGAGACCCAAGCACCGCCTCGTTGGATTTGGGTACTTCTGAAGCAGGAAGCCCTTGGTTTTGTTGTTTGCTTAGATTGATTTGAAAGAACGAGAAAGCGAGAAAGCCAGTGAACGAGAGAGGAATACAATTTGGATTATCCGAAGGATATCACACTGAAGTATTGAGAACGAAGGAAACGAACCGCATAAAACTTCGGAACCGATTTGAGAGCTGCAACGCGAGAGTGCTGAGATATTAATCGCAAATATGGATGGCGACTTGTCGATGATCATGGAGCGAGCAGCCAATGAGACCGTTTTGGAGTGTGATAGATTTGGTGATTGTTTTGAGAGTGATCATGTTCCATTCTGGCTTACGAAGGTTGGTTCACCAGATTCAGACGAGAATTCACGCTCGTTGCTAACAATGTTCAATAGACTGGACAAATAATCAGATGGTCAGTTTTCTGGGGATTGTTTATCGTCTTCATGCTATGGATTATCATCGGATATTGGCATGCAAAGAGAAGACTGAGCAAGGGCTTAAAGCCATTGGCATATCATAGAGTAAGAAGCATTTATTCAAGACGCGCGCAGCGGCAATACTAACACCGATTAGTGGATGCTGAACAGACGACAACGAGCACAGTATGACCCAGCGTACCATAATCCTAATGCATACTACAACCAATTTGCAACCGAAGGGCAATATGGCATGCACTCTATGCCCCCTCCGATTTACGATCCGAGTGCGCCAATGCCACCCACATATCAACCACCTGCAGGAGCAACCAAAGTCGATCCCTCACAATGGAGATCACAACCAACAAGGCGCCCAGCAGATGATGGTGGAGAGTCCGCCCCAGATTATGAGGCCCCTCCGGGGCCCCCTCCAAACCTTCAAACAAATAATACTGGCGCGAGCAACAATCCTTTTCGAGGTTAGTAATGTGGGGGCGGTTCAATGAAATGGGTGTTTGGGGATAGGTAATAGTGCTGGTAATGGAATTGGGCTTTTAGATAAGAATGAGCTTTCAGGAGGGGTCCATTGGAGATTATTGTACTATCAGGAATAGGCAAGAACAATGAATTATCTTGAAATTTAAAACGCGTTTGATACCCAGTACATAATCTTCCACACCATTAAGCGAAGCGTTAGACACTATTCGAGGTCCATAGCATCAGGATCATCTTCTACAGCTTCCACAGTCATATCTTCTATATCAGCACCCCCTTCACTCATATTATTAGTATACGCACGATCTCGTGCAACTGAACCCACCGTCGATAATCCCATTTCCTCACCCCTCCCCTCCAAGCGTGCCCTCTCCTCCCACTTGGCTCTCGCCCTTTCTCTCGCCTCCAAGAATGCCTTCCGCACCAAATCTTGTTTTTCGGGCACGTTGTGGTTTCTCGGAACTGCTGTATCATACAAGATAAGCTGATTATTCATACCAGCCAATTCCCCATCTTTATTTGCTATTATATGGGGTGGAATTCGAGTTTCTCGCAAATGTTTGGATATGTCGGGTAGGAATATTAAGCGTCCATCATCTGACGCGTCACTGTCGGATAGCTCATCTTCCAGATTATAGATGTAAACTTTGTGTTTGGAGTCGTCCAATTGCATTACATCATCTGCACTTTGCTGTCTTATCGGCTTTGGTGTAGGTTTGTGATTTCTAGCTACAGTTGTAGTTGTGGTGGTAGGTAGATCTGAGCTCAAGGTGGGCTGTTCAACAGGTACGTAGAGGGTTTGCCCATTGCGCTCTGGAAAATTGTCAGCTAGCAGGCTTTAAGCATTAAAAGATGAAGAAATTATAAACAGTTGTAGAATACGTACCGAGATTGAGCAAGCTCAGTCGTTTGGAGAGTCGTTCATTATCTTGGGTTTCTGCCTTTCTTTTCCTAATACCCGTCGCTTGATCCATCCTAAAGACCCATCCCTCCCCTAATCTCAAACTTCTTTCCTGCCACTTGATGTTTGTACAGTAAAATAAATCTTCGATTCGTATGAACAAAAGCTAGGTATCAATTGAATTTTCGTCTTTCCTAGAGGAATTGATATCTTTGTAAAATCGGGCGAATGAATGTGTTGCGTAGAAGGTTGAGTCTGAACATCGCAAGAGTTCGAGGTCCACTGAGTCACTGCTCGAGAATATTCTACGAACCGGAGACGACGCGACTTTCTTTGTTCGACACGCGCATCACCTCGATAAGTTCCTACAACACAACCTCGTATCGCAAAATTTCTGGGACGTCAAGAATAATGGCGAGCTCTCAAGATTCCACTAAATGGACTGCCCCAGTGGTTAGGAAAGAATTCTTAAGCTTTTTTGAGAAGAATGCTCATTCTGTTGGTAAGTGGCGGGGTAATCTTTTGGTGAAGGGGGGGTGGCCTACATATGGAGATTCAGCTACTATTTTTCCTGTGGATGGGACATTATGTCTTCTGCAACTTTGATATCTTTCTGCCATAGTTCAAGTCACCTTCGAAAGCTTTATTGCTAACAAAATACAGTGCCATCGTCCTCTGTGGTCCCTCACAATGACCCCACTCTCCTCTTCACGAATGCTGGTATGAACCAGTTCAAGCCGATTTTCCTCGGCACGGTGGGCAAGACTGATGATATGGCACAATTGAAGAGGGCCGTGGACACACAAAAGGTACATGATTGGGATGTTTCTGGTTTCATGGAGGATGAGCTAACGGAGATGTTGTAGTGTATTCGTGCTGGAGGAAAACACAACGTGGGTTTATATAACTCTTGTACTGGACGTATATGATCTGATAATATGTAGGATCTCGATGATGTTGGGAAGGACAGTTATCACCATGTAAGTTGACACGCCAAATTGTCATATCCGGGCAGCTAACATATGAGTCAGACCTTCTTTGAGATGTTAGGAAATTGGTCGTTTGGCGATTACTTTAAGACAGATGCTATTGGGATGGCGTGGGAGTTGCTCACAAAGGTCTACGGATTAGATCCAGACCGATTATACGTCACATACTTTGAAGGGGACTCGGAGAATGGCGTGCCAGCGGATACGGAGGCTAAAGAATTATGGCTGAAGGCTGGAGTCAAAGAGGACCATATCTTGACTGGAAACATGAAAGATAACTTCTGGGAGATGGGTGAGACAGGGCCATGTGGGCCTTGCAGTGAAATCCATTACGACAGAATAGGAGGGCGCAATGCAGCCCATCTTGTCAACCAAGATGACCCTAACGTATTGGAAATTTGGAATATCGTCTTCATTCAATTCGATAGACAAAAGGACAGATCATTGAAGACTCTCCCAGCCAAACACATTGATACGGGTATGGGTTATGAGCGTCTGGTATCAGTATTGCAGGACAAATCGTCGAATTACGACACAGATGTTTTCTCTCCATTATTTGCCAAGATTCAAGAAGTCACAAACGCCAGACCATATACTGATAAATACGGAAAGGACGATACCGATGGGATCGATACTGCTTATCGTGTCATTGCTGATCATATTCGTTTACTTACTTTCGCCATTTCTGATGGAGGTGTTCCCAACAATGAGGGACGTGGGTATGTCGTTCGACGTGTTTTGAGAAGAGGATCTCGTTATGCTCGAAAATACTTCAATGCCGAAATTGGTAGCTTCTTCTCCAAGATTCTACCATCTCTTGTTGAACAGATGGGCGAGCAATTTCCTGAGATCGTCAAGAAGCAACAGGATGTCAAGGAGATTCTGGATGAGGAAGAAGAAGCTTTCGCTAGAACTTTGGATCGTGGCGAGAAAATGTTCGAAAAATATGCCGCTCAAGCCATCAAGTCGAATACCAAGAAGCTCTCTGGTGCAGATGTATGGAGATTGTACGATACTTTTGGTTTCCCAGAAGACTTGACTAAGATCATGGCTGAAGAGCGTGGTCTCGAGACAGATGAAGGAGAGATTGAGATCGCAAAAGAGAAGGCCCGTGATGCTAGTAAATCCGTCAAGGAGGCTGCCCACACTTTCGCGAAATTAGATGTCCATCAAATTGCCGAGCTTGATAAGATGGGTGTTCCTCAAACCAATGACGACGCGAAGTTTTCGAAAGGCGATTCAACTGGCAAGATCCAACTAATCTACGATGGCACGAGCTTTCACAAGAGCACGTCAGATTTGCCAACGAACAAGCCATTCGGTATTCTTCTAGACAAGACTAATTTCTATGCCGAACAAGGTGGCCAGGTTTTTGATACCGGCAAGATCATCATTGATGGTGTAGCGGAATTCAAGGTCCTTGATACTCAAACACATGGTGGATATATCGTCCACAATGGTTACATGGACTATGGAAGCTTCAAGGCTGGAGATGAGGTTATTTGCGAATACGATGAATTAAGGAGACAGCCCATCCGCAATAATCACACCGGTACCCACATTCTCAACCACGCATTGAGGGAGCACTTGGGTGAAGACATCAACCAAAAGGGCTCACTTGTCGACCAGGATAAACTGCGGTTCGATTTCTCGCATAAATCCCCAGTTCCATTACCGGAACTAAAGAAGATTGAGGATTCTTCGAATTCTTACATCAAACAAAACTGCAAGATTTACTCGAAAGAAGTTGATCTTGACATTGCAAAGGGTATTGAGGGCGTACGTGCTGTCTTCGGCGAAACATACCCAAATCCTGTTCGAGTGGTCTCCGTCGGTGTCGAAGTTGACATCCTGCTCGCCGAACCAAAGAATCCAGAATGGCGAAAGGTTAGTGTTGAATTCTGTGGAGGAACTCACGTCGATCAGACTGGTATCATCAAGGACCTTGTTATTGTCGAGGAAAGCGGAATTGCCAAGGGAATCCGAAGAATCATCGCTTATACTGGTGATGCTGCGCATGAGGTGCAGAGAGTCGCCTTAGAATTTGAAAAGCGTATCGCTGCATTGGATGCCTTGCCTCACGGCGTAGAGAAAGAGCAAGAGGCCAAAGCAACCCAAAATGATTTGAACCACCTCACTATTTCGGTACTTGCGAAAGCGGACCTCAAGAAGAAATTCGACAAAGTTCAAAAGGATGTTCTTGATGAGCAGAAGAGGAAGCAAAAGGCCGAATCCAAAACCGCTCTGGATACTGTCACTGCTCACTTTGCTGACCCAAAGAATAAGGACAGCACTGCATATATTGGACAACTGCCAATCTCTGCAAACTCCAAGGCTATTGCTGATGTTATGAATCATTTCAAGGCAAAGGCAAAGGATAAGACGGTTTACCTCTTTGGAGGCAGTGTTAGTGAGGGTGCCGTTGTGCACGGTGTCTATGTTGGTACAGTGAGTGCAAATCTTGCCTTTCGTCTCTGAATATATTCATTAACACTATGTAGGATGCCGCGTTGAAAGGGGTGAGTGCCGAGCAGTGGGCCGCAGCAGTCTCGGAGATCGTGGGAGGTCGGTCAGGTGGAAAGGAGCCAACCCGCACTGGCCAAGGTACCAACCCTGACAAGATTGAGGATGCGGTCGCCGTTGCCGAGAAATGGTTTGCTGAAAAGTTGAAGCTTTGAAGAGTTATACCCTGGGTGGCGAGGAATTTCTTAAAGCAGAAGACAAGTATTTTTTCAAAGTTTAGAAGTTAGTTTGGCCTTGTGCACGAAAATCTTACTCTCAGTACATTATGCCCACCAGTCAGGTGTTTCATTGTTATAATTTGAGCATTGATTTTTGGTTCGTTGGTCAATGATGGAGTGTAAGTGATGTGAGCCATCAAATTCATTTCCAACCTTAGCAAATTTCATCATGCTTGATCCTTCATAGAGAGACGCTTCAGGGGTCCTAGTGTTCTTTCCTCATCCATATACTATACTATAACTTTGTCGATCTGAACTGTGGAAATCGCGGCTATGTCTCGTTATTTCACCACCAGATAGAGCCAATGCAACTACCTGATTGCTCCCCTAGCCTGCCTTCCAAGTGCAACCTGAAAGTAACTAGTTCAACTGCATGTTTCTTGCTCCACAAGTAATTACAAGTGCTTGTTCATTCATATACATTCAAACTACTCGTATCCTTACCATCATCATCTATATCCTGCGAAATGGAGCGCGACAAAGATCTTTGGGATGAATATGGCAATCCTCGTTACAATGCTAATCATGATTCTCTGGTGAATCTTTTATCAACTCCCCCACTTGCTCCCTTTGCTGTTCAACAACAGCCATTGCTTCAACACTCATCAATACATCCATCTCAATTTTTGCCTCAATACTCATCGATACATCCATCTCAACTATTGCTTCGTCCATCATCAATCTATTCAGATCAACTATTGCCTCAACAGCTATCGTCTCAAGATCAACCATGGTCAATGTCCCAACCACAGTCAAGATTCCAATCAGGCCAACAAGAGCACGCGCAGAATATTACACGATTTCAATCATCTCAATTATTGCCAGATACACAGACCTCCACGGGCTCAGATCATCTAAAAGATGCGCCACCCGATGCACCTGTACCACAAGGCTACCCAATATCTCAACCTCGTTTTAACTTTCAAACCTTCTTTGATGATCTTCGGAAAGGCGATACTGAAATCCGGGAATCAAAAACTTCCCCTGTTTCAGGGAAATACCAATCATCTGACACTCGTCAGACTGGATTTCAGGATAACCCGCCATTGAGTCTCGATACTCTGGACTCCATGTATTTGACCCCACCCTCAGAGGGACCGCGATTATCTGGCATAGGGTTGGACAATAATGAGGCTGCAGAAAGGACTGTTCTTCGGACCCAGCTTTTTTCACGAAAGTATTTCATCTTTGATTTGAGCAAGAGCATGATTTTCATTGCCAAGGCGTATGGAGATGCTTATTTGTCTGTATTTGTTCACATTAAATGCATTCAACCCAAACTTTCAATTCAAGAGCTCATGGACAAGTATGTACAATTGGTTGCTGCGGAACTAGAGTCTCCTTTATAGAACTACAAGTCTTTCGAATATCTTCTCAGTAGTCGCTTTATGAAGCTTCTCCAATCATTAGAGATAGACTTGATAAAAATTCCGGATACCTGCAGGAAACTAGTATCTGTATTCAATAGCAGGGTTATCCACATCCAAAGACTCGATAGAGGCCTTGAGCTTCTACCCTTAGTCGCCCACATCAGCGAACACAAAAAGAAAATAGTTCTTATGTTCAATATCGAAAACCTGATAAGCAACATACCCATTAGAGGTCACATAGACCTGCTCAGCTCAGAAGGACTTGATGCAGTGCATACGTCAAATGCCTGCATACTCTCAAGAGTTCCGATCTATAGTAGTGATATCTCAAGGTTCCTTAGCTTTGGGAGATTCGGGGATGTGTTGGGTGGCCCAGAGATGGTTGCCGGGGCCCCAATGTTTGAAAGGGCACTAGTGGATTTACCATGCAGCGGAAGTGACATGGTATTTATAAGTGATAATGCACATTACATTGATTCTATAAAACTGCAAGGACTTATGTCTGTGCATATCACGGGGTTGATGAACCAATCAGACTTGTCTCCGGTAAGTGAGATAGGCTATAAAGTTGATACATATAAGTCTCTAGGGGAGATCATTGACCCGCCGCATCAAAACGCGTCCGAAAAAGCAAACCCATACGAAAACAAATGGAATATATAGTGGTAGGGAAGCCAACCTCTTGGCGGCTGAGGTCCAATCATGAAGGCCTTGTTCCATAGGAATGCAGAAGGTCATTCAACAAATGATTCTTCATCTGATCGATATGAAATGTACCAAGTCAGAACAAACATATAATGTAAAAAAGATGTGCAAATCCGATACGAAGTGATATGACATGATACCACTTGGCTTGATAAATAGGGTTACTAGGGAAGTTTTTTAGAGTGATATGATGCAATGATACGACGACACGACGTCCAAAAGGCTGTAGGTTTCAGTCGTGGTAAATGTCCAAGGAATCCTTAATATATTGACAAATGAATTTGGAACATCATAAGAATCGTTGCAAGCAACCACCAATATAATTGAGGTGACAGTGGAAACCAAGTAACTTTGTGAAAGAGATAAATTTTGAAATGACGGTATTTTTATCTCACTAGTTTCACACTTCTCAAAGCTCCCAAGTCTTGCAATTTAATATCCGAATCTATCTTGGACACCCGAAAACCTCAGAAAAATGAACAAAACCAAAGTAAGTATTTTGCAAAGTATATTTTGATGGCTCGCATTCAAAACTTGACCTTTTCGAAATAATCCTCCTAGCATTCGTCCATCTCCGCGCATATCAGAGATTCAGCCTCCTTTTCTTCTCCGTAGAACAACTCGTCTTGTCTCTCGAACTACTGGAATTCGTCCTCGTCCTACATCTTCCCCTTTCCACACCATCATCTCTTGAGATGCATTGCTCACAGCGAGTGGCACTACAATCCACAAATCCAGAGGTAGCTTTATCATCGCCCTGTCTCCTTTGCGTTCCCCCACTCCTACAAAGACACTCTTGGCTAGCGTTTGTAACTGCCGACCCTTCTGACTCTGATGATCCGGCACGATCCCGAGATGTGGGTCGCCAATCTGATGGTGCGGATGTAGGTGCGATTTTTCGTGGCTGAGGGTATGATGATGGTGGTGATGATATGTTTCCATCCATAATGAGTTGGTTTAAAGAAAATGGATTTAGACTTGGATTGGATTCGGCATTTGAGAGGGACATTGCGGTTGGTGAGTTAAACGGTGTATCTGGGACGATATCGGGGGATTGAGAGACGTCTAGACGGGTGTAGTCGCGGTGTTTTTTGTTGTTAGGGTCGAGATAGGGGTTGTATTTTGGGGGGGGGTCCATGGTTTTATCTTTGATGGTGTTGAGGGAATGCTTTGAAGGGATTGGATGAAGAGAAAAGGATATATTTGAGGAAGAGTAATAATGCATGAAATTTATGTGAAGGGTTGAATTGTTGCGATTAGTATTAGATATATTTATTGCACATGGTTTGTTCTTATATTAGAAACAGGTCGTTCATCTGCATGAGATCGGATGGAAATGATGAGCAAGTGGTGAGACAGCATTGCGAAAGAAAGGAGGATCTAGACTTGGCATTGATATACTTGTTTATGGTTGATCGTATTTGGTTGCTGGGTGTTTCGATATGATTGGAAATTTGGAATCCCCAAAGTTCAGGGCATCGTTAGCAGGGATATGATCGTCTGGGGTTAGCATGATACATAAGGCTGTGCAAGTTCAGTGTTGATTCTTTGACTCCACGCAGTATCCACAATAAACACGCGTAAAGCGACCCATGTGGAGAAAAGTTGAGAAGATTTCTAGAGATTTAAGAGGTTTAAGAAGTTTATGACATTATGTTATCTGTTGCATGGAAGATCGAAGGAAGATGAGTGATTTGGACTATCGAAAAGACGCATTTTGAAGGACTAGAATCGGATACACAATAAGATTGATAATTGATGGTTCTCATACTCTACCTACTCAATTATGAACTCATAGGATGCATAAACTCCGAGGCCATGAACAAGCAATTGCAAGCAACTTTGGGCTCTGCTACTTAATAAAGTCTGTTATAATTCGCCAGAACTTTCAGAAAGAACTAATCAAACCTAGCTTCCATGACTCGAAATGTTGGTTTCAATCCTATCAAAGGAAGATGAACATCAAACAAGAACTGATTTGTATAGCTGGAGATTGGGTTCCTATAAAAGAAAGTGTTTAAGAAGTGCCCCCTTGGGTGCTTGTCGCTTAGGTGAAAATAGATAATACTTTCACCACCACTAGCTACCACCACCAACATTAGCAGTAAGATACTTGTCAGTCTAGGTCCCATGTAAACTCAACCAAGCAATGCCTCTATTCATGCCTCTATTCATGCCTCTATTCAATTCTCTTTCCTCATCATCGCCCCGCCTGTGCACTCAAAGTCCGTATAGTTCCGCATCTCACACACCACCCAAAAACAATACCAGCCCCACTTACACACACTTCAAAAACTCACTTCCTTTTTTTTTTCAAATGGCCAAAAGAGCAAAAGGTAAATTGAACAGAGGGGGATTCGAACCCCCGCGGGCTAAGCCCATGAGAATGCTAATTGATTTTACACCAACTAAACTGTTGAGCTTGAGTCACACGCCATAACCACTCGGCCATCTGTCCGATTTGTATATCTTGGAGGGGTCGATTTGACGATATGTTCTACTCAGAAACTCAATGATCTAAAAACTATCACAGCAGTGTGCTCTTGAGCTTCAACGCAAGGAAACAGAGCAAGTTAACAGAGCAAGTTGAAGACAGCATAGGATGTTCGAGAGTGCATTGCATTGATCCTTATGATTTCAATGGATCAAGTCTGTACTTTTCAATATTTGAAAGGTCATGATTGCATATTTGCGTATAGCTGTTCAGGCCAGATTCAACGTTCCAAGCCACCTCTGGATTCGATGTTCGAAAGAGACTCTGGCTATTGAATTGTCATGTCAGATCTGGACTAGCCAGAGGAATCATAGCTAACCATGCATATGACTGCACATCAAACTGACACCAGACTTAACAACAACAACAACAACAACTATACGTATCGCTCCTAAGTTCACTGTTGGTTGCAGAAAAACCTACACTGCACATGTCTCATGATATGCCAAAGGAGGCGCAAAGAATAATGGTAAGACGGCATGTGAATGCGTAACTCTTATTATACATTGTTCAAGTATAATATGTCAGGCTGGGGACTCTTTGTGTCTGACAGGACTCAAGGAATCTGTCATCTTCTCTCCAGGCATGAGACTTATCAGTACGAATCCTGTTTCATTACCTGCAACGTTAACTTCCTTTTGAGAGGTCACCAAAACCCTTTAGGCCTTTCTTGATGATGTGCGAAACAAATCATGTAGACTTCAGACTTAGGAGTCTTATACACTTTTTAATGTCCCAATTCAGATTTGACAACCAAATTATGTCCTATGGACAGATATCTAGCCTGAAGGTTTAATGGGAGTGTGTTTGGTGTGCAGTTTGAGTGCAGTTTTGTTTCGTGGATTGCTTATCTGGATGATTTTAATAACGCAGGTGAAAATGATTTGATACAATTTCAACGACTCAGCCTTCTTTTCGTATAGACTCTAAGCAAAGAACAGTGATTAGAAGTGGAAGTTATAAATCATATATCGGTATTGTAGAGTTGAAGGAGTTTATTGGCTAATACCAAGACTGCCCGGTTAGCTAATTATTATATGTTATATACTTTAGATAGTACTATGTATAGTATAATTCTTATTATAAATACCTATATACTTACATCTTCTAAGTATCTAGATGTATATTTATTATTTAAAATTATTTAAAATTATTAAAAATTATTAAAAAACATTAAAATTATTAAAATTATTAGAACATTATTAGAACATTATTAATTATTAAAAATTTTAAAATATATAAATATTATATATATATATATATATCATATTATCTTATAAGTATATTTTTGATAATTAAAGTTTCAATATATATATATATATATATATTTAGTATAATACCTGCTCGGCTACCCTAGGCACAAAATCAAAATACCCCGGAAAAAAACAAATCAGATCTTCAGGGTCTGCCACATAGCATTCAGCATTCAACAATCAGCAGTCAGCAGTCAGCAGTCAGCCAATTCATCGTCTATCAAACTTCCCTTGATTGATAATTTGTACATGCAACTCTCTGTTTATCAAGTCGAACTCTTTGAACAAAATAAGTCAGTACCAGGATTTGTCAGATGAAGGGATTTTAATTGTCATCAATCTAAGCGCTATGTTCGCAGGCTACCAAAATCAACAAGCAATAGCTATCCCACCAAATTCTACATATCCTTCAACGTCATTGAGTTCCCCTCTTACCGTCCCACCTCCCAACTCTGATGATCTTCGAAAACCACCATTTTCGGCCCCCACTGCAGCGCCTACTGGACTGAATTCAAGATCATGTGTTGAATGCCGCAGACGAAAGGTCAAATGTGATAAGAGGGTACCTTGCTCGAATTGCACAAAGGCGCAAGCACAATGCATATTTCCAGCACCTGGTCGAGCACCTAGACGCCCCAGGACTGGAGGAAAACCAGTCAGTGATCGAGAAGCAGAACTTTTGAAGAGGCTTAGGAGATTGGAAGGGGTTGTGGAAGAACTTAGCGGGCAGATAGAGGTGGAAAATTTGAAGCATTCACCGTCAAGCGATCATTCCTCCCCACCTAATAAAGATGTCGAGTCAAGTGGCGAGTCGAAAGTCAGAACAAATGGAAACGTCGAAGAAAGGGATACAACAAGGGAGTGGGCTACAAGATCTTTCAATATGGGCCTCGCACCCCCAAAAGATCCTTATTTTACCATGGAACAAGGAATAGGACGCTTGGTGTTGGATTCAGGAAAAAGTCAATATGTATCAAACCCGTTTTGGGCTGAACTATCACAGGAGATAGCAGAGCTTCGAGCCATGTTCGATGAGGATGAAGAGGACAGTGATGGAGACTCACCAATTCCACCCCCATCTTCAATTACCCAACCAGACCATCAAAGTTTTGTAATGGGTTATAGCTCTGCGGACGTTAACATGAAAGCTTTACATCCTTTACCCTCTCAAATACCTTTTTACTGGTCAACATTTCTAGAGAATGTGATGCCACTGGTCAAGCTTCTCCATGTTCCTACGATGGAGAAGGTTATTAAAGAGGTTCAGCACAGTTTAGATACGATAAGCAAGAGCACAGAGGCTTTGATGTTTGCTATATACTTCGCAACTATCACTTCTATGTCAGATGAAGAGGTTTGTATTTTACTGTTGTTATACTCAAAATGCACTCCATGACATTAGCTGTGACTGACGTTTGGCAAGGTTGCTACCAATTTTGGGGTCGAGAAAGATACTTTGATCAAAAAGTATCGATTTGGCGTAGAGCAAGCTCTTTCTAGGGCTGGCTTCCTCAATACAAACGAAATTGTTACTGTCCAAGCCTTTGTTCTATTCTTGATTTGCGTCCGCAGGCATGACGATACTCGATTCGTATGGTCACTCACTGGACTTGTCATGAGGATTGGCCAATCACTTGGTGAGTGCCTCTGCCTGTCTAACTATTTTCTAAGGTTCTAATCAGCTCAGGACTACATCGTGATGGAGAGAAATTTGGCTTGTCCCCCTATAATACAGAAATGCGAAGACGGCTCTGGTGGCAAATATGTGTCTTGGATGTGAGGGCATCCGAGGATCATGGATCTGATCCTTCAATATTTGATCATACTTTCGACACCAAATTTCCACTTTCCATAAATGATGCAGATTTGGATCCTGATATGAAGGAGCCTCCAAAGCCTCGAGAGGGAGTTTCAGATATGACCTTCGTTCTTATTAGGTTCGAGATATGCGCTTTATCCAAGCGCCTTCAATACAATTCCCCTGGCCGTGGCCCTTACCCTATGGGAAGTCCAATAAAACTCACACTTGAGGAGAAAGAGGAGTTGATACGCGAGTGCTCTGTTCGCCTCGAGGAAAAATATCTCAAGTACTGCGAGAATGCCGGACCTCTTTATGTAAGCATACGCTTTCCGTGCTCTATCTTGGTTCTTTTCATCTATAAGATCCGTGTATCACAATTCACTCCGCATACATCCTTATACTTCCTATGTGTTGTTTGTTTACTGATATTTGAAATTAGTGGGTAGCGAGTACAGTAGCACGGCTCATATTTGCAAAGATGTCATTGATAATATATCATCCGTTGATTCAACCGGGTAGGCCTCAGTGCTTATCTCCACACACTAAGGACCGTCTTCTCAAGTCATCTATCGAAATTATTGAGTATTCAAGAATCTTAGAGACCGAAGCTTCTACCAAAAAATGGGGTTGGCTATTCCGCACTTATGTATGTATATGTTCAATCTCTTGATACTTAAGACTAATGGCCCGTGTGTCCATAGGTACAATGGCATGCTATTGCCTTCATTCTTGGTGAATTATCCGTCCGCAAGAACTCTCTGCTTGTGGAGCGTGCTTGGCAGGCTATTGACAGTGCGTTCGATGATTGGAGCGACGCTGTTGGCAGTAGCAAACGCGGCATGTTTTGGCAACCAATGCGAAAGCTTATGGCGAGAGCCCGTAAGAAGCGGGAAGAGAACATGCATTCGATGGAACAAGATAACGCTGAAGATCATTGGGAGGGAGCGCCTCACGATTGTCCTACCGCCGTACGCAGGGCTCATGCGTTAATGGATGACGCTACCAACGCACCCTCATATGAGGCGGAACAAACTCAGAACTACCTAGAGCATCCGCAAAATTTCAACAATAATTTCAACGCCAATGTTTCCACCCAGGTAGCCGGTATGGATATGCTAGCTCCCGAGCAGATACAATTTCAAATCCAAATGCAGCAGCAATTGCAGGGTCACCATCAAACACCTTGGTTAATGGATGAAAATGCGTTATTGGATTTAGACATGAATGCCCTTGATGGTGATACTAGTTTAGAAGGCTGGGATGATTTGGCGAGGGATTTCCAATTCCAGGTAGGACAACAAGTACCGGATGCAAATACCTTGGGGGCTGTTGGAAATTGGTGGTAAACTACTTCGGTGTCTATTATTTGTCATTGTTTGAGATCCTTTTCGACTAGCAGCACATCTCTTGGTTGGAATTTGGTTAGTAGATGGTTACACGTAAGCGATGATCTGCGTGTAGTTTGAGACTCTGAAGAATTGGCGTTACATGAACCTGTATAGGATAATCATTTGGAGATTATGAGCGGAGGCTATCGGATTGGAGTAAATTGATTTGGATAAAATGGGTCCGGATATACCTACTGACGGGTGTTCACTGGCTAATTTGGGAAGGGTTTGAGTTTCTCGCTCATAAGTGTGGGACGTCTGCTCTTCACATTGCATATTGCATGTTGCGATCTTGATTTCATGTTCGTATACGTACTAGGATGATGGTTTTGATTAACGAATTTTGCAGGGCGTTGAGTTCAAGGGCGAAGTTTGATATGGTATAGATAGAGAGATGAGGAATATAAAGAGGCGAGGGACATAAAGTCAATACCTTATATTGTACAGCTATTTTCTTTCATTTATCTGTGTGTGCTGGCATGTGACCATTCCATGTTCACTGGTGCTTGGAAACAACGTTGAGAAATCTAGAGCTAGTACAAAATCGAAGAACCAAGTGCCAGGTTTCCTACTTGTCTTCCAATTGATGATTTTGTAGAAAATTAGGTACCTAGTTCAGGTAATGGTATTCTGGTAGATAGAAATGAAAGTTCTGATCATTTAATTAGGCCTCACAGGAAACTTGATATGAGCCACTATCACCATTCCACAATTGAGTTGAGCATTCGATGCGCAGTTTTACATCTTCTTACGATGCTATTATCCATTGTACAATATTTCTGAATTCTTTCCCCAAGACCATCAAGTATTTTAGAACCTCCAATTACAGCAAATGCTGAGATATCACCTCTGGTCCTCTTTATTATTACAGAGCACCTTTATCCATATATGAACTAGTGCTGTGGCCACTGAAGCTACGCACCTCACTATCTGTGGTATGACTGCATCCGCAAGTAAGATCATGTCAACGCAACTATTGCAAATTAAAGGTTAAAGGACAGTATCCAGTGGCTTGGGCAAGGTAGCTGCCGTCTTGAATTGTATATCTGAAAACAAGTACTATTTTGATAGTAAGGAATATCCTCCCCCAATAATTTTATGGCATACCGTATATGCATTTATGTATCCTTCACTCACTTCCCAGATACCCCACACCAACATGGCATTTGAAATGAAGAGTCTCTGCTAAGATTGTTGTCATGTATTTATACTTGAGGAGAAGCAAAAACGAACAGGTTGAATGTCGTTACCATCTAAACACTCGGGATCCGCTTTACTCCATCAGAGAACGGCTTCTGAATATGCCGCTAAAAATATTTGGTTTAAACTCTCCACAGAAGATAAAGAGGCGAAATCCAATAGAACTGTCTCTAATGAATATGCGTTTGAGAGGATTACATATGTTTGCAAAAGTGACTACTGATGATCTTGAGATTTGAGTCATTACAAGGTTGAAACTGGATTTAGTTGTAATTTTCCTGTTGAGTGTACGTTCAAATTATGGACTGGCAAGCCTTGATTTGTTATCAGTAGCGCGGCCATGTTGTAGCGACGACGGGTGTTTCAAGAATGAGTTTTACCACCTAGCATTTTACACTTTGCCTCTATACTATTCAGAGTTTTCACGTATCAAGGTCTCAAGAAGAACATCAAATATAGTCTCTCCGCAACAATAAATCAAGACCTAAGCTTGATCTGTGGAGAGGTATGGAAAAACCGCCATCAAAATGTATTCGACTTGAACTCAACACATGGAAAACCAATCTATTTATTGAGTATTCGAACTCGCAAATTATCTCCAGCCTCCATATCTTGGGTCGAAAGATCGCTGGTATCTGGGCAGAAAATTTGGTGTTACAGGTTATATGGAAGAGAATGTATGGGACTAGGCGAGGTGAGTAAATGACGACACCATCTTAATTACAGACTCCAGGCCTAGTTATAGACTACAGAACAAGGCGTGACTTACTTCGACGATGTAGAATGATCGAGGGTGAAGACTTAAAGCCCCATGGAAATAATGCGCAACTTGGACCGTACAACTTGGTAGTTTGCGATATTATAACAGCAACTAAAGAGGGGAATTCATTGGGCCAAGGGTTTTCTGATGTTTACAAGGATACCCTTTTTTCAGTCCATTCACCTCACATTCCTATTCTGTAGTATTACTTTTGCGCCAGAGCCTAAAATCATCATGATCACCTGGCAATTTAAAGGCCAGCACATCTGCATACCATGTGTTCTTTACAGTCCTCGGATCATGGATGCCCCGAGGTATATTATTTCAGGGCTGCTTCTCGGGTTACTGGAAACGAAGAGGGCCAGTATGAGTGAGTTAGAGATCTTAGGGGTAGATCATCATCCAGATATATCAATGGTGTTGTGACAGAAGAAGTAGCATCTCCGGCACAGGTGCTAAATGATGAGTTCTCTGAGACACACGCTGAGGAGACGGATGATTATACGTTTCCTATTATCTAGCCTCATCGTATCAACTCAAGGAATACAATAGAGATATGGGATCATGACAAGGATACAGTAGTGATATGGGGATGTCTATGAGATACACCAGACGAGATAGAGTCTGCCATTCCCAGTTCCATTGCTATGAAAGCCGACTGTTTGGACGGAAACAGGATTCGAGCGCAACGAGCTATGAAGATCTGGTAGCTTTTACCCCGCAGTTTTGTACAATCAATCAGAAGTATAACGGGATAAAAGTGCATCGAGGGTATATACCAAATTTTCTGGAACTTCATATGCATCAGCTAGCCACAATGAGACTGATTTGGTGTTATATTTCAATCAAATGCAACCGCCTCTAATTTGCCTTTTCTTTTTGTTTCTTCTTCCATTCAACATATGCATGAATCAAAAGTCGAACAAAACAAAACAATATTATATAAATAGACTGTATTTGAGTACTAGTACCTACCTAGGTAGGTAGTCACTACACGGATATGATGTTACCCCACATCAATGACATCATATTGCCAAGCCTCTCGCTTAAATCTCCTCAAAGCTTCGAATAGAGTCTATTGATATTTTCATATAGCTATGTCTCCCACATGAAAACAATCCGGCATGGTGTAGTGGCTAGCATTTCCGCCTCTCATTAAAAGGAGTCATATCCTTCAAACAGGTCGCGGGAGACCGGGGTTCAATTCCCCGTACCGGAATTTCTTTTTTACATTTTTGAACAATATAATTGAAGCGTTGACAGGTTGAGGAGATATCTTTGTTATTTTTGTTTATTATCACTAAAATTTTGCTTCTTGCTCCTAGTCAATACACAGAAGAGAAAACGCAAGTGGTGGCATCGTATCCGTAGACGTAGTAGTCAGATTTAATCTCTCTTATTGGTCAATTTTCAGTACAAATTAGTCATTGTTTTAGTTGCACTTTTAGAACGGGATAAATAAAGAGTATTGAACTCTTCTATTAAACCCTGTCAATGAATGTACTAGGAGCCTTTTCGTTGCTCTATTAAGGGCCACAGATACCATGTTAATGCAGATATCCCAGAAGTTGTGGATATACAAAGTGCCCCAGCTTTGGACGAGAGTAATATGGATATGTACCACGGTGATTATCGAAGACAAACTTAAAACTTATTGACTTCGGCTGCTTTGAGTATGACCCTCGAAAGTAGCTGTAAAGGCGGTTGTCAGAGCGACAAAAAACACATAAATATAACTCCTGAGCTGTTGTTTTATACAACAAACCATGATATAATATACCTCTGATCGCCTGATGAACATACGAGATTTAACCTTTCTCATGATATTCCTTCCCCCAAACGCCAACGCTTCCTGATAACCAATGAGGCAAGAATTTACAAACAGTAAAACGCACTTTTCGTCTCAGGCCAATAGATTCTTTCTCCCCCGACCTGCCCTCGAAGATGTTCCATCATTAGTGTTTTGCCTTGACATCGGCGTTCCCCCAACTTCACTGCCGCCCCTGGAGCTTTGTTTTGACATTGGTTCTCCGCCTAGCTCTTCTCGTAAATTACTTAGCATCGAGCCTTTATTGTCACTTCTAACGTAATATGTTTGAGCTCTTCTCGGTGTGCTAACTGCTTCGAGGAGACTTTTCCCACCATTTTCCAAGTCAAGATTTCTGCCAAAGCCCCGCTCATCGTTGTATGTACGGCCCCTTCTAATAATTTCTAACTCAGCATTGATCTCATCAGGCGCCAATCCTTGCGGCTGATTGGCAGCGTCTCCTTTAACATATCCTTTTTGCATATTCGAGGCGAGAAGTGGCGGTAATTTGGGAATTTGCTTCGTAATCGCAGCCATATTACCAGGGTATGATAAATCATTAAGAATATCAATTCCTGTGCCTGTATTGAAGTTGGCAAGACGTGTGCTCCTAGTGGCGTGCGCCGATGCTTGGCGTTCCATTGGAGGTGCGGATGGAGGAGAATCTGGACCATCGTTCTCAACATCCCCAGATGTTGCGTTCATCTTATCAGTGTCGGAACTGGAATCAGATCTGACATTTTGAGGACTGTTATTGTCATCTTCATATGGTGCATGTCGAACCATGTATGTGTACGCTGCTTGAGCTGCCTGGTTGTATGTCATTGCGAGCTCCTTATCCGTAAAGAGCTTATCAATGCTGTACAATGATGCATCGACTTGCGCAGATGTATTGGTATTTCGCTCAGAAAACCATATCGGAGTACTACCGCCGTTGTCCATGCGTTGTCGCGAGGGAGCTGGAGATTCGTCGCCATCGATACCCTTTCTCTTGCGCTTAGAACCATCGAAAATGTTAGGTAATTCTTCAGCTTCTCGGCGGTGCCTTGTAGCTCTTTTGGAATGCATCCCGCCAGGGCTAGAGGGATTGGCGAGGCCGAACTGGCTTGGGTGGAGAAGTAAAGCATTGCTCTCTCCGATCTCAATTGTCTCTTTATCTTTCGATAGACGGGCTTTCTTGCTAATGACGCTATTGATCAAACGATCTCTCAAAGTTGTCATTAAAGCTTTGTATTCTAGGTCTGCGAGTCGCATTCGGTAGGCGTGGCTGGATTCGATTTCATTTGCTCTGACCTCATAATCTCTCTGTAAGAATCGAATTAGCTTTATCCCTTCCTTATAGAAAAGTACACTCTAAATGACAATATTCAGCTTACCATGTGTGTAGTCAATGCGACGTCTCTCTCCTCCATGGCATTATTGATTTCTCGTGCAAAGGATTCATACTCTTTTCCGGCAGCAGATGGATGATGGCCAGCAATTGCCTTGACTTTCTTGATACCATCTGCAACCAATGGCCCAACCTCATTACCATCTGGAAGGGGGAATTTGCCGTGGACGTCAGCTTCCTGGATGAGGTTCATATCGATTTGTAACCCTTGGAGTTGATCGCGGTAATAGTGATCTCGATTTGAAGCAAAGCCAATAGTCATTTCTGCAAGTCTTTCTTGCAGCATAGAGCGACGTTTGTCTCTTTTGGATAATTGATGTGGAGGAGGAGAGGCGGATCGTTGTCTTTCAGCTTTGTTACCGAATGTCGTCGGAGACATTTGAGGAGAAGGACTCATTGCCATAGCTTGCGAGAAGAATTCTCGAATCAACGTTGGAGCGAAGATATATTAAGAGTGGATGAATAGTGAGGAGTGATTACTCTGAGCCCAGGGAGTTTCTGTGAGTGGTATGGTTTGTGGGTTTTAGAGATAATGAGGAAAGAGATAATATTGTATGATAAAAATAACTAAGGTTTTTGAAGATTTAGTCTTAAAGATATTGGCAGGAGATTGTCCCAGCATGAAGATTAATGAACCATGAACATGGATGTATGTATGTATACTGATATACCGTCGTTAGACTATTTGATCTTCAGGAAAGTTCTTTTATGGATAGAAAATGTATGATAAGAAGAGTGGTAGAACGAACTTCACTGTTCATTCTCAAAGCAACAACATCAGTAGGTAGAAATGAAAATGGTTCCAATCCAATTATTACTGAGAGGCTGCGCATGATGATAATGATCCCTCCATGAGAAGTCGGAGAGCAATGTCACTTTCGCCGACGCTAAGCTATGTACGACTTAGCGCATGATAGATTAGCGAACATTGAAGCTCTTCTATCTACGGAGTATTACCTAGGTACCTTCCTCTAGCACGAATACGTAACGAGCTACCTATGTATCTGCTTCGCTACTCCTTTTCAGCCTCTTCTACCTCTTCAAACCTCTTCAACCTCATCGGCCTACGAAGGGCTTTCATTGTCTTGATTTAAGTGAACCATTGAATCTCTTTGAAGGCTATGCTTTTGCTCACTTCGCTCATGTCCTGTCGTTCCCCTGTCCTGAACCTACAAGACTTCATTATTATCGAAGACATAGCACAACATAACAATGTTCACCATAGTTTGAATCTAACCTCTTAACACATAAACTAGCCCTATCCGTTGAGATTCGATCATCTTCATGGAAATGCCAACGCTGTACTAGGTACGTTGTAATATGGCTGTGGGATACGATTGCGAGATACCTAGGTATGATTGCGGGGATTTATAACTTTATATAACAACTTTATATAATAGATAAAGTACATACATATGGTGCATCCATTGAGTTTTTATCTATTATACAAAGTTTCCAAACCCCGCGATTACCTAGGTACCTAGGTATATTTTGCCTTTAAGCATCTTATACGTATCTATCCTATATCTTATATATTATATGACGTTACAAGACCTCGCAAATCCGGGGCATACCCAGGCTGTTGAGCATACTATATATATTTTATATATTATACGAAGTTGCGAGATTCTATAGTATGCAACTCTACACAATGCCAATTGATATGCAATATGCGATATGCGATATTTAGGAATTTGTATATTATACAAACCGGGAACTACCAAGTCAAACTCCGCAATTTTGACTCTGTATAGGGCCACTGCACATGTTGTTGCAAATTGGGCTACAGTCTGATAGCTCCAACACTTGGAATTTACTGATGTCTCACGCTTTGTTTTCAACAGTTTACAGAAATCCATAATAGTAATGGCTATGCAGTCTAGATCTTCCCCCTCCAAAGATGCATTGATTGCCCAGGTGAGCATGATATGGCGGGGTCAAAAGAGGAGGAAATTCAAGGAAGCGACCTGCAGGTCATCATAAAATCCCGCTCTTTTGCCTTTTCTTCGGACTTTCCAAGTTTATCTCGACTGCAAGTTCTGGTACTACAGTATAGCGTTTTCCAATCTCGAATAATTCCTGGGGAAGTATCCCAGTACTCTCTCACGTGCTACTCCTTAAGATAAGAGTGAAACTTGGAGATCCTTGCTACATCATCAAAGGTTATGTCCGAAAGTACGAACTCCACCATCTGTTGTAACTTGTCTCATGATATGGTTGAAAGCTAGATGCCAGTTTGAATGTTATGCCAAGCAAATCCTTTACGGTACTACACACTTGGTCGTCGATATTATTGACAACCCACGAAATTAGCCAACTCTGCAGTTCTGTGAATCCTCAATTGACGGATTCATGAATGGATTGAAAGAGCTTCTAATTCTTCTTGAAATGTGATTAAGCAGTTGAAACATGAAACTTGCAACTTGCACGCACCACTGCGGTCAGATCTCTACACCACTCACATTTCAGATCTATGTCTTACGTCAAAAATACTTCAAATGAACTTCAAACGAAGTTCAAATGAACATCTCGAAGCTTCATGGCATACTCGCAGGCCATGTCCATGGTCCATAGGAGATCTTATTAAGGTTTGCAAGGCCAATGGCTTGATATAATAATACAGTGAGTGTGCACAGCCCTCGTACTTCAATGTCGCATAAAGGAGATCATATTAGAGTTTAATGTCACGAGATAATTGTGGCTCTGCAGGCGCCACAAAATCTCTAATTTATGATTCGCCTTGGCCAGATAGGGCCAGGTTCACGAAGCTTCTCAAACTTTTGTATCAAGTACTGTATGACATGCGTCCGAAACTTCCACGGAAACATGAGTCGAGCTTAGTCCTGGGTTTCAACGCCAAGGAAAGTATATCTTCAATCTTGCATGCCATACCCATCTACCATTTCACATACTGGGCTGAAGCCCGGTGGATAAGTCCATGTAGCTAATTTATGTTACGGGGTTATCGGTCTGGGTATAGAGATTCCTTCAAAGATTGCATTGTTCCAAGTGTATCGCAATTGATGGCTGTGAGGAATGGCCAAGAGAAGCAACATCAGTTCAGTATGGAAGAAACTTCTATATAAGTGGTAGAGCTCCTCCTGCACTACACCATCTCATCATTCAATCACACATTCTTTTACAGTTTCGCCATCACATCCATCGATCAGTTCATTCACTCATTCACTCATTCACCTCACTCGCTCATTCATTCATTTATTTATTTATTCATTCATTTACTCATTTTTTCATCATGGTTCGTTTACTTGTTGCCGCTACTCTTTTATCAGCCGTGATGGCTTGCCCCGATCATGATCTCTCCGAGGGTTCGCTTATGAAAAGAGCGGGTGGTACTGATTGGGCATACGACGCTTCCTATGATTGGGGGAAGATTAGTGATGGTAAGCCTTTCTTTTCTACTTCAATCGAGTTGCATGCTATCCTATTCTAGAGTCTCATCTACCATCACATTTCTAACATTTTATTTCCAGCCTACACCCTTTGCCAGACTGGTGCTCAACAATCCCCTATTCAACTCACTACTGCCAATGGCTTCGCTAAAACCCACAAACCAACCTTCAACTACCCCGATTCCATCAGTGGTAGTCTGTACAACTGGGGCTACGGTCCGGCATTTGTTCCCGCCGGCACAGATCTCACCAAGAACCCTTCCATGACATTCGATGGTGAGACCGTATACCTCAAAGGCTTGCACATACACTCACCTGGCGAGCACTCCGTCGACGGTGATCGCACTAAATCCGAGCTCCATCTCGTTCATGCTACCGCCGCTGGTGAAGAACGAGCCGTCGTTGGTATCTTGATTGACCCTGTCGCCTATGGTTCCAATGCTCCCAACTCCTCCTTCTTCGAGTCATTCCAGCTATCCAAAGTTCCCTCCTTCAAGGACACAACCACTAAAATCTCTTCAACTTTGAATATCAAGCAAGCACTTACAGAAGCCAAGTCCCTCGATACCTACTGGACTTATGAGGGAAGTCTCACTTCTCCACCTTGTACTGAAGGTCTTCGATGGTTTGTTAGCAACCCTAAGTTGTTGGTGGGTACTGCCCAAATGCAGGAGTTATTGAAGGTCAGCGCTTTCAGCACGCGAGAGGAGCAGGAGGTTTGGGGACAGAAGGTCAATGTTTAGATGCGCGGTGGGGTTTGTTACTACGAGATATGAATGGTTGGGAGTTTGGATGAAAGTGTGGGTCTGGGGGATTGGTGCTTGAGGAGTGAGGAATAGAACAGGTCGGAACGGATGATGCTTTATATGATGGGCGAGGCTTTATTGGTTAATGGGACGGGCTCAGAAAGGCCGGAATATTCAATTCTGAGGATGACCAAAGGCGGCGGTCATCCAATGTGGTGGCCTTTTGATTTTGCTTTTATGTTTTTGCTCATCAGAGTTCGCATTTTAGATATTACATGTAGAAAATATAGAGTAGAAAATCAGTACAATCTGAGCCTTTTCCATTTACATCGCCGTATCTCAATCAAAAACTTCACATGTATACAGGAAGAATGCGTTTTACACTTCAGGTGAACAAATCACCCAAGAAAACCCATTTATTATCTCCAAAAGTCAAAACAGAGCAAACAAGGGCAGATTCAAAGTTCTCGGTTCTTGAGAATTATATCAAACCTTAAATTTATACCATTACCTCCCTGACATACCCCTTCTAGCGAAATGTTAAATATTGGGTCGACCCATATAAATCCCACGACTAATTTATCACTGGCGACGACGACTTTTGGTACGACCGTAGTCAGATTTAAAAACCCAACAACTTATCATATATCATGTCAAATATATTATTAAAAGGCCAGATCCTGGCCTGTGCAGATCAATCCAATCCAATCAATCAGATGTAAGGGTAGCGAATCTCAGCCAACCGACCTGTCAATTAACATTTTTGCTTGGAGAGGGGGGCATGGGAGCAGAGGAGAGCAGAGCAGAGCAAAGCAACGCAAAGTAAAGCAAGTCCTTATTTCATACTTCTCCCACGCACCCAAGAAATCAAGAAGAGGGGGAAGTGGACTTTCTGTCCGCTTGGGTGGCCAATATAAGGCTACGTGCGGAAATGCCAATTGCAAATACATATGTACTGTAGCACTATCCAAGCCGGGGCTGCTCATGCCAAATGTGTAAGCGGCCAGGGTAGGCTGGATGCGGTAATTATAAGGTCCTAGGTTACAAGCCCTACGACGTACCTACTGTACGGAGTACCATAGACCCAAATGTGCAGAAACGACGCAGGGCAAAGCGAAGCAATTGTAAAGAAACGACCCAATGACACGACACTCCCAATTAGAATGAGAAGTCCCATCATCAGGATGAGAAATTTCGACTGTTTCTGATACAGGAAACACGCCATCCATCGCGTGAGACTGGCGCTAATAATAGATTCATATCATCACCCATATATTACCCATGCGGAATACGAGATTCATCCGATATTAATCGCGAAGTATACTTCACTGTACCTACCCTACTCCTGTAGGGATGCTTCATTATCTCCAAGTTGAATGTGTCAATTTCTGATTGAAATACAGTGTGTGTCTTACAGGAAATTTCCAATAGCACCATTTTAAGTTTGACGATCAGATAGCCTTTTAAGCTTCAATTTTGATGTAGAATTTGAAAGGGTGTTCCTTTTCTGGTGTGGGGAGACTTCATGACACGTTCGTTTACACTTCCAAGTAATTATGCAAGAAGAATTAAAACTATTTCACTCAAATTACCTTTCAAGAACTTCCACATGATGCTCCAAACAGGAATTCGAAAAGACATCATTTATCTTAATGTTTCGCAAACTTTGAAAAGATCTACCACTTGTAATAGCAAGAACCGATCGACTCTAGAAACATTACCATTCCTCGATCGAGGTCGCCCGTATAACGCCGTGATATCTCTCCCTTGTAACGCCTTACCATCTCCTGGGTATTTGCTCACCAACTGATCTTATCATGATATTCCTCGCTCGGTTTTCCACAACGCCAGCCAACCCGAAAATAAGGCCAGCAAAGTAGCAAAAGCAAATCTAGAACACCAATTTGTTTTTCCTTTCCCAACGCCTTCGCATTCATACTGTGTCCCCTATCAATCCCGTAAGCGCCAACCAAGCTTTCTTACTCCTTGGAATGCATAACATCTACACCCATTCGACCGCTGTTCGAACTGGCTAATCAAAACCGACCAGATGCCGGTGTTGCTGCAAAGTCTTGGAAGTCCTTAGGTACCTCCCATCCGTGCATATTACAGGCCCTGATGAAAGCTGCCATGGCCTCATGAGTTCCATACTCACCTTGTTGTTGTTTACCTCTGCTTTCCAGACGTGCAGGCTTCGGTTCGGTGCTCATAATTGCAAGACGAACTTGCAAGAGAACTGACTCAATCGAGGAGACAGCGCTCCAGCCCGAATTCGTCAGCAGCTCCATACACAAAGCTCCACCCGCTGTTACGTGACCGCCGCCACCAGACATGAAAGGCAAAAATCTTGGCTTGATAACGCGGACGAATGGTGGGCTGTGAGGATAGTCTTTTCCGAAGCGAATTTCAATAACAACGCTTTTTTGACCCGACTCCTTCAGGTCTTTTGCTAATGGCAGAGTGGGATCAAAAGAATGTAGCTCCACAATCCACTGATAGAGATTGGCAACCAGACTATAATCGATATACCATCCTAGTTCGTGGAGAGGTGTAGACTCTTGTACCTTGAGGATCGCTTTCAATTCTCTGTTAAGACGCATAGATGCAGATGAGGTAGCATAGGCTGGAGACTCTAGTATTGGAAGGCTAGCTTGATCAAGCAATCCGGGGACGAAATCAGTCTTTGAAACTTCTGGTTCCGTCAAACGTGAATGTCTGGTGCAATTCGTTAGCAAACATGCTACCTCTCAAGTAGTCTATGGAAGAGAAACTTAAGAGACCATTCGCACATGCAACAGACAAATTCACAAGATATACAATGAGAGTTGATTTGCTTACAATATTTCGACATTGCCTTCATCTTCGGATAGCAGAAAATTTGTATCTTCGACATCTTCTTCTTCGCTCACAAAGACAGTGCCATTCATGAGGGAAGATAAGCCTTTGTGTTTCTTGTTCTGGGAGGTGTCCTCAACGCCACCGGTGCGAAATGCTCTTGATACTGAAGCGGCGCAGTAGGGGACTCCGATTGGATTTTTATTTATAGATTTTGCTGTGAATTTGGGATCCTGCTCGATGGTGGCTACAGACTTAGTGGCACTATCAAAACATACATTAGCGTATTAAGCATGAATAGCTTTCAGATACCTCTACAGGAAAATCCTCCAGGCTTCAAGCATACCTAAGGTTTGGATTGGTGTCTGGAGCTGCACCTGTTCCTTGGTCAACTTGGACAAGTAAGTATCGGCATTGGATCCAATCGATATGCTGGACCACTATATATGGACTCGAGCTAACAAACTGTCCAGGGCAATTGATGATTTCATTGATGCTCATCACAGCTGAAACATTGAGTTGTGATCCAGGCCAGCAACTCTAATGTAACGTTAGATCATATATTGATAGAGAATGGTTTGAGGCTTACCATTATGTTGCGTCCGCTACTGTATGAAAACGATATGCTTTGATCTTGTGCATGGTAAACACCATGCCCATAGGCTCGCCCGTTCAAAGTTTCTTTGAAATCCAATCCATGCCTAATGATACTATGCCAGTTTTGTAGTGCACTTCCGTGGAAAGCAAACATAGTAGGATACTTTGAATTCAAAGTTGTCTGCTGTGCTTTAAGGGCATTCAAGAAACGTAGCTCCTTGTCTGGTGATCCCTGTGCAAATCTAAATTGAACCCAATTTTCCCCAATCTGAGAAACCTTTTGTTCAGGTCTGATTTTTGACAGGATATCACTTTGACCAGGACATTTATCGACTTGAACAAGGCACGAGCGATTAGAGGCTATGACCCATCGAAGTAGCCCTAAAGCTGCTGGAGATATACGCTCTGTCCATTTACGAAGGTTCGGTTCTTCCGTCAGACTTTGGCGGTCAATATACTCCCTCAAATCCTTGATAGATGGTAAAGTATCCAGCAGCATTGTTATAGTGCTGCACTTTTCCGTGGAAGACATTTCATCGAAGTTGTAATTGTAAATGGTTAACTGGGCGTCGCATGTGTTACCTGGTATGGTGTCGACAGATGGCTTTTTAATGGGAGCTGGCATTTGGTATGGATTTGTTTGGATGCTCTGCCTAATTGGCATCGAAAGTTTTACAATCGGCCATGAAGATGTATCTTCCACTCTAGAGTGGTATACCTGAGTTATGAAATCTCCAGGTCCGCACCCCACCAAGACACGGACCCAATCTCCTTTGTGAACAAGAACATCACCTTTCTCGAATGTCACTTCTTGAGCTTGCATATCATACTTGACATCAAATACCCTACCTTGTAGGTTATTCGAACTTGGCTGGGAAACAGTGACTGGTATGGAGCCATCTGTAGTGGCCGAGGAGATGGTAGGATGTATGATGTGCCCAGCTGGAGCGATGACAGGGGGGACAGAAAGACTCATGCCTGTCGGGTACTCACGAATCCGCTGGCCCTATCAGAATTTAGCTGTAACTCAATGAATTTGAATGCAAGCAGACTTACCCAAGCGCTAGTATAACAAAAATTTAGGAGAAGATCTACAACGTACGGCTGGGTCTGAATTTCCTATACGTGGTCAGTATTTTATCTGGAAACTTGTAGCAAAATTTCACCTACATGTTCAACACTAGGTCCGAACCCCAAGGACATGTATTGATATAAGCAAAGCGGCTTATCACAGACATAAGGTTTTAGTGCTTCAAACTCTCCCATAATTTTGTCATGACAAACGAGACAGAATTCTGTGCAGCGAACTAGATACATCAATGCAAATTGTCCCGCAAGAAGTGGAAAGGAAATGCTACCACCGTTGTTAAGAACTAAGTGATCGTTGGTTGGAATTTGTGAAGAGTGGCTTGTAGCTCCTATGTTTGTGTTTGAGTGACGCTTGTTGGAAAACAAATCTGCATTCTCTTCAAGTGGTCGTCCTTGGCGCTCATCAAAACACTCCTTTGCATCTTCCCACCCAAAGCCAGTTGCGTTGCGGACTTTCAGGATCGATGTCATCTTCGTGTTAATGAATTCATTGAGAGAGCTACTAATGAAGATATTGGAGAACCCCCTGCTCTGGCTCTGTTCGTCCTCCTGATGTGTTGAATTGTCATTGTCGAAATGGTTGGCACCAGCTTTGTTGACGTCCGAAAACGCAGAAAAAGCCGCTGCTGCCGATGGCTTGTAACTATTACCAACGCCGATACGGAAATCAATTCCAGTATGCTTTGCAGGCTCGTCAATTACTGCTTCGTAGGGTTTGTATCCTTCGGAGTAGCGTATAAGCAGCGTCACGTATTGATCTGATTCTATATCCCAAGCTTGAATTGCCTCCTGGGATAGACCTAGCTTGGTAACTTGAATAGATATGCTGAGAATACTGCTCTGAGAATCAGCTCTCATGCCACTCAAGATTCCAATCCGAAAACCGGCCATTCTGACAGCACGCACGTCGGCCCGAATACGTCTATTCATTTCTGCAGCAGCCTTTGGTGTGAGCTTGATAATCGACTTTGATACCGTGTCTCCATTAGAATAGGCCATGTGATCATCTGGGAAGTCTTCTTCGTATTCATCAGAGAAGCCAGAGTCATCTCCACTCTCCTCCTCGCCCGCGTCGTCTTCCACTTCATCACCCTCATCCGTATCCTCATCATCTAGACTGATAGGAACTTCTCGTGAGCCTGCCGAAAGAGCCTTTTGTAGCTTTTGTGAAATGCTGGTAATCAAATCTGCTACTAGTACGCCGGTTGGAGAGGGTGTTAGTTGGTTCAGGGCTTCGATGGCAACTTTGGGAGCCCCATCAGACTTGGTGAAGACCATGAAGCTGTTTTCACCAGGGTAGCCAGAGACATCTAGGAAAGTTAGCATGACTGAAGATAGCCTTTCATTGCCTGCCCAACATTGGTATTTCATATCAAGGAACGCATTGCAGAAGTGAGTATATACAGCATCAAAGCCCACCGAATAGAAATACCTAATGACAGATTGCCAGGAATATAGAAGAACGTACCTAGTGCCAAGAGTCCAACTTCGATAGGTTCTGTAGAACCATGCAAGAAGCAGAAGTTTACATCACCATCATCATCTCCTCTCCCGATTGACACAACATTAGGAATTTCTTTTTTGGACGCGGCTGCAATATCCGCTAGAAAGTGTTTGCGAGTCATTGCACAAGGTAGATATTGTGTAGTATGGTCGGGTTTGAATTTACGAGGACAATAAAAGGCTGATTGAAGTTTTGATATTGGGGAGATGAACGAAAATCTTGTGGGAGATTATTGCGGGAAGAATTTGTGAATTAAGACGTCCATACATAGAAAGGAGCCTGAATGTCGAGAAGTAGTAAGTAACTGCTAGGTAACAGTCGTGGTGTTATGACTTGCTATCACCTTGGAAGATATCCTTATAATTAAGAACTGATTCCGACTTTACTGTGAAGTCTTTGGGTTGGTTATTGAAGAGAGAAAAAGAGGGGATATGAAAGAAGGGTTATGGTGAAAGGTAAGATGTAATTGTAGGTAGCTGGAGCTACTTGGAAATATCATAAGAAGTTTTTTGGGAAATCCCGAGGTTTGGTGTAGGTAGATGGGTAGATGGGTAGATGGGTAGATACAAAATATGTACTAGGTAGATCGATAGGTAGGTAGGTAGATTTACTACAACCGACCACCTCATCTCATCGGTAGCCTTGTTTGTATTCCAAGTTTGTGCGGTTATGGTTATGTAACTACCTGCCAGCTTGTTGTTCTAGATAAAGTAAAGTCGTTGGTTGGAGAAGGTAATCGTCATTGGTTGATATTTTGAGATGGTCTGTTTGCCTGGTGGAAGATACTGGAGAGAGAGAGGGACAGATCTAGATCTCGAGAGAAACAGAGAGAAAGAAAGAGTTATTATTGGTTGGATATGGCTACAGCTGCACAGGTGAGATGTTGCTTCAAGAAGGGATTTGAGTGAATGGCATATATAATTAATACATACCTACCTGCTCCAGCTCTCTATATGTGCTCTTCTCGTAACGCCCACGGACTTATTAGGCTATCAGATATCAAATTCTGGAGTTCAATTAATAAATACCAGCAGGTAGGTACTAGGTATACGGTAGGTAGGTAGGGAGATATGACAAGTGAATTCCAGTCAAATACAGTAGGTATGCACTAGGTATACCTAGATACCTATACTACAAGGACTAGGTAGGTCGTAAGTAATAAGATAAGTCGAAGTGACGTGCAGTTTGAAATGAAGTATTTGGTAATGGAATCTGAATGAAGTGAAGTTATACATACAGTTGTTCCGTGGCGCTTCCTTATAATTTGACTACCTAGGTACCTAGATAGCACTAGGTATACACCTACTACAACTACCGCAACTACCGCAACTACTACTCTACTAGATACCTATCTAACTGATGCATTATATACCTACCCATCTATTGTATAGGTATACGCTTATTATACAACCAGGACTACTCAAGATTGAAAATGATGCTGTGTACCTAACCAATCCCTGTATAGGTACCTACTCTAGTCCCGACTGTAAAAGCACCTACCACTAATGATTGGAGCCGATCACCGGGTGCACCTGCCATCTGCTGGACAGTGCCCCTATCCTCCAGCCACCAATCACCCCTACCCCCGCCATCAATCAATCAGATTTGGTGCTTTGTTATTATTGCCTTGACTTGCGAGCGTTTTGCAGCCACACCATATTAGTCATCCATTCAAGACAGTATGACACGTTAGGATCTAGTGGGTGAATAATAGATCATCGTTCCAGCAAGGTGCCCAGATTGATTTCTATCGATGCAGTGCTAGATAGAAAACAACAACAATAACAATCTTCCTTCATTATAATACTTAATACCTAATACCCAATACCCGCCAATCTATTGGAGATAGAAAAATCAATTATTTTGAGAATGGCTTGGGATTCAAAATCGACTCAACTTTTACAAAATAATGTCTCAAGACCCAAACAAACTCAAACGACATCTCAATCTCAAAGTGTCGCCGAGACCGTACTGGAACCAAACATACAGGCGAAATCTACTCACGTTGCAGATCCTGCACTTCAACCCTTTTTAGATCCATCTTTTGACCCTGCGGATTATCTCAATTCAACTTTGCCACCTCTACAGTCTTCAAGTATATCGTCATCTTCAAGAAACAGCGTACCTTTGGCAGAACTATCCGCACAGACGCAAACTCTTCTCTCTCATCTCAGCGCCCACACCACCAGACTTACGACTACTCTTACACAGCTCACAGATGAAATATTGCGAAGTGGCAGCCGGTTGGCATATGAAGTGGAGGTACTGCGCGGAGAGACATTGGGGTTATCAGAAGCGTTGACTGAGGGACTACATGATGATGTTGAAAAATTTGTCCCTGGAGGACTCGAGAATGACCTGACCAGAAAAGCATCGAGATCTGGAGACCTGCATGGTACCTCTAGGGCGCGATCTACTACCCTCACGATACCGAAAACACCCACCACAGAAGATACGAACAGTAACAAAATCATCGATCCCCCTTACATAACACAATTGCGAACTCTCACACTCGTGCGTTCACGATTAGATACTGTTATAAAGACTTTTGGGGATGCAATGGCATGGACCATTCCACCGTCAGAAGTATCAGTCACTTCTTCTTTTCTCTCCGTTTCTGCCCCAGAACCAGGGTCAGAGGCACATAGCACGGAAGAGAGGGGGCAACAAGTTTCCAAGAAGATACGCGATGAAATTGCCGATTTGTTAATTGGAAACGATCCAATTGATGGGGTTGAAGCTGCAGCTAAAAGAGTAGAAGAGCTGAAGGAACTTGCGCTAGTATGGAAAGGCACAGCAGAAGAAAGGGCAAGGAGTAAATTTGTCGAGAGTCTTGCAAAGATGGTTGAAGACAGACATCGAGATCTGCTCAAAGATGCTGAGCAGGACGGCCAATTAAGCCAAAGAGTGGGCACTTTACACGACCAAGAAAGTTCGGTTTCCAGTATTGGTGAGAGCAGGGCGCAAAGTGGATATGGATTATTCAATCAATTACAACGATTGAGAGGCTCTTGATAGAGTAGTTTCCATACTCAAATAGTTGCTTATTCTCCATTCTCCATTCTTCCTAAAACAAGTCATCGATATTGGATGTTCACTCTAAGCAGTCAATAGAGTAAGCTATTTGAATTCTGTTTCGACTTTGAATTTACTGGTTTTAGATAGGTATGGAGATGCTTTGAATGAATTTTCGACCCGTTTGAAAGATTGAAATCATTTGGAACATTTAGACCATATCATTTGGGACTTTCAGACGATTTGAAATAATGAATCATATTTGGAACATTGAGACCGATTTGAACATTGGAATATTGAATTCAATCAAAGCATGGAAATCTTTTAGCACAACAAATAGAAACCTTTGTTGCGAGGAACAGAAGTACCATATTCAGATGCAGGTAGTTGCTTTTCAGAGGCATTTCTCGACCCCTTGCTTGATGCCATTCCAGTTTTAATTAAACATGTCTACCTCTGCATTGATATTCATCTCTTCATCACAGTTATTCTCTGCGTTATATCACTGTTCTTCGACATTCCATGTTATTCAAGGAGAAAATAAGTTCGCAGTATAAGCAGAATTATGAGAAGCTTCATGGCTTTTTTATTAAGAGAATTAAGACGTCCTAGCCGTATTCGTAGTCGTATCCTAACATCACTCATTACAATAGCTTCTGTGTTGTTTGTTTTCCTTGGTAGACGACATGTGGTGAGTACATTTCATCATGTCTAAGTCAAGCCTAAATCAACCTAGAAATTTGAACAATGAAACGACAGATTTTCAAGCAATTCAGCTGCTAATATCTATCTTTTTAGTATGAAATCCACCGAACGGCTGCAAGTTTAGGCCACTACGTTCCTAGTAAACTATCGGGGACATTCGCACCTCACCATGCTGTTGATGATGGCAGATGGGATGATACTATCTCAAGCAACGATCCCAACACCAACGTTGTGAGACCAATATTTCATCTGATAATACCGGCAAGAAGGCGGTCTATCAATCTCTGCAGATCTCTTCTCTCAGCTGCAATCCTCAACTATACACCTCCCACTCTAATTGGGTTTGAACTTGAGGGGAAGGGAGAACAAGAAGCCACCTCACCACCTCACCATCTCAATACATACAATATACCCTGGATTTTCTAAGCGGCAAAGATGTACATGATGATGATATAGTATTAATACTAGATGAAGATACCTGGCTTCAACTCCCTGCTGAAACAGTGATTGGAAGATTACTAACCAATCTACGGGATGCCAGCGCCACACTCCTCAAACAATACGGGCGTATGGATACAGATACAGTTATGAGTAACAAAACCACATCAATCCACTTCCGCCCTCAAAAATAGACACAAAAAGTCCTTTTCGCAGCCCGCAAACAATGCATCACAGGCAGCCCCCCTGTAGATCCAACTTGCTACGCAAATATCATACCGCCGTCGGATCTCCCGAAAAGGATTTATGGGAAGGAGACGGATAGACATAGGGGGGGGGGGGGGAGGCCTTTTTGGGGATGGAGGGTAAGGAGACTGTGGGGTTGGTAATAGGCTTTTAAAGGGGAGGGCGGAATGGAGAGAAGAACAGGGAAAGTGATGATTAGCACAGATGCGAATGGCATGACAATGAAGGGTGAATTAGGCATGATACTTATGGCGACTGGTAGAGAGAAATACAGGTGAAAGTTTGTCGAGATGAAATTGTTTAGATTATTTGGATAGGAAATGAGCAATGGAGCGAGTTTAGAAAGACTTCATTGATGGGGTGGTTGATAAGAGTCAGTGTCAAGGTGCCCAAATAGGCTGGACTAGCAGACCAATTCGTATCAAAGCTTTCAATCAGAAATATTGGATCTCAAGAATGGCTTGATCATCTGAAAGGATTTATTGTTCAAATGATTCCAAATTCAAAACCCAACAAAAATGAAAAAAAAAAAAACCTCTGTTTCTTGACTGCGGTCCGAACTATTGGTCACTGACCAGCAACCACCTCGACTTGAAGATTGAGAGGAGGAAAGCGTTATGATTGAGCTTGCGCTTCCCAGGATCATCTAGAATATCCATTGTAAGATCTATATACACATAAATGTGCACCCCGCTCACTACCAATCTCAGACTCATAAACTACTACAATTGTTATTCTCCCCAAATACATACAACCAACTGGTTAATCTCCTCGCCCTTTGCCGTACCATCTAACATTTCATACGGAACCATAAATCCCTGTTCCTTAACCAAATAACTTGCGAGGTTAAGCTGGTGCTCATAATTTACTGTTGGGAGGGAGAAGAGTTCAGGGTGCAGAGTTTGTAGTTGGGAGATCGTCGCTGTGAGTGTGGAGCGTTCGTCGGGGGCGCCGTGAAAGGTGGTGGTGGGATCCCAGTTTTCGGGGATGGGCTCAAAAATACTGAGAGAGGGGAGTATGGGGTTAGCTGGGCTTGGAGAGGGAAGGGAATGGGAAGGAGAAGGGAGGAGAAGCGTACGAGGCTACATCTTGAATCCATCGCCCTAGTTTTGGATGTATGGCTGATGCAGTCTCTTGATCTTGTCGTTTGAGCATCATGATATAAACCCAGAGTGTCCAGTATGTATAGGCCCAGTCTTCTAATAAAACAGACCAATCTAGTGGAAGTTCTTCTTCTTGATCTTCGGCTATGAGACGGTGGATGGTGGTGGATAAAGAAGGGAAATATTGGGTGAAAAGTGAGTAGGCTTGCTCAAGAGAAATTATTTTTGGAATTCCGGTCAAGCAAGGCGACGATTCTCGGGAAGATTGGTTTAGAATTTGCGTAGTTAAATTGTTTAGAGGTTGGAGTGCGGATTTCAACGTAGTAAGCTGTGAGATGCGGTAAATTACTGCGAGGGATTGGTTGGCATTCTGGGGAATGCTGAGACACAGTTAGTTCCACCACATATGAGATGAGGATATAGAAAACTTACCTTAGACTCGCAGTTTGTTCAATCCTTGAAATTTCATACGAAAGCTTAGATTGAATAATGAAGACTGCCTGGAGTAGAACTCTACATAAGGGGCTTTGGAATGGCTGTGCAAGCTTTTCCGGGCATAGACTTGAAAACTTTAACATGTATGAGCGCTCGCGTTCATTTGCTACCATGCAGCAAACCAAATCTACAAGACCTTCTTCAAAAGATTGAAATTCTGGAATTCGAGGATCTTGTGACCCCTTTGCAGATAGCGGTTGTACAGCAAACATAAATTCCTCCTCATGCAGTTTAGGATTTGGGCGATTGTAACAATTTTGACTTCTGCGCATTTTTATGGCACCGGGACCTGGAGTAAGTTTAAGATTGACAATGTCTCTATTCACAAAATCGTTTGGTGGAAGGATGAAACCGTAGCCAAGTAGCAATTCGCTATTTGACTTGTTGCCATAGTAATTGTAAATTTGGTCTCCCTGAGAGACACCGGCAGAATGAACTAAACAGAATGAATTGGAGACGATGTCTTTTCTCCATTCTACCTGATTGATACCATTATGATTACCTATATCAACAAGTGGATATAAGACCGAAAATCTATCATTGCCAATGTGATCTAGATTAAGGATCGTATCAGGGGAGCTCTCATCCAGTGCCTCGGGACAAATTGTCAAGGATGGTCGGAAACTTCGACTATCAAATATGGTAGCAGCCCATTGGTACAAGGCATAACTGTATTCTTTATGGTTTGGTAGTTCCCTCAGAAGCACCACTCCTTTTTTCCACTGATCTCTCCACATCTGCTCCCGTTTCCCAAGTGGTGGTTCTGCATTTGTTCCGGCGAGGAACCTCTGATCTGCTTCGGGCCACAATATAGGAACCCCAAGGCTTTCAAGATCATTTGGCTGAGGGAGTAATTTGATATACTCCCACCATAGAGATTGTTCGCCCTTCAGATATTGCTGCACAAGGAAGAAGTGACCGATGATATTTGGATCATCTTGTTTTAGTGTCTCCAAGAACTCCGCTGGAAACAATTCAGTGGATGGAAATTGGGAATAAATTCCAATAGCATTCAGATATGATAGAGAAATTTTGTATGAACATCGTGCAATACTTGTTTGAGGAGGTATCGCCTGTTGGGCTCTGAATGATAATCCTGTTATAGCATCTTTATATACTTCCACATTGGGATGAAGATATGCTCCAGATGTTGTAGCCCATTCAACCAGATTCCGGATCTCTTCTGTCATTTTATTCAACTTTAGCTTTCGCCCAGCATGATAATAAAAATTGAGAAATTTAGCAGCGAAAAAGGTCTGTAAATCTATCACGTGACACCTATAAGGTTAGGTTTAACTTCCGGTGGGCCTGATCTAGAACAAAAGGTTAAGCTTGCAGAAGAGGGTTAACGAAGTTTGGTCTATCAATTCATTCCGAATACTTTTGATACTTTACTTGTATTTCCCAACAACATCCATGAATTGTCCTCGAGAAACCTATCATGCTGATCCTGATGAAAACATTACTTGTAAGTTGGTTTGTATCGAATCTTGAAAGGATCATGCGAAATTAGCCCCTGATGCAACCAGGTATTTGCTATGCAGTCCTCCAATAGGAAAAGACACCTCAAGACCTTCAGCTGAGCATTCTTCAAGAATGTCGATCTCTTGATCTTCAATCTACTTTACCACTTCACATTTCGCAAAGATGGTGTCTAACAAACATGGTCGTGAACGCATTGATGAACATACAGAGCTTTTCCAACCACAGCTTCCCATTCTCACGCGTGCCTGGTACTTCATCCAGCTTTGGGGATTGAAAATAGCTATTGTATTGACCTTCAAAATACTACGCTTTCTACGACCAGCACCACCAGGAGCTCAGCCTATGAAGCTCTTAGCATATCCATGTCGACCGAATCTGCGAACTCGAATTTTCAGTCCAACGTCCAAACAAGCTGACGACGAACAACTTCCACTATACCTAGATCTCCATGGAGGAGGACATGCTTTGATGTTTGCGGAATTCGATGACGAGATTTGCGCTACGATTGCGAATCGCTTCAGTATAATCGTTGTGGGCATTGAATATAGTTTGACACCATCGAATAGGTTCCCAGTATTGACGAACGATATCGTAGCTATTGCGCAAGCAACAATCGACAACCCCGACCTCAACATTGACAAGTCGCGCGTAGTACTTGGAGGTTTCAGTGCCGGAGGAAACTTGGCTTTATCTGCCGCCCAGGTTCCCGAATTGCGAGAGAAATTGAATGGGGTAGTAGCTTGGTATCCGGTGATGGACTTTACTCTCACACCGGACGAGAAGAAAGCCTCGCGACCATATCGTCATGCAAAAGACTTGGATGATTTACCAGATTTTGGACCGGTCTTCGAATGGGGCCATATTCCACCTGGGCAGAACCTTCGGGATCCACTATTGAGCACCAGATTTGTGCGCAAGGACGATGTTCCTAAATGGATATATATAATTGGGGCAGAGTACGACATGCTAGCTAAGGAAGCTAGGGATACGGCCTTTGACCTTGCCGAGTTGAATCAAAATGAACGGAAAGAAGGAGCGTATGGTTTCGAAAAGGATAGCTATAAGTGGACATTAGTAAGGGATGTTCGGCATGGCTTCACTCATGATTTGATGGACAACAAAGGCCCTGATGCAGAAGTTATGCGAAAACTCAGGACTGATGAAATATTGGAGCAGGTAGGTAACTGGTTGTTCAAAGGTCCTTTCTCCAAGAATTGATACATGCAATGGGTTGTTAATGTGGAAATTAATGGGAGTCATTGCTTTCAAGGGGGGTGGTGAGAATACCTGAAGGAAACAGGTTGACTCAGAGCGATAGCTAGATCCCATACTTTATTCGAATTATCATAGTTGCTTACATCAACTTTTCAATCATACAAATACAGTGCGTTATATTATCTTTTTATTCGAGTCATACTTTGCTTTATGATAATGACCACTCGAACACTATAAGATTCTCGTCCCATGTGCTATTCGCGGTACTTTCAATTTGTTATTATTGACCGAACGTTTGGGGGCATGAGAAATGTCCTGATTACATGACTTTTACTCAAAGCACAAGGTTCCTGAACCTTTGCATACCGTGGACGTCAACCTCTTCGAGATCCTTCATATGTTGCGTTTGGGATGAATAAAAAGAAATTAGAGTGCCCAGTGGGGGCACCTACGCAATGATTTAAAACTAGTCATACCTAATTGTGAACATCTTATGCGCCTTGTTCAACAACCATCCCCCTTTCCGCATGCCATCAATCATCATTCATGATAGTACAGCGAGATTCCCTCCAGTGCGTATGTTCAATATCATCAAAATGGAGCCCCTATGGTTTTGTCCCGCAATTCGTCCGCTTGTCCGTATATCAATTGCTCACTCGCCCATGCCCTATCTTCAGGGTTCATCCTCTCAAGCATCTCCCTAATTCTGATTTCCGCCTCTTCCTCCATTCTTCCTTGCGACATCCTCTCAGTATCTTTACGTGATAAAGACATATGTCTGCATGGACTTGGAAATCCTGGGATGTCTTCCATGACCCGCATTTCCAGCTCCCCGCACTTTCCAGACTCAAACTCTCCTCCATTATATACCGAGTGAGGCCATATAGCTGGCCTTGACCTTCGTTTTCGACGAAGCCAAGACAATCGCGAGTGCGAATCTTCCGGTCTCAAAGTTGAATCATCATCTCTCGTAGGATTCAAAAAGCGTTCGGGAACCGGAACTTTCAAACAGAGGATCAGGAGAAAAGCAACGAACACGCTCACTGAAGCAACTATGACTGGCACGATAACAGCCGAATTAATATTATTTGAGCCAAAGGGTTTCGCGGGTGGCGAGGTATCGGCTGGGGAAGCAGGTACATCGGTTGGAGTAGCGACGGAAAGAATATCTGCAATTGTCAAGGCATACTGTGAAGCCAAGACCGAGGATGAAAACAATGCTAGATGTTGCATCGTGAGACGATGGTTCTTTTTACCTGATTGCACAGCTTGAGGAACGACATTTGGGCTCTGCAGTGTACTAGCACGGCAAACGAGGCAAATGGAGCAAAGGCTCACTTAATAAGGTGAGCGAATACAGATATTATGGGAACTTGCAGCGCTCCTCGGAAAAGATGGCTAAATGCAACTATCACCTAGAAGGATCTAATTCGCCTTGAGAAGAGAAGTCCACACGGAAAACTGCCATGTAAGAGCATAATAATGATTAAGATTGTTAACTCTACCTCGCTTGCTTCACTGCAAGTAGCAACCCCCGCAAATAACATCCTTCACCCTGCCACGAAATCTCAAGCTTGCGCCACCACGGATAAAATTACAGTTGATTGCTGCAGAAACCTAGCCTATTTTACGAAATATATATTGCTATGCCTCTTTTATGCAGCAAGTGAATCAATGAGGCTTTTGAGATATCACTTTGTTGAGTCCTATCGTCACCATATCTGCTTTTATCCTGGTACTTGTGGGTTACATTGCATTGATCACTGTACTTAAACGTTTTGTCAACCTAAAATCGAGCATTGTATCAAATATTTGTATTGAATTGCGATATTAAGTGGAAGTGTCCAACTCAAAGATAGTCATGTAAGTTTTATCAAAGATTTTATATATATAGTAGTGCTTGCTATCCGGATCCCCCAAGATCTTATACACATCATATCATCAGCCTGTGTATCTAGGTATCGACACATTCATGACATATACTGAACTATGTTTAACACGAAATCAAACACAAATCATCCGAAATACCCATGAGCCACAAAACTTTTCTAGTTTCCACAGCCCGGTAGTCTGGTCCTGTGCAATACTCTATGCACAACGAATTCGAATGTGCATCTTGGAATAAACACGATTTGATTGTTAGAGTCATTATCTCACCCCATTCCCGACTGATGATCCCGTTGATACACTGTCCTGCTCAGCTCAGCAGCTGATTCATCAACCTTTTCGTCAAAGTAGACGGATCTAGGTCAATCCCCCAGTTGTACGAGCAAAAACCTAGCTCCCCAATTTCCCCGCAATCCCTTCCCGTCTTTAACAGTCTCTATTTCACTGCTCCCACGAGCTGGCATCCTATTTCCACGGGAGATGGCCAACCAACAGCCACGAAGGAAAACCCCTCACATGCACCATACCTTTTGTTCTAACCCCAGTCCATCACCAACTTCTGATTGGTCATATAACCTCGTTATGACCAGCTGAGAAGCCACGAAACCATCGATACAATTGATGGCAGTGGATATACAAAATTTCTTCGGTATTCGATTGTACGAGTATTGGTAGGCGTGTGCCAAAGTATGTTGTGGCTCGAGAATCTGTATATTTATCTTTTCATTTCCCGACCTCTTCTCGGTGTATCTTCCTTGGTATCAGGCTATTCTACGAGCCATGTAGTCGCTTCAACTCACTTATAGACGGAGCGAAAGCTCCGTTTCTCCGAATCTTACATAGTAGTTAGAAAGATCGATAAATCGATTCTAAATATGACAGTTGGGGTCCACGCCATTCAAGGTTTTCCATTTATAGGTCTTCGAGTGGAATGCATTTTTGTGTCCTACCAACCTCCTTTTGAATCGTGCTTCGGGGTTTCTTGTCGTTATTCCCAAAGAACCACGAAATAGGCGAAGCTAAATCCGTATCTTTGGGTGATACTTGGGCACTGTCATGTCCAATGCTCCGAGTTTGTTCCTATCATTCCTAGCTTCTATGTAGGCAAGTACTAGTCTTGCATATGAATTATGGTAATAGTCAACCGGTAGTACTCAAAGTCACAATGTGGTGTTGTGGCCACTTTGCCAGATACTACTGTATGCTCCGGTGCGGAATACATTGACAATCACCTACTATTGAAGAAATAATCTCACCGATGGTTTTTGACATGGTTGCCTAATAAACATGTAGATTTTCGCGGGCAAAGTGAGAGGGAATAACCGGGCAGCTAAATATATGAAGAGTGTGAGCCATGGAAAAAGTAGCGAATTCATCCTATCTATCATTATCGGTTCATTTCATATTATCTTACCCCCAACGGTTTCAAGGTACATCATGTCTTCGATAGAATTCTTCTATAAATCATTATTCCACCCTAGCACCTGCTCACGAATTAGGCAACGAAGGGTTCCCGTCTTAGTTATGTTGTAATATAAAATCTTTTCAATATACTTACATTACTTGAATACCACAAACCCCGAAAACAATACTATATCTTGTGTTACCTCTTATCAAAAAGTAAAGCATGAATTTAAGGGACCAAAATCATTGCGATACACTCGTCTCAAAGTATGATGTCCCCTCTCGTGCCCAGCGACGGCCTACGGCGTAGAATTGAATCTACCAGCGACTGGGGTGAAACACTATGACCAAACAGCTCCGCATGGTCGCAACACTACTCTATCGCTAGTCCCAGTCGCTCAAGCTTGCCAATTGATATCATATCATTATGTGCATAGTCTACTGTAATGGCTTCGATGCTTGTGAATGAGAACAGTCTTAAATATTAATATTTGGATAGAAAAATTAAGATTTGCAATGTGAGACTTTTCTAATTCCGAATTCACATTGTTGAAAAAAGCATAAGGAGTCATGAAAACGAACGGATATTATCAAATTGGTACCTCTTCGTCTACAAATTATGCCCATCTCTACATTCTCTGCGTATCCCCCACATGCTCACTACTCCTCAATATTAACCAAAAGACCTGTATAATACAACTCATCCTCTCAAAATCTTCCCACTAATAACAATCATCCTTCCCTTCTCAGTTTAACTAAGACCTTAATCCAGAACTCTACCAGCGGTGGAAGCTCCACTCTTATCTTTAGTTTGTGTTTTCTTCAATGCTTTTCCCATCTGAATTTCACCCAATAATCCAGCTGGTCGTCCACCTGCAGGTGGTGCAGAGGGAGCTCCTCCCATTGGAGGCATTGGAGGTGGTGGCGGAGCACCCATTCCTGGTGGTGGAGGAGGTGGGGGAGGTGGAGGACCACCTGGTGCACCAGCTGATGGCATTGGAGGTGGCGGTGGAGCATTAAAGTTAGGTACGGGGGGTGGAGGGGGCGGAGATGCCATTGCTGGAGATCCTACAGCAGGGGATTGAGGTGTAGATGTGGCTTCATTGCCCATAGCAGATAAAGGACGAGGAGGTCCCATGGTTCCGAAAAGAATCGATGCTAGATGACGCGCTCCACCTGCACCAGGCCCTTCATCATCCGAAGAATCGTCCTCTTTGTCGGATCCAACAACGGACCAGTCGTCATCTTCTTCTGGACGAACACGAGATGGCCTGTTGCCTGTTGGCTGAACTTGAATTGGTGTTGGCTGTGGAAGATCTTGAGAAGGGAGACGGTGAAATGGATTGTTGGAGGCGGTAGATGCGGCAGGAGCGTCACCAGATTGGGCCATCTTCTTCAGGAAAGGATTACGGGTCTCTGTATCAGCTGGTGGACTGATAACAGGACTAGTAACTTGGGGGGTTGGTGGTGGAAGACTGGTTGTTTCTGCAGCAGCAGGAACTGGTGATACAATGACTGGGATTGAGGGTGGAGGAGGGGGTGGAGAGACTTCTTTGCGCTCGAGTTTTTGGCTTCCCTGAGTTGGTGTTGAGACCTGTGGAGTAACTTGCTCCGGGCCTTCATCATCATCCGATGAGTCTGAATCATCAATGGCTTCCAGTTGACGTTGCAACTCTCGCTCACGCGCTTGGGCGGCTTCAATCTCTGCACGTTGAGCTGCGAGGCGAGCCTCTTGCTGTTTTGTTTCGGCTTGAAGTGCCTTTCTTTTCTTCTTTTCCTCTTCCTTCTTCAGCTTCCCGGCCTTCATTTGTTCTTCCAAAGCCTTCACACGAGCTTGAGCTGCCTCACGCTCTTTTGCAAGTTCGTTTTCTTGTCGTTGGGCGTCATCCCTAATTTGTTAGCAATTTAGAATTAGATAAGGTGGAGGAATCGCATACTCTAGCTCATTTGTGGCAATTATTTGTGCCTTTTGCTCCTTGAGAATCCTGTCCTCTTCGGCTTTGCGCTCACTAGCATCGCTTCTTGCGGCCTTTCTAGAAGGGGGCGGGGGTGGCTTTTTCGTGACCTCCTTTGATTGGTCAGGGGAGGGAGGAGCTACACCCTGCTCCTCAGCAATCCTAGCTTGTCTTTCAGCTTCCCGTTTAGCATCTTCCTCTTCCGCTTGCTTGAGTTTAGCTGCACGCTCATTCTTCTCACGCTCCAATCTCTGCTGCGTTGTCTCTCCAGGTTTAGAAGGTGCCTTAATACCAAGCGCAGCCAGACGTTCAGCCATGCGCTGCTCAGCCTGCTGCTTGATGTATGCTGCTCTATCTTCTGGAGTCTTATATTGCGAGTATGTACCTCCAGAAGGAGTTGGCGTAGATGAAGATTGCGATGCTGGGATTTCACTACGAGCTGCAGGAGCAGGGCTGACATGAGACGCCTCAGCACGAGGCTCTCTACTGCGATCGTCGGTTCTAACTTTTGCACTTCTACTACTTCGTTGCAGATCAAAAATAAAGTCTTTAACTTCATCTTCAACACCAAGGCCGTCCTCCCAACGTCTCTTTTCATGTTCGCTAGATGAGCTCTCTCCACCTTCTTTGAGACTATCCTCCAGGCCTCGTGAGAAATCGCGTACACTTTCTTCGACGTCTTGAACCATACGCTCGTTGTTTTCCTTCTCGGTTCTAATCTTCAAATTTTCTTCTTCGAGACGTTTTGGTGCATCTAAATCATCATTGCTTATCTCAATCTTCTTGCCAGTGAGTGCAGCGGAGCGTTGCTGCATCATGGCCTTTGCTCTTGCTTTGAGTCTATCAGATTCAGTGACAGCGCCACCAGGACCAGTTCCAACGATGCTGGAAGCGCTTCCAGGGTGGGCTTTGGCATCCTTGAGACGGAAGAGTTCAAGTTTAGCATCAGCAATGCTTCTTTCTGTTCGTCGAACACGCGAAGCAATATCTGGAAGCTTATCAGTCAAAATCTGTAATTGTCTCTTCATGGCACGACGCTCGGCGCCTGAATCAACGTTACGCAACGATGCGTCTGGATGCGCATCTATGTCCTCTTGAATACGGCGAATGCGGCGGTACAGTTCTTCTGCTTCACGACGATCCTTACGGTCAAGGGCATCGTCTTCATCGGCGGCATTTTCATCCTTGAAATCAATGGCATCTAACATCACCTGCTTCTCTCGGATTTTCTTCTTTAGTTGATCTATGGAAAGCTCATCATTAGATGTTGACGATCCTGGAGACGAAGGTCGTGGAGAAGTAGCTCCGAGTCTGCGACGAGCACTAGATTTGTACCCAATATCGTCGTCGTTATTCTTGAATACTGTGGCATCTTTACGGCCTGTGCGGCCTGGTCCAGAATCGCCACGGAAGGAATGGTTCTTGAGATAGCTCACTCCGGTCTTTTGAGGTAAAAGTGTAGCGCCAGAGTTCTTTCGAAAGTCAGATTCTTGATGAAGTAAAGATTTGACAGCCCCAATTGAATCATTGAAGTTACGAGTGGAAGGGGGTACAAGCTCAGGGGGCAATTGAGCCGGTAGAGGATATCCATTAAGCTTTCGATAGATCAAATGCATAGCAACTGCAAATTCATCCATATTAAGCTTTCCCTTGTTACCGTGGTCTGATAAGGTCCAAATACGCTCTAGGTCTGGTTTTTCAAGACCACTTTGTCCAAATACCTCAATAGCAACATCGCCACCAATGAATCCTTTTCCAAATCCATCCCAAGCCTTAAAGACAGAATCATATCTAGTCTTCTCTTCCTTCGTGACTGCCCATGGGATGACAGCGTTACCTGTTATACCAGCTGTAGTAAAATTGCCTTGTTCCCGGCCTTGCTGCGGCATCATCCGGGATTGTAGTAAATCGATGTTGGGCAAGCCAGATGCAGGCGCATTGACCAATCCCCATTGCCCTGGAACTCCCGTTGGCTGACTGTTTAATGGAGCGATCATTCCACCTGGCATACCAGTCTGAGCAGGAGATAAATGAGAACTGAAGTTCGATGGCATAGGAGGCATTGGGGGGCGCGGTCCATTATACCCCGTTGCTTGCGGGTTCGACATATTCTGGGCGAGCCCGGTCGGCTGAGGCTGCAGTCCTCCTTGCTGCCCAGGAAAGCCGGTTTGCATTGAGCCTTGGAAGCCTGTCGGCTGCGGTTGAAATCCCCCTGAGAAGTTGTTTTGCTGTCCGGGGAATCCAGTCATTTGGGCAGTGAGTAGAGCAGAATTTGACGACATTGGTTGTGGCTGCTGGATAGTCGGAGGCGTTGCAGTATTCTGTCGACCATCAAAACTCGGCGCATTCGTGGCTGCAGGTCCATCATCCTCTATACCAAAATTGATAATATCTACCATACTAGAAACCTCATTCTTAATCTGATCGGGAAGTACGGAGGGCAATGCCTTGCCGACAAGTTTCAAATTGCAAAGATACATAGCTAATGCGAATTCTGGAAAATGGAGTTGCCCGGATCTTGTAGTGTCTGCGAGTGTCCTATCATCATAATTAGCTTAATACAACATAGATTTTACAATGGAGACTTGCCATATTTGCGATAACGAGTTCCCGTCTAGTTTTGAGCGCAGTAAAAGATCTCTCGACTTCTCTCCTGATAGTGTTTGCCCATCCCCAACTGCGGACTTAAAAAGAGTCTCAAACTTCGCTTGATCTTGGGCTGTAATGAAAGAAAGTCTTATACTCGGTATCTTTGCTCCGCCCTTTGAAGCTCTGCGTCCTCTAGGCTTCGATGGTTCCGTAGCAGAAGATCTAAATGAATCTGCCATTGCCGCAAATCCTGTGGCTTGCGGTTGCTGCGCAGGGGCTGAAGGAGGAGGTTGAGGTAGTTGCGCTTGCTGAGGCTGTTGGAATTGTTGTGGAATCTGCGGCATTGGCGGAGCGCCCGTTTGGAAGCTCTGCTGCTGGGGAGCATTGTTGAACTGTTGTTGCTGCTGTTGCTGCTGACCTCCGGGGAAACCTGGCTGAGATGGCTGAGAATAGCCTGTAGGTTGTGCTTGAAGGGGATAACCCGTGAAATTGGGCTGTAAAGGAGCCGCGTTTCCATATCCAGTGGGTTGAGGTTGAAACCCCGTCTGCTGTGGTTGAAACCCCGTCTGCTGTGGCTGGAAGCCAGTCTGCTGTGGTTGGAAACCTTGATTTGGTTGGAAACCACCATATTGTTGTTGCTGTTGTTGTGGTGGTTGGCGGCCACTGCTGCCTCCGAGGTACGAGTTCGAACCCGAAAACATTATGACTAGGTATGAACAAAAAGGAAATAGGTATCAAGAAAGGCAAATTTTGTGACAATTATTTGAAGGAATAGGTTCGTGGTTGGTGAAGAGGCCACGGGCCGGGGGTGGAAATGACGAAGCTCAGATAATCTGGCTGCTAGAGGCTGGGCTTAGCGACTGTTCGATAGTTCCAGCCCAAGTTTCACCCGTCTTTTTTACGATAAAATGATAAGCTAGTCATTTGGATAGAAAAAGGGGCTAAAGGTGATAATCTTATCATTCAAGAATTGAACTCTTTAATATCAATTGAAGTCATTGGGAATATTTCGTATGTTTGAATCACTCTCACTCATTTTGGTGCGAAAAGTCATTGATTGAAGCTACATGTATTCAGGTACACAAGCACCTGCATCACCTAGATCATACCACAGGCTTAAGGCTTTTTCTACATCAGTCATAGCTCTTTGCTTGTTTCTGGCATATAGCCACGAATACAGTCACACATTAAGCTCTGTGTATTCCCACTGATACGATATAAAGATACTTGAATATCTTTTGAGGCTCCCGTAACCTCTTTACCGATTTAAGATAGGCATTCATTCGTTCATTCATTTATGCGCTGGCAACATCTTCCTTGATATCACCTGCAGATTTCTTGGATCGGTATGCCTGAACATCAGCTTTAGCGGCGGCGAGTGCACCAGACAGCCCAAATTGTGTGGCAATTCCCTCGACACGGTGAACAGAGTTGAGATTCTTCACCAAGGTAATTTGGTAACAAGTGGCAGATCCTTGACGCGAGATGATTGTGGAAGAAGCAAGGAAGTACTCCCAGATCTATTACTGTCAGTATATGTGTCTAGTTGTGCAGTTATGATCAAGACTTACTCTGAACCATCTGTTGCCGTATTTGGCGACAACCTTTTCTTTATTGGCCATCCAGTTTCTATACCATCTCCACAATGTTGCTGAGTAGTGAACACCGATAGTATCGACACCCTTGACCTCGAATCCAGCACTCTCTAAAGAGTTTATGTAGTTGTTAAGAGGAGTAGAAGCGTCAGCACCAGGGAAGATATATCTGTTCATGAAAAGACCCCAAATGAGATCTTCGTATTGCCAAGTCTTTCTCAAACCAGCAACCTGAAGGAACATGACACCATCATCCTCGAGCATATCATGGCATTGCTTCAAGAAGCTTGTCAAGTGACGGATACCAACATGCTCAGCCATCTCAAGACATGTAATCTTGTCGTAACCTCCCTCAGGGACTGGAATGTCACGGTAATCCATGCACAAGATCTTGCTTTGTTCCTCAGTAATACCAGCCTTGCGAAGTCCATTGTTACCCCAAGCAGTTTGGTTGCGACCAAGAGTGATACCTGTAGCCTTAGCACCGAAGTTAACACTGGCAAATTTGGCCAAGGTTCCCCATCCGCAACCAATATCCAACAACTTTTCACCGGGCTTAAGGCCGATCTTCTCACAGACAATACCGAGTTTGTTGTCCTGCAATTCTTCCAATGTCTCTTCACGGTTAATGTCAGAGATAACACCAGAGGTATAGATCATTCGTGGACCAAGGAACCAGCCGTAGAAGTCATCACCCCGATCGTAGTGATCACGGACTTGTTCTTCATCTGCAACATTGTTAGTGGTTTTCATCTAGGGAAATATCTGCCACTCACCTTGAGAACGAGTATGCATAATGACTTCTGGCGCGAAGTTGAAGAAGACATATTTGAAAAGACTGATTGTGAATTTGAAGCTTGCCCAGTCATGTCGGTACTCGAGAACCTCAAGAGCGTCGCCATTGAAGTCAACCTCTCCATCAAAGTACAAGTTGTGAAATGTTTCCATAGGAATCTTGTTCTTTCCGCTGTATTTCAACCTGTCGGCCTCTCTCTTGAAGGTAAGATAATGCTCGACAGGCCGCCCTGGATACTTGGCCTTCTCATTCTTGCGTGGGGAGAAGCTGGAGAACACTGTCCAGAATGCAAGGAGGATTGGAATGGTAGTAATTAAACCGAAGAAAATAGTAGTCTTGAATCCACCGCCAACCTTCCAAGCAAGGTAGAGAGGAGCACCACCAATGAGGGAGAAAAGAAGGGTGTTCGAGAAACTATCATTGCCAGAAGCATCTGCAGGCAGAGGGGCGTTCTTGATAGCAGGGTACTAGTTGCCATGAAATATTAGATTCAATTGACTTATATTGTGTCCTCTCGAAATGAAAGTTGACAGATATGGGGGAAATTCTAGAATTTTTTACTTACAGCTGTTGTCCTTACACCACATGGCTCGAACTTCTCAAAGGTCGGTGTGGGAGCTTTTGGGGTTTCAATGAACTCGAATTCGCTCTCAGAGCCATTGACACTCTGAGGATTGGAAGTCATCTTCCTTTTCGACTTTTCTTTGAAGATGTAAAGAAAAGAGGAAAAGAAATGTTTTTACAATTGAGTTTCACCAGGGACGGGAGGGGAGGTATTAACAAAATACAAGTTACGTTTCCCTTTAGTTCATTATTAGCGTGTTGAGTTTGATAAGCCGCTAATAGAGGGGCCACTAGCCTTGATTGGAGGGCAGCAATATACGCACAGACCACTTCCGTGTTGACCGCCGGACTTTTTTTCTATCTTTACCGATAAATACCTATCTACTCTACGTGTTGTATGGAGTACCGTATTCTAAATAGGGGAAATACGATATACGATAACATAACGTTAACAAGCTTACAACAATCAATTGCAGCAGCAAATAAAGTAGCAAATAAAGTTTGAGGGAATCCGAATTCGTGTATACGGAGTACGTACGAGTACCCTAGGTGTATAGATATGTGTGCAAGGATCCAGGAGTGTAGTAGGTCTATCTAAGTAGTTGGGAATATATCATGATCAACTGATGAGTTTACAGCTTTTGCAAGGACCTAAGAGTATGATAGGTATATAGGTATATAGGTATATCCAAGTAGTTGGGAAGATATAAGTTTATAAGTCTTTAGCATTGGAGGATTCGGGAGTATGAGTACGGAGTATAGTAGATGTATCCGGATAGTTGGAAATATGCCAACTTATGAGTTTACAGCTTTGTAAAGAAAGAGTATGATAGGTAGGTATATCCAGGTAGTTGGGAGCATATCAATTTTCAAGTCTATAGCTCTGTAAGGGCTTAGGAGTATGGTAGGTAGCTAGCAGGTATATCCAAGTGATATCCATGGATGTTGGAAGTATATCAACTTGTGAGTCCTTATGAGTCTATCTATAGCTTAAGCTTTCAACTGAAGGAATGGTATCTATTGCATGATTGGCATGCGATATCATTCCGATGTATATCAACTGAGACGTACCCCCTGGGGTAGATTTTAATTAAATACCTAGACATCCATGGATATTCATTTTAACATCTAACTGCCAGTTATAGATGAATCTAATATGGCTTAAACGTGAATCGATATGAACATACAGAGATATCTCTTTCAAATTGAGATATACTATAAAATTGAATGTTCTTAATCTTTTTCGAGATTCCAGTTACCTCTTCCTTGGAATTTTGGAATCCTGGACTCCTATGAAACGAGCAAGCAGATATGTGTTATATTAGTTAAAGAGCCCTCTAATTTTGACCAATAAAACTCTTTCATTTCTGATCCAAATTCCCTTTGTAATGCATTGATAAGTACCAACTATGGCACCTATCACAGGTCAACTGCGAGATGATATCAAAACTCATTTAGAAAAAGTCCTTGAGTGTATATGTCCTCAGATATCCCTTCGGGGTTTTAGTCCACACACAGGGACTAATTAGAATCGCATCCTCTATGGAACAGAAAGCACACAAGTATCTACTTTCTCTGGGACTTTCTGAAGCGTGCAGAATATATGCTACTAGAATACTATAAAAATTTTAACGGACGGCCCCTTCAATAGTTTGATCGGTTTTACCTGCACGATAAGGCACTTTAGTTGCTTGCCTTTTTGTACTTTTATTGAGATAACTTCTTGATTTGGCCTCAGAACTCAACATTTTGTAGATGCCAGCCGTGAAACTAACATATGCCGGAGGAACTGGTGAGAATGTTGTATTGAAGATGTTTCAGGGCGTTTGCGGGCGTACCATGATGTTGAAGATGATTGTGACCGACACAAGTGATCGCATGACTATCATGACCGGAAGTTCTGGCACCCCAAGCGATTATGCAGAAAGTTTTATGCAGGCAGTCGAAGGCTTGAAGGCAGACATTCCTAAGGAACGTTCTATGGTTGGTATCATGAATAGAGAATAGAAATGTCGGAAATCAATTTAGTATTTCAGATTGGCTTGATAGCCCAAAGAGATCAAGATCTCAAGTGATATCAACGTCCTGGATGAACTCAACATCTCAAACAAACAACTTAATACCCCAAGCTATGCCAATATCTCAACTGAACTCACTATACTATATTTCAATCTTTCGAACGCACTGAATCATTGAAACACTCAGATTCAGACTCGGTGTGGAGGTGGAACCCCAAATAGACTTCAGACGGTACAAATAAGAGGGAAGTTGATTGGTAAATTAAAATATTGCTATTAGGAAACTTGCTGCTATTGTCGTTGTTCAAAAAAGAGAACTCTTTGCCAATCTAAACAAAGGTACCAGAGGGGTGTTTCCTTCAGTACTCTATGGAATTCAGACTAATCGATTTTACATCACATATACTTTGCCGTTTTCGGCAACTCACATCGATATCGACGCCTTGGACACCGGAAGTCGTGACTTTCCGTATCCCAGCTTTGACGCACGATTTTGTCTGTACACTTGCTGCAGAAAATGTTTTGCTCTCACCGTCGGTAAACATGTAATTCAAATCGATAGGCTGAGTAGGCCTAGACTGATTGCTTTGGACCTTGGTTGCTGTCAAAGCACCCATGCATGCCTCTATGCAAAAGGGACACGAACAGGAATACTACTGGAGAGAACTTGCCTCAACTAGCTCGACAGTCTCAAAATGAATTTTGCAGATGAACCGCCTATCCTCATGCGTTGCAATGAGGCTAGGAATATATAATTCCTGTATGCGGATTGTCATATAATATTTTTGATCACGACTTGCATAAGAACCTAAGCTCTTTCATCTTACTCCGCACAAAAATAAGGGGTTTGAAAGTCTTTGACAACTGTACCGCCCATGACTTTGGGTATTTATTTCGATTTCTGGTTCTCGGTCGGGTGGTATGGAGCCTTCGAGATGAAGAAGGAAGCTTGCCATCTGAGGGCTGCTCTTTCAGCAACAGTTTTGCCCCTATAAGCATCTTGTCAGCGCTGAACCCCTCGATTTTCTTATCCCAACAGTTGTGGCCGATATCGATAGTTCTATCACACGATAATCCTCAATATATATGTTATAATAGAGACTTGCTACGTTGAGTCGTATGAGGTTCTTTTTGCATCGACCGAGTTCACATTAACAGCAATAGTTGGATGTATAGCTGTACTTGTATGTGACAGAGGGCAAAAAAAAAAAACACACACACAATAACTACTGCTCACAAAGCTCCTGGAGAAGCAGGGTTGGTTAAAATGGAAAAAGGCTATCAATGGACAAAACCATTGTGGATGTCAGATATAGAAATGTAAATTGGAAGAGATGGAGGAAACTGAGGAGTAAACAACAACAAATCGAGAAACTAGCGACCATGTCTGCAGTCACCCTTGCCTTCTTCTCCCTCTTCCCCTCGATGAAAGAATACCGTCGATGAAACAGGCATTCTAGCCCGTTGTCTTGGATCTTATTTGTGGATACAAACCTATATTCATCTAAAAATTCATAGAAACGAATCGTACGTGAGGTGAGTATCAAGCTTCCAGTCAAACGATCAAACTTACCATCCATCCATTGACTATTCACAATCACATAAAAGACTAAAATCACTTAGATTGTATGGGAGTTCGCCAGAGTTTGATTCGATTATCGAGATTATATTCATATCTTCAAATGGGAGTCAGCGTTATGGAAACTATGTATCCCATGGCTCAGTTAACAAATTGATGCATTCTTCAAATTGAAAGGAACAGGTCGATTTTGTACATCAAACACTCGTTGTTTAGTATGATGGTAGGTACGAAGGTTCAATACGCATCTCGATCTGGAATCGTGGATTTAGACTAACTGAGCAGGTCCAACAGATCATGGTTGGTCTAATATTGACAATGTTGCTTATGAATATAATAGTTTTGTTGTACTTCAGAAGTTTCTAAAGTCAAGTCTTAGTGGATATCATCCTGAATCGGATTCAGAGGGTGAAGCAGATGAATGGGGGCGAGGAGGCACTCGAGAATGACGATCTTGCACTAAGGGTTATCGACGTCCAAAAAACAATTGATTTCCAGAGATGAAATCCCCAGCCTACAAGCAAGAGATTGACCCTGCTCACAAGTAGCACGTTGCGTACGGACGTCTCAGAATCATAACTAGATAACAATATCAAGCTTCTGTTTTTGTTAATCATAACTTCACAAGTGCGTATGTTTAACATGCTGTACTTCTTACTTTCAAATTCTGATATCAAATGCATATGTGGCTGTTAGTAGAGTCTTCGATATCAAGTGCTATCAGTAGTATGACCATCCCTCTGTGACAATCAGAAGTATATCATATCGCACCAAGCAGCGCACGACAATTGCTCAAAGAGTCGGCAAATCCTAAATCTAGGTTCCAGAAAACGTACCCAAGGACATGAGAACATTGTGCTGGAAAACGTATGATAGCATAAGATGCAGCGGGTCATTATAGACGTGGGAATACACCTCTTGCTTCAGAAATTGAGGGTTGATATAAGGGCATTTGGGTAAACTATAATTTTTGATGAGCGACTGAAACCTGCACTTGGATGTGGTAAAAGTCGTAAGATTAAGGGGTAGTGCGTTTATATCGTTACTGTCATGGAGATAGAAACTGATCCTCTTGATCATTATCTAAGTTTTTTTTAGGAGAGCAAAATACCTTGAAATGGCTCAAATCATAAAGGCTCGACAAAAGAGATAACACTGAGCAATAAGAGCAGCCTGGTAAATTGAGCGGGATAAAATTTCTCAGTATTCGAAAGTAACTTCGATGTTGAAGAGCCCTTGGAAATTTGATCTGGTATTGATTAATCAAAAGCCTTCGGATAAGAACTTCCCACGTCGAGAAGATACGATCCCTATCCAATGCACGTATGTATATATTCCTTATTTCTCCGTTTTAGTTGTTCCTGGTAATTCGAGATGTATGATTATGTTTTCTTGAATCTTATGATAAAAGCTTGTGGGCAAGCGCGACCCTTCATACAGCACATTGTGGTTTTTCCTAGGACATGTGTTTTCGAATTTTAATGTTAGATACAGAGATACATTGCACTAACTAATCCCCTCATATTTTTGAACAGTTTTATTCTGCTTGGAGTAGGGTGGCGCATGCCGAAGCAGAGGCCAAATGGTGATACTCCTCAACACTGGAGAAGTTTTTCATACTTTTAAACCGCACATAAGACCAAATAATTCGAGAAATTCAAAATTAACAGTAATCCTTCCGCAGAGGGTATCTTATTCGCTATCATCATCACTACTACTACCGGCGCTCTCCTCATCCTCGTCCTCGTTTATCTCAATTTCTTCATCCTCTGCTCCTTCAGGGGTTGGTAACATGACAAATGCTTTCAAACATGTCACGCGATTTCCGGTCTCGTATGTGCCAATTAGCTTTCCAACCTGATTTACTTTCTCTCCAATCTGCGCCAAATCCTTTGCTGCAGATAATTTGTATAGTCTGACAGCACCATCGCTGCTTGCTGCCACAATAATGATATTTCTGGAAGAACCCTCCCCAATAGTCAAGACGGCAAAGTCCTTGATGCGCCCAGATACACCACCATCTTTGCCACCAAGCTGTGCGAATAATTTGGCAGCGGGTATTGGTTGTGCTTTGCCTTCGGCAGGTTTTGTAGTTTCCAGGTCCCCGGAATTCGTGGAATAGAACAATATTTTTCCATCCTCTGTTGAGACAGCCAAGACTTGTGTATCCTCATCATCTCCAACCTGCACGTAAGACAATTGATGTATCTTGGTCCTCGGTGCTGGTACTACTTTGCACCTAACCTTGCAATTCATTCCGAAAACTAGTATTCCCTTTTCGAACGCTACACAGAACTCCTCTCCGCCATCTTTTGTATTACCCCATGCTACTCTCCTTCCCTCTCCGCTACTGAATCTTCCTTCCCCCACCTCGCCTAACATATCTCTCTCGAAATTTAGCACACCTGCCTTCTTTCCTGTTACCAAATTCCACAATCTCATAGACTTCTCCCCCTTTCCTACACTCAGCATAAGCTTCATACTCGGATGCACCGCGAAATCATTAACTCCACTCGGTTGTCCCCCAAGCGGTGCAGTATCACCGCTGGGCCTACCCACCGCCTTTGGTATTGGTGCCTTGATAGTACTCAACAAACTCCAGTCCCTCGTTCTGGTAACAGCAATTGTAGAATCTTCTGCAGAGCTCATAAGCTTGCTGCGGGTCGGAAAATAAAGGGCGGTGATCGAAGAGGCATGATGAAGTAGGGAACCTAGTTCACGATTTTGTGGATTTTCCACAACAGCCTTTGCTGTCAGAGAAGGAATCGCAGGAACTGATATTTTCGATGGCGGGTGGGCGGATATGTGGTAGAGATTTATGCGCTCATCAGTGCTGCCGGTTGCGAGGATGATCTTTTGTGATTGTTTAGGGACTGGAGCAGAGGGGGGAGAGAGTGCTAGAGTCCGGATAGCAGAGGTATGGGCATTAAACAGAAAAGTATCTGCGAATTGGACATCATCATCTGAGCGTATAGTAGTGGTGATGCCATGAAGAACTCGGTCGTAAGATCCAGTTATTATTTGGATTGTAGTAGGTTTAGAGGAATTGGGTGTGGTGGTCTGCTTCAACTTCTTTGTTGGCACAGATGATATTGGCACCGCAGGCGCCGAATCTGTAGCTGTATTTCTCTTTCTTTTTGCCATTGTGTGTATTGGTTTGGGTTGAAATATTTCAGTAGGTTGTTGAGAAATCAGCCTTTGAGAAAAAAAGCTCGTGGAAATGTCACAAAAATTATTGCAGGGATTAACCGCATGGGCGCATATATCTCGCCGCTTGTATGACTTGTCAGTGCCGCTTTAACAAAGAAGCTTCGCAGTCCTGTTGTATCTCGCCATTCTTAAGATCACTACAACTTCAATATCATTCGGCCTTGTGAGGAGATCGAGTGCAAAGACATATGATACTTCAGCTAGCTTGAGGGGTGGCTTCGATTGCCGACATGCTGGCAAGGTGTTTTGGATTCAATTCAATAAGCCAAACTCTAATTGAAATCAATCATGATCAACTCAGATGTGGCCATGTAAAAGTTACAAAAGAGCATTATATAATATTTAAGGTAAACAAACATACTCTTGAATACGTTACATGGAAATAGTTTATCCCGACAGTTATGTTTTCCCCCAACTTAATTGTAGCAACAAGCAATTGCAATGCAGCGTCTTACGTTTGATGCTCATCTTCGACACACAGCTAACCATTTTCTATGTTGACTACAAAACTCACAAAGCTTAGAAGTTGTGAATCACGTAATTGGTTCTTTCACATGGAATATATGATTCACTAAAACTTTAGCATACCCATTCTATGACAATTGACCACCTTGTGCTTCAAAATGAACATTGCAACAAATTAGCTTTTGCTGTAAATTCTCACATGCTCTAATACTCCCATATGATTGCTCTTGAAAATTCACTGTTCTCTGCACCTTAAATCTACTCATTGAGATATCTCCATGTTGAAATTGATAAACTCTTCACAATTCATCAGGCGAACACATGAGGTTGTCGAACTCTGGAAAAGATATTCCAATTGTGATTACCCGGCTAAAATTTTTTGTTGTACTCCGTATATGTACAATAATTTTCTGGGAGACTTATGAAAGGCTTGAAATTATAATTACGATACCATGGACTTTATTCATTTTCTAGCCCCTGCGTGACTTTTTGTCGAGCATCAAGAATGGAGATGAATATTTGGCGCGATTGCCGTCTCCTTACCAGCAAAATATCTTTTGCTCTCCTTTATAACAACTCCACATCCGCGAATCAGTTCAAGCTCGAAAGTCGTAAGTATACTCACGGAAGCTAATCCACATGAGGAATACGTAAATCAGACACCACTAGCGGCTAGTATTTTGCTTCCAATCATGAGGTAAGTTTGTTGCTATAACGAAGAAGTATCAGCGGTGCAAGCAATGTGGAAGGGAGTAAAGTCTTGGGCGATGAGGTAACAATGCAGACCCAGAAGCAATGTTAGAATGGATGAGGATAATATATCGGGCCTAGAATTGGAAGATTACCGGTATAAAGTTTCTATCAGGTGCATGAACAGGTAGTATTTAGAGGGAAACAATTGGAGTTTTCAAGGGACAGGATGGAGAAAGTTGGGAGAGATAAGTGGATGTATGGGGAACGAGTAGAGTAACATACAATTCAAGAATCTAGATGTACTATAGATCTGTAAATTAATAATCAATATCAATTGGTGAAAACTACTTTAGACTGCTCGTCTTGATAAATTAAAGTTCTTGCCTGATATGCATCGGTCGATGTAAGAGTAAGTGATCTCAATATTTCTATTCAATTGAAACATTACGATATTCTCGAGCGCCCCTAAACGAATGTCGCTTGATTATCCGAGAATTGAATAGAAGGGGTACCTACTTGCAGAATGCACATCAATTTTAAAATATTAAACAACATCATAAGATATCAACCTAAATGTTGAACATAATTGCAGTCATTCTATTAAAATACTGCTCGAGTATACAGCTTTCAATTATGCCCTCGGACAAGCTCTTTCGTCGAAGGTTGTTATTTGAGATCGAGCCCTTTCAAGAGTCATCAATGCACGTGAAGGATGCCCACCGACCTAGAGTCCCCGCCGCTGCGACTGGTGACATCATCATTCATGGCATAAGGTTCTATTATTGAATCCTGTGGAAGCTTTCTGAGCATCTGAAATATATACTAGATGCCTACATATATACTATATCCCAACTTGCATTTTGAGATCGTTTTCTCTACCCAAACGGAAACTCCGTTCAATAAATTAATTGATTGATTGTATGACAAAGAGCAACCACTGGTATTCATGAATTATTAATCTGAACCGAACCACTCGTATTGTGGCATGAGGCGATGGAATTTTATTACAGTAATGCAAGGAATCAGCCTAGCCGCCCCCAAGTTCCCAACCCGTACTGTACTACTACAATATTAATATATATTGCGACCCCAGATAAAGTTTAGTCGAATGGTCGAGTCCTTTCCTCTAGCTGATCTTCTGGGAAAATTCAAGTCCCGTGCCTCCGACGTCCGATAACCTTAATCTCTTGGCAAACATTCAACATCTCAGACATGTGAATGTGAAATATTTATTGATGAATATAATAAGGTAGCTAGGTAGGCAAGGTAAGGCAAGTAAGGTAAGGTATGTTTTGATGCATGCTCTTTTGATTTCTTCGAAACATACATACATATCCATCTTCCCCACTTACCTCACTATTCTACATCTCATCTCATCTCATCGTCCCTTTCTATCCCTTTCTTCTGTTCTCTTCTCTTCTCTCTTTACTTTCCTCAATTATCGATCCTAACCGAAGGAACTCAACTGAGGAATACCTTTACCAAGTAATGCATATTTGAGATCGAAGTAATATATTGAAAGGTACCTCCTCCCCAGACTTTGCAACCGTCCTTTACATCTTTGAAAAATACGTCAATCAATTGAATTCGTGCACGAATATCCAAACCTTGAATCACTGGTTGGGATATGTATACTGCATTGCATCTTGTTGACCGAGAATAGGTCACTCAAGCTTTGGGGAAGAAAGGATTCGCAAAGAAACCGCTGCTAGAGTCGGTGTTTCCTAAATATTAAAATGGCTACTTCACACATCTATCGTCCAAAGCCGCGCCGGCCCTTCGAGACACATTCCCTTGCCCTTCAGCCTCCAAGCCCTTCCCTTAACCCTTCATCCGAGTCTCTTGAAACGCCAAGTCGTACTCATTCCATGATCAATCTGACATCCTCCACTTTGGGAGGAATATACTCGGCAACTGGTCATGATGATCTCGAACCAGAGACACCGTCCACTCCATGGGGGACTGGAGCTCAAAGCCCTGAACGGAGGCGTAGCCCTCCCGTGTATCGAAGACAACAATCTTTTGTCACCATTCCGACCTCAAAGTCGGCTACTGTATCTTCTCGTATCTTTCGGTCCATTCTATTGTTTGGCCTTGGGCTATTATACGGCCTGCTCGTCATACATCTACACGATGACCGTCGTCTTGCTCCACTTCCAGTGGAGTCAATCATAAAGCCTAGCCATAATTGGAGATATCTTGTATTTTGGGGTATTGCAGGTGTGGGATTGGGAAATTTGTTGCCACTGGTCGACACACTATGGGAGGAACAGACGCAATCACAACCTGTAAATTTCACTGGTGCTCCACCAGACGAAGAAATTGAGACCAGTGACTCTCAAGGTATTCTCGGTGGAGACTGGATATTGGTAGTGAGGAGTGTGGGCGTCTTTGTGGGAATTGCTTATGCTATAGTAAGCCCCTGTCTCATACCATACTGAACTTTACTAACCGTCTGTTAAGCGCAAGCTCCCCTGGGCTTCCGATATGCAAGCGTCCTTGACTCTTGCCCTCGTCAATCCAGTTTTGTGGTACCTGATTGACCGTTCCAAGGCCGGACTTGCATTTTCAGCCACTGTTGGAGTCACCGGGACTGCACTTCTTCTTGCTTCAAACTCAGACCTAATGCCCAGCCCAGCCGCTTCCATCATAAACAGCACCGTATCTGATCAATCGGTAGATTATCCAGTGCATGGATCCGAAAATACAGTTACTAGGGGTAGTCTCGATGCTGGAATCTGGATTTCTAGTGTTCTATTTTGCAGCTGTGTTTGCTTTGGAAACATTGGGCGAAGACTAGCGCTTAATAGCAGCCACACAAGAAGGATTTCACTTTTGAACGAGCAACCGAGAAGGAAGTCGATCGGGAGCGTGCAGGCAGCAAGAAATTCACGATAGTATGTAAGCCAATGTCTTTTTTGGTGCATGTCTGTGTTCGGTACCTGGATATTTCAAGGTTGGGAAAATGCTGGCAGGTGTTATGAAATGAATATTCGAAACTTCTGCTTTTTTACAGTGCTTTCTTTTTTTAGAAAGAGAACTTATATATCTTCAAGAATTACCGGTCAAAATTTGATGGTTCTGGATGTTTAGGAGTATTGAAAGAGTCATCTAGGTATTGGTAACTCCAATTCACATGCGCAGCATGATGTTATATCCTGATTGTTATGAAGCTACTGCCAAAATCATCGCAATGCAGAGATGGGAGATCCATGATCTTCTTTCAACCCGATGGAAAAGTTGAGTTCCGAACTAGAAGGGCAAGCGATCCACCTGGGCAATGCCTGATATCCAATGTTTTCGGAATGAATGATCAACTAATCAAGAGTGAGTTATGGAGAATGGATAGGAGGGGTAGGTACAAAGTATGTAAGGAAGAATGAATTCTTTGGCTACCTAGGTACCTATATAGGTAGGTATGCATTCCATGATTCATACAATCGTCGTCATTCATTCTGTTCATTCTGTTGATTTATCTCATTGTTCACATCAATCTATATTATATTAGATCAATGATTATATATATATATATATATTGAATGACCGTTAAAATTCACCTAGGTAAAACATTAGGTATATAAATCATATAAACTATTGAATATAATTACTTATTCCCTTTCTTTATATTAAATACCAAATCTTCACACTACATTATCTTCATTCTCTCCCTACTTACTTGTTACTGCGAGTACCTCCATACCATCCATCCATCCATCCACTTCCATCGCCTCTTTTTATCCCCTCTAGTCTTATCGGTTATGATGCAACACAAAACATGTTGTTCAGCAAACCATTTTTTTATCAACTGGGTCCGGTAAAATACTTAAACTTAACATCCTCCCCAATGATACATGACTATAAATACTTGAAGATATCTCGAAACCCAAAAAGAAATATAGTAAAACTCGATCAAAAACCAAAAATATGTGTTAAAAAAGATAGTAACTTCTCTCTTGGGGGTCGCTTAAAATGCCTAAATCACGGACTGTCGGATTGCCTATGTTTTGATTGTCCTTCCATACAATTTTTGAACACGGTGATAGAGAGTTAATTTTGAACAACCCATCTACTATCAATTCACAACCACGAGTTTTCATTTAATCAATCCTTTGAAGCATCTCAGAATCTTCCATTAAGATCGAGACTATATCCGTTTTTTTTGAAAAACGGATGTCGCGGTCGCGATATTATGAGTGAGGTTGGAGCTCCCTATCGCCGACGCCTTTTGCAATTAAAACACGATGAGCAAAGGTAAAATTAATTATTTGATTTGAATCGATTGATGTCGCATCGTTTTGTGCATCTTTTGATACCATTTTTATAATACTAACAGTGGTAGTCGAATTGTTACATCGAGAAAGAGGAAACTTCGCGAATTATTCGCAATTTGCGACAATGAAGGCCCTATACCTGAAATCCCTAGACTAGACCCCAATGCTCCACCAACGACCTCTGCAGAAGCACAATTTCTTGAGGCATGCGATATCCTACAGTAAGTATTAGAATTCCATAGACCTTGAATTTTAATTTACTATTACCACGCACTGTTCTACTTACATATGGATTAATTAATATCATTCATAGGGACCGACCCTTCAATGAATCAAACTTACCCACCCGGCGACAACTTCGATCTGATTCCCGAAAACAAAAATCACCAAACCGCCAACCAACCTCAGAATCTACAACCACCAATGTATCTCACAAAATAGAACATTATTTCAAACGCGACACTACGATACAACGGAAGAGCCGCGGGACTACTCCAATCGAGAGTAACAATGAAGGGCGAGATATTGAAAGGAATGGGGATAGTATTGGGGCAACACCGGAGACGACTGAAGTCTCTATAAGGAGATCGTCTTCGAAGAGCTCGCAGACAATCCTACCGACAGAGCCTTCTGCCGATCTAGAGGCGGCATCTAAAAATACTAGTCATTCTCCCATTACAATACAAAAGCAACAGCATGAATTCTCGAAGGACTTCGAAATCGACCGTATCAAGAGAGTTATTGAGAGTCCTCCAGGAAGCCCGGGAGTTGATCCAAGAAAAGCAGTGCCTCCATCTGCTGAGGATGTCGCAAATTTGCAAGAACCAGTACTTTTCGGTGCGAACGACGAGAACCATCATGCTGCTACCGCCCACTTACCACCAAAGGAAGCCCAGGAAGCTCGACTAGAGGATGTTGAAAAGGCACGTGAACATAAAGGGGAACAAGGTAGGCATTCAATTACGACCTCACTCCGGGTTGCGGTGGATCTAGCCTCATCTCCAAGTTCAACGATAGATGCCCATTCGACCACTACCCCGGCCCACCATGATGCCTCGACGGATACAAGCCCCGAGAATGACAACAACCGTTACGAGGATCCTGAACGCCCAGATGATGAGAATGATGTTAAAAAAACTCCAACGGAATCGAAATCTGTTCGCGACGCCAATTTTCAGGATGAACACAACAAAAAACAGAAGACCCAGAACGAGCCCTCTCGTGCCGAGGTACACGGTAGTAGTCCAATGGCTGCGGATGCTCAACTACGTATGGAGGACCAAGCCGCATCTAGCTCTGAAGTTGCTGCGGTCACTGAAGTAGCAGATTCTGAAGCTCCAAGTTCACAGGATATGGAAGAATCTGTATCACTGGCACGTGAGGTTGGTAATGTAGAAAAAGACGCCATCGCGGAAAAGAGTGATGAGAGTGCAGACATTGCACGTCCAAGTGCCGAAGGATCTATCGAGAAATCTCGTACGACTCCCAAAGAAAATGAGGTACCAGATTCTGAGGGTGAGGAACAAACCCCACTCGACGCTATCGATTTGGACGTGGCTACTGTGAAGGATTCATTCGAAAGCAAAACTGCGCTGGACAAAGGTGCTGTCACAAATGCAAACGTAACAGATCCTGCTGAAGAGGTTTCAGTGCGGTCATCAGCTGATACTAAGACGCCACCCTCCGGAACACCCACTTCTACAACACGTAGGACCCCATCGTCAACCCCCGCACCCGTTCAAGTACCAACGGAACGTATGACAACAAGAGTTGCCTCGGGAGCAATCAGACATAAGTCTGTGTCCGAGATCCTAGGTGAAACGCCCGCGCCGAACACCCCCCCCCCTTCTGCAAGAACCCCTACTAGCAAGCCAGAAACTGGATCGGCCATTAACTCCCCTTCAAGAGGAAGCACGCCGGGGTCTACTCGCAGCCTGCTTCAGAAAACGAAAGAAAAGAGCCAAAGTAGACTATCGACTGTAGTGTTTGCCAAGAAGCCATCCGCTCCCAAAGCTAGTGATCCTGCTTCGCTTCCTCGAGGTGTGAATTCGCAGCCAGCACATCCTTATGATGATTATTTCGCGTGTCTGTATCTTAATAGCCACAATACACAAAAAACTGGCTATCCACCCTTGGATGGGCTACTGCAAACGGCTCATAAAACAATCACAACCTCGAATGCTTTTGTACCCATCACCGAAAACCAAACAACAAGGATTTTAAAACGCATATATGGACTTCAGAATTGCCACAAATGGTCTTTACGCCAACCGAAGCGATCCGAGGAGCCTATTCGGCCAACCACACATTGGGATATTCTTCTTCAAGAAATGAAATGGATGCGGACAGATTTTCGAGAAGAACGAAAATGGAAAATGGCAGTGGCCAAAAACCTGGCATTTGCTTGTGCAGAGTGGATTGAAGCCAGTCCCGAGGAACGGAAATTTCTACAAGTGACTCGTCCATCAACTGTCTCGGCTAAAGCACCGAAAGATATCGATATGAGTGATGAGACCAATCAACTTCTTTCACATTCCACCCCCGAACTTATCGCCTCTGCAGAAGTAGATTCTCCGATGGACGATGTGGACGAAGAACTTCGTCTGACTCTTACAGATACTGTCAGCCCTACTGCAATTTTTGGCCTCCAGGATGATGATGTTGTCTTTGGATTAAGCAGGTCCCCTGCAACCGATAAACTTTTAGAGGAACTGCCCTTATATGGTGCTCCACTGAGCGTTCCTCGTAATGACCTGCCTACCTCTGAAATTGATCCTGATCGCTTCTGGAGACGGCCCGCTGTTGCTATTAGTAAGTACGTAGAGGGCAGAATGGAACTTAAGTTCCAAGGACCCCCGCGCAAAAAGAGTAGATTTGAATACGAGGAAGAAAGTGAAGACGAAGATACCGCTACGGACCAACCCGGGCATGGAAGATCACCTTTACCACCCGAACAAACCAATATAGGTTTGTTTGATCCCGCCAACAAGCATATTCGCGACCGCATTCATGCTGGACATCAGTTCCGGCCACCTTCCGAATTCCCCATGCCAATGCAAAATTTCTTTGAGCATCGGGCCTTCTCGCAATGGACATATTCCGAGGACGATGAATTGAAGAGACTTGTGCGAGAGTATGCATATAACTGGTCGCTTATTTCCAACATGTTATCAAGCCGGTCTTTGTTGTCGTCTGGTGCCGAAAGACGTACCCCTTGGGAATGCTTTGAACGATGGATAACTTTAGAAGGGCTACCCACAGATATGCAAAAAACAGCATACTTTAAAGCTTACAACAACAGAATTGAGGCAGCTCAACGACACCTACAGGCTTTGGCTAATCAAGCACCTCAACAGGCCAATGCGAATGGCCAGATAATCGCACCTCGAAGGCGAACCACGAGCAGCCAACGTGTGGAAAAACGCAGAAACCAAAAACATCTAACATTAGTTGATGCAATGAGAAAATTGGCGAAGAAGCGCGAGAGTTCTGCCCAAAAACAACAATTGTCCGCCGCACAGGCCGCAGCAAGGAGACCAGCTGAGCAACCTCAGCCATGGGTAGCACCTATCAAGACTCCTCAAGAGTTCAGTCGTCTGAAGCATGATCGGGATGAGGCTATGAGGGAGCGTATTGCTGCCTTCCAGCAGCGGGAACAGAATAAGAGGGTGAGTTTCCCCAAGTTTTTAGCTATAAAATTATGCAGATATACTAATAACACACCAGCAAGAAGCGCAACTTCGGCAGAGAAATGCAACCCAGCAGCAGGTTCATCCCAATGTCATGCCTCAACAACGTGTTTCTGGTCTTCCAAACGGTCTTGTCCCTCCAATTGGTCAGCCAAATGGAAACGGTCATCTCGCTGTTCCAGGACAGAATAGACCTCGGCCTCTTCCACCTCAAATGGGCGCAGCCGGGCCCATGCCTAACAACCTTCGGATTCCGCAAGCAATGTCTAATGGTGTTCCACAAGCTCAAATGCAGGGAGGTTTGCCACCAAATCCTGCCGTGACCGCTGAACTTGCAAATCATGCTCACCGTGTATCTCTACAACAAAGACAACAACTGATGCAAAACATGGCACAGCAGCAGGGTAGCCCGCATCCAGGACAGGCACAGAATTCCCCTCCACGAATGAATGGCATGCCTCCTCAGCCTGGATTCGTACCCAATAATATGACGTCCTATAATGCCAACAATATCAATGGCATGGCTGGTTCTCCAGGTACACCACTGCCTTCTCCTGCCCAGGCCGGCTCTCCTCGGGTAGGCTTGTCCGTGTCTGGATTACCTAATGGTAGCCTGCCTTCAGGCGTCCCATACGGGGAAATAGAACGAAATGTCAGGAGACTTAACCCACACGCGTCTACCAACGAAATCAACAAATTGATAGGTGAAAACATAACTGCATATAACAACAACAAACAAATGCAACAACGAGGCTTGGTTCAACCTCCCAGCGGCATAGCAACAAGTGCCATGAATGCAGCGGCTGGTAACAGCAATCTAGGGATGAATGGCCCACCAGGACAGCGACCACCGATGGGCATCGAGAGTAGTAGCCCGCAGATGTATGCGCAAATGCTGAGTAATCATCATCAGCAAAGGCTACAGAATAGTCAGCAGCAGCAGCAAGCTCAAGCTAGTGCGAATCAAAATCATGGGCAAGGGAACGGTACTGGGGCGCAACAAAATGGGGGGAAATAAAGCGTTGATTTATCGGCTTTGACGAGATAAACATGTATGGATTCTATTTACCCTGTAAGAGGGTTTCAAGAGATGATCGTAGAAGTACAAATAGATCTTCTATAGCTCTTTCAAGAGTTTAATCGCATGCGGTCAGTTTTGCTGGCATTGCTAGCAGATAGATGACTTATTGAATTAAGAAGTATTAATGAATGTATGTATGTATTGTAAATTTTATTGTATTTTTAACGGATTTGATATGAATTGATCACTCATGTTCTCTATATAGCTAGGTACCTACCTAGTATATTCCCTACTCTCTAAGTAAGGTATTGGTGTTGGTGCATTCACATAGATGACTAATAACATCATGTGACTAGTATACTTCATATCGGTCTTATCACAACTTCGCCATCCTGAAGGTTCCGAGTATATGGCAACTTGAGCTGAGTATCGACAAGTACGAACCTATTGCAAGATCGCCTCACGTATTCCAGCTGCGCATAGAGAGTTACCGAAGCTTCTTTCGTTTCCCCCACACACATCTCAATATACACCTTGCGACCCATGATGTCGCCATCCAGCCATGCGCCTAAAATTTCTATGAAGGGATTCTCCTTGAGCGCAGCATCCAAAAATGGTTCTGCGAAGCCAAGCGGTAGACCACAGCCTAAATCTGGATTAGGAAAGCGGCCCAGGAGCTCCTTTGCTCACGATGAAGATTCTGAAGACTCGGATCATGGCACAAGTGGGCGCAGAGGAAAACATGAGGCTGTTACTGGGTTTGCAGATGGTGGTGTTATTAGAGAAGGAGATGAAAAGAAGCTGAAGGTGCCGCTAGTAATTCCAAAGCAGGAGAATAGGGATTGGAAGGGAGAAGCGAGAGATAGGAAGGGAAGAGGAGATACAGGAGGAGCTACGAGAGGGAAGAATTTGTTACCAGAGGAAGAGCAGAAAAGGAGAGCTGAAGGAGGGAAAGAAGAAGACGTGGATAATGTTAATGGAAACGATGGGGGGATTAAGTGGGGGTTGACTGTGAAGACCAAGGTCAAGGAGGAAATGGATGATGACAAGGGTGCGATTGAGCAGATGATAACGGCGGAAGAGAAGCCAAAGTTAAAAACAGAGGACGAACTAGCAGTCGAGGCATTAATGGGCATCGATTCGAAGCGAAATGGGCCAGACCTGGTTATTGCCTCTGTGAACGGAAATGGAACTGGAAGTGAACTGGTCACAGAAGAGGACGCGTATAGGAAAGCTATCGCATCGGCACCGGATGTTTCCACATTGGAGGATTACGAGGCAGTACCGGTGGAAGAATTTGGAGCTGCGCTATTGAGAGGGATGGGCTGGGATGGTAAAGAAAGAAAAGGTGGTGGAAAGGAGGTCAAGAGGAGACAGAATCTACTAGGCTTAGGAGCAAAAGAACTGAAAGATGCAGAAGAGTTGGGGGCATGGGTGCAAAAGACTGATGCTAAAAGATTACGACCCGGAGGTTCGTCAAGCTTCCATAGAGGTGGTGATAGGGATAAGAAGAAAATGGGTGATTACGCTAGGGAAAGAGATGAGAGAAGAAGTCATCGCAGAGACAGAGATGAGGGTCGAGACAGGGACAGAGACAGCGACAGAGATCCCGATCGTAATCGTGATAGATCATTTAGGAGAGACAGAGATGATTATAGAGACCGCAGGAGATGATGAAATCGTTCGGACGTAGCGCACGCAACAACGAAAATCATCACATCACATCACATCATTGACGGCACATCCAATGGTTGGGAGCAAGGGACAAATTTGGTTGTTTGATTGTTAATGGCTCGGAAGGTAATGTATGGTTGCATTATAGAACGGCTCTTGGCGGGCGCCGGAGAGATTCAATGGCTTAATGTTCGACCACTAATTAGGTATTCGGGGAAATAATCATGCCGGCTCCTTCGAGGGTGCCGGGTTTCGAAATATTTTGACATGCTCATGTTCTCAATGCTACATTCTACCTTCGATCGACGACGACATTAGATAAATAATTGCCACACCAATGCCTTCTCCAAGAATCTGTCATCGGGCCTTAAATCGTACATACATGTGCTGGTGAATAGGCATAAATTCTAAAATCTTACATGCATTTATGATAGGATATCAAGATACCAATAATACCTAATAAATACTCATTTACCGACTGACAGTTGGACCAAAAGTCTTGGGACTTGAAAGAGAGCACGGAAAGCAACAACATGGATCGGAATCCCACCTTTTCTTATTGGTGATCCCCTTAGTTCCATTCGCCCATTCGGCAAATCTTTCTATTTCCAGGATTATATTGTCTCCACTGTGGTCATTGGTGGATAGTTCAACAGATGCAGACAGGGTGTCTCAATTTACTACGGTAGTGTCAGCTAGAGTAATATTCTATTCAAGCTGTCAAGCTGCACCGACATGCTATTTTTCCCTCGCCTCGTACAGTATGTACTCCCTCTTTAAGAATGGTTAAAATATGGATCAGCCATTGGAAACCTGACGAATACAATTTATCATGGAGTTCAGATTCTGCCACAGATCAAACAAGAACTTGCTATATATCCCAAGGTCGTCTTGGAATTTGCTAACAGGTATAAATGTGTGGTCTATGCCAAGAATGTCAACCATTCGGATAAAGCCCGATCCATCATTTATTAACTTTTATCAGGGTGGCAAGCATTGTATACTATGTATACCAGACCAGAGTTCTTGCCTCGGAGCAAAGACTGTCATGGGTGTAGCGTAGTACACAAAAAATCAAGAGATAAGAACTCAGCTTTTACCTGTTCCACAACCTTTTGTTTGTTTCTATTTTACTCTCAAATTTCAAGACCCAAATACTTCCGCGCTTTCCAAAGCTCCATGAGCCATGGAATACTCTACAGGTACAATAATGGGGTATTCTACTAGCTCGACAGCTCTTACCATCTTCATTTCATACGTCGTCTACCTAGTTGTCGGTGGTTTGATACATTCACAGCGTCTTAGGATTAGAGCCAAGAAGCTTAATTGTCAACCCCCTCCTATCTTGAAGAATAATCTTCCCCTGGGTATTGACCAGGTGACTCGTGCTCTTAAAGCTCTTGCGACCAAGAATTTCCCTCCAGATACTCAAAAGAAACACAAGGAAGTCAATGCTCTCACCTATATAACTTCAGTTCTGGGCAAAGATGGCTTCGCAACAATCGACGAACAGAACATCAAAGCTATGCTCGGAACACAATTTCCCGAGTTCGATCTAGGTGCACCAAGAATTGATAACTTTCTGCCATTTCTAGGTCCTGGTATCTTCGCCCAGGATGGGAAAGATTGGGAACGATCAAGAGCACTTATGAGGCCACAGTTCGCTAGGGATAACTTGAGTGACTTGGAGATGGAAGAGAGGCATTTTCAAGTTTTGTTGAAGGCTTTGTTTGAAGCGGGACAAGATGGCTGGCTGGGCGAAGTGGATATTCAACCATTGCTGTTTCGATTCACCTTGGATACGGCAACGGAGTTTCTATTGGGCCAGAGCGTTGAGAGTCAGCTTGCAGGAATAAAGACTGCTTCTGGCGTAAAGGCCGAGGATACGGATATAGAGGCATTTGGGAGAGAGTTTGATATTGGTAATATGGCCTTGGCAAAAAGATCCAGATTCGCTCCTTTTAGCGTGAGTATGATTTATTCATTGGTTGTCAACTTCGATGCAGAACATTAAAAAGGGACGTGTTGCGAGGTATCTGACCCTAAGAGACTATTTGAACGTCGAGCCTAGGCTCAGATACCGAATAGAGCTTGTTTGCCGTTCGGTTTGTTTCGTACACCACATGCTAAGCTGATCCATTCTTGTCGAACCCCCCTACAATTGGCAATCACTAACCTACCGGCATTTTAGTGGCTGATATGGCCCAAAGGATTCGGGAAGTCTATCTCGACTTGTCACGGAGTCATTGATCGCATCGTTGCCAAACATCTACAGAAACTCGAGGCTTCAGGAGAAGCCAAGAACCCGGACCGATACGTCTTTTTCGAAGCGTTGGCGGAAAAAACACGAGATCCGATTGAACTACGCGCACAGGTCATGAATATTCTACTCGCGGGTCGAGATACAACTGCATCTCTTCTTGGATTCGCTATCCTCACACTTGCTCGGGATCCCGTGCGGTACCAGAAACTGCGAGAGATTGTCCTCAACGAGTTTGGGACGTTCAATGATCCAAAAAACATCACATTCGCGCATATCAAGACTTGTAAATATCTTCAGTGGGTGTTGAACGAAACATTGAGGCTGTATCCACTTGTGCCATGGAACTTCAGAGTGGCAAATAAGGATACAACGTTACCGCGTGGTGGGGGCAAAGATGGCAAGAGTAAGATTTTTGTGAAGAGGGGGTCGGTGGTCGAGTATAGTTCTTATGCATTGCACAGGAGAGAGGATATTTGGGGCGAGGATGTGAATGAGTTTAAACCGGAGAGATGGGAAGCGAGAAAGGGAGGTTGGGAGTATTTGCCGGTATGTTCACTGAATTTTCCCTCATCTCTCATGATATATTTGCACTTTGAAACCCTGCGTGTTGAATATCAAGCCGTGTTGACATGGCGATATAGTTTAATGGAGGACCCCGTATCTGCTTAGGACAACAATATGCACTCACCGAAGCGAGCTTCTTCATCATTAGACTTTTGCAGAAATTTGATCAGATGGAGAGTGTGGATAAAGAGAAGGTCACGTTCAATTTGACATTGACCATGTGTAGTGGGAATGGGGTAAAGATTAAGTTGCATGCAGCAGAGGCGTAGAGCAGATGTGGTGCGAATGTTTAAGGAGTGCGGGGGAATATTGATATTGGGTGGGTCGGAAAAGAAAAGGGCAACGGTTGTTACAGGTAGCGATTGGAGGATTTTTGTCTTGAGTTGAGATATGATAATCATTACTCAGACTCTTGTATCTATAGCATCATTATTTTCAATCTGTTACATTCTGTATTGTAGCCAATCCCAAATCTTTGGCTCGCTAAATCGTACATTTCGATATCTGTATTCGAGAAATATTCTATGTTCTGATGGTTCCAAACGTTAAGAAATTCCGAACATTCGAAGCTCCCATCTAACGAAATTGGAACATCAACTTAATGTCATTTGGTATAGATGAAATGGAACAGTTGTTTTGAGAATGCCGCCGCTGCAGTCCAGCCAATAGTATATAGGATTTGTCTTCATGGAAATTCTCATTATATAGTACAATCTATCCACAGCCAACAGGCATATCACTTCGATCAAGCGAGCCCGACCTACTCTTTCAAGCACCAAGCTTCTTCGCCGCACTAACTACATGGCCAAATGATGTCTTATTATCAACGGTACCCGCTCCAGGCCCATCCAACAACTTCCTAGCTCTCAACTCAAACGCCTCAATCATCTTTGGTGCTACCTGGGGTGCAACCGCTTTGCTCAACGCTGTATACAATGGGTTTGCAAATTGAAACTCGATGGTTAAATGCACTTCCGTTTGTTCCCTCGCTGCATGTTCCGTCTTGTCTGTCTGTGGCTGCCCGGTGGGAGGCTGGTAGTGGAACGGTTTGAGTGACCAGCGCGTGTTGAGACTTTGGAAGATGCCATTTGCGGTAGCGGGGGTATGATAGGTTTCTGAATGGTGGGGTAGTTTCGATTCGGGAATCGATGTAACAGCGTCGCCGCCAAGCGCTTCGACGATAGTACCCGGGACGCAGAGGAGCTTGGATGTGAAGGTTTCTTCAACGCCAGCCCAGCCTACGGTGAGATCTGCTTCGGCGGGCCATTTGTTACCGTCGGAATCAGGTGCTGACCATTTTGTTACACGGGAGCTGGTACAGTAGGGAACAAAGGTGGAGTAGCTGTCGACGTCGGCGATTAGGCTGTAGAGGGATGAGGATTTATAGGGAAGAATGCGCTTTTCGATCAGGGTCTGCGGTTCGCTGCCAGGGAGGGTTATAAAGGTTCGTTGGGTTTGGGGAACCAAGGGGCGAATTGCAGATGTTGGGCGTAGTATGCGGAGCATGCCTCTCATTGGGATTGACATTGTGAGAAGATTGTGAGTGGAATACTGCGGGATAGAAGGACGGAAGATTGACTGAAGATTGAAAGGATATGCTCGAGTAAGGTAAGTAGGTTGTTGATTTCAATCGAGGTTATAAAACTTTTAACTTCATAAATACCTCCCTAGTTGGTGACTAAACCAAACAAAAGCACTTGAGCACAAGAATTGAGGCAACGGTTTAAACTTTGGTAATACTAGGTACAACAAGAATTATAAGACTTCATTTCGATGTATAGTAATGTATGTATAGCTAGGTACCTAACTGCCTAGATAGCTGGAGGTAGGTAATGTGTATCCATCCATGGATGTACGGAAGTAGTTTAAATTTGTTCTATCTCAAGATTATAATTATATTATGAGCATCATCATTGAATGAAAGGTTTTGCCATGTACATACTCACCGCCCTCTGATGGTTTTATACTCACCGCCTTCTTGATTGAAAGATGGCCGGGCCGGTCGGTCAAGGTCGTAGGTAGGTAGTTTACAAACACAGCGGAGAGTGTCCATGAGTAGGTCGGTAGTATTCATTGTACATAATAACAGGTAAGTAGACGGAAGCTATCGATTTCTTGTTTTTGAAGAATAATTGAAGATATATAAGTTGTATGTGATGGGCCAACCTTTTGTCTTTTATTTCTATTTTCATATCTGTTTCTGTTTCTGTTTCTATTCTCATCTACATACCTTCCTACCTACCTCTTCATTCTTATCCTCCCTAATCTTTCAACTTTGCTCAACGATGTCTTCCTCATCTCCTACTACCACATATTCTCCCAGCCTCTCGATTGATAATGTAACCACCGAGAGCTACAACTCGGGAAATACTATGCTGTGTCGATCGGTTGTGTCGACGTACATCCCAGCCATTAATTCCTGGAGAACTTTTACTCCTGCGACATGCTCATATAATAACAGTCACACTTCTCATCAGAATCTATCTTCCACCTTGACTCTCACTCCAGCCGGAGTTGCAACCACATCATTGCACGAAACCCCTCTAATAACTGACGTATCTACAATTACGGAATTCAGTAGCACTCGGATAACAACTACTGTGACTGGGAGCTTGAGTACAAGTTCTCAAACGAGCGATGCACCAAACGAAGTTCTTGGATATGGGTTGTCCAAGATCGCAGGTCTCTCTTGGATACTTTACTTCAGCTATAAACTCTTCATTCATGGATGAAGGGAAAGGGAAAAGGAAAGGGAAAGGGAAAGAGAAAGATTCCATATACATACCTATTACCTACCTTCCCGTGGACAGTTATTATATCATGGCTCCGTAATGACGTCAACCAAGGACAAGCAAATCATTTCACAATGAAGTCAGAAAGAAGAAGCTGACTGATTTTGACTCTTCTCAAAGTCTTGTTCTTATTGATTGATAAAGAGTCCCTTGTCTTCCCTCGCCTTCTTATCTGATCTATCATCCATCATCCATGGATATCTTATCTTTCAACGATCAGAATCATTCACCGATCCATATATATGGATGATATATATATATATATATCTTCGTTCACCTGGCTACCCTACCTAGCTAGCTACCTACCCACTTGGAGATCTCGTCGCGCCTCCATATGCATCCATCCATACCTACCTACATATACATATCTACTATACTTCCCTACATACATGTTTTGTACATAGATACATACCTACATACATACTTATGCACATACTTACATATACATATCTACTTACATATCTACTTACATATCTACTTACATACATACCTACATACATACCGACATACACACCTACCGACATACACACCTACACACACACCGACATATACAAGGATATTCCGATAACTTTCTTCCATGCCCACTTTCTCTTCTGATTGGTACGATGAATATTAATAAATCCAATAAATCATCACGGGGTGCCTCAACAAAGTGGGATGATTTGCTTTGAATTGGTGGGGTAATCCATGGATATGATTGATTGATCTTCATTCATGTTTCATTTTTTGTCAATTCATCTCAACTGGACACTTATACCTCCATTCATCTCAATCAACCCTTTTTACCCGGACAATCAATTCTTCAAAAAAAAAGGATAATCTTCGAAAAAGACATCAAGGTGCAGAAATTCTAAGCACAATGGCTGATATTTCAGGAAAAAGTGTAAGAATCCCTGAGCGTCTTCCAAGTCTCTTATCATTGATTTCAATGGCCTTTCTAACTAACTCGTTGTCATTTGTAGAACAAATCTTTCGTTCTCGAAAAACCTTTCTCGGTGAAGTTTGAAGAACGACCAGTTCCCAAGCTCGAGTCTGAACATGATGTTCTTATTGCCATAAACTATACTGGTATCTGTGGATCTGATGTTCATTACTGGGTTGAGGGTGCCATTGGCCCATATGTTGTGAAAGATCCCATGGTCTTGGGCCACGAATCTGCAGGTACAATTGTCAGCGTGGGATCGGCCGTCAAGACTCTCAAAGTTGGCGATCGTATAGCACTTGAGCCCGGATATCCATGTCGTCGTTGTCCTGCTTGTCTTTCGGGCCACTACAATCTTTGCCCAGAAATGCACTTTGCAGCTACTCCTCCTATTGATGGAACTCTTGCTGGATTCTATACATCTCCAGCAGACTTTTGTTACAAACTTCCCGAGAACGTCTCCCTCCAAGAAGGTGCTTTGATTGAGCCCCTTGCTGTAGCCGTCCATATCTGCAAACAAGCAGTGATCACTCCAGGACAATCTGTTGTGGTCATGGGAGCTGGTCCTGTCGGTCTGTTATGTATGGCAGTAGCTCGTGCATATGGAGCATCTACCATTGTCGCTACTGATATTCAGCCGGCCCGTCTCGATTTCGCAAAATCCTTTGCCGCCACTCATGTCTTCACCCCTCAGCGTGTCTCCGCTGCAGAGAATGCTTCAAACCTGAAATCTGAAGTTGGCCTTCCAGATGGTGCCGATGTTGTAATCGAGTATGTTCATTCCGTTCACTAATCCCTTTGTTATTGTTATCCACTTCTGTATTCTGATCCCTATCTTGCCTTTTGCTTTTCCTCATATGCACTTTACTTCCTGATACAACTTTGACTCCTCATTTTCCTCATATTTCTTGCAAACCCTTCCTTTTGATATGCAATTACTAACCCTTCGATTTTTCAGTGCATCGGGAGCGGAACCCTCCATCCAAGCTGCTATTAATGTCACCCGTCGTGGAGGAACATATGTACAAGGTGGAATGGGAAAAGCAGATATCAATTTCCCAATCATGGAGTTGTGCACTAAGGAAATCACTGCCAAGGGAAGCTTCAGATATGGAAGTGGAGATTATTCTTTGGCGGTGGAATTGGTTAGAACCGGAAAGGTGGATGTCAAGAAGTTGATTACTGGAGAAGTCCAGTTTGAGGATGCCGAAGAGGCTTTCAAGAGCGTAAAAGAAGGAAAGGGCATCAAGGTTTTGATCAAGGGCCCAAATGAAAACTAAAGATGCTGGACATTGTAACTCCTGAAGTAGGATTCGACATTCTTGGATAATGAAGGGGCAATGGTTGGTGAGGTCAGAACATCTGGCCTGATGTCCCAGAAATAACGAAATTTGGGATCCTGCCTTGAGCAAGTGTATTTATTGTATGTAGTCAATTGAATCAACACATGTCCCCTATCCTCATCTGTGTGTTTATTGGAACTTCTTTGTTGGCATCTCTTTGCGGATTGCGTTGTGTCAACATTCGCCCTTCTGACCCTCCCACTTGAAGACTGTCCACCGCCAGCAACCACCAAGCATCATATACTACCTGTATAATCACGAGAGAAACCCGATTTCAACAATCATTTTCAAATCATCCCCAAATATCTAACCCCGATATCCGTTCCCTCGCTTGTACCACCAACCGCCGCTCTAACCACTTCCCCTGGCACAATATCTATCAAGTTATCCTCAAACCTTACATTCTCGTCTGAACATTCGAGAGCTACCCCTTTGACAGGAACTTCGCTACTAATCTCCACTGTTTTTCTATCTTTTGATAGTTCCGCTCGCAGGTGTTTGGGTTTCTGTAAATGGACATATTTTAGCGGTTCAGGCCAGTTGATATAGCGAGCAATTTGGATGCCGTCTTGGATAAGGTAGGCTGCGACAACTGTGCGTGATTCTTCTTCTGCGTTTGCTTTTTGGACGGGTACATCCATAGCGATGATTTCCGTCGAGCGGTTTTCAGGTAAGAGGAAAGTGGATGCGATGGTTTGGGAGAATGTCTCTTGACCTGTTATGACATCGAAAGCTTTGACTACTACATCGGCTGTGATATCTTTGAGACTTAGGTTTGAACCCCATATCTCGATTTTGGTTGTTTTGGTAAGGTGTGCACGTGTGTATTTGTCTGTGGGGATGGTGTGTTCTTTGCGTGTGATGCCGAGGGATATGGGAGCCATTTCGCGCTTGACGGTATAGTAAGCATGTTTTGGACGAAGATAGTAGTCGACAATGGCCCAGGATGTTACGGGCCAGCAATCGTTGATTTGCCAGACTAGGGCGCCCCCACAGTATTCTTTCCCTGGCCCTTTCCATTGACGTTTCCATAGTCGGTAGGCGCTGGCTAAGCACTCGGCTTGCATGAGTTGGGTGGAATAGATGAATTGTTCGAGAGGATCAGGGGCGTAGCGAAAGTTTTCAACTAGATATAAAGCTATACGACGTTCATGTCCATCGGCCTTGTTGTGAAAATCGACAGTAGAGGATTGTGCGAACCGATCAGGGTCGTCTTTGCCTAACGGGAGAAAGGTGTCTATGGTCTTGATATTGGGAAATGCTTCCATGCCGAATTCCGAGACGAAGCGTCCAACGAGTTTGTCGAAGTTTTGGTACTTCTCTTGAGAACCGTGCCAAACATTCCACTGATGCAAATCACCGACAGTAGGATCTGTGGTTGTCTTTCCTCCCCAGGGACTACCGTAGTGATAGTATGTATCTGGAACTAGTTCGGCACAAGCATCTACCAAGATTTTCTCGTAGATGTATCTTGCCGGAAAGTTGGTCTTTAACCAGCTCTCAGAGTCTTTATTGTCGAAGTCATACGTAAGACCTTCTGATTCTTGGTATTGGTAGTCCTCGTTGTTACCAGCCCAGATGACTATGGAAGGGTGGTGTCGGAGAAGCTTAACATTCTCTTCCGCTTCCTTCTTCACAGAAGCGAGAAATTCTGGGAAAGCAGGATAGTTTCCACAGCCGAACATGAAGTCCTGCCATACCAGAATACCAAATTCATCGCAAGCATCATAGAAGGCTTGCTCCTCGAATATTCCACCGCCCCAAACTCGAATCATGAACTGATTGCCGTCTGCTACTAGCTTAACCCAGTCATAATACTTTTCCTTGCTGATGCGGGGAATGAAGTTATCAGCAGGGATCCAATCGCTTCCACCACAAAAAGTAGGAATGTTGTTGATTCTGAAGAAGAAAGATGTTCCTGGTTGGCCTATCAAAGGATCTTGCACTAATTCTACTCTGCGCAAGCCAAATTTCTTGGTACCCGCCGATATACTTGCATCATTGTGAAGTATAGTTGCAGTAAGATTATACAATGGCTGTTTACCATATCTGATTGGAAACCAGAGCGCCGGATCTTCAATTGTAAAGGTATGGGAAGCATGGCCTTTAGAGGAGGTAATGGTCTTCGTAGCGATGAGTTCGCCATCCAAAGTAATATCAAACCTGACCTTTGAGTCTCCACCTTCAATGTCCGCTTTCGCAACCAGCTCTGCAGTCTTCAGGGCTTTGTCCACATTGCTTGTGAAGTAGACATCTGAGATACGGGAGGAAAAGAGTTCAAGATTAATTGGTCGCCACGGTCCGCAAGTCATCAGTGTTGGGCCCCAATCCCATCCCTGAACAAAGTCAAGTATCAATGATTGTGGCCTTTTCAGTATAGACAGGAGTTACTACATACCCAATGATATTGCGCTTTCCGAACAGCAAGTCTGGAATTATCTCCATTCCAACAGCCCCAAAAATGGTCCGGGTATTTCTCCACTATGGCACATCCCTTGAGATATGCACTCTCGAATGTGATCTCTAGCTCATTCTCCTCCTCGTATTTCAGGTAAGTGGTAACATCGACCCGTTCTGGTATGAACATATTATCCGTCTTAAGGATCTCCTTGCCATTCAGAAGGACGGTGGCGTAAGTATCTAATCCGTCAAACGCCAGTACTGCTTTGACGACAGCTTTATCTTCAGATGGTATAGTAGGCGATGAAAATGTTGTTCTGTATATCCAGGCTGTCTCACCAATCCATTGAACGTCGTTCTCATTCTTACCGATGAAAGGGTCTTGTATGATGCCATTGGCAATAAGGTCCAGGTGAACATTTGTGGGGAATTGTGCGACTGGCAGGAATTTGGAATCTTCATTACCTGCTTGTTTAAAGGTCCAATTCTTGTCAATGGAAATTGTAGTATGCTTAGACATATCGGACAAAGCTGATGTAGTTGTAGGTTGAGGGGGATGGTTCGTTGAAAAGGCGTATTCCGTCCTCATGGTACCGGTGGGCTATAAGTACTTGAAGAAGCAATTGACTTGTGGAGGGCTCGCTGATCATGAAATGTGATAGTAGTCTCGACTATGGATAAGCACTCCCCTACATCTGGGACCAGTTAATCTATCTGATGACTTGAGTAACGAGCAGCAGGTTCAAGGGATATCATGGATTCGGTATGTAAGACTTCGGAGGCTCCAGAATGGGTTGACTACATGCGGGGTCTTTATCCCGCGTTTAACACAGCTTACAAGACTTGGTGATTCAGTTGTCTTCTAGGATAAGAAGGAAGGAATGCTTGAATCCTGCAGATTACTGATATTGGGTTGATATGATTGGTCATGTCACCTGGTTTGCATTATCTTTCTCTCTACTCCGTACGCGTAGATCTCTCGTAAAAAGCAGGAACTCGATTTGTCTGTCATTTGCCCATTGATCTGCCTGCATGTAGAGATCACGGGAAGGAGTTGGGGTGCATAGGTACCTAGGTAGTTAGTATAGTCTAGGATGTGGTAAATACGGATCCGGAGTAGATACCTACAGTAGTAGTAGTTGTTGTAGTTGTAGTTGTAGTTGTAGTTCTAGCCCCGCGTTTTCAGACAAACCATTCGGTTTATCTTCGGCATATGCACTCCACTCGGAGGGAGCATTCCGATCATTCACCTGGTAACCTGGTAAGGCTAAAAGGTCCATGTTACTAAGCAACCTTATTAGGTAAGTGACGTCTTAGGTAGCTCCTTGATCAATCTCTCTTTCATATCTCTTTCAGTCAATATATATGCACCACTCACTTGATCATTAAAGATTTCTTGTAGTTGAGAATGTTTTCAATTCAAGTTTTTGACAGGTTTCTGATGGTTCCATCGTACAACAGTTAGTTATCAGTTATCAGCTGCAAGTTTACGAGTACAATAATTCTCATTCTTTTATTAGCCCTTTTCCACAGGGGGTTTCTTTTCCCGGGAAACCAGCCAACGAGCTCAAACACTAACTAATATATCGTACCTGCAGAACAACACTGAAAGTCCTCAGAGTGGTTTACACTATACCTTGCCGATTGGATTGGAGACTATATCAAGAACTCATGGCAGCCTCAAATGCTCCTAGCTTATGCGTTTGACAAGCCATTATTTACTTACCCGCTTTGCTTGCTGTATCCTGACGTGATGTAGTATGCACCATGAAGTTAAGCACAACCTCAGAGTTCACTAAGGCTTGTTTATATATGCATTTCCTTGTTGTATCTCTTCACATCACGCTAGTATTTTCAAATTAACTCGACCAAGTTCTTCTGGTAAAGTGCCTGAAGAGCTCGGAAGTATCGGCTGCCCAAAAATGGGTCGCGGAGGCACTCCCTCCGTGTTTTTCAAGGAGGAAATATCTGCAGCACTCCCTCAAGTGACGATGGTACATGCATGCCACAAGCATGGGGATGAATTGCGTCTACGGGAGCCCAGCATTGCCGGTGTATATACCTTAGTTCGGGTTGAAACTTTTGTTTATCAGTGACAGAATAACGATGCTACGCATGCGCAACATGCAACGAGATTCCATTGAGAATTTGATACGACAATACCCGGCGGATCTATGTACCGTTGCCGTCTCATTTTTGAAATCATATGTCTAATATTCGACCGTATAGGCACATTTTTGGCAAAACTTCATTCTCACACATGTTTCACGGCATCTGCATGGCATTGAGCTTACAATCTACTATATGACACTTTAGACTACAGAATCACCCGCAACTACTGCGACGCTCTTCTAGCTTCTGTACTCCATTCTCCTGCCAGCCTCTGAGCCTAAAGTCATCGGATCCATCTTCGCTCACTTCCCTAAATCTCGCACCGGGTCGAACACACCATATTCACTAATTTTGTGGAGAGTACGGAGCAATTCGCTTGTGTCAACACCACCCGCAGTCATCCCACCTCGCGAACTCTGCCCGGCATAATTCCTTCCTGATGATTGTACGAGTTAGCATGGGCTACCTCACTTGGGTATCATTAATGTGTAGGACTCAGAAAGGATGATTAGGTATACGTGATACTACACAGTATCGAAAATCTGCATAACCTATCTTCCAAATATCGCCTTGAAGTTTCTAAGGTGAATCTTATGCTTCACGTCTTGTCATATCGAATCAACAAATCAACATTATTTATCTCTCGAGTGTTGTCATTCCTCTGTATATAGAGAGGCGTGTTCATACAGTCTTCTATGTTGCCATATTGGGATTGAAAGTAGCAACAGTGGTTTGCAAGTTTGTCGGGTGGACTGTAGCGATTCTCATGGTCAGAAGCATTTACTTTGCCCCCTCTTTCCGCCAATCGCGACCAGCTACCCCGTGGCTTGAATATAGCTGTCCTTGATGGACGAATAATTCTTGGCCCAGCAATGTACACGCCTTCTATTATTCAGCTTTGACAGCAAAAATAAGAAAAGTGATCTACGTGTACATATCTAAAGAATATTACTATCAATCCCAACAATGAGGATTTGTGACTCAAGACTTAATCTGCAGACTAGGTTGGGACAATGCAAAGCAGCCATCTGAAACTTTCTGACGGTTACTTTACTCTCCAACATTCATTCCTGTACAGGGATTCCGGTAACAGTTTCTTGAGTCATCGAGAGCAGCATTAGATATTGTTCTTAGCACAATGGGGTTTATACGGTTATTAGTCCTACACCCCATATTGAGGGGCGTGTGACCATAAATGGGAAGATTCTCAACCCCCTGTTTAATTTATAGAGTGACTTCTACTCCAAACCTATTCTTGGGCGAGTGACACGACCAAAGAGGGACCTGTCTCTTGGTCTACTGAGGAAATCTAACCTGTGCTAGCAGCATTGTTGACGACACCAAGAGATATTAAGACCTATTCAGTCACTGTTGATCATGATTGTTAACCGGCCCTGGATAATACAAAACAGCTACACCAAAACAGCCCGTCTCATGGAGGAGCTATTTTCATGAAGCAGCGTTGTTATTGGTTTGGTGGTAGGTAATTTACATAACAAAATCATATTAGAATCAACCTATAAAGTAAAAGATACATTCTATTAGGTAAGTGACTAAGCTTGCATAATGCTATAGATGTCCCTCAGACTTACAAAACCAAGCCCGTCGCTACAGATACTACCCGTCCATCTTCGGACTTCAGAGTACCAGCTATTTCCCAGAGATGATGAGTGAGCTCATCTTTTCTTTTCTTCTTCAATGAAAACCCTTTTTGGTGTTATGCTGAGTACAAAATCTTTCCAGAAATAATGGAAATTTCCAATCGGCGGGACGCAAAATGGGATCATCGGTCAAAACAATGGTATTTGATAAATATACAAGAAACTCTACACATGCGTAGTGGATCAATTAAGACTTCCTAATACATTGCCCCTTAGGATATCTTTCTGTTTACGATTGTAATTTGTTAGTTGATTGGGAGCTTTGCTTAAATTGCTTTAGACAGTGACCGATCAACTAGTTTTAGGTTTCAAGTATCACACGTCATATTCTTTATGTTCCAAATTCTCGTGCGATTTGTGAGACGCTATCATGATAAATCTTCATTGACAGCCAGAATCCCCAAACCCTATTTTGACTTTGCTAGCAAGCCGGTAAATCGGATTACCTATCTCAGCTTCATGTCAAAGAAGATGGACCTCAGTTAGGAGGAACCTTCTTCATCCGAAGAAGTTTGGTTCGAAGAGCACTGACAATACAAGTCGTCTTCACTATCTGAAGCACACTGGCAGTAACTTCCATCATAATCTCCGGGGTCCTCATTATACGCCGGATATCGGCAACAGCAGTCGTCCTCCTCCGCTGGACCGTTACTCACATCCCTCTTGATTTCCCCATGATGCTGGGGGCTATCATCAGCCTCGTCATCAGAACGATTATAGCCATGAATAGGTCCTTTCAGATCCATCTTAAGCTCGACTTTCTTCCCCTTTATCGCTTCCAAACCCTCCTTGAAGTAGATTTCCAACATCTTAAGATTAGCGCGCTGGAAAGGTAGAATCTCAACTTCGTCTGCACAGATGTCTGAGAAGACGCTCAGAAGTTCGTCGAGGATCAAGGATGGGGTGTGGAGTCGGTCTCCGTCATGGGGGTAAACCATACGACAAAAGTAGGTGATTGTAGCGATGAGGTGCGAATCTGACATGTGAATATCATCACGCAGTCTTGGGAATGAGGGGAGTTGCTCATGAGGGGCTGTCTCATCATGATCCGATATGCCGTCTTCCATGCATGGTGGCGTGGCCTTTGGAGTTGCCTTGCTAGGGCTCAATTTGTATTCTATGACGGATTGTTCAACGGACATTGTGTCGCTCTTTGAAGTTGTGGAGATGATGAAAAAGTCTGTGGCGGTAATGGTAGTGATTGTGATGTTAATAGTTCAAGCTACATTCCCTAAAATCGATAGGGATGTCATTCTTATATCCAAGTGTAAGGGTATAGAAGCCTCTACTGGACATTGAGAATTCTCTAGCAACATGCCAAACCAACCAGGGGACAGGAACTTATCCACTATGATATAAGTCTCATTTCTGACATAGGGTTGGAATTTTGCAATTCGCACAAAGACATACAAAACACAACCCACATCGCTCGAAGTATCGGGAAATAAATTGAAACAATCCCGTTGAGGCCGTGAAAAACCAACAAGATACCATAGAAGAGCCCCCCAGAAGAACATAATCTCTGAGACATCCCCTTTGCATTGTGCTCAGCAATTGTCTGCAAAGCCAGCCTGGTATAATATTTGACTAGACATCACAACCTCCAGAAGGCACCTACTCTGTTACCGTTGATGTGATTTAGCAACCTTCTAGAAGGGTTTCCTGCTCTATCTAGGTACATATAATATATTTCTGGAATTTATGGATGGCTTCTCTAACATAAAAGTTCCTGCAGGAGTGATGCTACAAGGATGCTGAAGTTACTGGGCTAATGTTCTCGAGTGTAGAAACAGAGCTGCGGCAGTAATTTCAATTCTGATTCAAATTTCGTTTCCATGATTCTCAACTGAATAGAAACCGAAAAACAGTATGGCTTGAATGTTTAAGTAATTTTGAACTATCGAACATGATATGCCATATATAACCATAACAACGGGAAGCAGATGACTTGTAAAAGAGTAAAACGCAACGCACTTAGCCGCAGAGAAGTAAATTTTTTTACCAGATTGGCGGGATAACTAAACGATAGATCAATGTTTCCTATCCGTTTAGATTACAGCATTAGAATATCCCAGCTTGCCTTGACTTGTCATTTAATCGAATCGATAAGGGCTTTCTTTATTTGCCATCTTAATAGCCATGTGATTCAATAACTATATTGAAATCTAATAAGTATCAAGGATTCTTTGGCCGTGGAGGCTTCGGAAGAGGCAAAACGCATGGCAAATAGAACTAGCCTTTTTTTTTATTCAGGAATCTCCGCTGTAGAAACGGGCCTTTACAAGTCAATTCCTCTTCAGCTAGTCCCTCAAACCAATACATATTGGCTGAGAATTGACAATCTAATAGAAAAGATGGAAGGGTTGTGACAGTTGAACTGAAAGCTGTATCTTAAAACAGGTTTCGTAGAGTACCGAGGGTTCGGTCGCATATGATAAGGGAACATGTGACCATAGCGATGGCAAGGTTAATTAATTAGCATCTTGTATACGTATCTTGGCATTGCCAAATGGTAGCCACGCCGATTGGGTGGAAGGGGGAGAAGCGTATACCCAGTAAGATTGTAAACCGCAGTATATCTTCATCATATATATATCATCTAAAATCCGAATATCGGAGCGGGTTTCGATAACCAGAGTTTGTAGATGTTGGATTCTGCAGGCGTACTTTGATGTAGACTGGATTGATTTCTCACCGAGACTAGAACACTACCTACTCCGGCGTGTCCGAATTTTATGGGATATGATGACGGGCAAGAGTGCTATGCTGATTAATCACTGACTAGAATCCAAGTCTACCTCCAATCAACGGTCTTAAATCTTCAAAAAAAAATTAAAAAAAATGATGCCATTGTTGGAAACACCGTCTCCCATCAATATTGCGGTCTATCCACAAGCCTGTTTGTACTCGTCGCCTGCTCCTGTGCCATCGGAGAACTTTCTCGTTAGGTAAAAGTCAATATCACGGCTGGAGAGCTGTTATTGATTCTAATCTTCATTTCCATTTGCTGGTATGACCTGATCACTATCTTGTCACCAGATTCTTGAGATACCGCCAGCTGCCAATAGCCATCACGTATGTATCAATCAATATCTTCAATAGTCTCAGTACTCTACCGTCGCAGCACCTAGAGCAGGTATAGTCAGATTTTAGTTGTCACCACAACTGTTGCTGCGTACCAAGTTGAGACTCATTTTCAAGCATTTGCCCAAGGCTAAGACCATGCAATCGGTGATCGGAAGTTAAAACAAGCTTTTCCAAGTCTTTTCTGCGGTCATCACAATGGTTTTTCGTTGGTGCTAAACTGCCATGTTCGAAGAACTGAAGCCTTTCTCAAGTCAAGTCAAAAGTCCGTTCACCTCGTCTTCAGCAATGATCAATCCGTGAGCGTATCCATGTCTTTTTTATCGATTTTTGTCTTTAATAGGAAGGTGCGTAGATATGCAGCCATACTCCATCCTTTTGATTGCAATGATTAGGGAAATGAAAGGCTTCTTTTCCGAGCTTTCGAACCTTATTTGTCAAATTTGGTCAAATCATTGAGGTTTAGCGAGCTCTAAGGTTATCGATCACCATAGAAAACGAACCATCCAATGGCAACGCGTGCATATCATGAATTTTTCAATCCTTGAGTTCTCTCATTCTTTCCGTTGGTGGGTTGCCCTGTCACTCGACCAGGATGCATTTATGCTCTAGCTTCATGCTTATCTGCATGATCATCAAGTTATACTACTTAAAGAAGGTGTGGGCGAAAGACTTACCCTCTTCCCCCTCCTTACCTATGTTCCCTTCATAGAGGTATTTAAATTCCTTTACTTCTTCTTCCCTATCTACTGTATCTCAAAGGACAGACTTCATAAAGTATCCATTCATACTTGATCCAACATTTTCAATCACCCCAAGGATCGAAGGTCGACGATCGATTCTCTTGACTTGATCTCCGCATATCTTGCCCAACATGGCCCAGCCAGTAGCAAATCTTGCTTTGGAGGGTGGTGACCCACGAGATCCTCATCATCCCATCAGGGGAGATGCCAAGGCCGTGGAATTGGCCATGTTGTCCTCCATACACGATCCTAGTATCTCATTTGAGGAATACGTCTACTGGGCCGAAATCACTCGTGCCGAGGAGAAAGTCGCCAACGACAAGTTTATTATAGCTCAGGGACCAAGAAGTCTGAAATCCACGATCAAAAATCGATTTTCTCGTACAAAGGCCATTCCCGAAGAATCTGACAGTCCACCCGCAACCACCTTAGCTGCAAACGAGAAGGATGGTTTAGATGAAAAGTCTATTGTCCCGGGTGAATCTGGTAGTTCACCCCGTTCTGCTGTTTCTGAAGCCGAATGGAAGAGGGCTAGCCGTGCTGTGCGTACGGCTGGTTGGTCAGGTGTCTTCTATCTCATCACAACTGATATTCTTGGTCCTTTCAGTGTTCCGTGGGCTTTTGCGCAAATGGGCTGTAAGTAGACTCAGTATCCAAATATTGATAGCAGTACTAACGGGAAGAAACAGATGGACCGGGAATAGCTCTATACACTGTATTTGGCTTATTTGCTTTGTACTCCGGCTGGCAGATGTACAATATCTTTCTTGCGCTTGACTCGGATAAGTACCCCGCGAAATCGTACGGTGATCTCTTCTTTCGTGTTTTCGGTACTTGGGCCCGTCATGGAATCAACGTTGCCCAGTCTATTCAACTACTGTTCACCGTATCTATCCTCATTCTTTCAAACGGTCAATCAATTTCACAAATCTCCAAAGGAAGCCTCTGCTTCGTTGTCTGTTTGGTAGTCTTCATGGCAGCCGGTATGGTCTTGGGACAAATTCGTACACTCCAAAGATTTGGTTGGCTGGCAAATTTCGCTGTGTGGATAAATATTCTCATTATATTTATTTGTATGGGTGTTGTTGCCAACTCAGCACCGAATTATGCCGCAGTCGAAGCGTCCTTTGGTGATGCCTTTGGGCCTGGACCTGTCCACAGATATGCCGGAACACCTCCCTCCGGCAAAGCAAGTGGAGGAGAAGGATTTGTCGGATCTTTGAACGGTCTCAATCAAGCTGTTTACTCGTACGGTGGTGCTATGCTTTTCGTTGCCTTTATGGCCGAAATGCGTCATCCCATGGACTTTTGGAAGGGACTTATCTGTGCTGATTTATTTATCTACTTTGTCTACATGTTTTTTGGAATCTTCGTTTATTCCTACCAAGGCCAATTTTCATACAACCCCGTCATTCAAGGGCTCTCCCCCTATAACTGGCAAACCGCTGCAAATATCATGAATTTGATCACCGGTCTTATTGCCGCAGTACTTTACGGAAATATTGGCATTAAGGTCGCATACGTTGATGTCTTCCAAGGCATTCTCAAAGCACCACCCTTGACCTCAAAACCTGGTAAAATGCTTTGGATTGCTATGGTACCTTTTTACTGGGCGGTTGCTTTCGTCGTTTGCGCTGCCATCCCGCAATTTTCTTACATTTCCGGTCTCGTGGGAGCCCTTTGTATTCTTCAATTCACATACACATTCCCTGCTATTCTCGGGTTCGGATATCAAATTCAAAAAGACGCTATGCTTCCAGGCGAAGAGTCATTTAATCCCCAAACTGGAACCTACAACTATATTGATAGAGGCGTTAAGAGATGGATTAGAGGGTTCAAAGTGAACTGGCTATTCAACATCTTCAACTTTCTGTACTTTCTGGGGGCCTTGACTACGGCAGCTTTAGGTATTTATAGCAGTTGCCTTGGTTTGATTAGTGCTTTTGATGGGACCAGCGCTGCCACTAGTTTTGGTTGCACGCCGCCTGTTTAGGCAAAAATACATCTATCTAGATGGTAGAGAAAGAGTCTGTAGTAGACGAGTGTGTTAATATTAAAGTAAGGAATGAGGGTGAGGATAAATAGTGTTCCAAGTGTGGGAAGGGGATTTCAAGGTTGATATTCATGGAAGATGTTTGATAATATCTGCAGTCTGGTGGCAGCAGTAACCAGAGGCAAATTGGCTTGATTACTGGCTTTATTCAAGAACGCGCTAGAAAATCCTTCCATTTAGCTATGACTATAACAATATAATAATATACCCTTATTCACTTCATGGTAACTCTGATCTGGGTGGTATGAAATTGCAGATTCAGTAGAGCGGCCACATCATATGGCGTGAAATAACAGTATTTGGTTGGTATGGCCAATATAGAAGGGTATAACAGAATTCCTGGAGGGAGACATCTCGCTGACTCGGTGGTAAATACATTGGACTTTTGAAATATTCACTTCTAGTATTGGTCTGATTATTTGAATTAGCCAGTTTGTTTCGTCAGCTTGTTCCGTTGGTTTGTTCCGTCAGTTTGTCCCAGTGCTTTTGGCCATCATCGAGGTTGCGAATGATTAGATGATATTAGAACACCAGACCAAGCTGTCACACTCATCGATATCATTGATTTGACAGTACAACCATAGGCCATCATTTCTCATCACGAGATCATCTTCCATCAAGCCCCCCACCATAGAGATTCACAATCATGATCATCTACTCCCTCAAATCAGAATGAAAGTTAAGACTACCTAGTATGCCAATATCCTGATCGAATCCGCATATATTTCCCCGCGTAACAAGCTTTGCTCATGATCCACCCCTCCACCCCTCAATACTCCACTCTCTCCACCATATTACCGTAGACGGCCCCTCACTTTCCACTTTTTGCCTCGCTTTCCACAACCTAGTCTATTCTGCTAACCTTATATTCACGTCTTTCTCAGCTCGCATGCATCGTGCATGTGCTCCGCACAAGTACCCTTCTTCGAGTCACCCTTCTCCTGAGCGATACCCCCCTATCATATCATACTCCAAGAATCAACTCTAATTCTCCCTTCCCACTGTTCGCCTCGTTTCCATACCTCTTTCATTTCATATATCTCTAGCGCTTCCTGCATCCTACTCAAACGGCTGTGGAAACTTTCTGAGCCAGATGCTAAAGATTTCCCCATGTCTCTCACTACCTGTTTAGAGATATCTATCACATATCATTGGTTTTGTAAGGAAAGAGCAGGAAACAGACGTAAAGTCGATAGATGACTCGGTACCGTAAAAAGAAGTGAAGTCAAGAAAGGTGGTGATGGCGAAAACTAATTGACACACGGGAGAGATTCGAAGCCTTGTTCCTGAAGAAAACGGCTTAGCAGACCGTCACGTTAACTACTCCGTCAATGTGTCTTGTCTTTGTGAGAAAAAGTGTGTTTGTTATATACACACTCATTGTGTGTGGATGTGAAAGGATTGAGATAAGAACTGAGAAAGGAAGTGGACCTAATTGTTTACCTCGTGTTCGGTTGTATAAGAATAAAGACACTCGTCCTAGTGTCAGAATCCAAATTGTACTTGGCAGTAGGTATGATGCAGATGCGGACAACTATAGTTGCACCAAGGTCAGAGGACCGGTGTCCCAATTGTTGAATCCTCAAGGAGTGATCTTGAGCGAGGTGAGGGGCAGTTCTTGGGAAACATTAGAAGATGTGAAGGGTGTGGTTTATGGAATGAGTTGCAAGAACCATTTACAAACCCTTCTTTCTCTGCAGGAAAGTGGGTCATTGATGGTAGTATTAATTGCATGATGTACTAAATGTTTCTAGCGAACAAACAAAACGAGAAAGGGGAACGGAGGAGGGGGGAGAGAACCTCGATAGCCATGGCGTAGATATTAGAGGTTCTCCCTCCTAATCTCAAACGCATGCGGCCAGCATTCACACTACCATGGAAAATATATTTTCATTTAGAATACAAGGAAGTTGAAGAAAAACAGACCATGTTTTCTGAAGTAAAAGATGCTTATGAAATAGCACCAAGAGTATGAACCGAATTATAAAAAAAACAAGGCCCATCGCCCCATCCCCCATCCCCCATCCCCCAATTCATCAGAGGAGCAGTGATACCACTCCACAAACTACCAGAAATTTGATCTTGGTATCGACAGCGATAGCAGTCCGATAACAGGATCCAACTTACTGGATCTACAGTTTCAGATCGATGCAAAGGTAAGAATTTAGAATAAATTAATGGTCAGGAGGAACTCACTTATATTGAGCAGATCTGTTACACGAGATACGGCAGCACCCACTTCCAAAGCCACTGATTTCTTAACGGTAGCATGAGCGATTAAATCAAACGTGCAGTCCCCCTTCTTCAATGTTACTGGACAAGATATCTAGTAATAAATTGAAAATGTTTTCATTTGACACCAGAGCCGAATGTCAGTGTCCCGTAAGGAATCTCAATTTGCAGCAATTTTTACTCTTAGGCACATCAGAACACGTCCACTGGCTTCTCGGGTTGGTTAGCTGGGATACTGATGGCCTTCTAGAAATCTTCGCTATCTCTGTAGAGCTGGACTGAGAAACAGCAACGGGACGACACTTGCCTCTAATCTGCAGAGTCAACCCTGTTTAGAGCTTGACGATAGTTGAAGAAAGTCTACTGAGACCCACATCATAAAAAAAGTATATTTATTTATCTACCCACTATTGGGTATCATCAATTTGAAGATCGAAAGCTTTCTCGATGGTTCACAATCCAAAGTTTGATATATTCCATGACATACAATGAATCCACTATTGGGCAATATTGAACTCTGAAATTGAAAACTTAGGAAGACGAGAGAAGAGTATGACAAAGAGAGGGTTTTGGCATTAGGCTGCGTGCGAGCTAGTCAAACGATCAAATGATCAGGGTTACGAGTTAGAGGGACAGCTGTTGGCATGAAGCGTCCGGTACGTACGGAACAATCTGAGTCGTAGCTCAGACTTTAACCAGGATAACAGAACAAAATACCCTCCTCGCGGCAACTTCAACAGTTAACCCAACAAACTACCAAGAATATTTGTATGGAGTTTAGCCTAGCCCATTGAAAGTTGGACAGGAAGTGCCTTAGACTTATGGTTGTCAGTATGATACATATCTTGACATCTAAAGATATCGACCTTCTATCATAATTTTCTCTCTCCGATTCAGTGTCCGCCGTCTCTCAGCCATGTAGTACCCCGTCTTTCCGATCTCATGATATCAGCGTCCTTGGGCTACACTCTTCCCTTCACCCTTTATCATCATAACCTGCGAATATAGGCCTTCCAATTTATACCTTTCTCCAGTCAGTCATACATCTTCCCACACATCCTAATCCTGCAACCTCCACGACTTTCTCATGCCAACTGAGTAGCACACTCATTGACGAACCACTACTCTCATTCTGCGCCCCAGGTCTACCACCTCCAATTTGTGAGAAACCGCCAGTACTTTGTGGGGTAAGCTTGCTTGCGCTTGCATTTGTCGTTTTGGATTCCATGCCCTTGTATCTGCCATCAATTTGTCATTAGTAAATCCCTAAGTAAAGTTCGAAAACTACGGAAGTAGAGAAGAAGCACGCACAAGTATTTCATCAAGCAATCTAAGATATCTCCACCACCCTCGCTGGCCATAATCTTCTTCAACAATGGCGTCATTTCGCTTGCTTTGATACTTTGCAATACCTCCATCACAGTTGCCAAATGAAGCTCCTTGACCTGTTCACTGCTTCCATATGGTGCATTTTCGAGGGCGCCCCTTAGAGCACCCTCTGGATCACCCCCTCGGAGTAATTGTCTTACTTGTTGGGCAAGAGTGCGGATGTCTGAATCGGAGACAGGAGGGAATTGTGCTGCCAAAGTAGAAACGTCGAAGTTCGTGGAGGAATCAGGATCGAGGGCATCGATATTGATAGTACGCCAGTTGTCATTCAAGGTGGCATTGGAGACTTGTTGAATAATAGACATCTTGTAAGGCTTGTTCCGGTAAATAGGAAAGACGAGCGGATATGTTTTATTGATAGTAGTAGTAAATGATAAAGTAGCGGGGTTGTTACTTTTCTTTTGAATGAGCTGGAGTAATCGGGAGCTTCAATGTCATCAGTGATGTTAATTAATGCAAGCTTGCAAATAAACTTCAGATACCTCTTATTGCTGCTGATCTCCTAGGAACTCGAATTTTGAATCGTTGTTAATGATTATTTTTATTGTGGTTGTCTTTTTTTTTTAAATCGATATGTTCATTATTGAACACGCGGTAAGCAGCTTCCTGTCGTCCCTTAAACTCGTTGTAACGAGCATAGCTGTTCTACGGTACCCTTTAGATTACGTTCAATCCTATTATGGCTAACCAAGTAGACCATTAATGCATTTCTATTTCCATCCCACTCACTGGCTGATCATCGGTAGCCCGCTTCATACAATCAATACCCGACGTACATACCTACTACTCCTTATTCTTCATTGCCTACTTACTATCTATTCAAAACCCCCTTAGACCTCTTTCCAACCAAAACCAGAACAGGCATTTATTATAGCACGGGGGAGAAAACAACTGGATCTCCACTCACCCACATCTTATATATATATACCTAGGTATATATAGTACTCGTAGTACACATAGTACTAGTAGTACACATCATCTTCTTTGCATATTCCAGAATCATGTTCGTTTGTTCGTTCGTTCATCGCATCGTCCCTTTCTACCCGCTGCAGATCTGATCACATCGAATCGTTATCGCTTAAAGATCTATATTACATACATCGCATGATGTGAGATTTATAGTTAGTCGGTTCGGTCACTTGCATCTACTTTCCTGAAAATTTGCTTATATTTGGAAACTTTCATTCAATATATTGAATGGGATTTGTTTGCGAGAGGGTGTGATCGTTCTTGAGAGTTTGCTTTTGAGTCACAGTTTGTACTCACTTGCTTTTTCAAGTACAAATATGATATGATTCGGGAGAACCGACTCGGACACATGAAGCCCCATTTAAGTTTGTTTGTTTGAGTTCCATAAACTAAACACTTTAGATTCGAAATATGATATATTCCTTGAAAAGGCTAAGAGTGGCATTCTAGAGTCTAGACCGAATCCGAGCCTTTTTTTTTTTTTTTTTTACGGAGGAGATGAAACCCGCGCATGCAGGTATCTTCAGATGTAGATATTGAGGTCGGCACAAATAAATGTTGATGTCATGGAAATTGCAACAACACTAATTTCAAGATACTAAGTGATATTATGATTATTATTCTTTATCGCCAAAGTTCTGCTGTATTGCTCTTTTTGACGCTTTGCGGAAGCATCTCTTATACATTCGTAGTTGGATATATGGGTTCCACCTCCGCATTACCCGCTCACTCACCAGGATAAACTAGATAGAGCAAGTCTGATCTAACTCTTTTTGCAAACAAACAAGACAAGTCGCTGTGCAGTACAAGCAATAGAAGTGTAAAAGCTTTGAAAGAATAGTATAGAATACAAGGCAATAGTAAGTCTTTCTTCCAATACAAGCATACAAGTCCCACCGGTTCATCAAAATCCAAAATCCCGTCGTGTACAAAAAGCCCACGAGGCGTGCCCAATCCGCGAGGAAGATAGCAGCGTCCTTTTCTTTCCAAAAAAACAAGTGTAACGCACCAAAACAGCCCAAGGAAACAAGAATAGTACAACCAGCAAAGTCTATATGCAACCCTCGCAAAAAAAACCAAAGATAAAAACACAGTTGTTTTCCTAGCCAGCCAAACGTTTTTAATATCCCGAGCAAAACCCAATTTTATGTCCGAACCATTTGAAAAGGAATAAAAATACAGCGCAAGTCTAAACACCAAAACCCAAAGAAAATATCGCAGCAAAATGAAATGTGATGTGTTGAATGAACAACAGGCCCAAGTCTAGATGCAACGCCTCCCCTTTCTCCCAAATTTTGATAATCTGCATCTAACTCCGGTAAACTCGCGATGAAGAAATCGGAACCCGAAAAAATAAGAGACTTCTGATGGGCAGTGTGTACTGTGGATCGAGACCGCCATGCTTTCTGAGTGAACTTTGCAATGCAAGGAGTGCGATTAAGATGTCTCGGAATCGGATAAGATTATCGAAGTTGTCTGGAATGTAGATAAGATAGTATGGGGAATGAGGTAAAAGTCGCACGCAGCGAGAAAAAGGAAATTCGTCGCGAATCGTAGGCAAGATTATTGTACAGAAGGGTATTGTTGATGGGTATTAAAAGCGTGATTTTCAAAAAAGGAAAAAAAAAATGTCTGTTGAGGATTACAATCAGAGTAAGAGATGGATGAGTTGCTTCAGGAATCGTGAGGTTCGAGATAGACGAGGCTTAAATCTAAGGGTGCAAATGATGAGGGGTTGATCTGATATCCTTTGCTGGCCTAGATTTTGCGTCTCCACCAGGGCCTCTCGTGGTCATAGGCCATTTCATAGACAATCGTGAATGAGATGAGAATCTTGAAGGCCATTATTTGGGCTTCGGTGGAGGAGGGTTTGGTTGAGGTAGTCCAGTGGTATCATATGCGCCACGACCCATGTTGGAAGATGCGTTCTCTCTGGTAATCATTTTGATTGTGGATGTGATAGAAGTCTAAAGGCAAAAACATTCTGAATTAGTACAATCGTCCTGTTGTTAAAGATGACGAAGAAGAATAAGATTGAAAATCCGAAACCATATTAAGATACGGCCACCATTGCGTAGTAAGAAATGGTTTATATTTGGCAGAAAGTCAAAAGGGAGTGGGTGAACATGGACTGCGTCTGACTTACGTTGCTTTTTTTGGCTTGCGCTCACAAGGCTGCCTCCTTAATGGAAAAGAAGGTAAGCTGGTTGGATGGCTGAAGAACTTCTTCTTTGGTAAGCTAAAAGCTATTCCAGGGGTAATCGCCGAGGATGAATCGATATGGATGTGGACGGTTGGCCAGATGGCTAATTAACGTATTTAGATAGACTTTCGGTTTCCGCAGATAGATCGAACTGGACTGAACTGAATTGAACTAATTTGATCGAATGAATGTTTGAAGAACCGAATTGAATGATCGACTGGAGTTAAATTGGGTGAATGCCCTGGTATTATTGGAAAACTTCTGTTCCTTTTAAGAATCTCGTGTTGCTTTGACTTTCTAAGAACTTTGCATCAAAGTCTGCGACGGTATGGATAGGAGGTCAGACGCTGGAGCGTTGGCCCGGATAGCTGTGACTTTAATGCACAGGGTTCGTGTGAAGTACCTAGCCGATAGGGATGCTGCGTGAACTGTTGCCGCCGGATATCAACCTTTGACGCCGATGGAAGCAATGCCAATGATTGTGAGAGATGAAATGGTTGGAGAATAGTTTGTATAGTCGGTAGAGCGTACACTGCCAAAAGTGGATAGAACGAGGAATTATTTTCAAAAGTAGGCAGGAGAATCGGCTCAAGTCTTAAGATGAAGGAGTAGTTCAAGAGAATGATGTGTGAAGAGGAATTTACAGGATACTTCAATATTAATATTTTTTTCCTTTCTTGTGCGAAGGGGGCTTTAGTTTGTCTTATATGATTAAAGTGATTGAATGCCAGAGACAGGGAGTCGATCTTCTTTGGGCTCCGCCCTGGTTTAAAAAGACGCTTGACGGCTGCGGGACTTATGGACCCCTGGGAGCAGGGGAAGACGGAAGAAAAAAGAGAAATCGAAATGAGCAAAGACGAACCCCTTCCTTTGAAAAATGGGAAATCATTTATGAAATTATGATTATGTTTATGATTGAGATTATGTTTCCGATGGTTGTTATTATTACAGTACGTCCTATTATTCGGTTATGATACTTCTGAACCTTCACCTACTAGGGTTCAGGGGAGCTTAACCTTGGTATGCCTAGATGAAATAGATCAGGGTCAAAGCAAGTAAAGTAAAGCAAGTATCTGAGTACAGTAGTAGTAACAAGTTACAAGTTAGACGAGCGTTAGGTGAACCAAAAAAGATGTCCATTTTCAAAGTGCTGTAGGATTTACCTATTCAAGTCAAGCATTGGCGTGGTTCAGCAGAAAAAGCATCAAGAATCATTGAAGTGAAGTGAGATCAGAAAAGGAAATAAGTTTTTACGGGCATTCAGGATCATCTATTTGTCAATTTGATATAGGAATTCCATGCATGTTTCTGGAAGAATACGTAGTACACCAAGTTAAAATAACTTCATGTTTTATAATCACAAGAGCATGTCTTACATCCTTGAATACCTACTCTCTCATGCCCCTACTTTACCGATCGCGGTGCAGCTTTTATTTGCTACTCCGATGTGATACATACATACTGTGTTGTACTGCAGCGGAGAAGCAACAAGCTGTGATGCAGCATAAGGATAATGGATGTGCAAGTGTAAGTTTGAGTGTGAGTGTGAGGCAAGCCGAATATAGTTATTCCGAGCGAGCTCTGGGGGGCTTTAGCCACAGTCTTTTCAACAAATCCCCGACTCGGAGCTGAACCTTTCCACGAGTCGTTTGATGGGTAGTATTATATGTCGTAGAGTAATATCCAGTGGTGATCCCGAGCCCGAGGTCAGGTTCCCAGCTCTCATTTGGAGCTACATATTCATTACCCCCTTATGCCACCGTGTTATCCTAGACTCTTAGAGGCGAAACAATCTCTCGAGCCAAAGTTTTAAGGCTGTTGGTTTGTTTGTTTTTACTGGGTACCCATGAATGGTCGGTTTGGTTATGCAACCCTCGTTCTGCCCTGAATATAGTCTAGGTGTTTGCAAGGTTAGGAACGAATCACTGGGAATTGGGACCTTCTTAGAAGGAATATCGAACAAAGTGGGTTATGATGGATATTCTAAAGCCAGCCAGGGCATTTTCAGGATGTTTTGAAGACCGACTTAACTAACATGTTTCAGCAACGGTTGGCGACCATATACATTGCATGATATAGTATCACATGATATTACCACTTAATCATTAGACGCCTTGGATTGGTCCAAATCGAGGCAAAAGAGATGTAAAGCCACTTCAAAGGCAGAGTGAGCTCATGGTAGAAGGTCGGCTTAAATCATTTCATCCCATTGGATCAATCAGACCGGTATCGCGGGTCGTCTCGCTCGAGAATCTTCAATCAGAATTGAACACAGCAGGTATTTTGTTGTTCGTTGGGCCTTCATGTCGCTCTGACGCCGCATTGCGTTAACTTCTATCAATATGTACCTGTGCTTTACTTTCGCCAGCAAACAAACACTAGACTCTTACATATTGCATTCACAAGCTTGAATTCAGCCAATTGTCGATTGGAAAACTTATGCCTCAGCTTGAATGATTGTCTACCTTTACAGATTTGGAGGCTCAGGCGTGTGTTTCAATAATTTGTTATTGGCTCAATTCAAGACGAGTCAGGCATCTTCATCTATAACCTATTTCTTCATATTATATGTGGAATGAGGAGATGCTTACTACTTGACACAGTCCCTCCGTATAAAGACGGTACAGTATTATGAAAGCTGGACTTGGCTGGCTCTGCATGTATTTATTGATCGCTATCGAATTCATCAAATAATTTCTTATGATTGATCTACAAGTACGGTACGGCTTGAATAACTTCAGTGGGCATTTTTCATTAATTTGACTGTCTTGTAGTGGGTATATCCAAGAAAGATAGGCTGATTGATCTTCCCTTAGAACATCAGAACAATCCGAAGCGTATGAGGGATTCTTTTTTTATACAATATGAAAGGAACAGAAGAGACTTTCTACTTGGAACCTTGGAAAATGAGTTAATGTAAAGAGAAGAACCCAGTTAGTCTTTTAGTTGCCAGCCCGTCATCTAATCATCTAGTCATCTAGTAGTCATCTAATCACCTAATCACCTAATCACCTAATCACCTAATCACCTAGCCACTTAATCACTTAATCACCTAATCACCCAATCACCTACTGGGTAGTCAGCTACCTAGTCACCTAGTTACTACTCAGTCTAGATGAACTTATTATGAATCTTCTTTTTTGATGGTCAGAGTGGTTTAAGGTGACAAGGGGGGCTCAAATTATTTTCAGGGGTAAACAAAGCCAAAGCTAAAGCTGCCTAACTTAACATTAAATCAAACATAAGAGAAAAAGGAAGTTATTCAAGGGTTGCAGAACCACTTTGAGATCATATTATTTCCATTTCCACCAATTATGAAGAAGGCTGCTCAGCTTGCATCATTTCATTCACTGAACCATCCATTCATCAAAGTTTGGAAGGCTAAAAACATGCTATACATGGCTTAGTGCTGTACTGATTTACTGCATAATGAGCTCGGAACTTAGCCCTTAGGAAGTACCACCTTCCTATGAAACTTAGGATGTGTTTGAACTGTTCCGGGCCGCGCCGTGCAAATTAGAATTTAGAAGGCGTCGTAATAATGAGACTTTGACTTCTCAAGTAGTAAGCAACGATTATTACTGTATCCTTTCATTCTTAACGATTTTCTAACGATATCAGCCAAAAAGGACGGGGTGCTAGCATGGCTTTAGCATGGTACTATGCAAGCTCCCCGGTGGCCCGACAAACCAAAAAAATGATCGAAAGTCTTTCCGTTCGTTCTACTGTATTTGAGAACCCTGTTGTAACTTCGAACGCCGGCTACTATCTTTACTTTGCTTCTTTTGATTCTAGCTTCTCTACCGTTCCGGCTCCATGCACAACAAAGCCGGTTACTAGTCCAAACGATGATTTGTCGATTTGGTGGATTGATACCCTTGATCATGACCCCAGCACTGCAACAACTACAGTTCGTACCTGACATTAGCGTGTACCGGCATCTCTTCCACTGCGCGACGATCGTATTTGACAGCGGTTAGGGGCAGATTGCAGTAGCTTCAGGTTCTCACAAGGATATCTGTATCGGCACGACACAATGGAGAATTTTGCTTCTGGAACATGACAAAGGTACTAGAAACAACGAAATCGACATCATATCATGGTGAGCAGACGAAGCGTACTGTATAGTCATCTTACAAGGATTTGATTCCCGGGTAAGAAAGGATCGAAGATGACGATACTATCCCAATGATGGGATCCAGCTATTATGAGTGCTCCAGCTTCAATTAATTATAAAGTAAGTGTGAGTGGTAAGTTTAAATGGGTACGGCAAAGCGCAGCGTCGACAAGATTCTTGAGTCAGCTCAGCATATCATCAATCTATGTAGGGGTATGTGCATTCTGTAGCGTGATGGACGATGGTACTACCATAAGCTTCAGGAAATATCCAGCCCGGATCATCTTGTACAAAGAGGAAACAAAACATGTACGCATGGGTGCGGGTTTGGGCGTGGGTGTGATTTACAGGATGGATGATGGTGTATGGTGTATGGTGTATGGTGTATGTGGTCAAATAACAGAAATAGATGCAGTTTATTAGGGGGGTAAACTCAATATCTTGGTCAGCTCACGCATTTTCTTTACTAACTTGCCCTCCTTGTCCCGGGGAAAAGTATCTGGTTTTGGCATATCCGTAATCGCCTCTCTGTCTCTCATTTGCGCGCGGCACTGCTTTGTATTATTGACCCAGGGATGGATGAGTGTCTCGGCGGACACCCTTGATGAATCGTCCGAAGAAGCCTTCAAATGCTTCCATATACATTCTAGCCACCTCTGGATCCGCTATCAATCATAAATGTCTCATCAATCATAAAATATTAATATATTGTGCCCAACCTTGGAAGAGAATTTATCATGTAATCACAACAAAATCGAACATTCTTCTTCATTCGGTTTTGCAAAGCTTAAGCTTAATCTTGGTGGTGTGCATATGGACATGTATGTATCTTATGTTGCTATTGGAGTTGTCGCCGCTTTCTTTCAGCTTGCCTCGCGTCTTCCATATGAAAGACTAGAGGAACACGACTCACTTACCAATTATTACCATACCGATCTTGGCAATACAATGCCATAGATGTGTAAAAGTTACAAAGAATGATCTGATCTCGTCTTGGCTCTCTGTACAATAGACTAATCGGTCCTATCTCATCTTATAATCTACAAAGCCGTCAGAAGAGTAATTAATGATCACTTAGTATGCCTATGCCTATGCCTATGCCTATGCCTATGCCTATGCCTGTGCCTGTGCCTCTAATAAACGTCCATCAGTACACGAATTAGGCAGCTCCGTTTCGAGGGGTAGTGATCCTCATCGTTATATGCGACAGTGTAAGCTTTATACAAGTAAAGTAAGTGTATCTTACTTCCATACCCAAGTAGTCTTTTCTTACTCTACCTTCTGAGCAATATCTTCCTACACACACGTCTTCATATTCTTATCATTTCTTCCAATTTAGGTTTGGATAACAAGTTATGATTTGAACTTTGAGTGAGCCGAAGCCTACTTGATGAGGCCACAGCATCCCTACTAATCATGCAGCCCTCCTCCCGTCAGTCCCCTGAAGGACTAATTACCCTGTTCCCACGCTTTCTTGATTTTATCTACATCTCGCGTGGAAGTGTGGATGCCACATACCTTGCCGGAAGCAGCCATGCTTCCCCTTGACTTCCACAGCCCTGAAAATCCCCACCCATGTCCTACGAAAGCATATCTGAAAGGAAGCACGAACGCGCGACCGTTTGTGCTACCCGTTGCTGGCCAAACCATCAGGATGTAGTGGAACATTGAGAGACAACTAAAGAAGACCAGGAAGTCCCAGGCTTTCACCAATCTGCAGAATTGCCCCCACAAAATAAAGACATTTCGAAAGTGTTCTACTGTACAGTATCTCGGAGCTCGGGTTCCTGCAAGTTGTAGCCTACATAAAGGCCCCTTCATCTCAAACACCTTGGATACCCACCCATGCATGGGAACTTACAGTACCTGTACCATGTTACTATGCTTATGCCCTCCCTGTACCTAGCCCCTTCGGTAATGCCTCCTTGCCTTCCTTATGTGTTCTACCGAGGTTTCTAGAAGGAATGGAACATCTTCTGTGGCTACTTCTCACTTTCCCAATTGGATACCATACGATATCTTATATAATAGTGTAAAACAAGTTCATCTCATGCATCAGGGTTCCCAAGCTGTTGGTTGGGCGACATGCAATGCAGCAGCAATCTCCGCTGATCCAGCAACCCAGAATTAAGGTACCGTACCGTTCAGGCGGGATCTCCCCTCTCCGTTTGGGTCCAATTATTTCACAAAAACGTTCTCGATTGAGATTGCATGGCTCAATGGGAAGGAAAATCGAAAATTCCGATACATTGATGCAAACTGGCAGAATCTCGAAGATCATGAAAAGGGTTTCTTTCTTTCTTTTGTTTAAGGTTATTGAACTATCTAATATGACACATCAACCAGGAGACGAATTCGTCTTTTCGGTGCTTACTATTCTTCTTTCATCATGAGGATCCGGAGCCAAAGCTTGTAGCATACAGTAAGTATATGACGAGCCTGAGCCCGAGCCTCGTCCGTTCGTATCAGACTTATCAGATATTGATAGGGATTGGTAATGTGCTCATCCTTAACCTTGAGTCCCCTAACACCGCTCAACACACATGAGAAACATGCTCCCCGAGACTTTGCTAGCTGGTCTCGTTTGTTTTTTGGATCCTTCCAAGACCTGTCAGTGCATATGATGATGGATGGAGCCTCGAGACACCTGAATAGCTTTCAGGGTAAACTACGATCTCCTGTCTCCTTCTCTTGGCCACGTGGGAATGACTAAGATTATCGAGAGGCTGGGACTTACTTGAGTAAGTTTGAGACATTATCTCGGAAATGGTTGAGGTGAATCCCCCCTTGATTTACGCACTCTCGCACTCCGCTTGCTTCTTCAATCTTCTAGATCATCTCATGGATTGATGGTTGAATGCCGTAATCTTGGGTTGTAAGGCAACATTAGGGCTTCTAGATTCATATGACGATCTTCATTTTACAATCCCAAGGTTATCTTTTGTCCAGGGCATGTCAATCTTTCCAAACGGTGCTATGTCCTGCTTACCGTGCTCGCTGCTCAGCCTTCACAATATTGCATCACTCTATTTTATCTTCCGGGGAATACTTCCGAGTTCCAGCTGCAGGCCCCAAATTTCATTTCGTTTCGCTCATGGCCGAAACTATAATTCGTGCACTAGCACTTCTAGGTATGATTTTCCTCCATGATCTATGCCTTGAAACGTTATCAAATCCTGATATAAGATAAATACATAGGGCCCAGATGAACCCACGTCCCTCCCGGCCTCGCCCAAGAGGGAAGATGATCCCTCTCAGACCACCGTTTCATTTTCTAAATACCATAGCAAGTGCCGCCGCATATGCACTTTCATCCAGCGCAAGCTTAGGGCATCACCGGTACGGTACGCTCCGGCTGAGCCACATCAAAACAGATGTGTTTTCTATATTAAGTTCAACTTCATGCAGCGCGTGCATTTTTTGTTTTGGGGAAACCGTTCAGCACTCACGGAATGAAGAATTATCCAGAGATATGCAGAATCTGGGATTATGCTTGTAACGCCTAATATCCAATCGATCTCCTTGAAAAATGTCGATTGGAAAACAACTTGGAATTGCTACTCGCTTGTCCACGATAGCTTGGTGTACACAGCGTTCTGATGATGTCACATGGACCTCCCAAAGCTCTTTTCCTGTACAAGCTGAGCTTGATACCAAAGAATACGCTTTCTTATATTTTTGAGTTTATTGTTAGTTAATGTAGTCCAAACACATTTGATTGAAGCATTAGTTCGCTCGTTTGCCGCACTGCAAGTCGCGAACAGAAAAGCTTAGTATGCTTTTTTTTGCCACCTATAAACCAAAATTCCACAATATTTTTATCGTCATATTCGATTGAGAACTCATGCAAGTCTCCATGTCTCTCACGATGATGTCATACTTCCCTATCTCACTTGACTGGTCTTTGACACATACATTGAAACGAACTAATCATGGAACCTCACCTATTTTGGATTCCAACCACACCAATCCATCGTATTCCTTTCATCTACATTACTTGAACATCCACCCGCCAGTTTTGACTTCTACCTTCAATTCTCCGCTTATACTTCAGTAAAAAGCCCACATGAAACAGACAGACTTTGCGTCAAGCTCTGGGTCCTTGAGTGTCCCAATCTTCGATAGCTCAAGTCCCATATAACCTCCAGCCCCGACATACCACAGCACGCAGATTCAACAACACTCTTGGCAACTACCTCGGCAGTTTTTCTATTCTCTCCTCATCATTCACAGCCATGTGTTATAGATAAGGCAGCCGCGTTGTCGCTGCTTTCGGGCTGTAAGATGTCAGGCACAAGTGCTCGCCCTTTCATACCCAATCCTGTTTGTGTGAGATACTGGATGTTTGTCACAGCATGCCTTCCTTCGAATTCATCACCTCACACTTAATCTTCCCGGATTCTCATTTTTCTTTCAAGTGTCTACACATGCTTCTCTTATCTACCTCTCAAAAGACATTGATTGAGAAATGCGGGAAATTTCATCAAATCTCCTAATACTGCCTTCCCCCATCCTAACCTTTACTAGGCACTTCCTCATTAATGCCATCTCACACCACAATTTTTTGTTGCATATCTCTTATCTCATGAACCCAACCCAATCGGTCTCTATGTTTAAAGCCGGCCTCCAAACTATATGAGCAGGCCTCCAAACTATATGAGCAGGCCTATCCAATCCTTCAGATGCGATTCATATTCAGATAAATCGGCCCCACATGAATGAAATTACAATTCAATGCCTATCTCTCTAACTCGACACTCAGATTCTAATCCATGATCTCCAATTTTCCCAATCCAAATTCGACAAAAGACTCTCCTATATCATATCAAACCCCCTCGATCGTATCACCCACAGACCCCAATTTCGTGTGCTTGATTCCGGATATTACTTATCATGGGAACTTGACTTTTGAGGGTTAATGCGTGCTTCTATGGATCTGTTGGATCCTTATACCTATTTACGCATCCATCAAACCGTGAAGAAGTAAGAAGCAAGTAGCTAGGTAGCCTCTAATAGTAAACATCTAGAGGTAAGTGTGCAGTGGTGAATATGCGTGAGTACCAATGCTCAAGATCAATAGAGGAATGTGGCGAATCTGTTCGTTGATGTCCGGGCTTTGTTGCCCACCTGAATTCGGATTTTGATGCACATCTTAGCTAACCTTAGAGGAGGTTGAGATTCTGGTTAGATTGGGTTGTAAGGGACCTCGCGTCATTGGGCTTGGGATAAGAAACATGGTTTAAGAAAAGGGGGATTGGCAGTTTAGTCTAGTCTAGTCTCATTAGTTAGAGTGATGATAGCATATCAAGTATCTACATCTCCTGTATTCTTGACCAAACACCTTCCGATTTCTGGCGGTACATACACATTTCTCAAAGGTAAAATGATAGAATGGAATTGGTGGGAATCCTGACTCTTAGTTTAAGATATGATGTGAATATGAAAAGTTCGCCTTTTTAGTGCTTAATACTACAGCCCTTGTAGAAAACGGGAAACCCACAGTCAAACACAAAGAAATAGCAGAGCTGAAAAAATTAGCCCCTAGGTAACTCTCTACCATGGCTTCTATATAAGAGGAAATGAACAACGGAATGTCACGCATCCTCCTCCCATTCCTACCCTTCCATTCCCCTTCTCCCCATCGTACAAATACTGATCCCTCGTCTTCCCTCCCCCTTTCCCTCCCCCTCTCCCTCTCCCCTCTCCCCTCGCCTACTTTCTCCCCTTTCGATTCACAAAACCCTCCCTATTCCACCTCACCCCCCACCGCCCAACACATCCCCTCCCCACACATTCCCTCCCACCATACCCAACCTCCCACCAACTCCAGCCCATCTTCCCTTCCCTCACCCCTCCCCCAAACCTCTCAAAACTATCCTCCAACCTTAACCTCAACCCCAACCGTCAGAATCGCCATGACAACCGTGACCACGGTGATTATCGCTCAGAAATTCTCTAGCACCATTAATTAGCCGTGCTTCTTCCTCTTCCTCTTCCTCTTCCTCTTCCTCTTCCTCTTCCTCTTTTCCTCTTCCTCTTCCTCTTCCTCTTCCTCTTCCTCTGCCCCTCCCTACTCTCTCCTACCCCCTACCCCCTACCCCTTCCACACAAAACTCCAAACCCCAAACCCCTTCCACACAAGCACCCCCAACAACACCCCAACCCATACGCCAACCTTCCAACGCGCACCACCACACCGTACCTCCTCCAAATAACCCCTCCAAACAATCCTCCCAAATACTTCCTACACAAGCACACACTCCAGAACACCACAATATGGACCCACCATCTCCACCTCCACCGATTCCTCAACCCAACATCCCATCCCACCTATTCGAAGGATACAATCTCCACCAACGACCTCAGCAGCTAAGAACCAAGGCTAGAGTTGAACACCCAACAGAGAAGACAGCGAAACGGGATGTAAAAAGAAAGAAAGAAAGAAAGAAAAAAAGAATCTTTTCGAAGATGTTACGTTGGACCTCCTGGGTACCTCCGAGTCATGGAGAGAGTGTAAAGAATCAGTATCAATTCATGCACTCGGCTCAAAGAAGATTGTACAAATAACATAGTCCAATCATAATCACCAAAGCAGGAAGAAACGAAGAACTTCAAAGACACCGATCCATCAAATCTCCTCGCTTTCATTTCATATAAACAATACCCGCCACCATCACCTGCAATGCAAGTAAGCCTATCTTCATATCTAAATCTTCCAAGTTTAAGGGCCATCTCCCCCCACCCCTGGTATGGCATCCTTCCTTCTCTCTTTGCATTTACTACAAAGCACCACTCATACTCCTAGGAGAAATATATTTTTATATAAATATCATGGGCTTATCCGCACCGAATTCCATTTGAATTATCGGCCATTCATCCCTTCATCAATCCACCCATCTACAATCTATTTGTAGTTCAAACCCCCTCCCCAATCGCTTTCATCATAATGTCGTATATAGGTATATTTATGTTTATATCTTCCAGTTCTCTCGATTGATCCCTTGGCCCAATTCACGTTCTCCTCAACCCTTCATCTACCCACCCGAGATCCAATGAACAAAAGATGGCCAATCTAGAAAACTGAAAAGCTGTTCCTAACATCTGGTTCCCCAAAATTCAATAACAATGAATGCCCTCTCCCTCTCAAGATATGAATACTGAGGCTGCTGAATGTCCCATGAATGCAATTGAAACGAAAATCAACCCTCAATCGAGTAACGCCTTTCCCAGGTTTCTACTTGTCCGAAGTTTCGCGACACGCTCCGCTTCGCTAGAGAAGGACAACATATATGGAGTATATACTATTAATTTGAAAGAAGAAAGAAATTAAATCATATCGCCCAACTTCCTCTTCTGGCTCTCACACCCCACGCACTAGGTGATGAGGCACCATTCGACATGGATGGGTGTTGACGGGCCCATTCTAAAATGTATAGTCGTAGAGCTTTCCATCGGGCACCATAACCCCCTTCACTCCTCTCGCCATTTATTTTTTTCCCATTCTTCTCTTCTACATGGCCATCAACGGCCACTAATCCAATATGGCCCTTGATATTTTGCTTTTTGTCATCTATCCGCAGTTCTTCTTCAGAGATTTGAGAAATCCTTGCAAGTTCTTCGTCGTATTGCCGAGCTAAAGATGGATATCCGAGGGAAAGGTAATTGTAAACTTGCGTAACAAAGGTATCATCGAACTCGTCCAACAACATATCTTCAGCTTTGGACCTCGCTACCTCGGCTCTTAATCTGGAATCGAGTCCACTGAGCATCTGTATGCCACCCTTGCTTCTCTCGGAAGATTTGGGGGAAGCATCCGGCACTGCACTTGAAAACGCGGAAGAAAACGGGTCATCCATCTCAATATGTGGGGTTGCAATCATTTGTGGTCGTTTGACGACATCTGGGCTGAGATATTGCTCATTTTCCTCTGCAACACAGTAACCACCCCATAATCCTCCTCCATCTTCAACCCGATGCGGTTGTACGTCATGTCGTTGATCGGATTCGAATTTTGTCGCTTTTGGCGACGGGCACATGCGGAATTTTAAATCACCACCTAGCATTGGAGGCGATGCTGCATTGCGCATTCGAACCAGTTCAGCTTCTTTTTGCTTGTCCTGAGGAGTGCCACTTGGCCGGATTTTATCCGTCATTCCATTGGTCCAAAATGGATCGTGAAATGTTGGGGCTGTGGCTTCTTCAGCTACTCTCTTATTGGTCTCCTCTTCTCTCAACCGATTTAGATTCTCCTGGTGTTGCTGCATTTCTTTCGCTGCCCAACCAACCTCAGTAGAATCACTTCGGAGCTGTTGCATATGGATATCCTCCACTAACATACCCACGCCCTCTACGGAATCTTCCTCCGAAGCTGTATCTATCTCTCTATCGTAGAAATGTTCCACGATTTCGTACGCTGACTCGTTGGGGAATGCGGCCAATGCTTGCTCCATAAGTTGCTTCTCAGCAGCTTTGGCAGCTAGTGCTAGTAGATACCCCGAGAATCGTTCATCACAACTTTCTCGGGTTCGTGCCATTTGCATCCTCAGAATGGAATCTTCGGAAGATCCTAATGATCCGGATAAAGATGGAGTAGAGTCGTCATCATCATCATCCTCACCATCATGCTCATTGTCTGGGTTTTCGTCTGACTCGGATGATTCTATAGGGTCCAATTCTGGTTGATAAGAATTCTGTCGCGTGCTTTGTCTACTATTCAGATGAGGACGCATTGAGGGTTGTCGATGTGGAGGTAAGGGTGAAATTTGAGTGTGTACATTTGTGGAGGATGTCGGAGTATTTACGGGGGTGGGTGCAACTGGTACTGGTATAGGCCGCATATATTTCTTTTTCCGGTCTACGTAAATGTGATTTGTACCCTGATAAAGGTTAGACACTGCCCAATGGGGAGAGAAAATGACTGCAAAGCATACCGGCGTAATATCAGTCTTATCGGTTGGTAGAGTAGCGGGGCCAGGAGTACTTGATCTCTTGAACCTCTTTGACTCCTCTATCAATTGGGGTGCAAACCGCCTTCTAGGGGCCGGCGGATCTGCAGAAGCCGGAGCTTGTGATTTGGACTCTGAGACAACATTTTGAGTTGGCAGAGGGTTCAGTGGTTTATCTTTGCTAGACTTTTGTGTCGTTTCGACCGGTTGAGGTAGGAAGCGTCTTTTGGGCGGGGCAGCAGCAGCAAAGTCCTTCTTTGCAGTGGTATCCTCGACCTCCTCGACTTCCCCTACATTTTCTTTTTTATTGCTTCTCGTTGTAGTCTCGACAGGTTCAACGGCGAACTTTCTCACTTTCTTCACCGTCTCCTCAATTGGAGTTGGCGAGAATCGAGTTCGTGGTGGGGGTGACGTAGCTGACATGTTGTTGGAGAGAATTGAGTAATAGGAAATGATAAATCCCTATTCTTGTTATTAATTTGATGATGCATACCAGAGTGAAGTAGAGAATTGAAAATTCCAGCTTTTGATCGAGAAGAGATATGGAAATAGAGTGAAACCGAGTGGAATAGAGGGAGATAGATTGGAACAATAATAAGTGATGGGAAGTGGTGTGTGTTGTATTTAATTAGTAGCTTTATGCCCCCCCGTCTATTTTCCCAGCTTGCAAATGGCAAAGTATTGACCAGTCCGTAACCTTACCAGGTAGGGATTGGTTGATTGATTGATGACTGCCCAGGACGGAGTACATAAAAGTAGTAGATTTTTAGGTTGGATCGAAGCATGAGAATTATCTAGGAAATGGGAAAGTTCATCACTGACATAAGTCGGTCTAATGATGGAGAGGATGATTGGATGAATTAAAATGGTTCGAGTGGGGAGGAGAGACGAGGGAAGGGAGAAACGAGAGGAAGAGAGAGGGCGAGCAGAATGAATCCTTGAATCAGTCCGTTCTAGAAGCGAGAATCTTAATGGATGGTGGAGTCAATTCGATTCGAGTTGGGTCGAGTTGAGAGAAGCCAGTGAAGTCTGAACATTTAATGTTGAAGTGGAGCTTTATCGACTGAAAAAGAAGATATATATGGAGATGATACGGACGACACGGATGTACTTGAGAGATATCCCCGCCATTGATATGTAGGCAGGTATGTAGATGTAGATGAGTGTAGTGTGCAGAGGAGAGGAGAGGAGAGGAGAGGAGAGGAGAGGAGAGGAGAGGAGAGGAGAGGAGAGGAGAGAGTAGAGCAGAGCAGAGTAGATCCAGAGTAGAGCAGAGTAGAGCAGAGCAGAGTAGATCCAGAGTAGACTGTATTGCATGTATGTTTGCATGCATGTATGTACAGTCTGTATGCATGCACCTATGTGTGAATGGATAATGGATGAACTTGTCAAGGGGCTTACGAAGAAGGGTAATGATTTGATTGAGGGATTATTGATTGATTGATTCAATCCATCAAAATCGGTCCCGGTAGTAAGAGAAGATCGATCACATGTCAATTCACTGCTTGACTCTACCTAATAAAACAATGGTGGCCATGGATGGATGTGATAGCTGGTAAAGAGCAACAATAAGGGTAATTATAGTAATCACAATGATAATCACACACATGGAGAATTTAAAGATCAATTGAAATTATTATATACCTATCTACCTGCCTACCTCGCAGCTATAGCATAATATATAATTGCCTACTACTTAGGCTTAGGTGCATGATTATAAAAGAGTAAATACTACCGAGTAGTAGGTATAGATCCAAATCGGGAGGGTTCAATGATCAAATGATACAGTATTAAGTATTAAATCTGTGAGATATCTACTACCTACAGACCAAGTGAGTACTAGGTATACACCTAGCCTGGAGGTGATTAGTAGAAATCTCCAAATCTGGAAATATTGTGTTCTCTCCTATACCATCCTCGTACCGAACTTTATTCTTCTGCCCCCCTTTGGCACGCATTCCATCACGAGGCTGAACAACGGGCAACTAATAAAATGAGAATACCTACCTAAGTAGGTACTAGGTAGGTACTAGGTAGGTAGGTAATCATCCAATCTACCTAATGCTTGAAATCGTTCATCCATCCCCCTTTCGATCATTTCGGCTCACCTACGCGGGCAGCTCTAGAGTCTAGCGATGCCATCCATCCACCTCATCCATCCAACCCTTGATTCCCATCCGATACCTTCACTCCATAATACCGATCTATACTAATACTGTTCTGTGCTGTACAGGAAGTACAGAAAGTACAGTACTGTACCAAACTTTGTACCCACCTAGTAACTACCATACCATACCATACACACCCTACCATACCACAAGCTTCCAAATCCCCACCAAACTCAACTCAAAACATCTAGCAGCGATAAACGCGCCCCATACAAGGCCACACATAACTACCAGGTAGGTACCTACAGTACACAACTACAGATATACTTTACCATTGACCTGGCAGCTGACCCTTCGGAGCTACCTCCACAAAATTCGAAGCATATCGAAGCATATCCGGAACACTTCACCTCCAAGTATCAATCATCCTACCCCTACCGTACAGCAGACAGACACCGACTGTTACTGTACATGTGTGGTCCGTACGAGTCCAACGTTAACGCCGCTCCCAAACTTTGACTTTTTTCTTCGTCTTTCCCAGATGGGCTATCCGGTCTCCTCGACTAATCGGGTGGATGTACGACTTCTAAATAGAGCTACATGTCATCTCATCCACACGTATGGTAAGATCTTACAACAATGTTGTTGTACTCCAATATCGGAGAATAGAAACCAGCAGATATTAAACATGAGACAGACATAATACCCGCTAGGTAGGTACCTCATCAAAGCAGCAATGGTAATAATTTTAGTAACACCAACTGGCTTCGGATGAATTACTATTATTGTTTTATTATTGTTTCTTTGCTGCCCAAGTGTGCTATGATTTTTCCGAATACCATACCTTTCTAATTCTTCATTCCTGCATTGAGACACGCGACCTTTATGTTTTATTGTTTTCTCGGCCTGTCCCCAGGTACATACATATGATCATGTTATATACGGAGTATACACTTATTACTTGCCTACCTACTGCGCATGTATATTTAAAGTTTTGACCATTCGTCGCCAAAGCCAAGCTCTCCCCTGCTACTAAGAAGTGTACAACGAGCACTAATAATTATATCTCACAATCTTCTGAAAACACCGTACAAAGTTCAAACAGTTCTCGACACATCACAATTACTATTACCTCTTGCAGATATACTTTGGATATTATTATTATTTCGAATACAACCCTCTAAGTTACTGCTTCACATACCTATCGTGTAAAGAGATGGCAGCAAATTGGTCCCGACGCCATTTCTCTCAACCTGTGCTCCCTATTTATGATATCGAAATAAGTATATTGAGGGAATGAATGATCGAATGAATGCAAAAAAAAAAAAAAATGGCACTATACATGGCCAAAATGTCTGATACAACTACACAGCTCAGTGTAGATTTGGGTAAGAGGACTGGTGGGTCCAATCGTACACAAATGAGTCAAGAGACTCGAACAGACTCAAACGTAACCATAGAATTAACAAGATAATGAGGAACAATAGCCATCAACCCCTAAATCGAGGTCATTACTCAGTCTTTCGCTGTCTTGGCAATCCTGCTGCTCTCCTCGCTGCAATATCCCCTTCAGCCAACCATCGACTAGCTTTGACCAATTGTACGACATTGATGATTTGTTTTCCAGCCATGACGGGGAAAGAAATACCAGCGATGACCCATGGCCAGAATGAGTCCATTTTGTTTGCGCGCGCAAGCTCCAGTGCACCCGCGCTATACGGGTTGGCGAAAAGAGAAGCTGCGGATGGGTTGGAGGGGTTTCCGGGGACGAGGGTGGCTCCAGATTCACCATTGGTGGATACGTGGAGGAGAGATGGGGAGAGAAGGGGAGAGGAGAAGGAGAGGAGGTAGAGGGCGATGAAAAAGACTTCGTTGAGGGCGCAGAAGAGAAAGAGGACAGTCTATTATCCACAGTTAGTTTAGATGGCAGGTATTGCATTCGTGTACATACCTTGTTCGTGTAGTACAAGTTCAAAATCCAGCTCCTGGATTTATCGACTTGCTTGTGACTGGTATCTCCCCCTCCCATAACAAGGGTCGCATACATGTGAATATAATGACTAGCCAAATCCAAAGATATGAGTCCCTGGAAGAGAAGGGCCCATCGAGGCCAGGCCGAAGAAAGGAAGACGAGTAAGCAGGCTGTAGTACATCGATCTGTTACCATATCTAATACCGCACCGAATTTTGTAGATTGTTCAAAAGCCCGGGCAGCATATCCATCGAGAGCATCGAGAAGACATGAAATGCTGTATAAGAGAGTACAGGTGCGTGGATGAAGGGGCATGTAGTAGAGGGAGACTAATGCGAGAACAATTCGGAAATATCCTGCAATGAATTAGAATGCGCCAGACTAACAACATCTGCATTTGACCTAACTCACCGATGACGTTTGGCCAAAAGAGAAATATATTCTCTCGAGGATAATCCTCTTCCTGAGATTTCTGTGCCGAACCATTGCCATTCATGATGACTTGTTCGCGAGCTGCTGGTGTTGGAGTCGATGGTGTAGAAGCCGCAGCTGTTTGTCGTCTAGTTTTCACACTAGACATCGTTTATATCTATCGAACAGCTCCCCTCTCAACTATGTTATACTGAACAGTAGTGTCGTGTGTGCAACAGATTGTGGAAATCGAACTTGAGAAATGGCTGATGTGGAAGTTTAAAGAGCGATTTCGAGATAAAAATTGGTAAGTGGTGAGTGGTGAGTGGTGAGTGGTGAGTGGTAACTGGCAACTGGTAACTGGTAACTGTCAAGCTAAAAGCATAGAGCTTATTGAATAGATGGCGATACAATACAGTATTACTTTCGCGTTTTGAAATGAAGAAGTAGAAACAGATTGAGCAATACAATGTGGGAAAGTGAGAAGCTTGTTGAAGTTACTGCTACTAGATACGTATGTATGTTTTTAAAAGGAATGTTAATAGAATGGATGGGCAAAAAAGTACTTGGGACGAATTCCTTATCGCGTTGTAACTTGTATGCACGCAACGATGCTTGAAAAGAACAGGGGATGAATAAGAATATCAAATATTAATAAAATCAAGTATACGTACTTTTTAATAAGGTTATAATGTAGATACTCGATATTTAATATTGATTTTAATCTTAATCTTTAATCTTTAATATTAATATATAACTAGTATACTTATTATATAAGATGATTCTAATTGAATTTATTAAATACGTATATAAAATTTAAGAAATATATAAATATATAAATATATAAACATATAAACATATAAACATATAAACATATAAACATATAAACATATAAACATATAAACATATAAATATAGAAATGAGAATATAAAAATATATAAATATTAAAATATATAAACATAAGAATATAAAGTAAATATACAGCAGAAAGACAAATAGAAATAATACTCCTCGTAAATAATTAAGAAGAATATTAGAAAGAATATTAGAAAGAATATTAATAGAAACAACAGAAACAAACCCTCTTTTTCCCCCTTCTTCTCTCCTCTCGCTCTCCCTCTCCCTCTCCTTCTCCTTCTCCTTCTCCTTCTCCTCGGAAGCATCGGAGACTAAAACCCTCATAAGGCTTTACCTTTACACGAAAGCACGGCAAGGGTAGAGGGTGAAAGGTAAAAGGTCCATTTCAACGAGGGGTTACGGTTACGGTAGCCCAAAATCATTGAAAACATCCGGGAAAGGGGAAGGGGAAGGGTAAGGGTAACTTGAATTGGCAAGTAGCTTCAACCTTTTCGTCTGGTATATATGAATTGAATCTGGTTGCTTGTCTAATCTTTCCTATTGTTGCACCTCCCAATACTTGTGATACGATATCGATACATATAACCTCATCTACTAAGGTTAAACTTTACATACAACAATCTGCAACTCATTCTCACTCTCGTTCTCACTCTCACTCTCACCATCACTCTAGTACCATACATCAGTTGCCCAACATGTTGATTCAAGAAACTCACAAAGATGTTATAACTAAGGCTGGGGGTAAAGAAGGATCAATGAGTATGTACAACTTCAACTTGTGTGAATCCCCTCCTCGCCATGAGTCAAGCTAATCATTATATATAGGAATTTTCCTTTTCCACCCTACTATTCCAAACTACCCTCAAGCGTGTGTAGTACAATCTAATCCCAAGAATATCCAAGGTTCAAAACTGAAGCCTTTTGCCACAGACGATTTCCTGGTGTTGTTCTTTTCAGTGAAATTTACCAAGGTTAGTGGGGGTTTGGTGGGGTTGTTCAACGTCCTCTCTATCAGCCTTTCTTCTGGTCATATCATTGGTCTCGATTGATTTTTGTTGAGTTCTTATCGTTTCGGCAATTGGAATGACAACTCATCATTCAGAGTCCCATGGGGAATGTTCAAGAGAGATCTAGACACACCATGGTCCCGAACCTTCCCTTTCTTATCTTGCAACTCAGCATAATCTTACTCACGTGTTTCACATAAATATACTTACTTACCTCTTCATCATAGTCACTGGACCAGTGGCTAGGTTCGCAAGGCAAATTGCCGGACAAGGTTACATTGTTGCGGCACCTTCGTCATATCATGAATTCACTGGCCCTGAACCTTTAGCTTATGATGTTCCTGGAACTGATGCTGGCAATGAATACAAGATCACAAAGGTACGCACACACTAACATCAAGTGTCTAAATCACATTCTTAGGGTTCTATATATCCAATACCAATGCCTACTATACTACTATCTAACCGCATAACCCATAGACCCTCGAAGCCTATGACGAAGACTCGACCCTCACAATTGACACCCTTCTTTCCCTCCCCACCTGCAATGGCCAATGGCCGGATCGGTACAACAGGAATGTGTCTTGGCGGTCACCTCGCCTACCGCTGCGCTCTCGATCCTCGCATATCCGCAGCCGTAACATATTTCGCTACCGACCTCCACAGCGCCACACTCGGCCTTGGCAAAAATGATGACAGTCTAGCTCGTGCCTCCGAAATCAAGGGCGAGCTCGCTATGATCCATGGCTGCAAGGACAATCACGTGCCACCTGAGGGAAGAGATCTTATTAGGAAGACTTTGAGGGAGAAGGGAATTACTTTTAGTTGGTATGAGGTTGCATGGGCACAGCGTGAGTTCTTCACATATATATAAATGCCATATATACACACTAACATGATCATGATAGATGATGCATTCATCCGGGACGAGCTATCAAAAGGACGCTATGACCCTGCCATATCCAAAATCTGTTTCGAGATCCTCTTGGAGCTGTTTGGGCGAACCCTCAAATTAGATCTTGGTCCCCATGATGGCAAGGAACAGAAAATTGAGGATATCTGTTAAAGGTTGGATGTGCTCAACTTTGTGTAATGAAGAAAAAATCTTCTGACAGGGCAGGAATGATCTTGCGTTGGTCGCTACGATTCCCAACCTTGCGTTAAGCTTTAATCAAGATTCTCGAAACATTCCCTCGTCAATCCACCGTTCCTATATCCCTTACTGTACTCTACCAAATCCAGAAATTGCTCCCAAGTAAAGGCCACAAAATTCTCACTAAAATTCGGGCTTACCTGAATTAAAAGCACCTCGTTTAATATGTTTCTTCTTGCGCAACACCGAGCCACGAAACTAATTCATCTTCAAACGTAAAACATGTACACTAGCACAATACATCAAGAGTAAACAACATCCGTTGAGTAGATCTCTATTAAATCGGTAAACCACAGCCTAAGAATCCACTATATAAAAACCCAGCACCTGCTTCTACACCAACCTCTCGCCCCCAGAGGTCCCCTTTCCTCTAAATAGCCAAGTCCCAGCCGAGCCAAATCCATCCATATTAAGAACTGATACAACCCCTTAACAAAAACAAAGTATACGCCACCAATGCTATGTATTCCATTCCACGCTATGCAGTCAACCCTCCAATTTTGGAATCGGGTTAATAAATGGGGTGAGGGGGGGGTTCAAAGAAAAGGTATATCTTGCATCTCTCCTATACATAGGTATCCTAGTATCTCCCCTCATCCAATTTAAATTCAAATGATGTGAAACGCCAATTGTAAATGCTTGCTTCCATGTGTATCTGTCTATAAATCCATCCGTTCCTAGGTGTTTGTATCCATCCCTTCCTGGAAGCCTAAAACATCACGAAAAGAGAAAAGAAAGTTAATGACAAATGAAATGTCACGGTTTGGGCGAAAGGAAAGATTTAGTGCATAACACTTTGTCTCCATCGCTCGACCATATCGGCTTGCCCCTGATTTAACGGTTCGCCATCAGGTCCAGTGGGCATACCCGTGACGGGATTGGTATGGATGTTCTGCATCTGCATCTGCATTTGCATTTGCATTGGCATTATATTGTTATAGCCGCCCATCGGCATGGTGTTTTGATATCCCGTATTTTGGTATGCATTGCCATATGGCATCAAGGGTTTATTGAGGTTATTGGAGTTCATGGAGGTGGGTTGAGCGAATTGTGGATATCCACTATTGGGAAGCGCATTATGGAGATTATAGTTTGCGGTGTGTGGCCTCATCATGCCAGGTTGTCCTTGGGAGTGGGGGTCATTGTACGTGCCACTCTTGACACGGCTGCCGCGGGGGGCCAAGTTTTGTTGAGTGACGAGATTGGTAATGGTGTTAGCTCTTTGCTGGGTTTGCTGCTCATGCAAGCCGAGCAGACCAGTGGCTGGCCGAGATGGTTTGGTGAAAGATGCGCTTCGACTTGCGCCGGCAGCCGGGTGAGCGGAGAGGATATCGGCCATACTATTCATTTTGTTGATGACTAAAGGTTGTGGGATTGCGTCTGCATCTCCAGCAGTGCCAACCTCCTTTTCACGAGCTTCACGTTCTGCTTGGAGACGTTTGCGTCTCTGGCCCAAGGTTTCCTCTTCTTCGTTGACCGGAGTTGTCGAAGTTTCCTTTTCCTTACCCTTGCCCTTGTCACCTGTGAGGCCTCCACCAAATTGACTCATAATTTCCGATGCAAAATCGCCGCTAACAGGTCTTGTAGCGGGAAGGCCAGTTGCTGTGCCACCCTTTTCCTTTAGACGTCGAATGCGCTGTGCAAGTGTCTCTCCCTCTTCTTCTTCAACATCGGGGGCGGCTGTAGGAACGTGCGTCATGGTAGTGGCTCGAGGCATCGGCATAGGTTGACCCGTCAACCTGGCTCTACGTCGACTGAGTGGCTCATTGTCTTCTAGAGCACGCTTCTCCATTAAGCCCAGCGGCCTCTGTACTTCTTGAACGTAGGCCCTTGTTACATTTAACATCGCCAAGGGAACATCTTCGTCGTCTTCAGCTTCAGGATCCTCGTTGTTAATTTGCCATGCTAAATTGATCCGCTTTTGTCTCCTGTTTTCTTGTTGCCTTTGCAACACTGTATCCATTTGGAGTAATGTAGACTGCATGCCATTGACGCTTACTGGGGGTCGAGTTCGGATCTTCTGTTGCTGCTTGCGCAATTGTAACTCGGCAAGGAGTGTGGTTGGTGGACCGTGGAAGATTTCATCATCCCTTTGACCCTCATCCTCTTCGCTTTCTACTTCGCCTTCTTCAGCTCGTATGAGATCAGTAGCGCCACTAACCGCGCGTGAATGTCGTAAAGGCGTTGTATCCTTGTTGTTGATATCATCTTCGTCATCTTCTATGGGGGATCTTGTCGCCTTTCTTTCTACCTGAAGATTGGTCATTGAAGATGCTCGCTTATCGCCGTTTCCAAGCAAATTGTTATTACTCGCCCGACGACCCAACAAAAAGTTGAATGAGCTTGTCCGTTTCTTTGAACCGTCTTGCTTGTCCGGCGCCAGTAAATGAGTGCTACTCTTGTTACGTTTGTGCGGTTTGCCATATACTTCAGAGCCAAGAGGACCAGCAATTGCATGGTCTACAAATGCGGTGACAGGAGCATGTGCAGATGCATCGAGAATACTATCCAGCGTAGCAACAGCTGATTGTTCTTTCAACTCCACAGCCTCGCTCTGCCCCGGCGGAAGATCGAAAAACAAGTTTGCTCTTAGGTGTGCTGGCATGTGCTCTAGATCTTGTGTGTTTCTCCGGCCACCCATACTCATTCTCTGGTGTTGAGGAATGTATTCTAGGTTTTGCGCCTCATGATCCTCGGGTAGAGGCTCACCGTTATTTTCCAGGACATCTGGTAACCATATAGCTGATTGTCGAGCTGCAGCTGGAATATTGCTGAGAACTTGAGATCTTCTTTTGTTCCTTGCCATAGAAGATGGGTTTTTTGATAGTTTTTGGGGTAGATTCAACATCATTGGAACTCGTGCTGGGTAATAAACCATCTGCTGCCCAGTATTTGGATCAGCATATGATTGTGGCCGAGCCATTGACTGTTGATTATCAGAGGGTACTCTTCTCTGAGAATTGTCATTTGCGAAAATCTGTGTGCCAGACGAAGATCTCTGATCGTTGTGGTCTTCCCAGTCAGTCATCCCAGATGTGACTCTCCCTTGCTCTCCCATAATCGAGTCGCGGTCGAATGATGTTCTCAGGGGCGCAGAGTGAACTCCGTCAAAGTCTGCAAACATTCGCTCCGCTTGGTCATATGTGTTGGTTGATGTTGAAGTTTGTGGCCGATAATCGTCCGCCTGCTCTGGAATGTGCTCTGCCGGATTTTCTGTGGCAGGGTTGTCGACTACCTGTCGCGTCAAGGTCGCAGAACGTTCATCTTGCTCCGCAATTGAAGGTGTTCGATGATCGACGATTGATTCCAGTGGCCTTCCTTCCAACTCCGGTTCTTGTCGACTGCCGAATCTCGAGCCTTTTGAAGCAGGTCTTCCTGTTGTAGTGGTAGAAAAAGAGCCCTTCGGAGACATCATGTACCCTGCTGGCGAATACCCTCCCGATCTAGCTGCATTGTTCACATCGATGATAGAACTTGAGTTGGAAATTGATCTCGAGACTTGTGGCATTTCATTGAGCTGTGACCGCATTGAGGATCGGCGACTCTCAGAGCGCTTCTGCTCCATATGGAGCTCTCGAATTGCATCTTCGATGGAGGAGGTCATACTCAATCGTTCTGCTGACCTTTCCAGTTTATCAATATTCCCTACATAAGCTCCTTGCAACGTTTGTAAATCGGGTGTAGGATGTCGTAACGAAATGCTGTGACCTGATGCTGTACGAAATATCGGCGCACGTTCTCCTGGGAATATTGCACAGGGTGATAAAGGGGAAGTCGTATTGTTGGACGATGCTGTGGCTGTAGTCTGTCGGGGACGGGGCCGTGGAATGCTCAAGACAAGGGGTTTCTTCGGTGAAGATCCCTCTCGCGATGTGACGTTCTTCCTTTCTGAGGATGACGGCAGGGAGGATGATATTTGCGCTCGCTCAACTTCGTGTTCTTCGTAATCGTCGTCTTCTAAAATATCATAAGTACCACTCGTCTTTGTACTTTTCGAGGTAATCGATTGTACCATCTGGCTGAGACTTTGTGGGTTTTCTGGAGAACATGTTTGGCTGTGGCTCGTATCGCTATGCTGCGCATCTAAAAATAGATGATTTGATGGTGAGAGGCGATGGAATGGAGAATTCGTAGTAGAATTTAAATCATGATCACTTTCATAATCATTAACATGATCATTTTGATCAAGAGCTTTATAAGCCATAGTAGACAATATAAAAATGTCTTCTCTCTTGACGTTGATAGTTAGAAGGGGGCATACGGGGACATATGCAAGATCAACAAGACAAACAAACTAGAGAGAGACCAAGCAAATATTGGGAAAAGTTCAGCAATAGCTTGTAAAAGCAAAAGCTAGTAGTAAGTCCAAGTTATACTGCCGCTTTCAGGAATGACTCGACGGGGAGGGAGGTTATTTATTTGTTTATTACTTTATTTTCCTGGATTAATCTAAGCAGGTAGATAGATAGAGCGATCGGTAGGTAGGTAGGTATACAAGCTGTGAATGTATGTGTTTATCGTGAATTTTCGTTAATCCTCATGGCATGGCATTTTTATCTTGAGCGTGGGAATCCCAGTAAACTCAAAAAAAGAAAAGCAGAAAGCTATTCAAGTGTAACATTGTGACAACCATCTGGGCGTCACCAACCTTTACCCTTGGGGCGTGAAGAACGATGTGGTGCAGAGGTGGTGCGGTTAGCAAACGTGTGTAATTGTCTGTCCACCTCTAGGTTTTGATATACAATAAAAAGAGCAACAGAAGAAGTAGATGCATGGATTGGTTACAGTAAATAAGATTACAGCCGAGAGGAGAAAAATGTTAATCAGTATCCTTGACTATTTGTTTTGATTATGAAAACTTTGAAAAAAACCTATAGACGAATGAATGGGCTGGCAGGGAGGTCGGTCGATATGGGATGTATGTAGGTAGGTAGGTAGGTAGGTAGGTAGGTAAATAGGTAGGTAGTTCTATATGTATGATATACGAGTACTGGGAGGTAGATAGGAAGAAAGGGAGAAAGGAAGAAGATATGGATAGGTGTGTTGCATTGATATCCATATCATCTATTCCAAAGTACAATAGACAGGCTCATGCTTCCATCACTTCTGAACCTCCCCTATAGCTATGGACAATCATCGCATCACAGCATGAATATATATAATTCAATTGAAGTGCAAACATGCTGGGCAATTGCAACCAACTAGCCAACTACCTACTTCGATATACAAGCACCCAACCGCTTCTACGGTATTTCATCAGGTCAAACGTGAAAGCTTATCTATTGTGCCAAGAGGGTCGACAGGAACGTCCCCTACAGTATTCCTGGACGTCATATGTCAGCTTCCTCCCAACAGGATCAGTAGAAACTTTGATATCAGTAGATGAGGATATTACAGTAGTCTACTGCACGGGTCTTGGCCCTTGACTCTTGACTCTTGAACACAACATCTAGAAGGAAATTAAAAGACGAAAAGACTAGAAATTATCAAAGGACTAGAACGTGTACAAGTTAGAGAGGCTGGCGGTGGTATAATTCTTTTTAGGTAACAGACAGAGAATTAAATCTTGAAATCAACCCGGTCATGTAAAACGCGTGTAAATGTCCGAAGTAGATGGGGGAGTGTCACTAGGTAAGTCAGGTAACATTGGAATGCCTATGTATGATGTGATTTCATGCAGTTCTTCCAAGCCACACGTTCAGTCAATCATTCGTTCATGAAGATAGGAAAGTGGTCACATTGCTGTTTATACCAAATACCTTATGTACTATCACGTGAAAGTAGGCAAGACTTGACTGGATAGTATAGTAGAGGCTCTTTGGCAATGTAATTTCTACTCTAGATTCGACGTTCGATCGATATGCTGTCGAGGATAGACTACACCAGCTGTCATGGTGTGATAGAGTTTGGAGCAAGCCCAGATCAAGCATGCCATCCCCTGGAGAAATGCACACATCTCCTATGTTACCATGAGCCTGAGAGGGAAGTAACTCCGTACCAGAAGGAACATGTAAACGAGGTTCCCTACTGAGCGATATGGCAAAGCAAAGATTCGGGATGAAGGAGCCTCTAAACCACCATTATGCTGTTTATTTTGTGATGTACAGACATAGTTCTACGAGTACAAAGAAATTGTATCAGAATATGTGCAAATGCACCTCAATCTCACCATCCGCAGCTTTCCATGCCACGGTCGAGAAAGAATGCCACGCCCTTTCCATGCACTTCACCGGAATTTTCCCCAACGTCTTACAAAGCTCCATTATCACACCCCCCTCAATGATGAGCTTCAGTATCACCTCTGTATCCTACCAACTTCATTCTCCCGATCATCTCACCAACTGTAAAGAATCCCAAAACCTCAGCGAATATGACACCACCTGAGACCAGCTGGGCTGTTTTGATGGTTCGGATTTGTTCAAACAGACCAGTAGGTGTTGCTGTGCTGGAGCTTGCTGCCGAACTGAAAGCAGATCGTGGGTTTCCGGATTGAATACCCTTAACGATTCTTTGGAAGTATGATTGGAATGTAGAGGCTGGTCTGCAAGCCAAAAGTCAGCTCGAAGTTTCATGGAAACACTTCGCTGTTCAACTTACGGAACGGCGATCTTTTGACCTTGGATAACTAATTTGGAGAGCTCTAATCCAACACGAGCATAATAGACGGTTGGTGGGATTTGTCCTATATGCACAAGATTAGCCATTGAGTTCTAAGAACCACTGCAAGCACATCTTTGCACACAGATACACATAATGACGTACGCTCAATGAAGGCAATCAATTTTCCAGTCCTTCCTCCAACCTTTCCAAGGGCATTTCCAAGATTCTTGGCAGCACCCGCAATAGCAGGTCCTGCGGTCGAAGAAACACGAGAAAGACCCTCGCCAGCTTTCGACTGGAAATCTGATGCTTTCTCTGATGCTTTTGAGGCGGTATCTTTTGCTGCTTCGGTGGCCTTAGTGGAGGTAGATTCAAATCTGCGTGCCGCTCGTCCAGGAAGCTTGGTGGATTGCCGCAGCACCGTGCGGGAGATATGTAATGACATTATGGAATCTATGCGCCGATCAACAGAAAGGAAAGGACTCTCGTGTTACTCGAGGTATCTATTCTCAAGAGGTTCGTGGTGGTGGAGTGCAATCGCGAGAGAAATGCTTGTCGACTTTTTTGCCGACGCCGGGAAGCTTAGGAACAGACTTCCGTGGTGCGTGGAAATTACAGATTAGTAAGCAAAATAAAATAAATCGTTTCATTTCATTCAGGAGTTCGAGATTACATCTTTTGTATCAAAACCTCAATATTTCACCAAATTTGTGAACAGCTTTATTATTTTGCATTCAGTTGAAACACCCATTTATACTACAATATATGCTATACTATTGCCATGAATTTCATTACTATTCAGATTCATAGTTATCGACTTATTCATCATTCTTGATTTGAACCTTTATAGCTCCAGTCTTGGGATTTGCTGCCGTCTCGAAGGCTTTGATTGCATCTTCCAATGGGAAACGATGGGTTACAAGCTTCTTCATATCAATGATACCACTCTCGACCAGTCTAATGGCTCTTGGCCATGTATTGCTGTATCGGTACTGAAATTGTAGGTCGACCTCGCGGGTGCTCAATCTCATAAATGGTAGCGTCATCTCATCTTTGCCTACACCAACCACGAATACTTTTCCACCAAACTTGACTGCCCAGCAAGCTGCTGCCACACTGCTTTCAACTCCAGTACACTCCATAGCAACTGATGGTTCTATGCCCCCGAACGATTTTACGATAGATTTGGCTCCCTCCTCGGCGGATACTCTCTCGACTTTGTGCGGAATGACAGAAGGGACCAATTCCTTTGCGAAAGCAAGTCGGCCGTCGTCAATATCAGTAATAACTATTGGGCAAGCCCCGGCCGCTCGAGCACAAAGGAGAGTAATGAGACCGATAGGACCAGCTCCACAGATGAGAACAGGATCTCCTAACTTAACATTGGCTCTTTCTAGGCCCGCCAATGCGACACTCAAAGGTTCCAGCATCGCTCCATCTTCAAATGACATGTTTCCAATCTTATAACACCAACTAGCTGGGTGATTTACATATCTGCGAAGAAGGCCTGGAACTGGGGGTGTTGATAAAAACAAGACTTTTTCACATCCATTGTATCTACCAGTGAGACACCGCTCGCATACACCACAGATAATATTCGGTTCGACGGCGACCCGATCACCGACTTTCAGACTGTCGACGGATGGGTGAACAGCTAGTACAACACCAGCCGATTCGTGTCCTAGTATGTGTGTATCTTCAACGATCATTGGGCCAATGCATCCAGCATGCCAGAAGTGTACATCCGACCTGTAATAACTGTTAGAATAACTATTTTCCCCACCCCAAAACTGAGACTTACCCGCAAATACCGACACTTCTTATGCCTACTGTCACCTCCCCCGGCTTTAACGAATCTCCCTTTTCAATGCTTTCCAAAGAGGGTTCCGCTTCTGCAATCCACAGGTCATGGGCTGGGTTGGTGTAAACACCAATATTGGACTTGGTAGGTTTTGACATTGTGGTCTTGGTGAGTTTTGTTACTGAAGGGCTCACTTTCCACGGGTGTTTGTGTTTGAGAAGCTTTCTTGATGGGATAGATTAGGTTGAAGTAGGTAGGATTTACTTGTGGTATATACTTGTCAACTGACCCACGGGTCTGATAGCGTGAAGAATTATCCGCCTTCGCCCACCCTTTCCAATGAGATGAGAAAGTCAGACCAAAGTTCTCCACGAATTATGCGGGTTCAAGTCATCAAACCAATTCCCAATGCGTAAAGCGAGGTACATACAATCATATACTATCAGGTCCACGCCAAAAATAGTAGCGGGGCAAGTAAAGTATCGGCGGAAGAGAGCCCGACCAAGAGAATTATAATCCATGACCGAGAAGTAAACGAAAAGACAATTGGATGTTCATGCGCTCCAATCATATATCACTTTACCATATAGTTACGTTTATATTGGATTTGGTTGAGATACGAGACCTAGTCAAAGCAATAAGGATAAAACATAAAGGTAGTAATATCCCACCCACCGGATATTTACAATAGAGAACCACTCTCCTCCACGTTTGAAAAACAACTAAAACCTATGAAGCGGGTTATTTTTTGGGGGTTTTTCGTGGGGTTTGAGTAACGTCCCCCCTTCATCCCCCCTTCATCTTCGCATATGGATGTTTGTTTTAGTTCCGACCTCGGATATGGATGAAGTAGTAGATTCCCCTCTTCCCTTTTCACCAACCTTCCAATATTCCCTCGAGATTTTGAGACTGACTAGTAATTAACATTCATCAAGCAATGCAATCAACCAATGATTGGATTAGTGATTTTGTAAAGAAATTCTCTCTTGAATGATCTCTTCAGAAGAACCACTCAGACCTCGCTGGACCCAGTGACTACCATATCCAGATTAACCAAGATAAGACCTAATTAGTACCTAGTAGGCAATTAGATCTCGGCCCTCGTTACATTTTGTATGATCCTTCATGCTGTATGATTGTCCCACTCTACTTTCTACCCCACATTGATCCGTCTTTCAACGATTCAAGGACCATCACACTTCCTTCAGCTAGCTATTCTCCTCACAATGCCTCCTGATCCTCAATCACCCATAAAATTAGCCATTCTTGACGATTACCAAAGGATTGCCTCGAAACATTTCGATTCCCTCAAACCTAATTTTGAAATCACCACTTTTCCAGATACTCTCCCACCTTACAACGACCCTTCAACCTCTGAAGATGTCAAGAATCAGCTGGTCGAGAGGCTTAAGCCTTTCACCATTATTTCATCCATGAGGGAACGGACTCCCTTCCCCGCATCCCTTCTAGAGAGACTTCCAAACCTCCAACTCCTGCTCAACACGGCGAGGAGAAACAAGGGTATTGATATGGAAGCCGCCAAGAAACTTGGGGTTATCGTCACCGGTACGTCGGGAAAGCCAAAGCGGGGGCCAGACAGCACAACACAGCACACCATTGCACTGATTTTGGGAATTGCGAGGAATGTCGCCTGGGACGACAAGGTAGTCAAGGAAGGTGGCTGGCAAACAACATTAGCAACGGGGTTGAGCGAGAAGACGTTGGGAACTGTGGGATTGGGAAAGTTGGGTACGAGTGTAGCCAAGATTATGCATTTGGCGTTTGGGATGAAGATCATAGCATGGAGCTCCAACTTGACACAAGAAGCCGCAGACCAGCAGGCGAGGGATAATGGGCTCGCTACCGAGGACGAGGATGGCGAGAAGATATTCCGGGTTGTGAGTAAGGAGGAGTTGTTCTCAACGGCGGATGTGGTCAGTGTACACTTGGTATTGGGTGATCGTTCCAGGGGAATAATTGGCGAAAAGGATTTGGATTTGATGAAGAAGACCGCTCTGTTTGTTAATACGTCGCGCGGACCGTTGGTTCAACAAGATGCGTTGTTGAGTGCGTTACAGAAGGGAAAGATTCGCGGGGCAGCGCTGGATGTGTTTGATTTGGAACCTTTGCCAGAGGATAGTCAGTGGAGAAGCATAAAATGGGGAGAGGAGGGGAGAAGTCAAGTGCTGTTGAGTCCACATATGGGTTATGGTGAAGAAGGTACTATGAATGATTGGTATAAAGCACAGGCTGAGAATGTTCAAAGATGGCATGATGGAAAAGAGTTGACAAATGTATTGACTTAATCAATCTTTAGCCTCATGTTCTGCTGGAACGGATACCTTTGTCTTGGAATCGCTAGTGCGATACGACACAAGAAGAGGTAAAAGATGTTGTCGGGAAATGCATCATGTGACATCGAGGAAGCTCTACGAACTAGCCGTAATAGCTAGTACTAGCTCCTCGAGGACCATTATATGGTCCTCCATTCAATAAATCTCATGATGAATACAAGGATGATTATAAAAACATATGTTTTAGTACTTATAAGTCTACCCCATCACGTCAATACCGATAGATGTCACTGCATGCACTGTGGTAAATAATTGAAAGTGATCCATTTACTTGACTGGACTGAAATATTCAAATGGATTGAACTTGGGCTCCGAGGGACAGTTTATAAGGAAGCCTAAACGAAACATCCTCGTGTTCCTGGGGAGGATAGACACGGACTATTACGGATTGAGAAGAATAGAAGCAAGAGAAATCCGATTATTGCGGCGGTTTCACGATCTAGCCGAGGAACAGCTAACGTACAAGAGTATCGCCAGATATTCATGCTTTATATCCAGCTGACACAAGGTATATATCGAAGATCTGCTAATACCAGAAACCAGATACAAACTTGCTTGAAACCATTCACATATTCGTCTTTGCCAGATAATAATTCAGAGGTAGAGAAAGATGAGATCATATCCTGATGTAGATCGCGAGGTATACAATGCATATGTTGATCATAATAACAAACCCATTATACCCGATACAACCCATCAAGGATTATTTCGCTGTCTGTAGATTCATAATTGACATCAATCGCACCGAGTCGTACTTACTCGGTATACGCTTCCTGCTTTCCGCCTCAGATGTGGTTCTTCCGGGTGTTTCGCCGAGTGGCTCTACTGAAACTGCCATCTATAACCGAAGAATTGGACTGCTGCGGCTCCAGCTCATATTTCAGTGTACCTTCTGGCAACACGTTCCCTTTAGACAGAGAATCAAAAGATGAAGCGATCTCCCGATCGTATCCTGGTGGGGACCTCTCACGAAGATAAGCCACATGAATAGCCTCCTCATTAGATGTTCTGAAACTAAATAGCCCATCCATTCCGTCAGTAGTAAAAACTATTCTCTTGCCCCGTAAATTAACCTGAAACCCCCATTTTTGATCTGAATCCAGACGTCTGCGGTCCTTCTAAGGCGGTAATCATACGGATGCGAGTCCCATGGCTCTGTGCGCGATCTCATGGTATACCTTCCCCAACCAAGAATTGCTAAGTTTACCGGTTGACATCACATCTTCTGTCTCGCAAGCGGCTGGGTGCCTAGGTCCCTTTGTGAAAAATCTGTTTTTGACCAGTCCCAAATCCAAGGTCTTAGAGTGCCACTGGGTGTCATTTTTGGTGTCTCATGTGGGAACCCCACTACTGTCTTTTCAGGGGGTTCTATCAACCTGTGCCTTGGCTTGCCCATTAATCATGATCTAAAGGGTTCCCATTGGACAAGTCAGAGTCAGAATAATGTTGAAGATTAAGATTCTCAGCTGGATATCGAAAAGCTTGCAACATTGACAAAGACAATATTTGCGTATCTATATGAAACTGGCTCAGGCTTTCCTCTTTAAGATCCAGCATTTCACGAAATAACCACATACTATGTAAATTAATAGCACTTCCCATCATAGCCAGGATCCCAACAGTAAACGAGGCAAGTAGGCCAACGAATCCCAACGGAGAGTCAGAGTCGAAATTGGAAGAAGTTGTCATACCAAGAATCCACAGGTGATATTTATGCCTACAATTACCATCACGCTTTAATGCATGGACTTTACCGATGAGGCAGCATGTTCTTGAGCATGACAGTAATGCCATATTCCCCGCTTGTCAGCGATTTCTAATGTTTCGTCTTTCTGTAATCAAGATCTCAGGCAAAGACTTTGCATGGGTAATACTAGTCTGATACTCCGGAAATTCTCAGATACGCGAATGGAAGACTATTTATGGTTTTCCCAACACGATGGAAGCTTAAAAGCTTGCCAGGTTGTATTCCCAGTGGGTTTATAAATGCTGTGATGTCTTCCAGTCTTACAATGCCGAAATTGGCTTTGTTGAGTATACTCCAGCTCGCACCAGCAATCATCATAGTCATCAATTCCCGACCAGCAGGCCATAAATGGAATACATGGCAAAGATAGAGCGCAGTGTATGTCAAGTTCCGGGCGAGACGTGAATACCTAGCTGGCGATGGCGGGGTTGAGAGGAAGTTAAAGGTCGAAGTCTCAGTCCACTTGAAAATGAGCAACAAAACTGACCACCATTGCCAGACCATTATTTGGAAGGAGGATGAGGTGAAGCCCATACCACTGGTGAGCCAATATGTGGTATCAGAGATTTCCAGTTCAGAAATCGAAGCCGCGCATTGATTTACCGTCCTGGCCCTTCTGATATTTTGACTGGCATCATCATCCATTTTGCCTAGGCAAAAAAAGGCGAATCGTTTCTGTGGGGCTTTTTCCCTTGAAGGATACATTAGAAAAGTCATCGGGCCAACCTCTTTCAAGTATCTGCTTCATATTTCCCTGGACGGGCTTGAATGGAATCTTGATTTTAGCTGACAGACGATCTGATCAACTTAACATAAGTAGCAACGATAATGATCACCGAGAGAATAGCTAAAATGGTATTGATCATCCGAAAACCTATTGGGAAGAGTTTATTGTCATACTTCTTTTAAGCTGCAAGCGCAAGTGCAACGTTATTTAGCGCATATAGAAGATTATCAAAAATGTTGGATTTCTTCTCGGCGACGGATAGAGAGGTGGTTCATTGTGAGATGGGCTGATCTACACGCCGGAGGGCGAAGCAGAAGCGGAAAGAGAGGGGATATAGATCTGACTAGAAGTAGTCCCAGAAATCAATGTGTAAGACGAGGAAACCACATCTCGGGCAATGAATTTCGACTCTCGAGTAAAAGACTCTTTACAACCATTGGAAGTTCGACTTGTGGTGATGATGAGAACAAAGAATATCACAGAACAGATGCCAACCAAAAACACTTGCAATTGCTTGCTCATTTCAAAATGATCATTGAAAATTTTTGTGAAAATTTTTGCTTTGGCTTAGTCAGTCCACCGGTAAAAACGTTTAGAAATTGGTTCATATCCCAAGTTAAGAGGAGAATTGAGGTTGAAATATACAATCTACATCTCACGGAGACAGCCGTCAATGGTGGACGTATGAAAACCCAAGATAGAAGCCGCAAACGCCTAGCCACTTCTATTTCGGGAACATATCCTTCATTTCTTAGTATATTCTCGATAACTTTGAAATCGGATAGCAGGAATGAAATACTATCATCTGATACATCTTCCTGGGTATCAATAAGCCTCACACCCATATTCCAAAGTTGCAATTCCCTTGCCGTCTGATATAAGAAGAGTAGAAGAAAACTTGGAAATCAGAGAATGAGTGTAGGTAATAACTAAGCTTGTTTCGCTTCGTATCTTATTCATGTCTCTCTACTTAGGGAAAGTAAATAGCATAACAGCAATGATATAGAAGAGTAGTAGAAAATTGATATTCATATTCTCAAATCTCTATCCATGCCGGTACTGTATTTTATTTTCCATGTGTATCCCTATCCATACCAGCAACTCCCATCCCCAATCATGCCCCCCATCACACCCATCATTATATTCATTCATTCCCAGTCATACATTTCATCTCTTACTCTGCCTGCCATTTTCCTGTCCACCAGGCAAATCCTTTCTCTCCAATGTTCCTTCATCTGCTAGCCTAGCACAAACCCCAACTACTCCGTCGCCTTATACTTCTTATTGAACTCGCCTACGGCTACTCCGATATTCCTATATAGAAAGTTCCTAGAACTCTCTTCCGCAACCGGTATAAACGGCCCGTTTGTGCCCCCCCTCAATGTCAAGCTCAGTCCCGTTCTCTCTTTGCTAATCGTCTGAATATCCTTCAACGGAACATCCCACTCACTCGTCAACTTCTTACTTTTGACCAGCATAATCCTGGAATAAGTCAACATAACAACCACATCTTCTCGTGGGAGTTCGAGATGCGCGATGTATTGTTCATTGAAGTACTTCCCATTGTCAAGTTGTTTGAGCCAGAATTGCCCAAGGGCTTCACGTTGAGAGTAGGGTCGCACGATGCCATCTGCGCCAATAAACCGCGTAAGACGGACACGGTCGAGTCCGCTGTCATCGAAAACAGTTGTGGTATTACGAATACCTTCACTGACGTTGGAAGCAAGGTCGAAAACACCGATAGCAGGCTTCGTAGCGAATCCGAGAACACCCTTTCCAACACCCTTAAAGAACCCTGCAACGCCTTCTTGTTCCGCACCTTCAATAGGCTTACGTGCTAATCCACCTACGCCACTTGCAAGGCTTGTAACAAAGGAATTTGCACCTGCTGTAACGCCATATAGAGCGTGCTTGGGTCTGTTTCGGGATCTAGTCATACGACGGCGATCTTGGAATTGTTTATCCATAGTAGCCTCAGCAAGACCCTTTGCAATACTGCCTGTCCATTTTGAAAAACTGTCCGAAACACCAAATACTGACTTTTTGACGAAACTGGTGGCACCTTTTGCGATACCAATACCAAGTTGTTCCGGATCATTCATAATGAAACCTTGATATGGTTCGTAGAAAATGTCCGCAACACCAGAGCTAATGTTGGTGAACAAGCCGACGGGGTTTCCGAGAAAGTCAGCCGAACCCAAGATCTTGTGGACTTGGTAAAGTGCTTCTTGCGAATAATGGTTGGAGATATTAAGCATCAGAACAGCAGCAGAAACCCTTGCATTCTCCAACATTAGAGCATTCATACGAACTGGAGCGTCGTTGATGTTACCGATAGCCATAGTTAGGACATTTAGGAAGAACATTAGAGGATTCTTCGACGATGTCTTGTCCTCGACATTGACTCTATCGGTACGGACAAATGAAAGATCAAGCTGCATGGGTTGAATATTAAGAAGCTCAAAATAGATGTCTTGACCAGATTGTTCTTGCTTTGGTTCTGGAATGTCGAGACTTTCGTCGCAAAGCACGCCTTCATGTGTTTCTGACCAAGAGGCCCCTGGCACCTTTGAAAATTCTAGAACTGCCCAAACAAAATCCTCGTCGATCTCAAGAGTCATCTGCTGTACCAATATTGTTGCATATTTGATGTAGATGACCCCGTAAGAATCATCCTTCACTCTGGTTACCATAGCATGAAGAGATGGGTGAGCTTCAGTCTCTCTTGTACCCTTTTGAACCACACTAGGATACAGAATCATGGGGAAAATTCCACCATAAAGTTGATTGTCAATTTGTATCCATTTGATGGAGGCAGTGATGGTTTGATATAGAGGTGACTCTGCGTATTTGAGTGCAATGTCGCGCAAAGTGATGTAGGCAAGTTCTTTCAATTGGGCATTGACCAACGATACACCAATACCACCAAGCTTTAGTTGTGCTTTGAAGTTGACGGCTGTATCTTGGCTCTTGACCTCAAATCCTCCCGCGACACTGACCGAAGAGTTTGTTCTTGACCTTTGCTTGTACAAACTCTTCGATGCCTTGTAGTTGGACAAAATAAGTGTTTGTGTCGGGCCGTCCGCAGCGACATTAAGGTCAATAATCTTTTGGTTCCTGGGGTTAGGATCATCTCCTCCAATCTTCATCGGAATAAGATTACCAATCTCGGCAAGTTTTATGTGTCGTTCTCTTCCGTTTGTATTTATGATCAGCTCCTTTTGTTTGGCAGCAGGATAATCCCACGCGTATGGCATGATACTTCTAGGTGGCAAACGGTATCTGATTGGACGCCATCCAGATCTATCCTCAGCATCTTCATCGTCTAGATTAGGATTTGCCTGGAAGAACATGAATTCTGTGTCACTCTCATTTCGCATAGAGAAAGGCCAATTCTTAGTCTCGGCGCTGATATGCAAGAAAATTGTGGCATTCTCCATGAGGACTTCAATCCTAATCAGTTTCTGACGCTGGCCAGCCTTAGCTAATTTCACATGTGTAGTTCCAAGATTCGAGATGGTAAATGGTGACGACCACTGGTTGTTTAATCCTGGGAAACATAGCGTAAGTTGCTTGACCGGACTCTTTTGAAGGAAATGAAGAGGCTCTAGAGCCTGTGGCTTCAAGGACCAGAGTTCAGAAGATCCAGGCTCCCTGACATTTATTTCCTCGTTCATTTGATTCTTTAGAACAAAACGAGGAGCAAGAGTAACGACCTTTGTCATTTTGTATTTGCCATCTCCTGCTTCAATAGTGATACCCACGTGAATCTCGGTATTGTTCTTTGCAGAAGGGAGAACGACATCGACATTGCTACCGATAGCGTCGAAACTCTGTGGCTTACTCCAACTCGAATCACCAACCTTCAGTAGGACACGGTTACGTTGGTCATCTCCACCATATGCAAACATATAGGGGAGGGCCTTGCGCCGTTCAGAATCGGCGGAACCTGTATGAAACCCTTGGCCGGCTGCCGTTTTTGCTTGCTGCAATAGTGATTTTTGTTTGATGTTAATCTCCAAACCAGTCTTATTTAGGATAACATAAGGGCTGTAGACTGTAACTCTAAAAGCACCGCCACTGTCCGGAATCTTGAAATAATGCAATCTGAGATTCAGAGAAAGTCCGTCACGATCTTTACAAACGAGAGCGGTCTCTTTGCGGAAGTCATCCTGATTGTTTGAGTTGATGATGGCAAACTCGCTCGCTTTAAAGACTGTATCTTGCATATCAATACTCATGAGAAGCAGATGTGAAAGCTCGACTACATGAACGGGGCTTAGACCACCTTTACGGAGGAAATTTGTCCAGTCTTTCTTCGTATTTTTGTCATAGATACGATATTTGAAGTCGTACGGCAACAGATTCTCAAGCTCAATTGGGGCCGAAAGTCGAATTCGCATATAGGGATAGATACTATAACCGTTAGCTCATTTTGAAAACAACAAAAATAACAGCCATGCTTACCTTGTAATAGGGGTAGTCTTGTCATAAGTGGCGTTCATCTGGAAATAGAATGGAGGTGTCTTATCTCCACTCTCACCCTTGCAAGTAATCGTTCTGGTGGGCCTCTTAAGCAGGTCTTTCCAGAAGAGTGACTCTGTTGACCAAGAATATCCAAATCCTTGATCTGGTCTTACCAAGAGCGACTTCATGAACGCCGCTCCGACAGGCGCAGGCCGACTTTCGCCAGGTGCGATCTTTTCAATTTTCAGTAGATGACCCTCCTGAGAATCAAAGACTCCTAGCTCCACGGGAATTTGCGTCTTATTCTCTACTAGAAGCGGCGATCTGAAGGTGATGTACTTGACGTTATCTGCACCCAAGGTAACTTCGACAAGCAATCGATGCAGGATTTTATCTTGGCGAGGTCGTAGGCTGTATAAAGTTTCTCCTTCACGATTAACTGGAATCTTGTTCAGACTATCGAACCCACTTCCCTCGAGTCTTATTCCTACAAAACCACTAGTATTCTCTGGAGAGAGGTTTTCACGCATTTTCTCCCAATCTTCGAAACGCCAAGGTGCTTCCTCGCCATCTTCTAGTGTAGCAGCCATAGTATTATCAGCATCAGGAACATCTGCCCATACATTAATGTCGAAACCGGTATAGTTTCTTATGCGATATGGAGCATCGGCTCCTCGTGGTTTAGAAAGTACATCATCAGACTGGGTGAGGAACTGCGCAGATTTTGATGCCAATGCGATGGTAGCAGATGTGACGGTGATCTCAAGCATCTTCTTTGAAATCAGATCAACGGACATACAATCTGGATTCGTTTCCTTGGATACCAGTAAACCCAGTTCCCAAGGCTCAATAAGAGGCTCCCATGCTGACTTGGAGAAATTGTAAACATTGATGAACATGTTAATGGCGGTATCAGCTCGTAAATTACCCGTCCAATCAGCAGCCGAAGCTGTGAATTTTTTGACACTAAGATCGAGAATAGGCAATTCATGTAGGTCGCCAATAAGAATGAGTCTCATCCCAGCCAAGGTTGCAGTCAATTCCTCATGTTTCTTGTGGACTTGTTGCGTGCTGGTTTGAGGAGCCTGAGCTTTTTGAGACGGCACGATAGTGCCAGCATTGGCCCTCCTCAATGTCGAGGCTCCTTTGCCACTAGCCGTCCGTTGTTTAAGGCTCGATGAACCATGTAGCTGTTTAGCTTTGACTTCAGACGCAGCCGGTTTGTTGTCTCCAGATTCGGTATCACTACCAGAAAGCTCGGAAGCTCGTTGGACAATTTGAATTGCTAGAAGAATATCACGCAGCGATAGTCGAAGAACAAGCGGCTCAACATCAAGATAAATACTCTGGGCATTTGGTTTCGAACTATCCAGTGACATCTGTAGCGAAAAGTCATCAAGGATCCTCAGACGGGTATCCTCAAATTTGTCCATTCGGCACAAGAACATGCCCATCTCAGATACCTGTAGGGTGAGAGCATGCTGTCGCGACATGAGTATTTGTTTTGTTCCGAGCACGATCGCTTCAGAGTTTGTACTGAGGGGGTTGGCGATCAATATAATTTGTGCGTCTACGACATTTACTCTGAATGCTATTGTCATGGAAGATTGATCAGACGAAGAGGACGATTGACTAGGTGTTTTGCTCGAAGATCTTGCTTGGCTAGCTACCGTCTTAGGCCTAACTACCTGCATAGAATCTGCATCAGAGGCGTTCTCAGACTCTATAACCTCATCTTCCTCATCTGAGAACATTGGCTCTTCAACTTCCAAGCTCTCCGTTATAAATGCCTGGAGGGCGAAAATATAATCCAAAGCGAAGATAACCTTTGGACTATCTATCGATAAGATAGCAATCAGGTTACGGTCTTCTCCTCCAGAAATTGTGACACTAGCCATGAACTGTTGCACATCTTTATTGGAAGATGTCATTATCTTTCGGAACTTGTTTGTTTCTCTCTTCCTACTATCCTGGATCGTAAAAGCGTGGATCAAAAATTCCGATTCCAAGGATCCATCTGTCATCATTCGGAGCTTGACCTTCGTATCATCCATGGAGAACTTTGACAAGCTTGCAGCTTCAAGATCGCCAACAGGCTCGTTCTCTTTTGCTAGAATCAGCTCCAAACCGATCGTATTTACATGGAAAGCCAAATCAAGCTTAGTCCAGCTTTGGGAGTTGGACCCTAGTTCTGGGCCGAGATCGACCAGCTCATTGTTGTTGTCTTCTGATTGTCTCGGTGTTATGGACTTGGTCTTTTTGGTCGCTGCACTGGGAACTTCCTCTACAGCTTCTTGTTGACTGCCATCTGAGTCCACCATGAAAGCACCTGGAACCGACTTGGCCAGCTCAAGGAGGAACCTCAGCTGCATTTGTGTAATGCGCAAATTGAAGTCAGACATGTGACCTTCAATCTCCAAATCAGGACGGAGCGCTCCAGAAGTGTGCTCAGCATAAGTAACCAAGAAACCTAGATCGACCTTGTCAATGAGCTCAAGCTCTTCTGTCTTCTCGTCGGGAAAGTTGAAATCAGACGTCAATCTGATGTTTCTGATACCGGCGGTGAGCTTCATCGCGATCGTCGCATCCTTTGAATCATCCAGAGGAACGAATTTGTTCTCCGCGTAGATTTCTCCAAGATAAGCAGTCAGCAAGTCCCTTTTACCACTACCAGCATTCATGACACGAGGGAAAACAACTATCGGTGTCTTGATGTTGACATCGAATTTGATGCGGCTCGTACTTTGCTGAAGTTGAGAAGCTTGGTTCGCGGCAGCTTGTCTAGCGGCATTGAAAAGAGCTTGCATCTTGCCAAACTTGACCAAGAATTCAATAATCTTACGATAAGGCTCCTCAAGGAAATTGACTTTGATAGATCCGGCGCGCAGGTAAATGGAGGAATCATACCCCGGGTATGAGCTACCTCCAGCATCGAAAGTCTCGTATCTGAAATCGGCCAAGTCGTCACCCTCGATAGCAATCAACTTTCGAAGATTCGAGTCGGTGGAGGCTCCTAGGTTGACATCGTCTAGTAAAGACAAATCGCCCAACCTTGCACCAATACGCATGGTATTTCCCAGTATAAAGATGCCTACATCTGCATGGTTGAATGAAAGTGTAGCTAATCGGATGCCATCGTTGTTGAGTATCAAGCGTATACTCTTCAAGTCGACCTTGACACGAACAGACAATTCTGTCTTTTTGGGCGGAGGAAGTATCTCTTCTTCTTCTTCTTCTTCTTCTTCTTCTTCTTCTTCTTCAAATGGCGACTCACTTGGCACAGCCAATAGATCGTCTGTAGTGTCCTTGCTAGGTTCACGTAACTTCTGTGGAGCATCTTGGTTTGTAAATGTAATCAATACGAAATCAAGCAGCGTCAAGAGTGTCTTGCGAGTAACCACTAAGTTGATTGTCGAGACAGAAATATCCACATTAATCTCAACTCCATCATATCTTGGCATGAACTCTGGTGAATTCGGGTTTACTTTGACCACCTTTACATTGATGAGGGCAGTTTCGTCTTCTGATTCCATGTCTCCAGAAGAAACGATGGATTTGAATTCCGCGGGAGGATTATCAACGTAATCATCGACCACTACGGATTGCAGGAAGGTTTCCACAATCAAGTCGTATGGGCGAAGAACGAGATTGACACCAAAGTTTTCGGCAACCACTTCTACCAAAAGTTGATCCGCCTTCTTCCCTTCTGGATCACTCCTATAAAGTGAGCCCTGAAGACGTTCTACTTCAAACTTCAACTCGAAGTTCTTTTGTTCCAACTTTAGCTTATCGCTCTCTTTGCCGCTAGGGGCGTCCTGGAACTCATCCTCATCATCGTCATCATCAGAGGACTCATCTTGAAGGATGATCGCCTCTTGTTTCGAGAAATTAAACGATGTAGATTGTGCCCGGTCTCTTGGTTGTTTTGCAGAGGAAGGTGCTCGTATTGACAGGGTCGAGGCCCGACGACTCTTTGCTAATGTCTGTGCTGGAAGCTCCTCTGCGTTTATATTGGGAATAGCTGCATTGATAATGCTCATCAAGCTTTTGTATTTCTTGTCCGATACAGATGCATGCAGTACAGGAAGATGACCTGACACTCTTACTTTTGTCAAATTTGGCGCTTTTGGTATAATTGAGGTTTCGACAATGAAATCAATATTGATCTTCTCAACCACGCGCATTGACTGGGGATCATCCTTTGCCATGACTTGTGCTTTCGTGTCTTCAATGGAGGGCCCGATAAGAACTTGTGTATTGGAAAGCTTGACCACAAACCTATCGTACATGAGGGATTCCAGGCGCTTGTAGTCTGCATCGGTATAAACCGTCTTCTGCTTCGATTGCACTTCGCGCATTGTCTGCTCATCCACAAGTTCACTGTTCACACTAACATGGCCAGCATCAAGAATAAGACAGGTCGTTCTTCTCGATGTTATATTTTCGGGCACAATGATAAGAGGTGCTTGAAGGTCTAACTTGGCATTGATTGTTTTGTGTTCCTCAAGCGCAAACTCAAGACCTGCTCGGGTCTGTTGTCTGAGTCCTTCCACTGTTGCTCCTGCAGATTCCATAAGAGCACCAATAGATTCCATGTGTCGTTCCGGTGGCTTGAAGAACTGGATTATACCCACAAGGAAATGAGGGTTCCAAATAATCTCAAGCGGTTTGAGCTTTCCAGTCACTGCAACATCACCAGCATCGTTCAAGGGGTTCGTTTCGACTTGAAATTGGAAGAATGGATCAGGGGTATCCTCTGACTCCTCATCACCGTTAAGTAGAAGTTTTGCCTTGGGACTTTCGGGGGCATCCTTGACACGAACAATCTGAGGGAATAGACTTGCAGGAGTGGTGCCATCGTTCACTCTTAAGCCACCAAGGCTTACATCCGCTAGCATTGACTCGGGTCGCTGCAGGAATTTTTGCTTTGAAAGCATCAAAGTAAAGACTCAGAACCTCGACCGTATTGTTATGTGGATCACGCTTAAGTGTAAAGCTACCGGTATTGAGTGACGCCTCAATTTGCATCTTAATTGTCTCCTTCGGTAAATCAATGCTTTCCGCGATTGCTGTCTTCTCGTCCCAATCAATAGCATCATACAACTCCTTTCGCTGCTCCTCGGTCATACTCGTTTCTTCATCCTCCTCTTCTTGTGGCTTTGAGCCCCAAGCCCATGCAACCCATCCTTGCTTTTGCTTCGGTGCTGCCCTTCTAATTCCGACATTCTCTTTCTTTAGTTGGTTCCTCGCTAAAGATCTCCAGAAGCGCATATCTTCATAATCGAGTTTCCACTCGAGTTTGTCTAATTCTTCCGTTTCGTCGACCGACAAGGGTTCGACCTGCTTCTTCTTTTTCTTAAAAAGCTCAATGTAACGAATTCGATTATCTCGTCTCTCCTTAAAGTAGGCCCATGACCAGCGACGATTGCGTTCATGAATCTTACTTAGAATAGCGTTACCAGCAAATTTGAACCACGCTCGTGGATCTTCCTTTGGCCGAACGCCTTTCGGTTGAAATTTCTTGTATTCTTGATGCAGGAGGAAGTAATGGAATAAGTCAACCATCATCAACGCATCCCGGTATTGATGATCGTCCAAGACCACTCCAATCTCATCGAACAGCAACCCTGCCTTCATATGTGGTATTTCTATCTTACCACTCTTGTCGATTTCGAGCTTCATCTGGCCACTAACAGGCTTCAGGATGAACTGGTGATGGGCCTGTTTTGCATCTTCCCCTCGCACAATCATCTCTTTGAACTTCTGCAGCATCACATCATGCGATGCTACCTCGGTTGAGTCAGGAACCTCTGCTTCTCTCCCCGTGCTTAACAAATCTGTATCCGTATTCCAATATACAGCCAAAGCACCCAAGGTTGCAAGCTTGTGTGTTGTCCCTGAAGAGTTTTGTATGTATGTCGGTTTCCAGTTTCCATCTGTACTAATAGCACTAAATTCTTGCAATGTCAAGCCGAGCGCAAATGGGTGGCCAGGCGCGGAAATCGAGTCTTCATATCGGACATGGATATTCTTGACCGTGATCTGGAGATTGTCAATAATTTTGGTCACCAGACTATCCGTAAAGCTCTGGTTCTTCTGCTGTTCTTCCAAACTCATGCCCTCCTGGTTTCGATCCTTCAACATCTCGGCACTATCTAGCTTCTCGATTTTGACAGCCTGCCGTCTCCGCTCCTCTTCATCTTCATCCCACTCTGCATCTTCTTTTGGCGACGCAAGCACATAGATATCTTCGATTTCGACTTGCACAGGCTGACCTCGCAGATTCGACCATGGTATCTTCAATGTAAGCTGACCCAGATGTCCTTCCACCACATTTATAGGTAGCTTCAGTTGATCCAACGCCTCGCGCCGTAGCTCCAAATCCCGTAGCTTTACATCTCCCGACCAGATTCCCACTTTCAGCTGTCCAGGATCGAAATTCCGTATGTACATACCCAGGAATCGATTGAGCAATGAAGCCACCAAGCCTTCCAACATCTTGAGTCCCTATTGCCGTCACCCGGGCCGGGAACCTCTAGATTAATTTATTTGAAGAATGGCAGTTGACATCCGCGACGGTGGAATTGTGCAGTCTATCGTGGGAGAAGTAGGATTGCGATGATTTAATCCATCACGTTTATGCCAGTCTGTTCTTTTTGTTTCGTGGCAGATGACGATTCGTTCTATTGTATTTGATAGTAGTGATGGTGGCGATAGTGGTGGTGGTAATATAGATAGCAGGTAGAGAGTGGATGCTTCGTTTAAGAGGGGTACGGAGTACGTAGATATTTATTACACTCGGAGCTACAACACTCATCACTCACCACAGTGAAGAATTTGTACGGAGTATGTGCAGAGGAGGAATAAGAAGTGGTATTTGTGATATTTGTGATATTTGTGATATCTGTATTAACAGTAATATAATAAGTTCACGGAAGGAGTAATGATGTGTAAAGATATAAGAATCCACATGGAATTGAACATTCATCACATTCATCACATTCATCACATCACCTTGCTATATCATATCACAATATCGATGAATAAATCCAAAAACCTGAATTCTTTCCACTCTTCAACTGTATTACTGTATTGACCCTTCCCAGCCCTTTCCTGCCCAGCTATTCGCTTTTGGTTCATTGGTGCGCGGGAAGTCCAAAGATGTCGAAAAGCCGGTATTTTTCTTACAAGACGGGTAGGGTAGTTGACTGTTCGCTAGAATGGCCTTGCTCTTGCTTCCATTCAATCTTTTTTCCTGTGCAGTCCACCAGGTCTGTACGGCGGGAGTTCTGTATGTTGTGTATGCGTGGAGCTTACTGGGAATTAATCTTATATACATACATTCACACATTCATCCATTCATACATTCATACATTCATCCATCCATCCATCCATCCATCCATCCATCCATCCATCCATCCGTCCATCCAAGTGCACCCACCTACAGTAGCTGGCGGTAGCTAGCTACCTAGTATACACAGGTATACACGATGACGTATCTCAGATGCGAATTCTTCTTCCCTCTTTGAAACTGCAGATGAAGATCACACAAAAAGCTCTTGCGAAACCAGGTACCTAGGTATTCTGGGTCAAGAATCCTTCAATCACTCAATCAGATTAATTGAATATTCCCTACCTGGAGACATACATATGTAATTTGTCCCACAGTCCCAAAACAACAGTGTCTACATCTAAATTTCCCGGTTTGTCTCCTCTTCATTATCTAGTTGCCAAGGTAGTTGGAAAACTTACTTCGGTACAAATATTCAAAAAATATTCAATTGTTCCTTTTCATTCCTTCTTCTCTACTTTCTCTTTCATACTGTACCTAGGTAATCCATACACCTCTTGCACTTACCCCTCCCTTCCCTTCCAAATCTATTAGGATTGACCTTGAACCAACTTCTCACGATAAACCCCCCCCCCCTCCCCCCCATTCCTATCCATTGACTTCTTGACTCCTTGAATAATCTCACACAAGTAAATATCGCGGGGTAACGGTCTCCATCATATCATTAAAAAAAACAAGAAGCCATGCTGCGCACAACAGCCACACGTTCTCTTCTCCAGAGCTTCACAAGGCTTCCCGCCTCCAGAGCAAGCTATTCCCAAAGCTCCACAGCTCTCAAAAACACCTCTTCTCTCCGCCCATCGATTTCCAAACGACCCTCAGCCATCCTCTCCTTCTCCTCCCCGCGTCTCTTTTACGCGACCAAGTCCGAACCCCCATACATCCCCGACCAGATAAATTTCAAAGAGGAAGAAATCATCAAGAAGAAAACCATCGAACCACACCCCGAATCAGTTTCGTCCACATCCACCGTCCGTCCTGTATTCGAGGAACGCCCGCATCCCGAAGGACATGGATCTGTAAAAGACGACTTGAACACCATCAAGGAAACATTTGCTCTCCGCGAAGTCCCCAAGGAATCCTTAATAATTGGCGCGGCGGGTGTTTTGCCTTTTGCCGCCACATCTGCCTCGACGGTATATTTAGCTTATGATATCAATCATGCCCATGCCACCGGACAGGGCATGTTATTTTCCCCCGAGACGGCCCATCAACTATTGGATTATATCACCCCAATTCAAGTGGGCTATGGCGCGGTTGTAAGTTGGATTCACCAATCCCAAATCATCAATGACGTACTTATGTCCCGGTAGATTATCTCCTTCCTCGGCGCCATCCACTGGGGTCTCGAATATGCGGGCTATGGTGGACACCACAGTTATCGCCGTTACATGATCGGTGTTGTTTCCCCGGCCGTCGCTTGGTCGACTATCTTCATGCCCATTGAATACGCCCTGATTTCCCAGTTCACCGCGTTCACACTACTGTACTTTACGGATGCGCGAGCAACAGTTCGAGGGTGGTGCCCCCCTTGGTACAGCACTTATAGATTTGTGTTGACGTTTATTGTGGGAGCGTCGATCGTGGCGAGTTTGGTCGGGAGAGGAAAGATTGTTAGCCATGATAGTCAGTTGAAGAGTTCGGTTGATTATATCAAGGAGGATAGAGACGGACAGTGGATTGCGTTGGAGCAAGAAGAGAAAATGAGGAGGGCAAAGTTAGCCGAAGAGGAGAAGGCGGAAGATGAATCTGGAGATGAGGAGAAGAGTGAGGATGAAGATCAAAATGAAGACGCTGGTGAGAAGAAAGACGAGAAGAAGGACAAGAAGCAAAACGACTAGGAAAAGAGATCAATCACCACCATCAGATCCCGACTCTTGCATACCCATCACACATGCTAATCTTCTTGGGTCTTAATTAAATCAATCTAATAATACAATATCACTCCTAATATTTGGCTTACTCCCATCTCCTACAAAAGCTTTCCCCCCATCTCAACCCAACATTTTACACCTACCACCCCCAATCCTAGAATCTAAGAACAAAAACAAATGCTTCTTCAACAACACCCAATATCGGATCCCACCTCCACCCTCGCATATGTATATCCATACATGCAACAGTATACACAAGCACATGATTTTCCCCTCTTAGAAACCACTGCACACTTCCATGCAGGAACCCCGGGCCATCCTCCCCTATTGCGTTTTGAAATGTCTTAAGAAGCGCGAGGATCAGAGGCTCGGGGAAGTAGGTTGCCGTCCCGAACACACGGTTTGCACCGGGTTGTCTTTCGCATGCTATGCGAGGATATTGGATGGGCGGGGCTGCGGGTTGCGGTGACACGGCATGGAGATGAGATGAGGTGCTGTTGGGTGGATTGGAAGGGGTGGGATGAATAGATTGGATGTATTAACGGGTGTGAAGTCTGGGGGGTCTGGATATGAAGTTTGGGTTTAGGTTCATGTAGAGGATGATGAATGAGGAGGTGAATTTGCACAACGCGAACGAACGGATGGACGACCGTTGGTGCTTGATTCTACTTTTTTTCTACGCTTTACTTTACTTTCGGCCGTCGTCTGGATGTATCGGAGTAAATGGCTGCTTCAATGTGGTTATATCTTTTAGCGACCCGGGGACGGGTGTTAGGTCTCGACTCATGTCAGAAGGAAGTTGTACCGTTTGCAAGCTACTCATGCGTATTCATGTACTCTAAATCCTTGGGACAATGGTATTCTCCAGTGATGGTATCCCCTTCCAATTCCACGGTAGCAATAAGTCTAGCAGGGCATTAACTTGATTTAAGATGCACTTTGGAGTGATTGTCTGTTTGTTTTGATGATCGAGTCAATACTCTCCTCTCTGAAGGAAGGACGCAAACTACTAGATCTCCCAGTCTTTTCAATTCGAGAGTGTAATGAATGTATCGAAGAAGAGAAGAAATTGTGGCGATGGCCCTATTTATTTTGAATATGTGAACAGTTCTATGCTAAGAGAAAGGCTGGCAAACTCCTTTCTTTCAACACTGGGAGTGACCTATTGAGAAAATGGCCATTATATCAGTTACATCCTCAGCCTGTTGAGATATCTGCACGATTTGATTCCAAAAGAAAAAGTCAAGATTATTAGTAAACAACGCCGTCTCCCTTGAACATCAAGAAAGCACTCTTGTAAAGTTTGGATAACAACAGTGCGAATATCATATCTGATACAACTTGGTTATTGCAGAATGATCCTGCAAGCGCTATCTATTTCTCTAGAACCAGCCGCGGAGCTCAATCTGGACTTCTCTCCTCAATTGGCACTCAAAGGCACATTCTTCTGAGCCAAAAGCAAAAAAAAAACGACTGTTGCTGCTGATGGACCTTCCCTATATCATCCCAAAAAGTGAATGCACTCTTCAAAGTAAGACGGTTGAAATAATTTCCAGGGTGATGAGTTTGAGAGTTATTAACGTTGATGATTTATCGGGGCCTCGAGCCTCCCCATATACTTAATATCAACAAAGTTCAAGGACTCCTGGATTGGAAATAACAGGCGAGAGCAGAAGCCGACTTGCTTCATTGATCATGAAAGTCTTTGGGATATCCTGAGCGCGTAGGATAATGCTCTTTTACGACCACACATGCACTTGCATTGAAATTTGATGCAAAGGACTGAATATTGCCTTCCACTTCGATGAGGTTGTATTATAACAAAACCCAGAAGGCTGGTATGGGAATAAACCTTAATATCGGCTCACTTACGCATGAAACGAGTCTCGAAGATAGTGCACAGAGACTGTCGGTAGGCCGACTTCGTAAGATTACCTTGAGGGAAAGGCTTATAGTAGAAAATATTCGAGGTGCTATCTAATTAACTGTGACACAAAGGAGGCATGTTATTTGCAGGATGGCTTGTTGGTTTTATATAATTAGCCCTCGACTTTAAATTTACTCATCCCCCCAACAGCCTCTTCAATACGCGAAAGACTAATTTCATAACATAAACTCCGCCCGAGGCCTAGATCTCAATGCACATTAAGATTACCACTATTATCTTCCAATGTTGACTGTGTTCTAGATTTGGAGAGTAAAATGTTGGCTGCTAGGCCTGCCACGTTACCCGTTGGGCATAAGGTTCCCATTTAAATTTTCGAGCTGGCAAGTCCCAAAACATACCACTTGGGAAACCATGACAATATTAATACTCACATCTAGAACAACATTAAAACATGTGCCTGATACCAGCTTCACTCAAGGCATTAGTATCTCTACGTCATGGCAGCATCAAACAGGGGTCGTCCTCGCTAGTGACCTGACTTTCTCAAATTGTACGGAGTCAGCGATCCTTCGCAGAAAACATGGGCTAAGAGGGTGCCGCGCAAGTTGGTAGGAGGATCTTATCAATGCATCAATATAGGATCAATAACATTGAAGAATTGTAAGTGATTCGAGGTATAATGAATTGAAGCACTTACCCAATATTTCGACTTTGGGTAAACCTCGGCTATATTCAGAGATCCTGGCTTTGTGTCAATAAAAAGGGAATATATTTTTATAAAATTAGCTCATAGTCAACAAATTCAACAAACCATCCGGCATGGTGTAGTGGCTAGCATTTCCGCCTCTCACTGAAAGCAATTAAAGCTTCAGATCAGGTCGCGGGAGACCGGGGTTCAATTCCCCGTACCGGAAATATCTTTTTGTTCTGGAATCTTGTTTTTTACATGTGTGCCTTGTGGTGATGTAAGAGCAAATTTTGTTTGACATTTCTTTTGTTCATCCCAAGCCATGATTTTGAACACCATGATCCAAATCAAATCGATCTCAAAAAGTAACCACCCGATTATGTCCCGCCGATCAGAGAAACACAAGGATTATCTGTCCTGGACATATTCGATAGATCCCGTCCGTTGGGCCGGGATCGGTTTGTAAAAGTTTTTTTTATCTTCCCCATCCACTACAGCCTTAAAATTGTTCAGGGCGAAAAAAAGAACCAGCTCAAGATTCTGGTTCAAGTTGGGCAGCCACTAGACTCAAATCAATATCAGCTTTGACTGACTAACAAATAGGATAGGGGGAAGCATAAGGCATAGTTCGGTGAAATTCTTCGTCAAGTTCATCTCAAGATGTCTTCATGCAATAATATTATCAAACCTCGCCGTGTTGAAGAATCGATTTCACACCAAAAACGTTTAAAAAGCACTATCAATCATGACGTCGAAGTTCGTGTCCAGGTTAATGCAAAGGCGATCGAAAATTCAAAATCATAAGCCACTGCACTGTATCAGGCAGAGGTTTAATTGGACGGATAGATGCATCCTGGTATATGAACCATCACATCGATTCCCTGGCAACGACTATTATTTGTTTTCGTAGACCGGAAATTCTTCGGGAAGTGAAATACTTTTTGTGTAGAAAAATTGGTATGCATGCTGCCCATTTGCGGATCTGCAAAACACATGCTGTGTGGCGTGATATGTGAACCGAGTATTGCATGCATCTCTGTACTGTACCATATGCAAAAGGATGAGTGTTTCGGTATCGCAACGTCGGAGACTACTTACTAAACACACTGGATTCTTATATTCATGGCGTCGAAGTTCTCGTCGTTGTGACTTGAAATCTGACAGGCACGAATATTGGTAATGGAATCGCACAGTACAGAGAATCTTTTTCTGCACTAATTAGTCAGTTTCATACTGTAGAAAAACCCTATGAAGATCATCTGCACGGGTCTGACCATGACCACTTTTATCCTCTTGTGGATATTCAAAAACTGAAAAAAGCTTGTTCGTGGTGTCATGATAAAAATCATGTTCTCGAAGAATAATGGCTGGACAGTCCCCCCACTCAAAAATCTCATTTACCGAAAAATATGCATGCAAATCGTCCTGCATCCTTGGCTCCCGTTGTCTTCAAACATCATCCAAGCACAAAATCTTAAACCTTTGAGATGAAGATGATACTGCAGTATCGGCTCTTTGATCACTCGAATTCGCCATAACCATCTCACTAGCTTTGAGTAGACCGTTGGACTGAACCACTTTACTTAGTGTAACATCCTAACCGCTGACAACCCTAAACAGCTTCCCACAACAACCCCCCAATTTGTCGAAAGTCTAGATGGCCTGCAAGCCTGCAATGACCTGAGTCATTTTATCTGCTTATCCGCATCTGCTGTCATACGCTTTTCGGTTGGTGCGCCTGGTGATCATTGGTTAACAAAATAAGCTATAAACCATACTCCGGCATTTACTCTGCCATTCATGCAATGAAATGAGAGAATGATTTGGGCTGTGGTCACCAATGTGCCATAAAAAGCTCGGGACATTCGGGAGTGGATACGCAATCAAAAAATTCTTATAGACATATAAAGGTAAGTGATGGCCATGTTGAGTCGTTTTTATTTTACTTTGCTTGAAGCTATACTTTCCAGTCCTCAATTTGGAACATGCTTTTGGCTTTCCCGAAGATCAATACTATATTTCGTAGCAAATTACCATCATTCTTCGATCTTCCCACCATCACAATCACGTGGATTAGATATCGGTCAATCATGTCTTCAACACAATCTTCACGAGAAGGAAGCTGTGAAAGCGAAGTCCGCAGCACACCATCCACTCCTGGAAGGGACACTCGAACCTTTTCACCACTCGCACAACCTTTGAATGGACTTCCGGATATTATGAGGTCACGGGTTTTGGCGAGTCCAAAAGAGTCCGATGCAGAATGTTGGGAAAGAATGTTGGCGTTGCAGAAGGAATATCATTGTTATCAATCAGCGCGATTGGAAGCTGCAGTAGAAGCTTTAGAAAATGGCTGGCTTATTGAAGAAGTTCCTAGACGTCAGTATAACCTTGAAGTGAGATGTAACATAGGCTCACACATTCACAGCTTCTCGACTTTGCTTGGATCTCATCAATGATGGTTTGAAGGCTCAAATTCAGTCATTTGACAGCTTTCAAGGAGGCTTGGCCCAGTAGACGAATTACCGATCGCATTGTGTTATCCATGTCTGACGTATCGAACTAAAGCTTGGAGTGCGGGTTACATTCAATGGTCTCTTCGAAGGCCAAAGGATGTTGATGTTTTAGCGTTGGCGTTATGGCATGGCTTGGGTGAATCTGGCAATGGAACCAGACGATATTGGATGGAAATCGATACCCTTGGTTTGATATTTTGCATCTTGGATCAGTTATTGGTAATGATGGGGGATAATTATACCAGATTGGTAAGACTGTTACAATAAATTTTGTCTTTTGCCCACGATGTGCAGCAGCCGTTAAGACCAAGTATGTCACATCTAAGACAAAATCATGAAATATACCAATTCGATGATCAACCAAGCAATGACATTCATGCCCTTGAAATGAACCTAGCAGGTACATACATTAGTGAGATGAAATGGGAAGGCATGTTGTACTCTATCACGTGCCATCTGTTTTAGGCAAGAGTGCAGAGGGCGACAGCAAGAAGTCCATTCCCCAGAAAAACGAATGCGAGAAAGAAAAAAAAACATAAGAAAATTTTCCTCAATAATGTTTCCACAAGCAAGAGAAAGACGGTGATTCCTCTGCAATGCATTGCAAATCTCATACCAACAGTACCTCTCATACAACACTTTCCCGTGGAAATTGGAAAAGAACGCAGGTATGGGAATCTTAACTACCTAGGTAGAATGACATCCATTATCTTTCCATTCCCACATCCTCATAACGGGGGACTACAGACTATTATTTGGTTCCTCACGGAAGACTGGAAGATTCCAATAATTTCAGGTCGCTGCTATGGTTCAGCTTCTCTTCAACACACATTAGCGACGGCTGATCGCATATCCTTTACCAACCTCCCGCAATACACATCCATCCGATCGTTCTTTGACTGTCGTATGACTGAACCTAACCCGGTCTTATTCCGAGTACCTAATCAAGGGTTTATATTTTCAGACTATACATTCGGATCTACCATCTTCATACTCAAGTGCTTGGCTGACACTACTCCAGTACCGACATGATGAGCCGCCTGGTAAAGCTTGATTCTGTTGGTCCAACGGATATGGCTTTATCGGTGATGGATAATGTCAATTTCCTTTTGATCGGAAATCCTATACCTATCAAGAAGCTCGATCAACATATCTTTCGTGGGGTATCACATAAATACCCGAAGATAGGGCCTCGGCTCTGGACGTGGAACAGTATCACAAATGAATACTTTGTTGGTCTTTCCCGTCTTTATACCAACCAACAGAGAGTGGATTACAGGGAGGAATTTGACATCCTTTAATTTGGATTCAGATTCCTAATGATACCATACTTCCATGGCAGCAATGAGTTTGAAAGTTATCATACTACTCAGCCCTGCGAGATGACTTATTGTTGGGGCCCCATACGAAACTCATGATCGACCGACCGACCACCCATATTTCTGTGACCCCCACCATCCGTTTATTGTCTAAGCTTGTTGTGACATCGGAACCATCTGCACCAAAATTGAAGCAGACATATCCCAAGATTTGTTGAACAAATTAAACACGAGACGCCTTCCCCCCCAACCAAAAGAACATCCAAATAGAGATCCTCCCAGACTCTCTCGAAGGGTCTTTCAATAGTCTCAAAAGAAGAGGCAGCACGAAAGTCCTATTTCGCGAAACAAAGCTAATTAAGAGAGGTTTATTGGAAGACTGCTAATCATATATTCCGCATGCAACGATCCTCCAGCAGCATGGCATTGACCCTGTCATCCCTGTAGATAACCGCAGAAACGCCTCGTGGCAAAATTGATCTCGACAACGAGTTCTCATAAGGGGGCTTTTTACATCTTGGATTTCTTCAACGTTAACCCCGCCAAGAAGATGATGGTACATCTCATTTCCAAGTCATACCCAAACATGATCTGTAATTTCAATGCAGCTATCTGAAATGCATTCTTACCGTCTAGATGATTCATAATTTGCGAATGTCATCTGTCGCTACGTACAACATTGATTTTGTCCAAACAAACTGCAAACCGGGCTCGTCCGACTACCTAATTAACCAAAACAATTCAACCACACGATACTGCATACTTCAGATACAAACCAAGACCTCAGATCGCCTCGGTGATTTCTCTATACGCAAATAAGGCTTGTCTCACTTTATATCTTCTGTTAAAGGAACTTTGTTCGATAGGGGGCCTCGTCACCACGCTATACCTTACCTGAGCCAAACAATTTGCAAGGATAGCGATAAAGCAATTTTACTTACTCTTTCCAATAAACTCGATACATCACGCTATCAAGCAGTCCATGCAATTCAAGATTGCGTTTGATTCTTTTGAACCCACTAAATCTTCCTCAGGACTTTCTGTTTCACCCAGACGATCAATGAAAAGTGGAATATATGCTTGTTAACTGGGGCTGCCTCATGTTTTTGCCCTCGCCATCCTATCCTCCACCCCCGCGTCCAATAAATCATATACAGCCCGTTATCATTAGCTTGTCATCGACCAATCATAATAGTCCTATTCCCACACTCGATCAATCTCAATTTGGATAACTTCCTAGAACCTCCAGCCATGGAGTACAGAAGAAGTTCCATGGTTATGAATCGAAAGCAACAAGCTAGTACAAACCCTCAGATTTATGCTAGTTTCGCTGGTGCTGGTGTCCCCCGGAGCTCAAATGGAATTTTGGATGACATACCTACAATGTGGTGGGATGAGGAAAGAATCCAAGCTACCGTCACACGACAATTTGTGTCATCAAAATTACGTCCAGACGAGCAAGCGCGTCTAAATGAACCATTAGGTTTTGGCGATGGCTTGACTGATGACACATATTTTGAATGGATTGAAGAAAAGGCCAAGAGAATATTCTTGATCCTTGTGGACTTAGGTGTTCCAGATCAAATATTTGGCGTCATTGATGATTCTTGGGGCGACGACGATTTGCCAATACCCATGGACCAAGTTGAGAGATTACAATTGACCTACGACAGAAATGAAAAGCTGGAGAGGAAGTTTTTTCAACGCCAGTTTAACTATCTATTAAGATATCTTGCTAAAGGCGATCATATTTACTACGATGATATAGAAGTCGTACCATTGGAGCCGGTAGAAAAGAGACCCACTGGGGCAGTAACTAGCCTGTTACCGAACAGTGTTGACAAAGTCTATTTACCTGGCAGACCAGACACTGTCTTTCTACGCCGACGGATGCTCTTAGGTACCTCGTCAGAACGAATGTTACGTGAAGAATTTCTCTCGGGTATTGAAGCAATGAAAGGGGTTGAGCATGTACATCTTACTTCATTATGGGCTTCTTATATCCACCAGGACAAAGGCTATCTACTCTTGACCCCAGCAAACGTCAACTCACTCAAATCATTCCTTACGATAATACCCCAATCTTTCAAGATCCTCGCTAAGCAGGACCGTCGTATTCTGATCCTGAACTGGCTCCATTGTCTAGCCGGAGCTCTGTCATTTCTCCATAAAAGTGGTCTTTCGCATCGCAACATCAAACCTTCAAATGTGATGTTAGACCTTGATAATCATATATTTCTAGGCGATTCCGGCGTCTTCCCTGAACATACCCCTCCTGCGGAGAAGAGTGGATTTGACAAGGAGAATTATGATTATTCTGCTCCCGAACAGAATCATTGCTCGATGCCTTCGACTTATAGTCTACCTAATACCCGCTCAGTATCATCTCGTTCACCCGTATCTAGCAGATCAGCTGGTGTTCCGAGCGAATCTATGTTTCAAGTCGCTTCAGTGTTTTTATCAAATGACTCTTCATCTATTCGAACAGCCTCAACTGGTTCACAATCAGAAGGCTCAGGCTTAGGCCAGACTAGTAGGCACAGCAAAATAGGCAGGTATGATCCCCAGAAAGCCGACATATTCTCTTTAGGGGCTATATTTATCGAAATAATTACATTACTTATGAAGCGAGCTACACGGAATTTCGCATCGCATCGATCATCAAAGAATAAAACTCTGGGCCGTGGTGGAGGAGTTCCAGATGCAAGCTTTCATAAAAATTTAGGACAAGTGGACAGCTGGATGAATACACTCCTCAAGGACGCCACCAAAAAAGAAGATAAAATATTTAGAGGTGTTTCACAATTGATTGCGCTTTCTCAACGGATGCTTTCGCCCGATCCGAACGAAAGACCAACAGCAACTGAGGTTCAAGACAGAATTTATGCCACCTTGACCGAGAATTGTGGCCTAAAAGATAATACCGGAGACAATTTCTCGGAACGAGGAGAAATACACTGCGAGACTCGAATTACAGAAGACCAGTGGAACTTTGGATTTGATCAATTACGATTGGCCAGTCAAAGGGCAGCGGCAGAAGCCTGTGCTTCAGTAGCTGGCGATACGATGGGAAACCTCCCTCTTGGTAATGGGGGAGTAATACATGGAGTAGAAAGGGTAGCAACGGTAGTTAACAACGGTGTACCTCTATCATCAATAGGAGGAAGGGAAGGAGATCGCGTTAGCATCAATACGAAAACGAGCAGCGGGAAAAGTAGCGACGGCAAAGGCAAAGGCGCAGGAGAGGGAAAGCCAAAGCCCAAAGCGAAGGCTTGGCAAGCGCCTGTTTATGCTGGTAGGTCTTTACAATGCGGTTATGGCCTACGCTAGCGTGTTTGTACTAACGATTAGCGCGCAGAGCTTAGCTTCGGCTAATCCCCTTAGTAGTCTGCTTTCAAGACCATCTCGAATGTGGGCGCACGACGAACAGCCGGGATAGCGAAAAATGGAAACAACACATTCGAATACAGCCAATGATACGAATCAACGATATTACTTAGTAAAAGCAGGATCGACATGGTGGAGTGGAAACAGTTTAATTCTTGTGAATATTTTTGGTGATGAATTGATCGACGAACTTTGGGCGCTTTCTTTTTGCTTTCTGCCTTTAGGTAATTCTCTGGCAATTGACCGAAACAAATGTTATGCAATGGTACGATTACATACAACACGATTCTTCAGGTGAAAAATACCAACGACTTCTTTTCTTTCCTTGTAGTGTATAGGAGCGAATAGCAAATTTTGGCAAACAAAAATGAGACTTAGGTGGATTGGTGGATAATCTGATGAATATATGAGCCAGTATGAGTGTTATTAAAATCCTATTTCAACCATTGATACCGTTCTAGAGGTCAGGTGTCTTTGGGAGGCACAAAGACAGACCCCCGGTATTAAAGATGTATTTATCCATTTAGTTCAACCTTATTGATGTATTGTCATCCTATGCCATCCTCTTATCTAGTTCATCTTGCTCATCTGATGACATAGCGTGCCTTATGCTTACATCTTTTCACCTGATATCCGAAACTTCAAAACCATGATTCTTTATCCAAGCAAAGCCTTCAAAGCTTTGACTTAATAGACACTCCCCTCGATACTTTTATCCAGCTTTTCAGCTTCTTCAATTTCAAGTAGTTCGGGGCTTGGCTCACCCCCTTCATCACTCTGTCCTCCAGCATCGTCATCTCCATCGTCACTTTGATCTCCTAAAGCATCAGCCTTGACTCCTTTTCCCATCCCACCCGATTCATCTCGCTTTAGTTTCCGCGAAAGCACTGAAATTGCCAATCCATTATTTCCAGGCTTTCCTCTAGCTAATCTCTTCCTAGCATCTTCTTCTGCGCTGAACTCTGCGTCGCTATTTGCACCACTTGCACTCCCACCCCCATCTCTGCCACTGTGGCGTATGCCAAGTAGATCACTGGGGCTCCGGATCCGATTGCGTAACCGATCCTCTATGCTAATAAAACTGGGTGTTCCATCGGGACTGCTAACTGTTTCCTCAAGACTCTTTTGAACATCTAATTCAGGTGGACCTGATTTGCCTCTGGGATCGTCCTCTTCTTCGTCCGACGAGGACTGCCAGCGACGGGCAGCGGGTCGGCGCGATGCTATCGTTTCTACATGCGTTGATGAGGTGGCGGCTGAAGTGATTAGGCGACCGTTGAGTTGCATGGCGTGCATGGAGTTCTCCTTTTTATAGTAAATTTTTCCATGATCGCATCCATTTGGACAGCCACCCCATCGTTTATGTGTCGGGATTGGGCTCGAAGATCCTGCAGGGGATCGACCTGCCCCTAGAAGTTTAGTCTCCTTCTCTCTGTCCTTTTCGGAAGCTTGCCCAATTTCGGGCGTTGAGGGAGAAGACTTGGCTGCGGAAGCAATAGCACGTTCTTGCTTCAGCTGAGACCATGTGCGGAGTTGGTTCTCCAATATGTATTTTCCGGAGTCATTCGATTTGCGCATGATGAGGAATTCGCAATGGTTGACGTTTCGAAGGTCTTCGAAATACTCTACGGAGAAATGGTACCATTTCATCAGAAAGACGCGGGACATGAGCCCATGAGTAACTGTCACCCGATCATATTAAGCATGTTGAATGGAAAGAATCAGAGGCAAAAACATACCTAAAACACAAACACTTGCAAAATCATCATCTCCAAATTGTCTCCACAGACTCTCATTAAAGCCACTCACTCTATCATAGGCATCCGCCGCACTCTCCCCATTCGGGATTCTATAGAAAAAGTGCCCATAATCTGCTCGTTCCTGCCACATTCTTTCCATTTCCGCACTGCATGGTTGAAAATTACCAAAATCCTGCTCACGCAGACGAGGCTCCTCATAAACCTTTATAGAGTGCCTGTGGAACGGCGAAGGGCTTGGAGAGTCAGAGGTCAAGGTGGAAAGAATACCTTCTGTAGTTTCGCGAGTCCTTCGATAGGGAGAAGTGAAGAAATGAAGGGTATCATCTGGGCGTAGGAGATTTCGCAGTTGTAAGCCAGCTTCATGCGCCTGGGTCCAGCCTTCAGGGGTGAGCTTTACTCTGTGATCTGGGATAGTTTGGTGGATATCGCGGTTCTCTGGACATGTTAGCTAGATGTTGAAAACAAGGCTGTCAGCCTTGTTGACGAGAATAAGTGTGGGAACATACTATTTCCCTCGGATTGAGCGTGTCTGATCAAGATGATCATGCGAGGTTTTCCCATACTGGCAGGTCAAGAAGCACACGGCCTTTGGTTCCAATGGGTGTTTTTATAATTTATATATGGACGTGTTTGCGAAATAGGAGAATGAAATCTGAGGAAATGTTTGCCGTCTATCTTGTTCTTGTATTAGTATTTATAATCAAGAGGAAAATAAGTGACAATGTCTGTAACAATGCTGAGGAATAAGTACCGTGTGAGTGTTTCAAGTTGCCACCCTTGTTATCGTCTTATCGTCAATGTTGTTAATCAATCTTTCGACGAAACATACGGAAGTATAAATGCCATTTTTCCAAATTTGGCGGGGCGGACCGGCAATATTAGCAATTTAGCCAGGGGTTGCCGAGACAAGGCTGATGGTAAGTAAAACAAAAACCTTGTTGAACAAAACTTGGAATTAATAAATACCTTGAATGTCTAAAATATCTAATATGATATTCATTGCAAAAGCAAATATTGAAGTTGCTCTTATTGCCATCACAATACAATAAGCTCTACTCAATAATAGAATCACAAAAGTAAATTACCTGCACGAAGGACCTCAGTAAACGACATTCCATTTCATCTCAGTTCATACACACGACACAGTACATAGGTATTCATACCATCAAAGCCTCCCGAGGTCCTCAACCATGTCAGAAAACATCCCCGAATCTATTCCCACCTCGGCAGACCCTCGTTCTAAACGTCCCCTCAAACGTCGCGCGATCTCTCCTCGATCAGAAACCGCTTCTCATATTGACAAATTGATGGCCGCACCCGATCGCGATATCATAATTCCATCTTCGACCTCCTTGGCTGTAAAAAGAGATGCAGGCGCAAGTGTTCCCGAAATAGTGCAGAATGTGCAGGGAAGTTCTGCTGGAGCTGGATCGGGAGAGTTCCATGTATATAAGGCGAGTCGCAGAAGGGAGTACGAGAGACTGAAGAGCATGGATGAGGAGGTTAGAAAGGAAGAGGAGGCGGAGCAATGGGAGAGGGAGAAGAAGGAAAGGGAGGAGAAGGATGCGGAAAAGACGAGAAAGGCTAGGGAAAAGAGGGAAAAGAAGAGACAGAAGAAAAATGGCAAGAGCCAGAATCCAGGTGCTGGTGCTGTTGAGATACAGGCAGGAAAGGTGAAGCCTAGGATTGAAGCAAACGTTAAAGGAAATGGTGAGGATGAGGATGCTGGAACCAACAATATTGGAGAGGCACAAGAACAGGTCGGAGTCATTATCCACGACGATGAATGATAAATATTCGACGCTACAGAAGCCCAGATTTACCAGTCATTTCAGATTTCCGCACGAATAGGAATAATCACAGTCGTTAAAAAAGTGGCCAAAATGGGTGTATTGGCTTGATATCTATTCGTTTGTCATGAACATGAACATGCATTCGTTAACCGTGAGCTCTATGCTATGGTTACAAGGGTATGCTGAACCATATTATCATCGCTTTTTTTTATACACTAACTTTGGAAGATTTATTCCTCTCCACCACCGGGTGCACCAGGTGCTCTTGCAGCCTTCGCGCTGCAAATATCATCAACCCTCAGGAGAAGGCAGGCGGACTGTAAGATAGATTAGTTAAAGGGTTCTCAAATATATATGCACATAATCACATACCTCAACTGCAGTCTTGATACTTTGTAATTTGACTGCTTCTGGCTCCCAAACACCGTACTCATTCATATCAACCAAAGTACCCTTATCGCCATCAATACCCCATGAGCTTCCACCCTCAGCATGCTTTGCTCTCAATGCAGTAAGAACTCTGACTGGGCTTTGTCCAGCGTTTTGAATCAAGGTTCTTGGGATGACTTCCATGGCTTCCGCTACAGCTCTGTATGGCCATTGTTGTACACCCTCAATACTCTTTGCTAGTTGACCTAATCTGACAGCTACAGCCATCTCAGTAGCACCTCCGCCGGGCGATAATCTTGGGTGGAACATAACATTTCGTGCAACAGCCATGGCATCGGCCAAATTTCTGTCAATCTCGTTCAAGATGTCTTTAGAAGGACCTCTCAGTAAGATGGTGCAGGCCTTTGGTGATTTGCACTTGGTTAAAAATGTAAAATATTCATCACCAATCTTTTCAATCTCGAACAGACCACACTCTGTTCCAACATCGGACTCCTGGAGATCATCTACTCTGTTAACGACAGTTGCGCCTGTAGCACGAGCTATTCTGTTATTATCTGTCTTTCGGACACGACGGAGTGCAGTAACGTTGCCCTTCATGAGGTAATGTTGTGCGAGATCTAGAATCCAATTAGCACATTAGATGGTAACCAAGAAAGTAGACGTACCGGAGACACCCTTCTCGGTAATGACCAAATCTGGCTTAAGAGCGAGAATAGAGTCGCACATAAGCTTGACCTGCTCCTCCTCAATTTGCAAAATCTTGTTCCAGTCATCCTCTTTGCTAATCTCAATGTTTGTCTGTGATTCTCCCTTCTTGTATTCCAATGTGCAATCTAACAGGATGATTCGTGGGTTCTCGATTCTCCGTCTCATCTTTGGGTGGGTAATATCTTTGTTGAGCATAACACCGTCCAAAACTCTGCTATCCTCAATTTCTCCACCTGGGATTTTCTCGACTCTTGCATAACGCTTGATGTCTACTTCTTTCTTGCCACCTCCAATTTCGTGGGTTACTGTTCGCACAGCCTTAAGGGCTAAGCTGCACATGAGTTCAGACCATCTAGAGACGAATTTTGTGCCAATCGAGGATGAAATGAGTTGGTACATGGCTTTGTCATCGTTGACATCAACTGGGAGAGAAATCTCTTCAATAATCTCTAGAGCATCTTTCAGTGCGGCCTTGAAAGCGGAAATAATAACAACTGGATGGATATTTCTCTCGAGTTGTGGGAGAGACTGTGCCAGCATTTCACCAGCTAGATGATATCAGCTTAGTTTTTTGTAGATTCCCAAGATGTCGCATACCAAGAATAATGACACTGGTAGTTCCATCTCCAACTTCTTCGTCTTGTGTCCTGCTCAACTCAATCATGCTCTTTGCCGCGGGATGTGATACTTCGATTTCTCTGAGAATAGCATGACCATCGTTTGTCAAAACAATACCTCCCATAGGGTCTAGCAACATCTTTAACATAGCTTTTGGGCCCAAACATGATCGAATAATATCTGCGACACTGTTATGTGTCAGTTCTGATTTGTTAAAATGAAGGGCTATTCGAGGGATGCTGTGGAGAGCTCATACGTTTTGGCTGCGGTGATATTCGACATCTGAGCTTTCCGGCCAGTTTGCCTATCACCACTTTGGGTGTCTAAAAGCTATAGTCAACATTTTGCCTTGTGAGAGGAAGAGGGGCAGCAGGTAGAAAGAGCTTCAAAAACTTCAAGACTTACTCATTACTACTACCGGCGCCTGCATGTTGAAAGATTTCTTAGGTATCAGCCGTAAAAGAATTAAATGGGTGAGTAAGAAATCCGGTCAACAAAACGTATTTGTGTATCGGTGGATGTTTGTAAGTGCCGTTTGAATAAATTCCCACTACTCTGCGCGTTGATATCGCGTCTCGACAAATTTCTTGAAGCAGTGTGCACGGGCCACATTTGGTTTTCAAATATTGTCGTCGCCTGAAAACCACTTTGATAAAACTTTTATTAAACATTCCCAAGGTCAACATTGTTAACATCACTTTCGGTTGAGTTGATTTTCCACAAGTGTGACTGGTCAAGAAAGGAATAACCACGTATACTTGTGTCTGGTTTCATTCACTTTGCTATCGCTATTGATTCTACACAATGGTAAGCGCCATTGACTGATTAACCTAAATATTATAATTTTGTGAATTTGTTTGATATTCATATATAGTAAGTATAAAATAGTTCAATCGAGAGCTACCTAGGTAATAATTTAGAGAGGAAAGTGACATTTTCATCTTAAGTAGTATCTTTGCCAGATCCCCCCTTTACAAATCAAGTTGATCCAGAAGACAATATTGCCACGAGATCCAACTTCTACAGATCATTCGTAGGTATAAGTTTCTATGTCCAGCTTAATCGTTCCTTCACAAGATCGCAATAGTCTCTCACGCAGACTTTTATGTTGTTTGATCCTTTTGCTACAGCTTCCCGAAAAATTACAGCTTACTACCTGGAGCTTTGCTGCCATGGTTCGAGATCCGGGACCCCCTATTACCAAGATTGCCATTAAGCCAAGTATTCGTTTCGCTCGAATATACCTCACATATCGAAGAGCCTGATACCACCTGGAAACTCCATTGGTCTTGCACTTCTGTCGACTATTTTGGCAGAAAGCTATTAGAAGTCATGATCTCCTTTGCAAAGACTGAGATATATGAAGATGTTACTATTCCGATCAGAAAAGATGGAGGCTCCCCCTGGGGGATTACAGTGGTTGGGTCTTGTAGGCTGGTGGTTTTGGAATTTAAAGATCATTTGGGTTATTCTAGGAAATAGACCTTCTATTTATCTACTGTTCTTTGATTAGTTAGCCATAAGATGCTACGGTGAGCACCAGGCCATCCATCTTGGAAGACTGCCCATTACAATAAACAGTCCTTACCAATATTTACTCTCCAGCTAGCCATGAAATGATTTCTGGGGTATGAACGATGAAGAAAATATGTAGCCATACGTAAATATAGAACATCTCCATACTATACTCCTGGCGTATGTGACGGTCATCCACTTTTCTATCGCTGTGAAGTGAATGAAGTAATGCCTTCTTCTACCTGTATGCTTAAAAAGCAAGGATTCCACCATCCATGTTTTTATCTTAGTTGGGTGGTATATAGAGCAGCAAAAGGGAAGAGCTATCTACACGGTATAGTTTCATTTCTCAAATTTTTCAAACGAGCTTTGGCACTATGGACAGACCTATATTAGGTAGCCAAAGTTACTAATTCTCGAGGGAGCTTAGCTGTAATAGTTGGATTCAAGCCGACATCAAAGTTCTTCGAAGATGGTTATCCTGCCAATCAACATAGGCATTCCCCTCCACGCCCATCTCGGTCACTTCGAAATTCGCACTGTTCCTACAACTACCAAAAGAGCTGCAGCTCCCGGTTTGGAACTACGTTTTGATTCACTGCGAGCCACGCTCTATCATTTTTGAAACTCAAAACACACGTGTTGTTCTTCCTGGCGATGAATTTGAAATTACAATATCGTACCAATTGCAAGTAAACACACACTGCGAATTGAGATATTGTTATTCCAACAGCGGTTAGTCTTACCAACCATATCACATTCCTCATAAGATAGCAGTACTTTTGAGAATTGGATCTACTCCTTTTCATACAGCCCATCGTATAATTCTAAGCACTAAGAGCTTGAGGCAAAGAAGATGCAATTATAAATACTCACGACTGGAATTATCATCCTGCTTTCAACCGTGGCCTTTAATCCATCGAATTCATACCACTCAAACCACATTTTTGCTATCCAACATCTGCAACTAAAAGCCAAGTCATGGCTTTATACCGCACTATTAAAAGGTCTCGGAGGAGTCTGGTCGTGGCACCCACTGTGCTTCTCTAAAACCCCATTTTATGCTCCAGGAGGAAAAGCTGAGATTGTCTCTCATTCTTACACTTGCCTCTACCCGGACGTCTCTCAAACATAACGAATTTAGAGGCTCAAACAACTACAAGATTAATGGTTAGGGGAGGTGACAGTGCATTTTCAGGCAGTGCAAATATTGAAGATAGTATTATGGTTAATTTACGAAATATTAACCACTTTGAATTGAACCAAAATATAAATATCGAAGCATTTGGACATAGGACTGTTTATTAGGAGATCTAGACAGCTTGAGTCTATAGGAAGCTCTATGGTTGGGGGTCGTATATATAATATCGGAGTTCAAAGGTTTACTTTTGAATGTAAGTTTTAATTCACAAATAGATCATTCTACAGCGCAATATTGTTATACTGATACCAATGTAAAAGGAGTTTCTTCGTTTTCACCAAGATATTACATATGCTATAATATAGTCAAAAAAAACTCGAAGCAGTTTGTACAAATAAAAGCATTGCTAATGCTAATGTTGATGAGAATTTCGATATGTGGATATCACTTAGAAGAAGGAAAACAATTTTGACATCGCAACCCGATTTGACATGAGAACTTTTCAACAAGGAAGGTAATTGGCTAGGGCTTTCGTTCATCCAATTTTACTCTAAATAGTAATTAAAATTCTCAAAAATATATAATAAGATAGTTAGAATTCGTACGCTTCAGCAAAACTAAGTATCCCCTTTTCACTTTAAACGAAGTTCACCATTGCATCAAATTTCAAAAATGTAAAGGAAGACTACGTACTAGCCGTATTCAAACATTCTATGAACATAAAGCTTTGGTGAAAAAATTCTTTGAGATAATCGCAAGTTTCGAAAGACAATCTCAATCATTAGTTTGTTACCCGTCTGGCTTTTTATTATTTTTCAAATATCATTTTGGTCATCGAATCTGAAATCAAAGGCTCAAAACCTCCTTTGCATTCATTACCTTATGTTATGACTTTTGGGCCTAACTAGGCTATTACCTTATGGGTGGTCAATTTAGACATGCAACAAAAGCTTTGCATTCTCTACCACATACAGTCCATGTGAATTATGAGTGAAAAGTGAAGGTTAATTGGAAGTGAATAGCAAAGTAGGTATTCACCCCTCACTCTTCACCTGGTATTCAGTAATGGAAAGGGGCCTCTAGGTGCTACGCTGGAATACGACACAGCCAGGTGTGAAGATTCATAAGTGAGGATCGATACACACTGCTGACCTTGGAAACATTGGGTGGGTAGTCACTATACCCCTGATTTGAAAACAACGCTTCGAACGATTTTGCGCCTTTCTCAACCTGAGCATAACTGCCAGGACTGCGAAGTTTTGACGCCTCCAGAAATTTCATGGAAATAAGATTGTAGATAGCAAATGGGCTTTGGGAATTCCGACATCATAATTCAAATAGTTCCCTTTTAAGTAATGGGATGATAACGTCCAAATCTTACGGCAACTTTGAACATTTGTGTCATCCACAAAGTGATACAAACATTGCATAAAATAACATGGGCACTTGCCTAATTAAAATTTCATTCAATTGGGAAAGACAGGCAATCGAGTGGATATCGGGATACCTGAGCAACTAGTAAGATTTCATTATCACGTCTCCATTTTCTATCTTCCCGTCAAATATTTTAATTTGTGGTATTCCAAAACCAGACATAGCCTCTCTGAACGCCTTACAAATACCACCAGATACCTTGACTCCGCATTTATATAAGCTGTCCCCAGCCAACTATACATAATATTACTTTTCGTTTGCCAAAATCATCTTCTCCCTCTCTGCTCGTCTATTTGAAAACTGCTTCTTGGTATGCTTGCGTTCATTCTCTTGTCTACGCTTGATGGCCTTGAGTTCCTCCGCTTTAATCTCCCCAGCTTTCTTAATAACCTTAGGAACATGTCTGTGACGTTTGATTCGTCTGATTTCAGGCATGTGAGCATATCGTTCCGACAAAGCCTCATTATATTCCAAAGCCGTTCGCTGTTTGGCCGATTTAATTCCTTCTCTCTTCGAAGCGTTTGCCCTCCATAAACGAATATTACCATCATCGGAGCCGGAGAGGATAAATTTGGAGTCTGGTGTCCATCTTGCCGAAAAGACTCTCTGCATGCGCTTTGTGTGGTAGATGTCCCTCGAGTGTCCCTTAGTCCTGGTCCATAATCTCACTGTCCTATCATATGATGCTGTAACAAGCTCCTCACCAGTCGGGCTGAACTCTACATCCATACAAGCAGCCACATGGCCCTTCAATACGTTCAAAGCTCTCTCCATCTTTCTCATATCAAAAATATAGACGTTATGATCTTCATTGGCCACCGCAAAATTAAATGCTTCCATAGGATTCCAAGATATAGCATTCGATGCAAAATTGAGAAGCGTCTTGTGAATCGGAAGGCCAGTTCGAAGATCATATAATACGATCGATCTATCTGTAGCAGTGGAAGCAAGTATAGACGTCTCAACCTGATTGAAAGCTACTGTGGTAATCGTATCTGTCGAATTTGGCCATTTCAGAACATCGGGTGGCGCATTTTGTCTTTCGAGATCATATATCGAAATGACCCCAGATGATGCTGCGAATGCATTCTTCGAACGGTGATGCGACAAACTCGTGAAGGCATTGGTTCCTAGCCATGTTGCAACAGGTGCTGAGCCGGTAGGTGTATTGTAAGGATCAAAAAGTTTGATCGATCGATCACTTGCGCAAGTTAAAAGTTTCTGATCCCTCGTCCAACTCATGCCCTTGACAATATTTTCATGTGCACTAGTTTGCCACACCTCATCTCGAGAGGTCAAATCCCATACCTTTACGACACCATCACCACTGCCGCTTGCGAATCTTTCGAGAGCATTGGGATCTTTTGCCATTGTATAAACTCCATCAACATGGCCTTTTCCTAATTGCGCAATGAACGGAGCAGCGAACATCCTCTCCAATTTGGTAGCATTGAGGGCACGTGTATATTCTCGAGCTCTTTCGAATGGATGTAGTGCTGGATCTATAGGAAGTATCAATGTCTGCATCCAAATATGTCATTCATAGATTTATACATACCAAGGTTGCGGGGCTGTTTGGCTTCAGACCCTGGGGCCTGAATGGATGCCCGACTAAGTGCTTTGATTTTCTGTAGAACAATTGGCTTAGCAAAAGAGGTATCGAAGCAGAGAAATATGACTTACCATGTTGAAGTTCAATATGCTGTTGTCATTATTGAAAAATGATGAATGTAGATGTAGATTATCGCAAAGAAATATTGGCGTGGGTTAAAAAGGTTCAATGATAAAAATCTCGGGCCAAATAAATTTTTGCAGGGGTTGTACCTTTAGCGCGGTTTCCACAAGCTCCAGGTTCCTTAGCGGCATCGTAATGGCGAGTTTACCTAGAAATGCGATTCCATCCAAAACATCAAATACAACTTCACAACTTTACAACTTCATTGAAATCTACTTGTCTACAACTATCAAAATATGGCACCAGCAGAATCGTTGAGGATACAAGAAGCCCAAAAGTTGGCAAAGACAGATCCAAGAAAAGCAGAGGCACAATATAAGGACATCATCTCCAAACCACCTTCAGCAACCTCAGAAGCTTCTGTTCGAGAATATGAAATTGCCTTGGTTAGCTTAGGAGAACTATATCGAGATGAGAAGTGAGTGGAATATCTCACAGTCCTTGATCTATAATGAGACATTTACTGATGCGTGTGTAGGAAAGCGGATGAGTTGGTAGATCTGATCACAACAAGCCGGACGGTGTTATCGTCATTCGCAAAGGCCAAAACAGCGAAGTTAGGTACGAAAAATAAGATGGAGAGCTTCTACGTCTGCGTAGATAGCAATCGATGTGATATAGAGGCTAGGACTCCGCTAATATAGCTTTATTCTAGTGCGACAACTTTTAGATCTCTTCAATGCCATCCCCAACACAACAGATACCCAGATTACCGTCACAAAATCATGCATCGAATGGGCCACATCCGAGCGTCGTGGTTTCTTAAGACAAAATCTTGAAACGCGTCTTGTTAGCCTTTACATGATCAAGCAATCCTACTACGATGCCCTCACCCTCATTAACAGTCTCCTCCGCGAGCTCAAGCGTCTCGATGACAAACTTGTCCTCGTCGAAGTCCAACTCCTCGAGTCCCGCGTTTATCATGCCTTAGGAAACACAGCCAAAGGTCGCGCTGCACTTACCGCTGCTCGAACAAGTGCTGCATCCGTGTATACACCCCCTCTTCTCCAAGCCGGTCTCGATATGCAATCTGGCAAACTCCACGCCGAAGACAAAGATTTCAATACCGCATTCTCCTACTTCATTGAAGCTCTAGATGGATATCACACACAAGATGAACCGGAAAAAGCTACTGCAGCTCTTCAATACATGCTCCTTTGCAAAATCATGCTTAACCTCGCCGACGATGTCAATCAACTCATGACATCTAAACAAGCCATTAAATATGCGGGCAAGAACCTCGAAGCCATGAAAGCCGTCGCTCGTGCCCACTCCAATCGTTCTTTGGAGGAATACGAAAAGGCTCTCGGTGACTATCGCCACGAACTCGGCTCCGACACCTTCATCCGCAATCATCTCCGCCGTCTCTACGATGCCATGTTGGAACAAAATCTAATCAAAGTAATCGAGCCATTTTCCCGTGTTGAAATCGCTCACATTGCCAAGATGGTTGGTCTTGATACACAGCAAGTGGAGAGGAAGTTATCACAGATGATTCTCGACAAGGTGATTATTGGTGTGTTGGATCAAGGGGCTGGATGTTTGATTATTTACGATGAAACTGAGAGGGACGTAGGATATGATGCAGCCTTGGCAACAATCGAGAAGTTGAGCAGTGTTGTTGATGTGCTTTATACCAATCAAGCGAGTATGTTGGAGTAGGTCGGTGGATTACAGGTTAGATGGGGAGCACATAATGCATCATACTTGTATTATAACGGCGCAAAGATCGAACGAGGGCAAATGAAATGAAATGATACGCAATGGGTCCTAATAAGAAGACTAAAACTTGGCTCTCTTATGCTTGTAGGAATTCATGCGTGAGCACTATTGCAAGATCACAATGCAAGATCAGGATGAGAAAATTTTCTGCATTTAATTGTCCGTCATGCTACCGTAAAATTGCTTTTTACAATAATATGCACAGCTAGGAACTGCGTCCCTCCCAATAGCCAACAGAATATGCCTGCAACCTTTTGCTTTTGCATTCGCTTCGCAAAAATCCCAAAATCATGCTTGCATGCTATCCAGGTATCCTATCGTTCCTTGACTCCAAACTGCCACAAACAGATTCAGGCACAAAACCAATCATAGGTTCCAAAATACACATACATATTCGCAGAACAAAAGAAATGGAGGTTGTCGATCCAGAAATGTAATCGCTAACCCAAACCACACCAATGATGTACCCAAAACCCCAACCAGAATGAATCACCGTAATGTATCCAAGGCTAAATTATTCAATAATCCCCCTCCTTCTCCTCTCCTCGCCCACCAAGAGCGCAAAAACCCTCTTCGCCACAACTGCTTCATCCCACCCCGGAACCTCACCTCTAAATTCATCTACCGCCTCTAGATGCCACTGTTCCAATCTCAACCTCTCATTTCCTATGTCATCCCCCCTTTTGCCGCTCCCATTTTTAAATACTCTCACACCACCATCACCAATCCCCACCCCTTTATCTTTTAGATTCACCGTCTTCCCCAATAATCTACTAATAACCCGAGTTGAGTTTCGTCTTCCGTATTTAGATGACTCGTTGGTAGTGTTGACGTCTAAATCTTTATCATTCTGGTTCTCGGGTTTCCATGTTTGTAATATAGAATCAAGGAGGAGCCAGTGATCGCGCGTCCAATGTGTAGGAGAGAGTTGAGGTGTTAAGGGCGAACTAGGCTGCGGAGATGAGGAAGCAAAGACGACGTTTTTGCTGGGGGACGGCTGGGAAGGAGGGTCAATTGAACGTTGGGGGGAACGGAGGATAGATTTTGTAGGGGACGGCGGAATGGGAGCTTCGAGGCGGTGTTCTGTCCATTTCGGTTTTGGGTTTTCGATTTCGCGATTCTCTTTTGTATTAATGGGTGCAGATGTGGTAGATGTCGAGAGTTGCGATGAGGAATTCTGAAGGGTGTCCTGTTGCAAGGGTTGCGGTTTGAGCTTGTTGCTTCTGCTTGGCGATGTATTGGTTAGAGTACCGACTAGAGATGATGATGATGTATCTGGAGTTGGGAGACTTGTCCTAGATGCTCCCAATTTTCCGAAGATGCTCAACGTCTTTGGTTGAGAGAAGGGTGCAGGTTGTGGTGCGTCACCAGTCTTACGGACTCGAGGTTGGAAATCCATTTTCTGAGGAATTGGTGCAAATGAACTTGTTTCTTTTTCGGTATCGCCTGATGAATCGTTTTGCGGTGGTTTACGATATGATTTCTGAGGGATTGGCACTTCTTTGGACGAATCTCCTTCAGTAACTGGCCCTCTTTCTCTATTAGAAAGAGTCGGAAGTCCTCCTAGTGGCGATCGTAAAAGCGCAGAGATATCATGCCTAGTACTGCTTATGCTACGAATCTTAGGTTGGAAATTCTGTTTCTGCGGTATTTGCCATTGGGATAAGTCAAGTGTCTCATCACCATCAGTTTGAAGATCAGTTTGAGAGTTGTTTTGTACATTAAGCTCCTTTGAAACGCTCTTTGGCGAGGACTCTTCGACCGACGGAGCTTTGGCGTCACGGTTTGGGGATAAGCTAGCTAAATCGTCACTATAGACTAAATGCTTGCTATTTGTTCCCCACGGACTAGGAATTTTGGCTCGTCTAGGTCTTTCTACATTGTCGGATCTATCGGAATGGAGCTGGTCTTCCTGATTGGAAGCATCTAGCGTTTCCAGTAAAAGTCCAAAACTTTCATCGTCTTCATAGTTTTCTTCATCTTTATTATTGATATACCCTTCATGATTAACATTTTGTGCTTCAGGTCTGGTTTCCTGCTTTTCTTCAGAAACGGGGACTTTGCTGTCGTACTTATCATCTTCGTTGTCGTCGTCATCGTCGTCGTCGGAACTGAGAACCATGACCTCACTGGATTTAGCTGCAGAGATCCTTTTGCTGACAGCAGCTCGTTCTGCAATCCACTTTTTATTCAAAGAACTCGAAGATCCTTTCGCATCCGCGTCTTTCTTCTCTTTAGATAACGTCAGTGGTACTGCCTTTTCAGAAGCACCATTACGGCTAGTTTCTTCAGGTTGCGTGTTTTTGCAGTTTGAAGTTCTTGACGACTCATGCTGAGGAATAATAGCCGCATTCAACGAAACTGACATACGACGGCTACTAGGTAGCTCAAGAGTCAAACTTTGACTTTTATCCGTAGATGACCGTTTTTGCGTTACCCCATTACCAGCAAATGGATCTTCATCAAGAATTGGCCTGCTCCAGCTTCTTCTTCGCGAATGTTGTGAAACTGAATCGCCACTAGGGTCAAACTTTGCTAGCGATGTTGGGGGTTGCTCATTAGGCATGGAACCATTAACGTTGGTATCTGGATATATGCTTGAACTAGATCTTCTTCCCATCGCAGGACTTTTAAAGGGACTGGCTAGACTTTCCGATCTACTCCTTGGCAATGATGATGGTATAACGATATCTTGCAAAATACGACCAGCTTTCTCAGCTGGTGAGGATGCATTTGTGTTGGAAGACTCGGGCCTTTCAGATGGCTGTCTTGAAGGCTGAATGGGTGGTGGCAATGTAGGGGATGAAAATATGATTTCTGGAGTTTGTGTCATCTTAGGATTCGTCTGTTTTTGCTGCTGGAAATGTGCTGTGTAGGTGAGTCTCCGTGAGGTAATAGCTGGCGGTGAAGATTGGATTTGGGAGTTAATTAAGGACTCATTCGCTTGTTGTACAGCAGGCTGACTGACTGATGGCTCGGTCTCGGTCTCTTCATTTTCTTGGATTGAAGCTGACTTCCTGGACTCTTTGACTGGGGGCGACGGTGATTTAGATGCTTTCAAAGATGTTGCGAGATGAGAAGTTCTAGGTTGCTTTTGTGATGGTGGGGAGACGTCTTTGGGGATAGACTCTGGCTTTTTGATTGAACTTGGTCGGAGCGGTGCTTGGCGCATCAGCCGTGGAGTTTTAGCATCATGGGAAGCTGCAGATATGGTAGGAAGCGAATCCTCGCGTAATTCACTGGTTTCTGTCGGGGGCATGATCGGGGATTCTGACGGGCTCTTGCTATCAGCATAGCCAGCCACGTTTTCTTCGACTATTGAGGAACTCTCTGGTTGTAGCATCTCAAAGCCATTCTTTCGTGCAGGCGCTGGGGTCGCAGCCTCGAGAATTTCAGGTGGTATACTTGAGAACGAGTCATCTATTCGAGCATTCTGAACTCGGAGGATGTGGGGAATCCTGGAATTTCTGCCTGGTGTTGCAGCTTCCAGAATTTCTGGGGCTATATTTGAGAATGAGTTGCCCAGTGCTTTATTTTGGACTGATAGGAGATTTTTGTTTTGCGGGCGTGCGGCCGAGTTTTGCCCCTCATCTTGAATTAGCCCGTTCATGGGTTTCCTCAACGACGGCACAGAATTGAGCGATATCAGACTAAACCCCTCACTCTCCATGATGGTGTCAAATTCAGGCCTATGATCAATGTCATCATCTATTTCATCCTCGAAATCCTCTTCAAACTCCTCTTCTTGTATTTCTCCAATAGCACCATTTGGCCTGTCGGCAAATTGTCCCACATCACGCGTTTCATCGAAATCTTCATCTGTCTCATCCTCAAAGCCAACCCCGCCATAACCACCATTCTCGTCATCGTTTTCAACAAGGTCATTTGATTCCGGAGATAGAGCTGCACTCTTCACACTTTCAGCCAGAGGACTCATTTCCTCTTGTGCACTATTTGATGAATTTGGGAGTTGAGAGGTCTCCATAATGCTTGACCAACCTGTTGTTGGAGGTGTTTCTTCCCCAGGGTGAAACCTTGCGATAACAACATCTTCCTCTATATCATCACTGCTTGGGAAGGTTGATGTAGATTGAAAAGCTGGGTATGGCGAAACTGGACTTCGCGAATTGGCATCGATGGTTGCCAAAAGATCAATCTCTTCCGGCGTCAATTCTTCATGAATTTCAGCCTCTGCCAATTTGGGCTCAACACTAGGATGTTCTGCTTGCTCTGCCGCATCACTTCCATCCGATAGTCGTATTTCTTCTCGTAGTTTGGACCTTGGCCTACCACGAGCTCTCTTTACAACACTTGACGGGACTAGGTCGGAAACAGCTTTTCTCTTACGAGGCGTCATCTTTTTGGTATCCTTTGTGGACTTCGATCGTGATGTGGAATTGCCTACCAGACCTTCTTCTTCTTCGTTGTCGGAATCTGGGCCTTGATTATCTACCTTTGCCCCAGCACTTTTTCGTCCTCGCCGTCCAACTCGAATTGGAGTGCCTTGTCTCCTGACCGGAGTATCTGATTTTCTTGGTCGACCTCTGCGCCTTTTGGGTGTCACTTCATACCTGATACTATTATCGTTCTCCGAGTCCGAAAGTCCCCGCAAGGGCACTGTCGTCGTCGTCGTTCGTTCTATTCGTCGAGGTATTGGCGCAGGTGTAGGAGAACTCATATTATGAGGTCTAAGATTTGCATGATCATCCTCGCTATCCGAATCTTCAGCCTCTACAGTAACCCTGATCTTTTGTGGTGATAATGTATTTCCTACATCCAACTCAAATATTTGCTTCTTCGGAGAACTGCCTTGTAATGGTAATGACAGGCGCGATGAGGGAGTCTTTCGTGGTTTCGAACTTGGAGGTGCCTGATATGTCAAGGAGTCGGCGAGGGGATCTGGAGATGATAATGAAGCTTCATCCATGCCGTATCGCACCATCATAAGAATGAATGCGCAAGCGCGCGATAAACGTGTGAAAACCTCTGCTTTATAAGTTATAATGAAGGTAGATCTATGGAGATCAACCAATACCAAGCTATTCTGATAAATTCATCTTATGCGGGAGTGTGTATGCTTCGTTGTGAATATTGTCGCAAAATGATGCTTTATGATCTTTGAATATTCGAGATGCGACGAGGCAGTTTGTTTACATCCGATTAACTTAATCTACAGGTAACTTGAGGGAAGCATTTTAATTGGCTGAATTGTTTCGCTTAGTAAACAGTGCATCTTTGAAACACCCGTGGACAATGAGTGAACATTTCCAAATTTTGAAATCAACGCAATTTACTTTTTTTTCATATATGACTGGCTTTTATCTCCATATATGCTTCGTGACCCTATTCCACCATAAACAGAGAGAGAGAGAGAGGGATATATATATATCTCTCTCTAAGCTCACTAGCAGCTAGACGCTACAATTTTCATACGGGCTCAAATTAGCAAAGCTATGATTCTCCAGCTACAGGTACTCCTTCGCTATTGCACGGGAAGTGTTTATCGATTCTACTTGTATCATTCCTCCATTCGTTAGGACGGACATACAAAAACCTTTACCACTTCAGTAGGTTTCTTCTCTAGCAAGGGTTATGTATGGATGGATTTTTACCGCAGATTTGGACAACGCCCTATGCCGCGAATTAGTTCTAATTGCCTTGAGTTATATCTCTATTTCTAAAATATTTGAATCATCTTGGTCCCATAGATATCCATGGATCTACCTCTTGAGCTTGCGTTGGTCTCATGGAATATACATAAGATTTATCGCGGCGTACACTTGAACTTACACAACCAGTGACTATCATTCCATGAACCGATCATCGTCCCACTGACTTTCAGACATCACCTTTGCTCTTATGGTGAGGATTACAGGCCGATGAACTACAATCGAGAAGAAGACAAGGCTAACGCCACACTAATTCATGAGATATGTCAGACTATTCCTGCTACTCACTTTTTCAAGATTACAAAGAATCAATGAGCGATATCTAATCTTCTGAGTTAATCACATATGCCTTTTGTCAAATTTCCCATGTCAGGGATTAAGATCAAGACAGACTCGAAAGTCAAACTCAAATTCCACCTCATCCCTGGAAACATTCAAAGATAAATTCATTGTATCTAGTAAGCAAGTAAGCAAATGCCCTTAGTCTTGCGAATTAAGTGAGCAAGCATCAATCTGCGTTTAATCTACCCCTCCCCCTTTTAGCTCGCGTATGCACCGATATATGATGACATACTGTACTTCATTATACCGGTCCACCTATTCTTATAAGAGTGTCATTGCTTTACGGCAATCACTGTGCAGTATGATGTGGTATTGCACAAGGGGAAAAAAGAAAGATGGTAATGAAACGTATTCCCCCATTGGTGAGCACATCTACTCTAGAGGTCTCAAAGTCAACTAAAACTACCTACCTAGAATAAGAAGCATTGATCGAATCTGGGGTAGATTTGGCAATTACAACGTGGCTAATATTACAATGTGGCTAATAACTGAATAAGTACGGAGTATCTGATTGGATTTGGTAATATTTGTCATCCTTCAAGCTAGATAGCTGGCTTAATAATTACTTATTCGTATCCGTCAACGCGATTGTCAAAGTACAACCTCCAAAATGGAGATGTCGCGGGCATTTCCAACCAGTCATTCAGTTGCCATATGACGTGATAAACCGTGAAGTAGCCATCTATTCCTCGGCTTTTGGGAAGGGTGTACACAATTCAACGGTGATAAGGCATACTCTACTAATCAACCCCTCGATTTCTAAGGCTTTAATGACGTGCTCACACTGCAATGTTTCGATGCTTACAATATCACAATCATTGCCTCCCAGCTCTTTGTCCAATCTATATAACTATTGCATTGCTATTAACACATTCTCTTCCACTTACATTCATCACAGGATAGGCAATCCATACATACAAATACATACATACTTACTCCCACAAGAGTCGTGGGATTACACTTCTTCAATACGATCAAGACACAATTTACAAGATCACTGCTAAGACCTATCACATTTCAATCAAGACTACTTTTACATCGACAATTTAACATCATGACTACCGCAGTACCTCTTCACAAAACACCTGCCCACAACCTTTCAGAATCCTCTCGAATTGAGGCTGCTGGTCAGATCCACACCAAAGATATTAGCTACATTCCTCGTGGTGACACAACAGCCACTCTCAATTATTTCAGACCACCAGAAGACGGATCTGTACCTTTCAATTACGTTGAAGAACCACCTGAAGGTCAACCCCAACGTAATTTTGGAGACTTCGATATTCAAGTCCCCATAACCGATATCCGCGGTAAAGAATCCCAATACAATCTCGATAAAGATGCATTTGAAGTCATACTCGGAGTTCCGGAGTCTACAGAAAAGGAATTCCGAGACGATGAGTTGATACAGAAGAACTATTATCCGGAAGTCGATAAATTAGTCTTGGACAATGTACCAGGCTCTAATAAGGTGTTCATCTTCGATCATACGGTTCGTCGATCAGATCCTAATGCTCACCGGGGTCCGGTCGCGAGAGTCCACATCGATCAAACCTCAAAATCGGCCAAACAACGTGTGCATCGTCATTTGCCGGAGGAGGCAGACAAGCTCCTACAGGGCCGGTACAGAATTATAAATGTATGGCGTCCTATCAACGGGGCCGTTCAGGCCAATCCACTTGCATTCGCCAGTTCCGCAACCACGAGTGATGAAGATGTCATTCCGGTTGAACACCGATATCCAACCACAACTGGTGAAACGGCTGGTATTCGATACAACGAAGGACAGAAATGGCATTACTTATCTGGAATGACGGATAATGAAAGATTATTCTTGGAGTGTTTCGATAGTGAGTCATTGAAGCCTGGTACCAAGGTTCAAGGTGGCAGGGTACCACATACTGCGTTTGCCGATCCTAGAACACCAGAGGGTGCGAAGGGTAGAGAGAGTATCGAGGTTAGATGTTTGGTCTTTGGTCCTTGATGATCATATTGGGTTAGACGATAGAGGTTTTACGGTATGAGATCTTCGATTTAGCATGGAATATTTAGCATATACGAATTTAACGGATATTTCTCGCGTATTATTTATCTGCTTTCTCACTGTATCGATTCCGGTGAATACTTGATAGATCACATACAACAGACAAGTATAAAAAAAAATTAGACCCGCCGCCACTTTCGTCCGCATCAAATAAATTCACCGTTACAACATACCTTGACGGACGCAGCTTAGAACTGGCCTCCACAAAGTTGTTACCATATCCACATCACCGTATGTCTTTTTCTCCTTTTCTAAAACCATGTACATGATAATAAGAAATGGAAAAAATGGCATCGTAATGCTACTATGTCGTTTTAGCGGAATTCTTAGTTGATTCGGTACCTTCTTCCCCACCACCCTAATTACACTTTCATACAGCTCGCGAAAGAAAGTAGATGAAATGGTACAGGCGATGAAGTTTTCAGCATCACCAGCATCATTATTCCCAAAGTGGTTACCTTTCGGGTGCTTCTGTAGTTTTGGGTGACTGGGGGGTTCATTACTATCGAACTATTTCATATATTTCAATCAAACCCTTGAGGTGACGGGTGTAGTATCCGTTGAATTTGCGCTGTTATCCCAGGAGAAATAGTTTCCGAGTTGCATCATCATTAATGAGCGCAAAGCTTGAAGACTGTTAAATATAACGTGGAATTTTGCATATCTTTTGTGGTTGTTGCTACTCTAATGACTTGGTGGCTTTGTGATTAAGAAGTATCTGTAGATGAAAGCTCGCATACTTTGTATGGTCAACTATACAAAATCGAAGAGGATATTACTCGGACATTCTCTTCTGGGTCTGTGTAACCGTGTTGAAAACGAGAACGGTAGTTTTTGGGGAAAAGTGATGTTTGGAATCAACTTGGAGAAGGGTTGAGCTTAAGGCTAGCAGGAATCATATCTAATGGAAGTTGAGGTTTGCAGAAAAGTGGAAAGCAAAGGGTTGCATGACGGTATGTATACATTTTTGACGTTGAAAATGAGGGACGACTGATGAATTGATAGCAGTGAAATTGAAAACCTTCGTAGTTGATATATCCTAATGGTAAATCCTACAAATTTGCTTGACTCCATAGTAGGATAGAAGTAGAAGAGATATCGCTTTGTTCACCTCTCATACCACGTGAAATTTATTGCCTTGATCTCTTGGTATGTAATCATGGTGCGAGAGTATGACGAAAAGAGCCACCAGGTGAACTTGCTTTCTATACCCCAACCCAGAAACTATACGCGCACATAACTAATTATCAAGTAGGTATCTCCAGCGGGCTTCCGCCTGGCTCTTGATAGCCTCCCGTGAACAGTACAAGCTAGATCATAACAAGTAATTAGTCAGCGCTGAAAGAGTTTGCGGATGTATATAATGTTCCCAGGTATCATGAAGAGTATGACAAAGCGAGTTCAGCACAATATCTTGTTCTGGGTCAAGGGACTAGAAGCTCGAGTCTTGAAGTCAAGAGACACTGGATCGGATGAAGAAGCTTGCAATTTTGATCATCTAGGGTCTACGGTGTGTTGGAGTTGGGAGGAGCTTTTTCCATACAGGGCCGGATATCCAGGAGGTGAAGAATATGGCGGGGAAAGCAAAAAATGACAACAAGCCTGACAATTTGTTGCCAATACGGGTATGTTGGCACTGACAGGATAAGTAGAAAGTGAGAGATTGAATTGCAAGTGATCCATTAGTATTTTCTCACTATAGCCAGGCAGTCACGCGGCTTGGTGCATCTTACTTTCCCTCAAGTTGGTATGAAGGACTGCTGTCATCAATATGGTGAGTATATAACGCCAAGGTCTCACTCTATAGATTTCATCAAGATCTTAACGATCAGTTGAAAGAGAATTTAGAAGGGTATATCTCATAATATGAATATGCCGATGCCGACTCAATCACCTGAAGACTTCAATACATTTTGAAGGGCGATATAGAGCTAGAAGATCTAGAAGGGGGCAGAGTAACAAGTCCAGAACATGTCTACAGCTTGGGGCTAAGCATCATATCTTCAACCTGAACGAACAAAGCTAGCAATACTTTGAGTAGTTTGATGAAAACGCTTGGGGATTTTTATCCTTGATACTTTTGGCAATGATTGAATATTTTGCTGGGATGGATGATGTTGATGATATTGACCAACTCTTGTTGTCATGGTATGAATTTTCTTGACATGTTTTCGTCGTCACTTGTATATAAAGCGTTGATCGCACAGCTGGTGATTATTCACGAATAAGCGCTTATATTAGGGTAAGGCCTATTTGAAATCATGAAGTTCATGTTACTCGAGCACAAATCAAGCCGACTAATCTGTGATCTTCATATACCACACAGTGTTGTTAAAATATTCAGAGCTCCCGAACAGGATTCTTAAATAATGGAAAATTCGGTTCCGATCTGTAAAGATTCATGTAAAATTTGGACTTCCGTATAAGATTCATGTGCAAAAATCGATTCGGGAAAGGTCAACTTGTGACTGAGAACTGGATATTCGCTTGGAATATCCAACTGCTAGACTCCGTAATGATAAGAACACTATAAAGTAGATTGTCTCGCTTTCTTCACTCGCAATGTGCTTCTGAGATCTTGAATGAAATACAGTAGAGCCTGTATACCATACAAAGTTAGGACACACAATACACCATAAAAAGTTTCACAGGAAATCCAAAAGTCGGAAATCTCTAGCTATGATTCCAGTCACTCTTTATGGTGATATGGCGGCCATCACCAGTATTATTCACCACCGAACACGATGCTTCTGCTTTGGGATATGTTACTATGCTATGAGGCGATGATGGTTCATCTGTAGGTAGTTAGTATAGATGGTGATATATGAAATCGGCAACGACAAAATATGTATGACTGACCGATATGTTCAACAGGATCAAATCCGGGTTTTCATTAACTATGAAAATACCATGAGGGGTTTCTGCATGGCTAATTAGATATGACTACTGCAATGTGATAACTGAAAATTGATACACAATCCAAGTCTAGACCATTCCAGTTCGAACTGTAGAGACCCAATCACTCTCAAGCTCTTATATTCTTAATCCACAATTACCCCAATCTTCCAACCATATCCATAGCTTACCCGTATATCCAATCCACCAAGAATTGGCGCATCCCCCATACCCACCACCTTAATAGATGGCAACGTAACAATTCACCGCTTCCACCCATGTACCCAATCACTCTCAAAGCCAGCTCACGAACAAACCATTTCCCACTCCCCCAACAAGACGCCACAACGAATCCAAAACCGACCTCAGCAATACCCGCAAGAACATCCCCCCCTAGTCTCCAGATTCCCCACGCCTATCTTGGTCAGCAAACTCGAGCACAAGACTCGCTCACGGCTGGCAAGGGCTCAACAACAACCACCAAACCCTCCCCCATCCAACCTTCCCACCCCATCCCAAAATCCCACAACCACCATCCCAAAAACCAACACAGCCAACCAACAGTACAACTCTCCGCCTTCCACACCATAGCACCAAAGATTTCTCTTGCGGCCAAACCCCCCTGGCGACATCTCAAGGGCCAAGAAACCATAATTACCCATCGCCATCCCCATCCCCATCCCCATAATACCCCCCCCCCCCAAAAAAAACTAGTCCAAAATCCATTAATCCAAATAAACCCATACCAATCCAAATAACAACAAAATATACACCCATCCATCCCCCATCCCCAATCCCCAAATCAGCAAATCCCAACCCCCCCCCCCAAAAAAAAACCAACCTCTTCAAAATATACACATAACCTCCAATATTAACATCAATCATTTACTACCACCTACTTGCTGTACGTATATAAATCACTCATACATAAATCCAGACCACTCTCGCCACAACAAAACAGCGCTCATTACCAAAGCACTAAGCGAGGTTTCTTCAGGGGTAAGGTCGGGTCCGTTCACATCTTCATTACAACATTTTTACATCACGTCATAACACACAGCCCATCCCATACAAAGCACTCATAAAAAAGCTCAAAGGAATTCTTGAAATATGTATGATTATATTATAGCTCAGAAAGATCTCATTGTTGTTCTCTCCTCCATCTCTCCTTTTATCTTATATCTCTCATCTCTTGAAATATCTCATCTTTTCGTATATCGTCTTCTTTTTTTTCTATCCCATTCCTATTCACCTCTCGCCAAATCCTCTATCAACCACCCAACAATGAAAATCTCCTTTCTTTCTAAGCCATGCCATATCACCATATCTTTCAAGAAAGAAAGTCAGGACCAAAACCAAAACAGGACCAAAACCAAAACTTCCGAGATCAAGATCAAGCTCCTCAAAGCGATCGATCATCACAACCACAACCGTATCTGCATTCATATGTATACACTGAAAATCCCCCCGCATTCCTCCAGAGTCCAAAGTCCAGGCCGTCATATATTGTTCCATCCATCAATGCAAGAGGATGACCCCCCAAAAAAGTTTCTCCCTCCTAGGATATGAAACGCCACAAAATGAAGAATCCCATCATAATACCAAGCAAAACGAAACAGAATCAACGCGCAGAACCAGTCCAGCAGAATCATGTTTGCTCCCACAAATGCTCCAGTCCGTCCAATTCCATCCAGTCCCATCCAAATCCCATGCCGCCATCCCAAAACCTCGACCTGCGAAACATTTGATGCGAGGAAAAACCCATGAAGAGGAAACAAAAACAAGTAGGAAGCCAAGCCCGTTACTTGCTTCGTTGCCCAAAAGAAACAAAACAAAAGAAAATTTTAAGATTGAATGAGTGGAGTTTGACCTTGATTGAGATGGCAGAAACCATACCCAACAAAACATGATATACCAGTGTGGAGTATACAGATGTCTGACCCCTTGAAATGCAATCGCTAGCAAAAATGCGCAGCGCAAGCCACTTTTAATGTCCCAGCCCTATGTATATAAATGCCACCCGCGCCCTTGCAAAATGAAAACGTAGCCCCTATACTGTGATATTGCAAGTTGCAGATGCTGAAGTGGTATCGTTTGCTGTTCTCCGAGAGAGAGAGAGAGAGAGAGAGAGAGAGAGAGAGAAGAAAAAAAAGTTGCGCCTCGCTGAAATAAAAACGCTTGAAAAGGAACAAATCGAATATGGATCAATCAATTTCTCAAGGCCTCCCAGTGCGCCATATGAAATCGAAACCCTGAACCAAAAGAATCGATGTTCCTTTCCAATGAACATCGGACGCAGTGTGGTATCTTGTTTTTTAATTGAACAAACGCCCCACATGATGTATATTACAATTGATGTAGTATGTACAGATAAATCAAATTTTTGTAAGTATGAAGTAGGTTGGGATTATGGGTGACCACTGTCGCCGGAAGGTCTTGGTGATAGAGGAGTTCGGTTGAAGACAGTACGGCCGATGCTCTTAAGTACTCCAACGCTCTCGTTTGCTTCAGCGTTGACATAGATGCTTGTAGCTGGATCGATTTTGACCCGACAAAAGAGTGTCGAGAAGAGGAATTGATCGCCGTTTGTGTCGTAAAGAGGCAGAGTGCGGTAACCTTGTTTAAGACTGCTGAGTTTGGCAGTATATGTAGCTAGCGGCAAAGCTTTATCGTTGTAATTATGACCATCCGATGAGCATCGGACAGTCCAACGAACGAACACCAGTTCTGGGAATTTTGTTGTCAAAGCAAAATTGAATTTCTTATTGAAAACTGGGTTAAAGCCATTCTCTTGGACGATGTGCGTACGACGCTTATGAGGAGCTCCTAAACCAGAAGAGCCATCCTTAGCAGAAGCGTCGAGACCACCTTCGCCAATGACGCCTTTAGTCTCTTTACTCTTATCGTCAGCATGGTAAACCTCGACTTCGACATATGGATCAACAGAACGATTAGAAGGAAGACCCTTAGGGCGCATGAGTTGTTGAGCAGAGACAATATCTATCGAGAAGTTGACATTCTTGCGCTCTCGCTTAACATGATCAGCCCCAGCTTCCTCAGGAACGCTAGGAAGCATCTTGATCTCTCGAAGTACGCTTGGCTTGAGGACGTAACCGGATTGATCGGTACCTCCGGCAAACATGGCATCATTCATCTGCATACCGAGATCGTGAGTTTGCCAATTGAGAGCTACCATCTGAACGCTGCGTCGCCAATATTTGAGAGGATCAAAATTTGTAGACGCGACACGCCATCCATTAGGGTACACTCGCATGAGATACCTCATGTTGTGTCTAGTCATCGCACGGCGATCAGGCTGTGTCTTGCTATTTCTGTCAAATGTCGACTCCATGAATGAGAAGATATGATTGTAAGATTTGCTCTCTGGGTCGTCGAAGCTGCGGAATTTAACGCCAGCACTGTAAATGCCAAGCTCCCCAAGAACCTTGACAATCTTGCTTGTCTTGGGCTTATCCTTGGGCCTGTCTTCGTTGCCCTCGCTATCGCTACTGCTGCTACTCAGAGTCTCATCAGTTTTAGTTCTTCGAATGCTTTGCTTGATGGTGCTTCCACTCGAGGTTGAGCTTGGCGGAGGGAGGAGAGAGCCACTGGAGATGCTTGAGTTGTCGAGCTGAGCAGGATAGACACGAGGTGAGCTAAGACTGTTGCCACGAGACCGACCATTGGCTTTAGCAGGGGTCTCATCCATGATTCTGGGTTTCTTGACCTTGATCAAGATTCGATCCATCAACTGGGAGGGCGAGGGAAGTTCTTGAGAAGAGGGATCCAGGGGCTCTGTGACCAGTGCTGGGCCACAAGCTTCCTTGATGATCTGAGCCATAGCTGCTTGTTGCGAATCATTGCAATGAACCTCGAGAGAAATCCATAACGGAAAGTGAGATTTGACGAAAGCATATTTCGCAATTGTGTACATCACATCAGAAAACATGATAGGTCTGGTCATGGTATGTCCGTGATTGACGATCGGTCGCCCATCCTTACCATCCCAGCAATCAATCTCTACACATCGGCAACCTTTGATCAAAGCGGAGATGTAAGCCTCGACACTCGATTCACCAGCGACTTGTCGACCCATAAGATAAGTATTGTGAGAGCTCGAAATGAAGTACTCGTGGATGGGACGATCGAGGGAAAAGCTTTCCGGGATAGTCTCGAGAGGCACATTGTGAATGGATGTCAAGAAGGTCGCTAGAGCTTCTTCACTCATTCGTGCAGCCTCACCTTCTTGCAATGGCTGATCTCGTGACCTTGATCGACGAGCAAATTTCGCAAAGATCGATTCCCATCTGGCTCGGTCCTTTTCAATATTCTCCCCTTGTACCCCACCGATAAAGTCGAGAAACTCTTCCAGCGTAATCCCGTTGGCAGGATCCGAAGCCAGCTCTTTGTAGATTTCCGAAACGTCCCCTCTGCGTTTCATCAGCTTCACGAATTCTTGGAATTCGGCAAAGTTTAACTTTTTCGACTTCGTAGCGTCGGCTAGCTGAAACCTCTCGCGCAAAAATCGGGAAGAAGTGTTAATGTGAAGGTTTTTGCAAAGTTGCTCGACGCCCTCGAAATCAAGAGCCTCATCTTCGGCATGGGGTGTGTCGGAAAACTGTTTGGTCATTTCGCCGCGCCAGTAGTTTCTGACGGCCTTTTCATTGAAGGCTACAAGACTGGACATGTTTTCATATCTATGTTTTGAGATCGCCTCAAGTGTGGTGGTCCAAAGGTCAAACGTCTGTTCATCAGGGGCGATCAAGTGCATGATTTTCGTGGAGCGTCCAGTTGATTTATTATCGGGTACAACATACAAGATGGAGAAGAAACGGGGTTCATCTTGAGGGTCCACCTTGAATTCTTCGCGATAGTTCAGGGCGTCAGACCCGAGTCGGATTTCCTTGATGTTATCAATGAGGAAGCTTTTCGCTGGCCTTGTCTTATCCCAGGACACTTTGCAAGCTTCGTCTTCGAGAACAAACGTCAGATACTTTCTCTTCTTCTTTGTGATCTTGATCATGGTAGTCCCTTGGAGAAGGACCGTAGGTATGACAGGGCCAAAGGTGAGGCCCGAGTGGCCACCGCCAGTCATTGTCGAAGAGCATGCGACCGACGCATTAGAGCTTGGGTAGTCACCGCCAAGGCCTTCAATTCCCAAGGGCGAATCGACCCATTCAATGGTCTCATCGTGGATGTCTTCGTCGGAATCAGAGTTGATCAAGTTGTGTCTGGAATCCGGGGCTGTGTTGGTACTGTCCCTTCTGCGTCGCAACATAACTGGCCCAGCACTCTGCTCTCGACTCGCAGCGGTAGACTGCCTTCTTGAAATCTTGTTCGATAATCGTCTCATCAATCCTTGTGATCTGTTGCTCGTGAAATTTTCTGCCATTGCAGTCTGACTATGCTTCCGAGTGACTGCCGGACACACTGAGTCGGGAAGGGGTTCGAAAGGGGGAAGGCGGTGTTCAGGTTCACGCCCGCGCGGGCCTTCGGGGGAAACCTGTACGGAGGAGTTGTTGGTCATGATTTGATTAGTTTCTGGGGACATTATGGGCGATGCTTGTACGGAGCTTGAAGTTGTGACCGAGGAAGCCGACTTGGGGACAGTAGGGGCGGAAGTAATGGTAGGGAGGAATTCGGTTCGCACACGCGATATATTACGCCGACGATTTAAAGAGGATGCTCTCTGCGGGTATGAGGACATGTGAGGTGATTGTTGCTGTGTGGAAGCTCGTGAAGTAGTGGGAGCAAGATTGGGACTCGAGGTAAGAGAAGACATCTTGTGAGTGAATTCACAGCCAACCTTAGAAGATTTGAATTGAATTGCCCAATGGCGCAGCTTTGTAGGATAACCTAATAGCTGAACTCTGGATTGAGCACACTATACCATGTAGATATGATTGAGCGCATGTCTTTTAATGTTGCGAGTGAGGAATGTTGAGGGAGAGTGGCAGTGAAGAGTAAGTGACGGATGACGGATGAGTCGTTATATTCTTTCTGTCGCTCTTCCTTTCTTCTATGGGTAATTGGGGATCGAGAAGGGAAATTGAATTGGTTGCGCCAAAGCGTGTAACTTCTTTCCTTTTAGGTAATGTTCAATCATATGTAGCTGTTAATGAGACCTCAGATCTGGATGATCTTGCATTCGATCGAAGTTAATCACAGATGCAAGTGACTAATTTAGGAAGGATTTTAAGAGCTTGCTGGTAGGAAGGATTTTTTTGAAGATTTCGACTGGGATTGATTGTGGTTGTGGTTGTGGTTGTGGTTGCGGCGGTGGTGGTGGTGGTGGTGGTGGGGGATTGGGTAACTTTTGGTGGTCGTGGTCGTGGTCGTGTTCGTGGTTGTGGTTGTGGTTGTGGTTGTGGTTGTGGTTGTGGTTGTACCGTAGTGGTGCATGCAATTAATGGGTGCAGATGGGTTGCAGGTGGTTGTGCAGTCAAGTAAGTAATAAGTAGCTAGGTAGGTAGTAAGTGATGGTCGTGCAGGTAGAAGGTGATCTTGGTGCAAGTAGAGCTCCGGTAGCGTGGATGGGTAAAGGTAGCAAGGAAGTGGGTAGGTAGGTAGTAAGAAGCAAGTAACCTAGGTTGTCGTAGTTTGGAGTGAGGTTTTTTCTTCTCCCTTTCTCTTTTAGGTGATTGTTTGTAAAGGGAAGAATCTAGAGGAGAAGGAGAAAGGGAAGGAGGAGGAGGAGAAGGAGGAGGAGGAGGAGGAGGAGGAGGAGGAGTAGAAGTAGAAGCAGAAGGAGCAGTAGCAGTAAAAGTAGAAGGGGCAGTAGAAGTAGAAATAGAAATAGAAACAGAAACAGTAGAAGTAGAAGTAGAAGTAGAAGTAGTCGTAGAAGTAGTAGAACTAGCAGAGGAAGCAGAAGAAGAAGAAAAAAATGCTGGGGACGGTAATGTGCAGTTTAAAACGCACGTAGGTGGAGTTCTTTTCGTTGGTAAATTGATTTATTTGGTTTCTTGATTTCAATTTAAATATTGAAGAAAATAAAATAAAAGAATATAATTATTAATTTCATCATAGTCTCTTGGTTGTGTGTTCCCTTTTTTGGATTTTCCAATATTAAATAAATAATTAAATGATAATAGTAATATAATAGATGTGAGAGAGGGAGGAAGAGAGGGTGGAAGAGGAAAAGAGAGAGGGAGAGGGAGAGGGGGAGGGGGAGGGGGAGGGAAGAGGGGAGAATCGTGGATTTTGTGTTTAATTTCGTAATTCAGAAGATACTTTATACGTGTGTGTAGGTAGTGAGTGAGTGTAGTTATTAGCTGGGATGGATGTATGGATTAGGAAGAGGGAGAGAGAGGGAGAGAGAGAGGGAGAGAGGGAGAGAGGGAGAGAGAGAGAGAGAGAGAGAGAGAGAGAGAGAGAGAGAGAGAGAGAGAGATAGGTCGATAGGTAGTAATTAGTAATTAGTAAGTAGTAAGTTGTAAGTTGTAAGTTGTAAGTAAGTAAACTTTTGTGAAATCGTATCCGTATTGTAGATTGAACCGAATCGAATTGATTGTATTTATTGGATTGGATTGGATGGTATGGTATGGTATGGTATGGTATTGTATTAGATGGTATTAGATGGTATATTGTATTAGAATGAACTGAAATGAATCGGGTCAAAGTAACTTGAGTGATGTAGTAGAAGAGGGGGAAGGAAGAAAACAGAAATGAGTTTTGAAATTGTATCTTTTCTTAAAGGAATGTAATCTTGACCAAATACCAAATACCAAATACCAAATATCAAATATCAAATATCAAATATCAAATATCAAATATCAAATATCAAATGAAATGACAAATGGGAAATAAAGGAGTGAAAGAGTGTGATATGGTTGATATTGGTGACAAATGAAAGAATGAATCAATAATAAAAGAAAGAAAGAAAGAAAGAATGAATGAATGAATGCATGTATGTATGTATGAGGTTGTATGATTGTATGATTGTATGAATGTATGTATCTAGTATATATCAATGAATGAATGTATCAATGTATAATGACGATGAATGAATGCTCTCTGTTTCTTTCTCACCCCTCTCTCCCTCCCTCTCTCTCCCTCTCTCTCCCTCTCTCTCCCTCTTTCTTTCCAACAACCAAAAAGCTTTCTCTCTTTCTTTCTCTCTAACTACCAAGGTCCTAGTTAGTAGCCCTCTTCTTTTTTCAATTTCTACTTGGTGCATAAGGTAGATAAGGTTGACAAAGGGTGGAAGATTAATTCTTCCTTCTTAAAGTTAATTAATAGGCAGATAAATGAATATTAAAAATACAACTAGGTAGGTATATAGATGATGATATAATATAATATATGATAATAGATAATAAATAATAAATAATAAATAATAATAATAAATAATAAATAAATAAATAATAAATAATAAATAATAAATAATAAATATCAACGACGAGCTTTCCTTTATTTAATATCAAATTATCACCGGATTCAATATCATTAAATATACCCAATAAAAGTAAACGAGGTAGATAATATTCAGGGAATTAAAGGTTTCGGTTTTAGTAGTTATTCAGAATGAAATGTTGCTCAATGGTTCTATTTCATACAGTAACAATAAACATCTAGCAGATAGATGATCCGTCTACTCAAGAGACGATTGATAAAGATGCAAAGTAAATGTTTGCGAATAACTTCAATATCCATTCATCATTCATCGTGCAAACCTACAAATCCCGAGGTCCCTAATAATGCCCAAGTAAGGCAAGGCGAGGCAAGGTAAGGTAAGGCAAGGCAAGGCAAGGCAAGGTTTAAAAGTACATGAGGAATCCTCAGCATCTCGAATGGGTAAGTGTACATGTCGATGATTGTTGTAGCTGAGCTGGAGGTGGTTGATTATCATAGCTAGAGCCATCAGCTAGAGCCATCAAGCATACATAGTGAGTTAGTTGCATGAATGGTGATTGATGAATGATGATGATGAATGAATGTCATACAGTCAGCAGCAGCTAGCTAATGGATACCAACAACTCTGCAGTACGTCAGTTATTAGTCAATCAGTCAGTTAGTTAATCAATCATTCAATCAGTCAATCATTCAATCAATCAATCAAATCATTCCATCAATCAATCATTCCATCATTCAATCATTCCATCAATCAATCATTCCATCATTCCATCAATCAACCATTCAATCATCAACATTCAATCATTCAATCAATCAATCATTCAATCATTCCATCATTCAATCAATCAACCATTCAATCATTCCATCATTCAATCAATCAACCATCCGATCAATCAACCATTCAATCAAATTAATCAATCAAATCTCTTCTCAGATTTGCAATAATAACAACAATAACAACAATAACAATATTCACCACCACCACCATCATCATCATCCACAATCTTACTTGAAGAAGCGAAGTTGATGGAGAAGTTTTTATTACGATGTTCCAATCCAGTATCATTTGTTTCTTCTTTTCCCCGTTTTTCCATTCTTCCAATACAATGCAATACAACACCTACCTAGCCCCCTTTTCCATCGTTTCTTCTTCCTTATCGATTGAGGAGGAAACTCTCGAGACCCTGAAAGGTTAATGAGGACCCTCTTCTGAATCGACATAGCATGACCTGACCTGACATAAAATGAAATGAAATGAAATGAAATGAAATGAAAATGAAAATGAAAATGAAAATGAAAATGAAAATGAAAATGAAAATGAAAATGAAAATGAAAATGAAAATGAAAATGAAAATGAAAATGAAAATGAAAATGAAAATGAAAATGAAAATGAAAATGAAAATGAAATGAAAATGAAAATGAAAATGAAAATGAAAAATGAAATGAAAATGAAAATGAAAATGAAAATGAAAATGAAAATGAAATGAAATGAAAATGAAAATGAAAATGAAATGAAATTAGATAACATGAGATTGAGATGAGATGAGACTTCTGACCGCACTGCTTCACACGCTGGCGTCCGTCGCCTTACGAAGCATGCCTTTGAAAAATGTGGGTCAGACGTTTGAGCCGTGATTCGTAAGTCATATGGGGTAGGCACTGTAGATGGGATAGTCCGGCTTACGAAAATGATGTTAAGCCTTATGGGGGGTGGTGGTTGGTCGTTGGACTAGTGAGTAGCCTTCCCGTCTGGTCGAGGGAGGCATCGAAGCTGCGCGGGACGGTGGTGGTGCTGCCATACAAGCAAGGAACAAGGGAGTCGATGCTATCCGGAATAGATAGATGCACGGCGCAAATTGAAGGATGAGAGGGAGGCCTGAGATATGGGGACCAGTGATGAGCTTATCCTGACTTCTCTCCGGATGCTTTGAAACGGTAGCAGGCTGATGCAAATTAATACTTGTCAAACTCCCTTGAGCTTGCGCTTGTCGTTGATGGCATGCGTGTATCTACGGGATCTATGGATGAAGGTACGATGTATATGAATAAGCATGGATGTGTACATGGAAGATGCAAGTAAGGAAGCGCTTCTAGATCAATGACTCGGAATGAATGTATTTGAATGTCCTCGAGCAGATAAGACACAACAGGGCAACATGTAAGTCGAGCAAAAAGCAGGTTAAAGTCCCAAGATCAATTGCTTCAAGTAGCAACACCGACGTCAAGAAGCAAGCACCCAGGATTGGGCGCGAGAAAAGCATCGATATTCCATGATAATTCTGGGGCATCACATAATTGGGGGCAAAAGCCCCTCCCCCAAAAGCGCAAGAGGAAAAAAATCCAAGGTCCAATTCATAATCGCTCACCGGGCCGCATCGTGATTGATTGGAACCCAAAGCCGAGGAAACAAGCCCAAGTCCCCAGAAGAAGGGTCCAAGAAGATGTCCAGCAGGTTGTCTCATCCTCTCATCATTCATCCACACAAGCAATTGCGCAGTGTGGTGCAGAGGAACGCTACTGCACTGCCTTTACCTACCTACTGCATGCCATGTTTGGCTACCTCCCCTGTCTCATTTCACTGCCACAGCATCTTCCTTTTCATTAATCCCATCCCATCCCATCCCATCCCACCAGCAGCCAACCGAATTCCCCGAATCAAGCTTTTAGTATATCGCGCTGTAATTGATCTAAACGCTGTTCAATGTTCACCTGTGATAAAGTAGGTCTCGTGGTCACATTCATCGACAAGGGGGACGGTGACCATCAGGAGAAGCAGGAACATGGCATAGCTAAAGAGAACATTGGCATGGGAATCAATAGCAAAAGCCAAACCGGCGAAGCATTTTGCTTCGTTGGCACACGGTGATATCAAAAGGATCCAATTATAACCCAATACCCCTCTCTGGCTCGGGAAGGCAACATTTTCTACATTTTCTCCCTTCGCCCTCTCTCCCCCCCATTGTGCATGTTTATCAATATAATTACCATTTTCTAACCCCCAACCTTCCCTCACCGCTTCTACTAAAATTTTACTTTGCGCGTAGAATCTTCCACCAGTTCGTCTTGCTTTGCTGGGAAAGGAAACACGAGACCAAGGTAATTAGATAAGAGACCCATCCACCAGATCCCAACGTCTTCTTCGGGTCTTCGTAAGTAGCAATTCGGTACAGGGTCCCCTCATTGTCTCGTTCCTACGCTTGGCATGGCAATGATGCGATCCGCGCTCCCTTCTGCTCGGTGAGATAGGAATCCTGGCCATTTGATGTGTTCTGCTTCGGAAGATAGGACAGCACAGCGGCCTCCTCCCCCCCCCCCATCCAGTATGTATGTACCCTTTCGATCAAATGTCACGTACGGTATATTTTTCCGTGCCCGTGTGTCACCTTTTTCCGAGTAGCCTCCGGAGCCCAGCTGCTTCCCAGCTCCAAGCAAGGTTGCTACCTACGGGTGGGCATGACGCGCTTGGAACTATGGATAAGGATAGATCTATGTATACAAACAAGGCTATGTACCAGCGGACTAGAGAGTGAGTTCATGCATGAGACCAGCGGCGAGTAGGTTAGCTATTTTCGAAGGGTATGGAGATAAGAGGAGCGATAATGGACCATGGAAAACTTTCGTGTACAAGTGTCATTTCCAGTTTCATTCGGACCTCGGAGGTGGAGTTCAGAGGTACGTGAGAAGCCTGAGGGGGAGGAGAGATTGAAAGCTGTACGTGTGTGAAAGCCTATCATGTTGAACCTAGGTTGCTTAGCTGGATCACTAGAAGCATATCATATCTACAGGAGGCATGTGTGAAGTGTGCTTCTAGCGGACCGAACAGGAAGCATTGATAACCTTTTTGTAAAGTAATTCATACTGTACTGTACGGTACTGTACGGTACAGAGTTTTCCCACCTGCCCCTCAATCCTACCCGAGAAACCTTATACTATTTTACTTAGCGCAGGACGCATGCCCGCCCTATCTTCGATTTGTACCGACATGCTATCATATCACATGCCTCTTGGAGATATGGGGATACAGCACACTGATGCATACACTGCATGTCGTTATTTCTCGCACAGCCATTCAATTTACCTACCAGCCTACCTATCTTCCTGTACAGCCAAGCGCAAGGAAGATCCCACCAGACGCATCCCACTTCTTTGAATGAAGCCCCCCCAAAAAAATTAAAAAATTTAAAAAATTTACGCCGTCGCACCGATCAGCACAGCCCTCAGGGAAGTCAGGAACTTCCGTCATAAGGCTCAAACCTCCTCAAGCTCACAGCCAATAAAAGCAACATGTCGCGTCCAACAGAAGAAAGCTGATGCTGGCCCCATGTGCTAGATTCCCTGCATCGTATGTAATGTTCATGGCATGGAAGCCAAAAAGCAGCATTGATGTCTCGCCTTGTCTGCTTGCCCAGGTTGTTGATTAGTCGAACCCCCCGAAATACAGTAGGAGTGCAACCAACGTATTACGAGCTGAGGCCCTCCCCTCCTTATTTCCTGGGCGGATGTAGAAGCCAGGGTAGCCATGGGGCTTCCTTGCAATCAGAGAAAGGATCGAAGCAACAAATTCGGTTATTCTTCATCGAATTCTTGATTTGGCAGAATTCGTCTTTTTGTGATTACCTAGGAAACCTTTGATGATCCTTGCTTTACTCTTTGTCTTCCTGGCGTCTGAAGATCCTACCCGGCAAAGAAGGCAAATTGCGACCAACAAAGAAAGTAAAGACTATTTTTAAACAATTGGAGAGAGTCTTGTTGATCCTGTGGCTCTGACTGAATTATAATTTTCTCTCTTCTTGAATTTTTATTCATTCAAGTGATCTATGGACGTAGTAGCAATTTTGAATCGCTGAAACATTTTGATCCAGTTCAATTTGAAATGCAAAATTATCATTTTAGAGTGGTCTTGATCTTGATCTTGATCTTGATCTTGTGAGTGTTAGTTGTTAAGTGAGTCAGCGTGTTCACTTCTAAACCCGTGAATACATACGTAAAGTGAAAACAACGGACGAAGATGGATTAATCACTACAGTAGCTTTGATAAATCGATGCACCTCGGTACAAGTTGCGCTCTGTGCGATGCAGGATCTGGCGGGCGATGTCGATTATGATACGATGCTTGGAAGCCTTGATAGAAAATTCTTTCTCGGCTCTTGGCAATGGTGACGATAATGTTTCATTATCACAAAAGCCCACAGCAGAGATGCGTGATTGTTTTCTCCCATCCTAGCCTTGCTACCTTGGCGGGCAAAGGATTAATTAGAGCCTGAAAGGCGGGTTGCTCGGGATTCGGATCACAGGTACTAGGTGCGGAACAGCTAATATTGGTAGGATAAGATGTCTACAACCAAGAAAGGATTTGGGTCGGTACGTTGCTCGGAAACATGTATATTCAAGGCTGGAGGATTAGGGAAAGGCAGGTCCGGATGCGAAGAGTAAATCCTTGTCCCCGCCATTACAGAGTAGAAAGGCCCGTAGAGTTGTAGACGGCGAGGGTTGCTGGGAATCATGAACGAAATGAAAACCAAAAATATACAGCAAGCGATTACAGCATAGCACCAGAAGAATTAAAGAGGGGAGTTGTGGCCTAACTGTGCTCGGCTTTCCTAAACTCTCTAACTACTGTAATGTTATTAGTATATGGAAGGATCAGCTTCATTACTCTGCAATGCAAGTGGATAGAGAGTGGGGGTTCGAGCATGAGATAATCTCTTTGCAAGACTCAAAATGTGCTGTCGTGCATTTTCTCTAATGATCGAGATGTGTGTGAGCTTTTGACAAGTAGAAGAAAATTTCTGCGAGTGGGATAAGGTTAGCTGAATTGTAGTCGCAGAAGATAATCTTGAAAGTCTATTCCGCTAAGGCTACGATTGATCAGAGTTTGACACTTGCAGACCATATTATATTCTGTGCAGACCTAGTTAGTTGCCTAGGCAGAGATTTCAATCCCGTACCGTATCTTCCTTTCTAAATTCATTACCGGTACCAGACTAAATTACGATTATGTTCGTATTTAAAACGGCATCGGATTTTAGAATCAATTCCTTCTTTCAGCTTTTCTTTTTCTCTCCTGTACCTTCTACTTGACGGGATTACTAGGTATCCTTGCTGCGTCAACCGTTCCATTGGATCTTCGGGGAAAATTGACCTACAATATCGGTCAGGGCCTTTTCATACATATGTACATACATATATACATATACATACTCCGTACATTACAGTACATTACAGTACATACATACCGATTTTGCTTCCCGTGAGTTCTACGACGTTAGCCCACATTCGAACTCAGCCCTTTCGCGAAAAATGTATCTAGTTGCTTTCTGCTCTTTTTATCCTTACGACAAAAGGGGTGACAAAAGAACCGAAGAGAACCGAAGAATAGAGACGGGTGCTAATTCCCGAATCCCCTTCAATGGTGGAGATAAGGACTGAGCTCGTGATTATCATAAATGAAGCTTGATACAATAATATGTACTCCGTATGTACAATTCAATGTGCATTCCTACCTTTGTGTACTTGAAAAAGATTTTCTCTATAGCCCCATTACTGAGGGCTCTAGCCAACAGGACCTACTTAATGTCTCCTAATGCAATATCGAAACCATAAGGTCAATTATCGCCGACGAGCAATGTATGTACTACTCTGTCCATACCATACATACTTGGGTTAATTATCATTTTTGCTCATTCAAACCGTTTTGATGGTTATGGAATTGTTATGATTCAGGAAATTCTACCAATCAAATAAATCAATCTGTACCGAGGCTTCAAACAGATACAACATTTACTATTCCACTTGAGGGGGTTGGTCATGCTATTTCGACTGTTCTTGAATTTCTAAGCATACGGCAAAAATGCATTTAGCGATGCGACGCACAAAGTCGTCATGTCTCTCCATATTCTGTACGTACGACGCTGTACTGCAACTGCAAATTACTTGCTTGGCGTCATTCGATAGAGTCACAGAATGTATACTTTCTCTGTCTGTGTACAGTACCTTCATCAACTGATCCGAGGAAATCTTCAACGCTGCAAGCTTTCCTTTTCTCTCTCCTTGCGAGCGAAAACTCTCGAGTTTCCTTTCCATCTAGGAAGATCCTTCGAGAAGTTAAGCAAAATAACGAGAACGATCTCTCCTTCGGTGCGAGTAAAGTCTCGAAAGGTGCTTGATTCTTGGGCGAAACGCTGCGGCCGTGTACCTCACATCATTGCGTCAATACATATCGTAAGACCTATACGTTAACGCATATGTATGTAATGCTTTCCAACATCTTACGTCTCCCGCCTCAGCGACTGCCAATCCCAGCTGTTGGCAGTGTGGCGTGATCCCATCCTGATTTCTATTCACAAAACGTTTGAATACCTACGGAATATATCAACAGATATACTACCTTGCTATCAAAAGTGCCGGCATTAACGTTGCCTCTGTTCGGTGTCATCGAAATCCTTGATCCATGATCTGATTTTTTGATCAACAATCATCCTATACTTTGCGAATTAATTAATCTGTATGATACGAACAATCTCACATTACGGAGTACCCGTGGACCTGATATCTGGTTTCTATTGTGTGGCCAGTTTTATGAAACTAACCAATCAACAAATAGCCTCACGAGAAGCAAAAGAGAATAGCTTCTCGAATGCTTCTGGAAGTTTTTTCAACGCAAGCCTTGAACCTTGAAACCCTGTGCCCACATGTTTGATCTACAGTGGTAGCCGTACCGTTGAAGCCGCTACGGTAAAAAGGACCCCTCGCATATGGCAAGTCCGATTATCCGATGAAACGAAAATAATGAGATGCTTGCTTGCGTAGGTAGAACTAACCCCACTGCCAATCCTAGGATACAGCCTTGAAATTTACGAATATCTGGGGATGGCACCTTTACCCACAATAATTAATCTGCGAGTCTGCTTCCATGTTCAAAGTCATCCTATACTGTTCCAATCGCAAGAGTATGGTATCTTGAAAGGTACCACAGGTATGACTCGAGACTTAAGACTCAGAACTTAAAATAGCTTACGAGTTTGCCCCCAAAATCGAAATAACAAGATCCTAGGTGATCATGTCACAGGAGATGTATATCTGCCAGTATGTGCAGGGCGACAAGGACAAGGGAAGGCAAGGCAAAGGCAAAATGCTTGTGCATTCTCACGTTGTAGTATACGAAGAAGTAAATCACATGATGGATGTATGACTCCACGCAACATGTTCTCGTGCAGCGGGTACGGACATATCGTTCCATGTACATTTCAGCGCAAGTGCGTGTATACGTAGGATAATTGAAGAGCTGAAGACCCGAAGACCCTTCGCACAGTCATGGCGTCCAGCATATTTAAAATCACCTTTGCCAAATACACCATGATTGTAGTACGGCAACTCATTTCTGCACAACGAGACTGTTGTATTTGCTTTCGATTGAAGATGAATGGTGCTAGAGTAGTTCGGCGCTGAGATGGGATTGTTTAGTTGCATATCTTGGCAAACCCTTGTTGGGTAATCTTTTCTTGTCCACATCTAACTATCTAACCGGCGAAGAGAGAGAAAAGAGAGAATAAATGATGGATTTCTGCTTACTCGTTCGAACTTTGCTCAAAACCCTTAAGATTGGCAGTCCAATTAGGATAATAACTTTACGGATATCGCGGATAACTCTTTGCTCAAAATTCCTCATGCACATAACGACATGGTGGATTCCCAAAATGATTTTACTTGCATGAGCATACAGCAAGACGTTGCTTTCCGAGCCGAGTTTATCTCCACCATATTTTAACGATTGTCTTTGACAAAAGGCCTTTAGCAAAGGTTAGTACAATGATTCATAATGGGTTAATGTATGACAGGTTATTAATGAAACTCGTTACGAGACTTAAAGATTACCCCTCATCACCTGTACCCATTCTTCTGCACTGTGCATTCCTTCTCCAATGCTTTCGTCTGCACATGCAAATGTGGATGATTCGTTTCGCTACATGATGCATCTGACAGATCGCATTTCTAGATATGCATTCCATCTTTTGAAGTATGACAACGCTAATCAATCACCTTCCTCAAATAGTTGCAAGCCTTCTACGCCCCATAATATTATCTGAAAGAAGCATCCAACTGAAGCTAGCGATAAAATCCATCAAAGGAAAGCTCAACATGGGAAAATTCCTTGTCGATCCCTCCATGGCTTTCTAGATTGGCGACTCACACATCTCTTCACGCTGACATATATTTCTAGGGCAAATCAGTGGTTTACGCCTTGAAATGTGGTTATTTCTGATTGACCGGTAGGCTTCTTGTCTCACGCTTGTTTGACATCAAGATATTTGCTAAGGCGCTGGACGCATGGTCCCAATCAGCCGCACATAAAAGGCGCATAAAATACCTGTCAGTCTAACCGACATTCAGATCAGACGTTCATCAGGACATCTTCGATGAAACATACGCAGGAAGCCTGCATCGGGATATGAGAGGGCCTTTCGACCGAGCGGAACAGGGTGTCTGGCCAGGCCCGGCCGGCCACAATAGTGGGCGCTGTGCTTCCGAAAGAAGCAAAGCACCTTCTGCTGTACCACGGCTTCATTTATTGGAAGGAAGATTTGCATTTCTAGGCACCACTTTTACATTATGATGATGATTATGGGGGATTGTTTGATTTCCATATCTTTCATGCAGCGGTGGAGCGGTGGAGCTGATAGATAGAAAGCTCTACACTACATGATGACATGATATGACATTCCATAATCTAGTATGATACGTTTCTCCACCAACAGAAGTCGTGCACAGTTTGGCACCACCTTTGGCGAAACCTGGCTGCAGGTACCTTCTCATTTGTAACCAGGGGTCTAGGTCCCGATGCTGGAGATAAAAGGTAAAAAGGTACAGGTACAGGAGGGCTTAGTCACATCATATCAGCATCATGTCATAACGAAGGAAGAAGAAGTACCGATACAACGCTGCGTCTCCGTATGGTTGTCATCGGCGAAAATGTGCAACACTTTGTGTATGCATGTTAAGATCGAATTGTGCAAATTGCGGGGCAGGGCTTGTGTTGGCGACGTACATGCGTTGCGGGGTAAGGGATTGGAACGTCTGCCTCCGCGGTATACTCAAAGAGATTAATGACGGGTTACGAAAAGATAGATGGGGTGGATAGATGGGATGAGATGAGGGAAATGGTCATATTACAATACAGAAATGCTACATAAAGTAATGATCACCAGATCATCGGTCAATGTATGCCGCCGTGTGCTGTTGTGTTCTGTAACAGAATTTCTTGATTTCTTTTCTTGATTTTTGTGGCGGTAAAATTTTAAGGGGAGATAGCATAAGGACGCGAGCACAAAGCAGTGGGGTGAAATGACCTACCTATACATAAGATGCGCGTAACGCGATGGTATATGTATGTGTATTGTACTTGTACATCATAACATGCTTTACAGAAGTGAAATATTCCGATATTCGAGCCCAAAAACGTCATCAATATTTATTCCCCTCGATCATTTACTTTCTTCATTTCATTCACGTTGTTTGTCGTTGTAACCCAAGAACACCAAAGAACCGACTTAACAAAACGGTATTTGTTGGCGCAAACTAAAAATGCAGCTTCAACGATCGAAACTTTATTTTCTGGAGAGGTGGAGTTTAAGGTGGAGGCGTTCGGGAAATGTACATGGATCTTGAGGACAGTGCTAGTCATGTATATTGACGGAATACTGTGGACACGACATCGGGATCGCCATGGAGTGATAGTGAGGCGGTTGAGTGAAACCATACAATATCCTCTAGCGCAACGCCTGCTGTTGCGACGTCCTGGTGCAACGGTAATAGAGTGGTACCGGCCGAAGCACGAGGAAATCTTTGGGAAAGAAAGTTACGAAACGGACATGGAAATGGAATGGGGCTGTCGGCTGAGTATATTCCAATGGGTGACGTGATTAGAAGTTTAGTTTAACGTCACTTCCAAATTTTGGGTTTGCGGTATGCCCGAGGATAGGGATAAACCTATGATAGCGGCCATGAGGGGAATGAGGGGAAGAGTCATGCCGGGTTTGTATGAGGGGTTTTCGCTACCGCAGAACTGGAAGGGGTTCAGCGCTCGGGGCATTGCGGCTTGAATTTGGAATTGGGAATTGAGAATCAGGTGCTTCTTCTCATTGGCGTTGCACCTTTTGGAAGATTTCGAGGACGCGATAGGGTCGAATGGTTGATTGGTAGCGCGAGTGTGCGACATCGATCACCTCATTTTACGAGGGAAAGCGTGAAATGCAGTCGAGTCATCTTGGGCCCCGGGAATACGCAGATGGATGGGGGTATGACTCATGTGAGTATTTCTGAATCGAGATTTTACGCTATGGAAGGTGCATCTTGTCGTGAAGTGTCCACTGCCGCTTTGTTTATATTCATCCACATTGGGATGGTTTCGCATTTGGTAGTTGAAGATTAGTGTATGCACTGGATGGGACTATTTTAAATTAGATGCAGTTTGCAATGAGTGTTACACGGCGTGAAGTAAGAGCCTCGAAAAGGGTTTTGATGTGTTGACATGAGATATGGGGGTAATAAAGGGGGGACGAGGAAGACGAAGGAAAGCAGTTAAGTGGAAATGTACTGGAGATGGGCAATAATCGAGGCTTGTTGGAGAGATCTAGGGACGGACTAAGTAAATTTTGAAATCATTATGGAAGGATAGATGAGTTGGTCTTTGACAGGTTTTCATGTCTGAGTCCCTAGGTAGATTGTTATGGATGACCTTCTTTTCATCGTTTTATCGCTGTTCATCGATATCATGTACATCATTTATTGATTGTTATCATCAGTGTGCACTATAATCACATATTTTCGGTTCTACTATCGCACTCTAGAGTCTCTCTGCTATACCTCTTAATCATCATTACTATATTCCCAAATTGTAAATCCTATCCTTCTGCAGCAAATAGCTGCCGAAGCGGATATATTTTGTGTTCTTTTAACTGAAAGTTCATCGTAATCCAAAAACGAAGACATCAGGGTCTCAGATTCCCTTTCGTTCTCACGAATATGCCATTCAGGATTTCCATTGTTGGAACAAATTGTTTTGGGTTTGAGATAACTGCTTGACTTTTTGATACAGTATCCATAGAGTTCATTATTTTGACCTTCACCAAACTTCATATATTCACACATTGCAAACATATGGCAGCTCACCTCTATTCTCTCTGGCTCCTCTTGCAGACCATTGTACCTCACTAAGTCAGTGTGTAGATAACATGATATCTCCCTTCAAGATAGGATTGTACTGAGCATAAGGCTTAATTGACAGGCACATGATTAGATGGTTGATAAGACTTGACTATTTGAACGTAGACATAACACTGCCACTCTGGTGTTAGTTTTACTACTCATGGTCTCATACTGGTAAGTGATGTAAGAACTCCTCATTGTATTTCATCATTACTTGCAATGTCATAATTGGACTTGGAATCTTATGAAAACCTTTCAGGTTATTTGGTCTGATGTAGGAGTAGGTTCTACTGCATCTATGCCTTTCTGCTGAGGAGAGTGGCCAGTCTTATTTGGAGTTAGATATGCAGGCATCTACTTAGTATATGCAATTCACAATTATGTGCTAATCCATTATAGTTGGCTTCGTATTGAGTGAATAAGATGAATCATACTTATAAGAGGTAGCTTGGTAGCTTGGGGGATGTTAAGATGAGAGTTTGTTTCTCTTGGTGTCACGAGAGATTCTCATAAGTTCCGGTGATTGAACAGAGATTAAGTTGGGATAAGATGGAATGAGAAGGAAGTATTGGTTTGAATAAGAACATTTTGCCTTGAAATAGTGACTATGAAGTGTCCAAGTGGATACAAGATGAATTGTTACATTTAATTGTCAAGGATCATGTTTACGAAATATCAGTTTCAGGTCTAAAATGGGGAGATGTGCACCGGGCTTTTTACCAGTGGAACTACTCCACGACTTACTAGGTAGTTGATAATAACGGAAACTGGTTAGATGAAAGAGAGAATGACGGAAGGAGGTGACGAGAGAAGGGGATAAGAAAAATAGGGAAGGAAGAAGATAGAAAGAGAAAAAACACGGTATCAGCATGATGAATATACCATTGGCATATTGTTATGTAAGACATAAACATGAATATTATCATAATGGATTATATTACTATGTTTGAGCCCATCATGCTTGCAAGGACCTATCACTGGCTGCAAAAGGCGAGGAGGAATAAAGGAAAGATATAAAATCATTTAGGATATCACTGGATATTGACACAACACTGGGCACGTTACTAGAACATAAGTCAAAGAAGTGAAGTACCACGTACCTGGAGCTAATCTATTGTGATTTAGATACATGAGATAATCATACATGTTCTTTTGGGCTTTATTGAATCTTCCGTTCAGCTTCTCCCAAGTTCTCCATCTGGAGGATCTCTACTCGGAGAGGTGTCCAAGGTAAAAGATTATTCTATAATTTCATAAGGGAAGCAAATAAAAGAATAATTGAAGAAGATGTGAATAGAGAATAAAACAGTGAAGAAGGATTGAAGAAGAACTCTGGATAGCAAAGAGGGAGATGGTATATATATACACTTATCCACTAGTTCGTGATCTGTTGAAGTCGGATCCTATCATGACTTAGTTTTAAAGGCTTAGATATCATGAAAATGTTTCAAAAGAATCTAAATTCTGATTGGTAGAGTTATCGATGTTTTGACGATTCATTATTGAAAACTAATCAGACACCAATTTAGCACTTGTGTCAGTGGCCGAGGTTTCCCGAATCATTCAGCATCTCCGATGAAATTGCTTTTCTGTTTGATACTCTAGGTTCCAGGATTGACTCATCTAACTGATGCGGAATCAAATATGGAAGAAAAGATGGAAGTAGCGAGTAAGTAGATCGTCGAGAGAAGGAAATAAGGAAGGGAATCAGAGTGCAGAGTAAATCATATGAGAAATAAAGATCACTTTTAACATGTTTTTACAAGACAATAACCAAACCAATAGGCGGAAGGGGCATATCGCCAAACTCATTATGAGAATGCACGGGGTAAGAACAGAAAGCAATGTGATTACCAACTACATACAGAAGTCACTCTGATCATGGGGCTACTGTATAGATTCATGACTGGAAATCAGTAAAGTATCTCACAGGATATGTCAATGAATATGTCACCACGCAAGTTGAAAAGGAAGTGACCAAAATTTGGAAGTAACTACGCTAAGTTGACTCGAGCAGTTCTGTGGCTATGGCTCGGGGCAATTAATACTTACTATAGCGTACTAATAGCATTAGGCTGTCATGATACAATGACTGATATCTCCACCAATAACCAAACTTCTAATGGCTAATGAACTTGCCTACAAGTCATCATCCATACTAAGCCGTCTTTGACTGGGAAATTTGGGACGGAGATGGGTTATGTTGCATGACAAAAAGTACCAGAGTTTAGTATGTGAATGAAGGACATTAGGAATATAACTTCCTGTATTTTAGTCACTACAAAGTTGGAATTAGAAAAGGGATGGCCAAGGGTGGACTTGGTGCTCATCGAGAAGCACCATTTTCTACAATTACTAGCTCAAAACTCCCTCAAGTGTAAAATAAGCAGGTATCAAGCCTTAGAGAAGGAATTATAGGCATGTCGCAGAATGCCATGAAGGCGGACTTGGAGTGGCACTTGCATCTAACTGGGAGGGTATCAAAGTTGATTGATTGTATTACAATCCAAAGAAGAATTCTGTCTGGTAGAATGAAAGACCGTTGTTACAACTGAGATATTCGGACATATCGCAGAAATTGATTGAAAGAAAACTTAATTCATGTCAGAAATACAAAGCATTAGTAAACAAAACCTAGGCGCCTCAACCCAATTCCGTTTCCTACAGAATCAAGTGACTTGGTGCATAGCATACCGTAGATTATTTGGCAGGAAGATGGCTTGATTGCATATAATTCATTCTCTAGAGGTATTAACTTAGTTCTTTCCCATTGATGCGTTATAGTGAAGGCGCCATCTTTGAATTTCTTCTTAGAACAAGACTGCAACCACCTCATCTAACCTCGCCGTAAACTATTATACAGATAGACTGACTCGCCATGTACTATAGCTTATTACTTGGGCTTGTCAGGATGTGCCCTGTAATCTGATAATCTAGATATGCAACAAAACTCTCTTAGTTGAGTATACTACAGACAAATCCACAAGCTTACTTGTAGCTGCCGTAACCAGAAGACAGGATGGTTGGTCTTTATTGCGACTCATTCACTTGTCAGGATGAGGCTTATAACTGGAAAATATAGATATGCAACATAGATCTTCTAAGGAATCTGAATGGAGGATATGAAAATTGGTTGTAGTATACTAGTTATAGTCTTCGCAACCAGAAAACCATGGAATCAAGCATCTCGATGCCCATGGGGATTTATGTCATTTGCTGGGATCAGGCCTGTAATATGAAAATGTAGATATGCAACAGGACTCTCTTATAAGAGCTGGATTGGAGAATTCTAAAGAACGGTTGATACACTAGTTTCGAATTCCGCAATGGTGAACCAATGGGTCTACGCCCTCAGACACCGTTGTTTAGTTCCTCCAGTACCAGTTTCCGTACAGGGGAAATAAAACCACTCTCAAATTGATGAGAAATATCTTAACTATCTAAGATATTTCATACAAGAGTCTGAAATTTAGTCATAGTGTACCCCTTGAGTGCATAATAGACAATATAAGCATAAAAAACTCCTAGTATCCCCAGCCAGACGAATAAAATTCATTAAGTATCATATCCAGAAGTTGTCTGACTACTATATGAGCATTGATTTCCGTAAATGTCTAGATAATCATACAAACTTTTCACCAATGATCAAGACAGAACCTACGCTTGTTACATATCTCAAAGTCTAGATCCCACATTTTAGTCCATTACAACATGAGCAAGGTGGACTAGGAGAGTTATTTCAGATCATCTAGGCCCTCTGCTCTAATAATAACATCCACAGCTTTAACAGGCCAAAACTGATACGAACTAGCAGTGCAGGAATTCCATTTGTTGCATATCTGAACTTCTGTAACCCACGCTTTAGTTAAGAAATGACTGAGGTCGAAATCTGAGATAATCTTTGGCTCTGTCACAAGCTCAAATAGATAGAAGCATATGTGTATCTGTTGCATATACTAGGTTAAGGTATTTCAGACTTATCGAAAGTACATCCTCAGTATTCCTATCCTCAAAAACGACTCAACAGTGGCACATTTACCACCCAGAAAACAAATTTGTGGGAGGTAATTGTAATAGCACACTTGCTTCACTTGAATAAGTCCATAGAGGGAAAAGACTTCAAGGTCCAATATTAACAAAAATGCTTTCGAGGTAACATCAGTAGTGTATTTGAAAGCAAAATGATGGCCGCCAGAAAAGCTTATACATCAAGTTTGTGAGCAAAGAGGTGAGACCCAGGCTCTTCAGCATGTTTTTCGAACTTTTGAACTTCAAGAGCGATTCCTGAAAGACTTCATACGGCGACTTTAGAAGCGCAGTACATTAGAGAATTGTTCCTGCGTGGGCGTAGTAAACCTACTTACGCGACAATATTTGTAGGTTCCTCACCAAAATTGCATATTGTACTAAGATCTGGGGCAGTATATGTTGTTTGATAATAACTGATTAAGAGTTGCCATCAAATGATAACAAGTGAGTGATCATTCTGAGAAGAATTATCTCTTGTGCCTTATTAATATCACAAGACAATACTCAGAGTGAGTATAAACCACATGAACAACAATTGAAATGCGAAAATACTACTATATACCTCCTAAGATATATTTGCCAAACATAACATATGATACTTGGATACCACAAGTGATACAGAGTCCTAAATTGACCAACCTATATTTGGAACGAGTGCCACATACCACCCTAATACTATGGTTTTACTACTATATAAGGTGTGATAGTTGAATCTTTCCCATCGGACCGCAAAGGCATGCAAACAGACTTGTTTGTTCGGGACAAATGCGGTCCGTGGTGGAGTGGTAAAGTCGCCTGGTTCGGAAAAAATCCTCATTTCACAGAGGGTTCTCCTCCCGCCCCTCGAGGGGCGGCAAGGTTTTGCCAGTCTATTCTCTTTCAAGAAAGTTTTTGTTTCCCTTTTGGAGGTCCTAGAAGAGAGTATGGTTGGGTAGATATTCTTTTGTCGGAGATGGCCATTGTGGAGCAAGCGTGAAGTAATTCGCGTACTTCGCCAAAATAAGGGCGGCGAGGTGCAAGGGGGTTGAGATGAAATCTCTCTCATTCTTACAACTGCGATATGCAACATACAGGCTACGAAACTAGAACTTATCGGCTCAAAACGCTGAGCTATATTATCACCTCTTGAAACTAAGCGCCGCCATTGCATATTCCCAGATTTGGCAAATGAATATAATGCCGTGATTGGTAATCATTGTCTGGGAAGACTACCTCTACTCAGTATGGGCTGTAGAGAACAGCCGAACATCACCACTGATCTCGTAAGATTGGTGTAAGACTCTATTAAGCGTAATGTAGATCTCAGAATTAACCAAAGCCCACACATATCTGGTCAAAAAAGTACTAGCAGGCCGAGATTGTGTACTCTGGTCATGCTAGTATTGATCCATCGTGCGAAATGACTGAGTTAGAAATAGTTGTTTCATATCTGCATATCTGCAGCACGTAGGAAATAGAAGCAATGGCTTGATTGAACCAATTGATAATTTTTGAAGGTCGGTTCTCAAGGAACTAGCTTAGGGTTCCTGCGAAAGTATCGCCCACTGCAATCCGAGATGCCACTAAGTATCACTAAAATCTCATCTGTCGATCATATGTGGAGTTTTGCCATGTTGCATATCTCAAGCTGTTGTGGCTGAAGTAGTCTTTGTGCTAAACTCTTCACGGACAGTGATGCATAGCTGAAAGACGGGTATGATTCCCGTCACAGCTGCAGGGGAAAGCTCAAACTAGATGACTCGCGGGACATGGAAATTCAATTTGTTGCATATCGTGTTCCCTGTGGCTGAAGGCTAATAGACGGTGGGGCCGACAAAATGAGGCTAAATGATCTGATATGTGATCTGCATATGTACTCCTGGCTATTCCAATCCTTCTGACTCGAGTTTTATTTCAGGTTGTAAGCTATTGACCCAAGAGGGTGTTTGTCTTTGTAATAATGGCTTTTTTTCGCAATGTGACTGGGAAAATCACGAGCTCAAGCACTTATCAAGCAGACATATATTAGAAATAAGCAAAAAGCATCAAAAGCATGGTCAAGAGTAGCATGCTTTTGTTAAGTTATGGCTACACTTTCCGATATTCTTGTCGTTTTCCACATCCCCATCCAAGTAAAAGCTCAAGAGAAATGTTCAACACTACGCTTGTCGCATTAAACTTCTGGATTAAAATCTCTCAAAGTGCTATAGATTCAGTAATACCAAATGCAAAATTACAGAAGACTTTTCGGACTGCTCCTTTATATGAAAGCGTTAGGACCCAGAGAATGGCAGATATCTAAAGAAGGCGCAACGATAAAGCGGTAGAAAGGGATCAAGAACTTTGGCCACTTTATTGTGTATCTATTAATAACCGCAGAAAAGTAGTGGCAGGCCAAAAAGACATTAGACCATGATCAAGAAACTATTAATCTTGATTGCCATGGTAAAGATCAAAGGAGGTATGAGAAAAGCCATTCTACAAGCAAAGTCTGACTGCATTAGACCATGATCATCCAAAGCTTCCACAACCCTTGCTCAGTATGACTAAATTATTCTTTCAGGTATCCCATAGGCCACCTCTTTAAATGTTATCCAGAAGTTGTCCCAACTCATAGCCTCTCAATTTTGTTGTCATTGTAGGTTTTGATCGAGGACCACCCTTTAAGTGGGTCCTTGCCCATTTATATCCAAAGAGATCTGCAAAACTACCTCAAGGTTGTTTCAGACTAATGGACCAATCCAGACTTGATATTAATTTCTGTGAATCTTTTACATACGCGCTCAGGGCTGTTGCCAATAATCGCAATGGCAGTCTAAGACCTGTCGAAATAGCAAGTAGATAACCCGCTTAAAAGATGTGTACGTGGGAGGAACATAGGGGAGTTCCTTTGCGATGTGCAGCAAATTTTGTATGTGCCTCGATTATTTCCTTAGATGGCGAACCTGTCATCGAGGCCTGTAGAAAAGATTGCAAAACCTCACCATGTGCAATTAAGAATAAGCAAGACCTGCTGAATAGCTGTCTGGTGATATACTCAGCTCCAGGATGACTTTTGGCCTATCCATAATATTTGTTGCATGTTTCGTGAAGTTTATATAGTCATTAGACAGCCTGAGGTTGCTCATCAGATATTTGTCTGTATAGAGTTGTGTATTTGACTATATTATATGTGGCGCATAACAGAAGGTTTGATGAAAATCCATTGGTTCTTGACTAAAGACTTTCTTGCTTCGCGATACTTCTTTTCGAGTGAGAAGTCTTCTGTTACATCTCACAACCCTGCCAAGCTTGATCGCCTTGACTTTGACCATGAGCTGAACTAACTGGTGGGGTACCGAAAGTGCGATGTGCAACAAAAAGGAATTTCTCCACTTCCAGTTTCACTAGATTACTATCGCAACCACGGCACGCATGTAATCAGGCAGCTTTGCTATGCATAGGCGTGTGAAGCCACCAGGCTTCGGCGTTGAAATTCTGCATCCTACAAAATATATGGATATTGTCTGATTCTATTCGAACCCGCTGGTCGTGCATTCGCTGTGACGTTTTAAGTCCTCGTCCAGAGTCGTTCCAGAGGTGTGTGGCTCCTGCTCATGCCATACAGTAATGGGGATCTTCTGTTCCATAACATTAGCCAGAAGGTTTGCATGCTCAATCCCCATATGTTTTCCAATATGTCGCAGATTTTTCACACAGAATTCTCGGACTTCTGGAGTAGATATGCGCATACCGCCTGCTACATATAGTGGCCAAATGAGAAAATATCCACCCGAGGATTGAATCGTGGGAATTTCTGCTCCTAGACCATCTGTTTTGTAGCCAGTCCAGGGCTGTGACGGCGTAGTATTTTTCGCAGGGTAGCCCACATGTTGAGGTACACTTGCTAAAATTTCTGCTTGCATTTGGTACATTATTTCAGTGCAAATATGAAATCGCTCTGCATATTCGGGGCCGAGTAAGCATGGTATTGGAGAGGAAAAATCTTTCAGTAAAACTTCTCTGATTGTTTCATTTAGAAGAATTCTAAGTTGTCTTATTGCATTCCAGATCTGAGCTACCCAATGATCGTAGTAGAGGTGATAGTAACCATCAAACGCAATGTCTGGATCATGTTCTGTATGAACGGTGGTGTATTCCCAGCCTTTCGGTACATTTGTCGAAAATGCGAGAAATCTTTCGTCTAGAGCCTCGGCATCATCGAAAAGGTCATTAGGATCAGCATAGTATCCTGCATATAGTATCTGGCATTGAAAGCTGTATAATCGATCATTGTTCTTTGAGCCACCCAAGCCGGATCAACATTTGACATGTTCTTTTCTGCAAATGCTGACATCTCCACAATATACTTGGGTATTGGAATATCTCGTTGAATACAAGATATTAACAAACTAGACGTCACTTGCGCTAATAAACGTATTCCCCCCTTTGATTTGATTGCTTCTGGTCCACGAAGTTTTATAACGGCTGCTGCACCGTGAATATGTTCTGCCCATGCTTTCATTGATTTCTGGTTACGACCCGTAATGGTTTCAAAAATACCAAGGATCAATATCGCTAATAATGTACTGTCTTTTTTGACTGCAATTGGAGATTGAAGGGCAGTGTTGGTGAGCTGAAGTGATCTGGTGTATTGTGCACGTGCTTGATTCATGAGGTAGGGAGCTTTCCCGGAATGTGAATAACCGGCCAGACCAACTGCATGAACTGCAGCGACAAGGTTATCGTCTATACTTTCAGATTCGTATAAGTCGGAAAGATGATCAAGATGTCCTCGAGTTGGGCCATGGTCACCCATCACATAGTTTGATAAGAAGAACGCAGTAGCTCGATCTTCAATCGATGGTGTTATATTGAGATAATTGACGGAGATAGCCTGGCTAGGCTGTGAAGTCCCTACACCAATACCGCGAGAACAATTTCCTCTGTTCAAAGTCGGAGCATGGGTGGCAGAGCAAGGAGTAGCGGAGTTGTAAGAGACATATTCCAAGCCCCTTTTTCTGGCCTTCTCATGTTTGGCCTTTGCTTTCTCGATGACATTTTTAGTCTCTTCCCGGAAGACCAAATCTACCTGAGATCTGTACCCGGGACATTTTCGACCTGCATTCTGGCATTGGGTACAGCCGGTGGGTATTGCATCACACTTATAAAATGCTGATTAGCAACTTACTATATGGTAGTAGTATGAAACTTTGCATACAGATACAGTGGTATTTCAACTTAACAGCGCAACTTACTTTTGTTTTCTTGGCTCGGCATGCATGACATCCTCTCGAAGGCCGTCCACAGAAAACCATACTTGAGCTTGTCTTGGCAAGAATCACGTATTTGATACTCCACTGATTCCTTTTCGAAGGGATACGCCCACCTGAGGCTACCTACAATAAGTTACTTCCCTTGATAGTATGGGTTAGCACTCAAGGTGATAGGATAAATGAGGGGAAGAATAAACCGTGGAACACCTCCACTATTCGCAATGATAGTATCAAAGAGGAATGGAAGGGGTATGTATAATGAAGAGCACAATCCCAATAAGGTAGCCAAGGAAAGTAGCAGTACTTAATGGCAATGCAAGATCTTCAAACACGTTGCTGACATCCATCACGTAAGTGATGGAACTAACACGTGAACAGAGCGGCGTTCTCAAGCCCGATGTGAGTGGCTGTTCCTTTTCGCTTATGCTTCCTTTTTGAGTGTAGGAGGAAGTTGACCAATCAAAACTAATCGGAAACTTCGGCAAAACCTTGCCCGCTAAGCATTAGTTTGCAATTACTTCTTTCGCCATTATAAATTCACCGACTACTAATTATTGGATATCAATTGCAACCATTAACCTACCGATATAAATATGATCGCTGCGCAGTCTATATTATTATTTGAGAGCCGGCATCTCAAAGGTTAATTATGGATCTTGAGTTTGAATTTTACATAAGGCTAGTGCTGACCAAATTAGCCTTACTTTCCCGGCCCATGGCCAATGATGCTCAATAACCCTTATTACAGCTGAATATCCGCATGGCCAAAAACGTATGCTAGGCATATTTTCTGAGTCTATTTGGGGAAACAGTTTCTACTCGGTCTACAGCCTCGATCGCTGGCAATCCAAGTTATCGCAAAAATGCTGCTGTGCAATTGCAAATAAACAAATAAGAGGTTATAATTATTGATCAATATGCCGATTAACATTGCAGAGTGACTTTACGATGTGAGCAAAGGAACATTAATCACACCGGACAATCTAACAACTTATTTGAACTTTCAGCCGATCCTAAGAAGGTAACATTACTTAACCCCTCGTGTTTAGGCGTAGATGATGCTGTAAGACTCCATTGCAAGTCTTTCTCTATCGGTTTTTTGTGCGTTCTTTTGGCTTTCATAGTGCCCAAGTCTCTCGAAAAGCTTAATACTGGACAATTTGACGTCGTACCATTCAGTAGTACAGCATGACAAGTTCACGGAAGAGCGAACGCATTCTATAGCTCGCAATCCTCTGGATGCCACGAAAACACCCTCTATTCCTATACATTCTGAATCTCAACCCTCATTTCTTCAAGTGGCAGCAGCATCTAGTGATGCCTTTTTTCATACAATAATCAGTTTCGAAGAAAAGTCAGTGCTGGAATTCGTTCCGCCAACTGCTATTTGGTCCCTTGATTCGCCTTGTAGCTTCTCTTGCGTGCCTTCCCAGTTGCATGGCCATCCTTACACTATCTGATGTCGATCCGACTCAAACAGGGCTCATATTGAATTATCCAATGCAACCGTCTCTACTATCATCTATATGTACAGCACTCGCCAATTTCTGTGTTAGAAACATATTTGACGCTAGTGTTCCAGTTTCTTGGTGGAGGAAGGCACTTCGTGGGAGTACAGTGGGCATGGGAGATCTACATCGCTCATGAGTATATGGTAATAATCTATTGTCTACTGCAAAAGTCGGAAGGAAGCTCAATGATAGCGTTAGCTTCGATCCTCGCTACTACAGTATGAATCGATGGGCCTCTTTTCCAAGGATCCTCGAAGGTTATCATGATGATATCGTCAGGTAAAACCGCAGTTACCCTGAGCTTGTCTACGAAAATTTGGTGGTGGATCATCATACTGGATTGTTCAGTGCTACGCTGAGGCCAAATACAATAGACATGCTATCGGAGACGTTTCTCTCAATTGCGCAAGACTTTAGTGCCGGGGACCCGATCACCTTGAGCTGCACACTGGGACATGTACAGCCGGATTTCTAGGCCCTGGTTTAACCCTAGAATGTAATGCAACTCCAAGTAATTTCAACTTACCCTCGCCCGCTGACACATCCGGTATAGGCCCAACTTCCGACCAAATGTTCAATATCTCTTTCGATAGCGATGTGAACAATCTCGGGCTATTTTCCTTACACACTCGTATTTCGAAACATTGACATTTCAGAACAACTACCCGCGGTACCACAGCTGGCCTAAACAAACTACTAGAATCGAGAGGGTGTTGGCGGAAGGCCCAGTTGATTTGATCCAGCTAAGAGGCTCTACTTTAGGAGGTCTTATACTTGTGACTTCAAGAAACTGGTGTGTAAATGCCAAGGTTGAAGTGAATAATGGACCTCATCGTAAACTTTCTTCATATGGAGGGATCCCTTACTTATCTTCGAATTGTCTCCGATTCCGATGGCGTCAATGGTTTTGCATGGCCAGACCCAAAAGACGTTATTGTATCCGGATTGCCAGAACTTTTATTTCGTGCTGCAATAGCCGCCTCCAAATCTACATCACAGACCGTTACTCCAAACGAAGAACCTCAGCAAACTATCTATAAATCACATTGCGAATATCTGGCTATTGCCGTTGGCTCTTTATTTACCACAATCATCATGACTTCAGTTAACCTTCGTGGCTGGTGGCCCTTGGGACGAAGATTTACACTTGGGCCTTTTAAGATTGCTATGCACCTTTCCTCGTTGATGTGGCTTATCTAAATATATATACTTTATCCCGAAACAGAATGTCTTCATGGAGTTAGTTATCACCCATCGCTTGGCTTCCCTACACTTGCCATTACCATCTGATATATGAGGTGAAACCACAGCCAACTAATATTACTGTAACGTGATTGGCTGTAATCATTCGTTTATATTTCCATTTTGAGGGTATGAAGAAGTTAACCAATGACTGACTGACATTCCGGTCCACAATACGACTGACCTGTACGGCCGTAGTTGTTCCGCTTTTATTTCTGTAAGTGGAGATTCCTCCAACTTCGTTCATGAAATCTTCCTTCACCCTTTCCACTTTCCTCACACTAGTATAAAGAGGCAGTGCTATTACTGAGCATTGCTGTAGAGTATGTATACCTCATATCAGCCTACATGTTCATCTACGAGCTGCAGCTAGTCAAGGTGGCTCAGCTAATGAAATTTCACCCTACGGCCGTAATATTGAAACATCTAGATTTCTTAATTAGGCCATCATGAAGCTGGCATCCATAGCTGTTCCAAAACTTCATAAAATCGGTTTCTTTCCATCCCAAGATGTTTCTCCATACTCAATCCCATTCTATTGCAGCATTCTTACGCGTTCCAGTGAGCGGTCGCAATACCTTTCTCAGTAAAATTTCAGTTCCTTGGGCATTCGTTTAAATTGTTATACCTCAAGATGGCCATTTACTTGTACAAGAAATGGAAGGCGAAAAAAGATAATCCTGTGACCCCGTCAGGCCCCTCGATTGCAACTCTAGAACCATCAAAATCCCCAAAGCTTTGCAAGCACAGAACCAATCGCCTGGACGTCATATCAGAGCAAGACCCAACAGTTCTTCCCGAATCTCAACCGCAAAATAGTGACAGCAGAGAAGGCCATAAAAGCGAATCACAACTAGGTTCTTCTTATGATGGCCGCTGTAATTTCTGTGAAGATGATAAGAAAGCATTTAGTAGATATAGATGGAGGTTGACTGCTGGACTAATGTTACCATATATGGTGCAAGCACTGAACCTTACTATTAGTTCCGATGCTTTACCTTTCATTGCTTCACACTTCAGTATGCGCTTCAGACTTTATTTTCTCGGTATATTGAGCTAATTTATTCAACATCAACTCTCACAACTAAATTGGATTATCTCCGCATTCAATCTGACCGCAACAACATTCATACCCGCTTGAGGTCAATTAGTCGACATACTTGGTAGATATACAGTTCTACAGGCAGCCTTGATTCTCACTCTAATTGAAAGTGCTCATGTACTGGTTCTCCAGTAACCGCTTTTACTATGCTGCTTTTTGGTCGAGCGCTTCAAGGAATTGGGTGTTCCGGACTCTTAATCTTGACTAAAGTTCTTCTTGCTGACAAAGTTTCCCTCAAAGAAAATGCAAAGAACAATAGTTTGTTCGCTGTTTATTGGTGGTCTTGCCTATGGATTCGGACCTGTAATCGGAGGGTACTTGACACAAATTTCGTGGCGATGGTGCTTCATAATAAATATCCCTATTGCGCTAGTGGGTATGATTGGTGCCCATTTTCTTCTTCGGCCGATGCTACTCGGACCCCAGACAATTGGACGTACAGATGACGGTACTGAAATTACAGGCCCACAAACATTCATGAAAAGACTTTCTACACTTGATTTCGGAGGGCAACTCTTATTTCTCTTTGGGATGAGCCTCTTCATTCTCGCCATTACCTGGGCGGGGGCTTACTACCCCTGGAACGATGCCAAAGTAATTGTTCCTCTCATTCTAGCATCTCTACTACTCATCATATTTCTTGTCTGGGAATACCTCATGATGCCAGGCTTGGCACTTGCAGTCCGATACCCATATCGCCGCGCGATGATCCCATTCACGTTAATCCTGAGTCGAAATGCCGGTCTTCTAATGTACATCAATTTCATCACCGGTATGGCAATGTACGCCGTATTCTACTTCGTCGATCTTTATTTCGCCCTTGTCTTACAATTTTCCTCTAGTGAAGGAGGCAAGAATCTCCTTTACTACATCCCGGGCCTAGGTGGCGGTGTCTACCTAGCTATCTTTGCTTGCAATGTATTGCCTCTCCAAACATGGTATACACTCTTCTTCGGTACTGTCATCGAGCCCCTGGGTATCACTATCCTCGCTGCTGCCCTTTCTTGGGGTCATCTCCCTATAATCTACGGCATGCTCGCTTTAACAGGTATCGGTACCGGTATCCGTCTTATACCTGGGACTCTGCACGCTATAGGTCATTATCTCATGCAAATTGCACCCCTCATCTCAATGATGTCTCTTGCTTCTTCTCTGGGCGGCACTCTCGCCCTCACAATAATGCTCAATATCATCAATAACCATTTCTCCTCAGCTGGAATCTCAGTCTCTGGTACCACAACTTCGAGTTTCTCGGGCATCTCAACTTTGTCATCAGAAGAGCAATACTATGTAAGAGATATGGCAAAGAGAGGTATAGCATTGGCTTTCTATGCTATCTCGGCGTTTTTGTGGCTGGGCGTGGGTGCAAGTGCGGGATTGGGCAATGCTTGGATTGCTAAAGGGGACGAAGGGGTCTCTAACCCAGATGGGGAAGAGGCAGTAAGTAGGACGTGTGAGGGGAGTTTCATCGGTAGTTTGGAGAGAAAGATTCCAGATAGTTTCTAGATGGCTTGAACTGGGTTTGACAACCTTTTGGAAGTTTATTGAAGCTGGCGATGACTTGGAACGTATGATAAATTTGGCTTCTTTCAATATCTAGACTTGGATAACGCTATCAAAATATAATCAATCGTATAGCAAGCTCTGATCATTTGAATGGGCTTTCATGGAAACCTCATTAGTTTTCGTTTTTTGCCAATTTTCGAGTTCCAAAATTTTTATGAACAAAGAGATCTGGTATTACGAGCAAACTATTATGCATCGTCTGTTTGGGAGGCGTTGTCTTTGTTATCAAAGTTCATTCGATATTATTCCATTCAAAAAGGGTCATACAAGCTTATTCCCTTTGCAATCTTATAGGAACTCCTTCAGGCAAAAAGAGTTACAATCATCATCAATTTCTAGGCCACATACATCAACAGGATACATCACGCTCCACCAACCCAAACTGCCAAGCTCCTGATGATACACTGGTATTGATACAAAATTCAACTATATAATCATGAATAGGCACCCTAACACACCGACTTATAAATCTTCTTCCATCTCGGCCACTTATCCATCGCCATGCCCCCCCCCTGCCTCCCTTGCCTTCCGCCCCTGAGTCCTCTATACAGACCCCCGACTTCCACCTCATTCCTCCCTGTCCTCAAATCAATCCCCTCAACAGTCATCCACCTCGTCCTATACCAAATTTTATACCCACCATAAAACACCATCACCACTGGCATCGCTAGATATGCCTCAAAGAAACTAGTAATCTTAGCATTTATCCCCATATTTTCATTCCCTATCGGATCAATAGCTATCCAGAATTGGGCTACAAGCACTAATATTATCATAATGAGGCCAATCCATGAGCCAATTGTACCAACTGGAGATTGATAGATAAGTGAATCAATACTATAGCCTTGCTGTGCCCAGGCCTTGCGAAATCTAATATGAGAGTAACAGATAGTTCCCCAAGTAAAAAGTGATGAAAGTCCAGAGAGAGCCAGTAACCAGGTAAAGGCAGCATTTCCAACAGGTGATACGTATAGGAAAGCTAGTAGACCAAACGCAAAAGCGATGGCTATAGCAACTAATGGGCGGCCTTTTCGGTCAATGTAAGCGAGAGGTTGAGGGGCTTGACCTTGTGCAGCAAGAGAGGCTAGTAGACGGGAGGAGCCGAAAACGCAGGAATTAGCCACAGAGAGAACTGCAATTAGAATTACAACATTCATTACTGAATCGAGTCCAGTGATGCCTGCTGATTGAATAGCGATTATAAATGGGGAGGTCTTATTCTTGTTGCCATTTGAGCCACTTTTGCCGAGCAGCAAAGAAGGAGAATCATAAGGGACTAGGAGTCCGATGATTACTATGCTGAGGACATAGAACTAAGGATTGTTAATCTGGGGAACTTGATCAATGGGATAGTAGAGATTTACTATGACAATACGCCAAAAGACCTGTCGAATGGCTGTTGGTAAAGATTTGCTTGGGTTATAGGTCTCGGCGGCTGCTAACGCGACTAGTTCCGTTCCTGCGAATGAAAATGCCGCCATGACAAGAATATTGCAAAATCCTTTGAACCCATGATTGAAGGCTCCTGGATTTTTCCAGTACATTCCCCCGATGTATCCAGTACCGGGGGTTCCGGTACAATTTATCACCGCGCCAAGAATGCTAAAGGAACTTTGTTAGAAAATTCATCCGGCATTCCCCTGGTGGATACTTACATAAACCCTATAATTGCTGTGACTTTCAATATGGCAAAGGCATACTCAGCTTCACCAAAAGTTTTGATACCACAAAGACTGATAAAGGTAACAATGATTAGAAACATGCTGATGCTGGCCCAGGTTGGAATTGAAGGATTCCAATAATCGAGGGTGATCGCCCCTGCTATTATTTCCACCGGCATGATGACCAGGCATTGGATAGCATAGTTCCAGCCCGTCGCAAAGCCCCATGCGGGGTCAATGAATCGAGTGGCAAATGTTGAGAATGAACCTAAAAGCTGTTCAGAGACCGAAAGGATGTCACAAGTGGGAAACCTCACCTGCAATTGGAAACGTAACGGCCATCTCTCCCAATGCTTGCACGGTACAGAATAGCATTCCTCCCATCAGAATGTAGGCTATAAGGAGAGAAGCAGGACCTCCACTTGCCAATGCTGCACCCGAGCTCACGAATAGCCCAGTGCCTGTAAGTGTTAGATATTTTAGTTCCGCAAAGATAAATGAGGCGACTGACCTATTGACCCCCCAATGGCTAACATCTATCACTCAAGGTCATTTTCTGCCTATCTGGGTTCATGTTGAGAATTACATACCTGCAAATGGCGACCTTTCAGAATTCTGACCAGGTGTGTATTGGCAGTATTTGCAGCTGCAGCTTTGTCATTATATGTTCTTCCATCTGTGCCTGCAAATACAGCAGGCTTGACATTTCGCCCAGTATCACCACGAAAGTTATCGAAAGCTTTCATAGGAAATTTCCTTGTCTTTTTGGGCCTCGTTAATAGAGGTACAACTGTTGAACTTGTGGTTGAATAGGGTTTACCCATATTCATCGCAGAGCCAACCATTGTGGACTTCACACTTTAGATTTTTAGATGAACGTGAGTGTTGAAAACGAACGATAGACTTTCTGTGAATGCGATGAGGCCCCATTGGGTGTCAATGATATGAAATATGATGTTAATCGAGGTCCGATACGGAGATGCTCGGACTCAACCGAATGATATAAATGTTGGAGCTTGCATTTGCTTGACGTATCGGGCGAGAAATCTTATATTGGAACCCTTGCGTTATGATATGCTTTGAAATTCGGGGAATGGTTTCGGATTGAGGATATTAACTGATCTATACAAGAAGGATATATCTCAACCGAGGTCGGTAATTTGCCTCTTGTGTAATGCGACTAAGGATAGTGGAAGGAGTTTTAGAGCCTCGGGAAAGTTCGATTTTCAGATGTACCGAGTATACACATGAGATTCCCTCATCGTATGTACTTCTGAGGTAGAGATTCTCCCCAAGTAGTACGGAGGTAATGACTTTGACTATATATCCGATAATCTATTTCTAGTTAACAAATTGAATCCTTGCGGGGCCCTGGATAAAGTGGTACATGCTGTGCGAAGGATCAATAAGCCTCCAACCAACAAATATATCAGTTGGGACTCTGGGAGTATGTAAGGTACAGTTTGGAATAAACAACCACTCGATCAGTTTAGCCCAAAGCCCCTGAATTTTGCATATGTGCCTGCTGCAGAGTGCAGAGTGTAAACGTGCGTATATACCTACACGAGGAACTATTATGGATGCAACTCATTGATAGACCAGGACCAGGAATGATTATAAGTGGCCATGGATGAATGAATGATAGAAGAACAAGAAAGCGATCCTAAGAGAGGAGTAAAATTTCCCCAAATAGTAACTAAACATGATACATTTTTAGCTTTAGGCACTTATTCCGATGTTCTTATTGTTTGTGAGAAAAATAGTAACAGAAAGCTTTGAATGACGAACTGAATATATTGAAGCATTCGAAAGTTAGAAATCCCGAGAAAAAAGTTAATTGGTAGGTTGAATCCTTCAGAATCTTTCGACCTTTCCAAAGGAAAAGATAAAATTTATAATCCACCCCCTTCATTTTGTTCCATTCTAGGACATACAACCGACGCTAAACCAACTTCCCAACCCAAGCCAAGTTACCCAACCCCAACTCCAAGAAAAGATAAGAAGAGAAGAGAAAAGGAAAGAAGAATCTGCTTGTTGCTGCTTCACCTCAAACTCAAATTTATCATCTTTACTAAGCCTTTCAAAATAACAAATCGAAATCTTCCAACTCTCAATGGAGTACGTAAGTTATGTTGTGGTGTTGTTGGTTCGGTCTGTAATATATATAATACGATACCTAACTGCCTTTTACCTTTTAGCCATGTCTTGGACAAGGTTATCCCAAAAAGAGCCTTTTTATCATCATTTTGGTAATAATGTTCCAAGACTCGAAGTTGAGTCTGGAGGGGAAGTTGTCCGATGAAATGATTTCGCGTTCGCTTCTTTGGCGTAGATCAATTCGATGAATACTTATTAATATCCGGTTGAAAGAGAGTATTGCCAACTCGTTTCTTCCCGAACACGGACGCAAAGTGGAAACCCTTCCCCATACTTTGGCTCCTTCATTATCTTCTACAATATCGAATGGTGGAGTGATCTGAATGTGTGGATATCTGCATGTGAAAGATTTTATTCATAAAGTCTTGTTGTAAGGCTTTAGTCGATAACCTCACATTTGACATCCATGCGAGCAATGGAAGTTCTTCGACGTTATGCGACAGATGCGCCTGGTCAACGTACTTGGATAGAAACCAAACCTACTTTCATTGTTAGTTGGTGGTGCACATGCTTTTCCATTACTATAATTTTGTTCCGAATTTTCGGGCGATATGTTCGAACGGAAAAGATCTATCTTGAAGACGGCATTATGATACTAGCGATCATACCTCTGCTTTTGAGAATGGCTTTAGTCCATACTATCCTGATGTTTGGTACCAATAATTCTCTGACGTTCGGCTTGACGTCAGAAGAAATCCGCTTGAGAAGGATTGGGAGTCAACTTGTTTTGGTCTCAAGGATTATGTATGCCGCATAGTATGTCAACGTTGTTCGTATCTATCCCATGATTTTACTGACAACCATAGCATCTGGGCCATAAAGTACAGCATCAGCATATTCTTACGTTCCTTGACTGGACAAATCTGGCAACGAGTTCACCATAAATTACTCAAATATCTTCATATCGCTCTTGCGGTTACCTTTCTCGCTACTATCATCAGTGATATCGCTGAGTGTCAACCTTTTACCCATTACTGGCAGGTTATTCCTGATCCGGGGGCACGATGCCGTCAAGGATACGCACAGCTATTCACAGCAGGAATTTTGAACATCGTTATGAACGTGGCGCTCATCGTCTTTCCTATCCCGATGATTTTGAAGTCAAATTTATCAACAAATCTCAAAGTGAGCGCTATACTACGTTTAGCCCTCCCAGCCTTATGCATCTTTTCAACGATCAATCAGCTTCAGAAAGTGGTAACTCATAAGGGCGATCAACAAATTCGTTCTCTCATGGCTTCCTGTAAGCTCTTTTATCACCCACTAGCACTAAATTCATCGCTGACACTGACTAAAGTCGACATCCTCCTCACGACTTTGATATCTAATGCTTCAGTAATCGGCTCACTCCTCCAAGATAAAGGTTACAAGAAAACTAAATACAAAACTCCCATCTACCGCGATGTTCCCTCCAGTACTCCCTCTACCCGCTACACTCAGAGACTTGGCAGTGACGAGGATCTTATGATTCCCAGTTCTGATGCAGACGGAAAGGGAGCTATGACTATTGCGTTGGATGTTTTGCATGAGACTGCGAGTAGAGAGAATGATGAGGTAAGGGAATTTGGTGCAGATGGGTTAGGAAATGGAGTGACGAGACCTGAGCATGTCTGGGCTGGTGATCAAATTAGGGTTGAGAGGGCATGGGATGTAAAGGTTACAAGAGAAGAGGTCCCTTTGAGCGTCTAGATAAATGAGAAATATGATTTTTGTAATAATCTGATTTCGGCTGATCAGAAGTTTCGTGCCAGATGTTGACTTATACTGAAAAACAATGCAACCCAGGTTTGTTTTCATCATATCAATCGATCAGCTTCTCTTCCAAGAAGTCCGTGTATAGTATACAGTATTAAGCGCAATGTCCCATTCCTTTGCAATTGTTGCACAATTCAATACATGAATCTGAGCTCAATGCAGGAATTGCTTGCTCTGTAGAAACGGACTGGACTGGTTCTTAGTGGTTGCAAAATCTGCCACCGGTGAGCCTAATGATTACCTAGAACTAGTAGTTGCGATGTCATTGAGAAATCGCCGATCACGGTCTACTTAGTAGGTAGGTAGGTATACGTAGCTAGTGTTAATATCATTGAGTCCTTTTAATTTGCATGGACTTCCTCTCGATACTTTCAAAGACTTCAAACGAGTCACGTTACCTACCTTCAGCAACATTCATCCAATCAAACACATTTCAGAATCGCAATGATTACGATGCTTATTTCTCGAGGTCATCGTTGATAGCCGGCGATGAATTGTACCTGCAGCTACGTGATACCTATGTGGACGTTGAAGCAAGGGATCCTGGTCATCTTCCCCACATCCCCTACTGTAGAAGTTGGCAGCCCAACCAGCACCTCATTAGCTTTGATATTGATATTCAGCTGGGCTAGGTACCGGCAATTTTCCGAGGAAGCGTAAATAATAGATATTGGTATCTAAAGCAACTTTTTTCTTTTCACTCACTCCCTTGGGTCTTCACATCTTCCACAATCGCGTAGTGATCAATCTTCAAGATGTCGTCTTCCTACGCTATGAAGTCAATGGGCTCTAAAGGTTAGACAGAACCACTCTCAAGATAGCCTTCCCCAATGCCTCAATCTTTCGCGCCAAGTTTGATGCATCATGCTCACATAACAAATAGCCTTCAATCATTCCTCTTCCAATGACGCTGAAGCCGAATATGATAGATTACGCGACCTCGCTCACAAGGAAGCCGCAAAACGCTCTCAATGTTTTGACCAAGCGCATCAAGCCTACACATCTGGCGATGGAGCCAAGGCTCACGATTTAAGTACCCAAGGAAAGAAGCACGCGGCGCAAATGGACGCATACAACAAGCAGGCATCAGATTATATTTTTCGAGAGAACAATGCCCCAGGCAGAGTAGGAGATGATGAAATCGATTTACATGGGCAATATGTCGAGGAAGCGGAACGCATTGTGGAAGAGCGAATCAGATATGCGCAACAACAGGGACAGTCGCATTTGCACGTCATTGTAGGAAAAGGCAATCATAGTAAAGATCATGTGCAGAAGATTAAACCAAAGGTGGAGGAGATTTGTCAGGAGTTGGGTTTGCAATATGCGACGGAAGAGAACGCAGGGAGGATGTATATTAACCTACAAGGTGGCCCAGCTGTTCCCCCAAGTGGAGGAAATTATGGAGGCCAACAACATGATGGCTATCAACAGCCATCTTATCAGCAACCCCAACAAGGATATCAACAGCCTCAACAGAGTGGTTACCAACAAGGAGGATACCAACAAGGTGGCCAACAACAGCACCAGCAGTCGCAACAAGAACAACAGAATAACGACAACAATGATGAATTGGAGAAATTGGCGAGGAAATTTCTGCCAAGAATCTTACGAAAAGCAGAAAAGGCTTGTTGCGCTGTTATGTGAATATTTGGGATGTACATGTTGGTTTTATTCGGTTCTTATTTCGCAATGATACTGCATGCACGGCTTTTCTTTGAACATACCCTAGGTCCTAGAAGGGGCTTAATATAATTGGATAGATAGAGAGATGAGGGAGAGAGATGAGATGAGATGGGGCTTTAATGCTACTTTTTATATATAATGCTTGATTGGGAAATCATGATTGAATGATAGCTTAATTGAATAAGAATCTTTAGTATAATCTTATCCTGTTGTCTATGTTCCCAAGAATCTGAACCCATCTTTCCCTCCTTGTGCTGATCGAGTGAATAGATCAGCTGAAGACCTAGTAGGTATCCTTAGGTTCTTCTTCCTCATCTAGAGTGGACACGGGAGAGCGTTATATTGAAGAATCACATAAAAGGATTAGATGTATCAGTTACCCAGCTAGGTGTATATATATATATATATGTAATGGATGTTAGATATCTATACTTTGAGCCGAGAGATCACTTTCCTCATATCCTTTTTGAATTATCTACCTATCTATCCACCTACCTACTCCTTAAGGTATCTATCTCAACTCATTTGATCCTTCTCATGCATGCATGCAAATCAGATCAATCGAATCTTATCTAATCTTTTGAATTGAACGTTGAATCTCCCCAAAAAGAAGCTCTCGGTTAAATTCCGGTTAAGAAGATACGTCCTATCTAAAGTCTTAGTATGCGTACCACCGTCTCAATCTTTATCCCGCAACAGTTGTCCTTTTTTTTCTTTTTTCTTATTATAGCTCCACAATCCGTAATCGGCACTAAGTCGTGAATAAACTGCGACACCGGACAGCCATTGACCCATTGCATAGCACAACGCAGTCGCCGACGCAGATAGGATCCGCGGCTGAGCTATCCGACCATCGCGCATGGAGCCTTCAAATGGAATTATAGGCGGGGCTGCCTCTTCCAGTCCAACCACAGGTGCTAGGCCTGGTACAGGAAGTGTCCTCAGCAAACGCAAGAGAAGCGGTACAGGTTTCGATAGTAGTCCTGGAACTGCAAATGAACAGGAGGATGAAGATTCAGAGAAAAGAAAACAGCCAGGTGTGAAGAGGGCCTGCAATGAATGTCGTCAACAGAAAGTGAGTCACTACTTTTACATATATACTTGCGATGCGACAACGCGAAAAATTCTGGGAAAGAAAATTCCAATTGCTAATCTTCAACAATTCAGCTTCGATGCGATGTCATCCAAGAACCTTTCACCACTTGTTCTCGATGTCTTCGATTGAAACTCGATTGTAAGATTGAGTCGAATTTTAAAAGAGTGGGAAAACGAAGCAAGCATGCGGAAATGGAAAAGCAAATCGAAAGACTACAACGAGTAGTGGCTCAGGCTCAGCAAGCAGGTTTCATTATCGATGAAGAAGAAGATCTCCAATCCCCAATTGCGAATAGTGTTCATCAGCATTCGAGAAATCAATCATATATTGGATCGGAAGAAGCTGTATCATCCTTGCTTCATCTCAAGCAAGGAGGCTCTTACAACACACAATATGCGCGACAAATTGAGAATGTGGGCTTGACGGGAGATGCCATTAATCATCTGTTCAACGAATTCTTCTCTTGGTATCACCCATATCTTCCATTTCTTAGCCCAGAGCAAACTCCCGACCAATATTTTCAACAAGACCCTCTCCTTTTCTGGGTTATCATTACTGTTGCAGCACGTCGTTATTCTGCGGATCCCAATTTGTTGACAAGTCTTCATGGCCCTGTTACTAGATTGTTGTGGTCAAAGGTGGGTGAGGTGCCTAACAATTACCATATTGTTAAAGCAATGATCCTATTATGTACCTGGCCATTGCCTATAAGTACGACTTCATCGGATATCACGCATATTTTGTGCGGTGTAATGATGAAGGCTGCCACTGGAATCGGACTTCATCGACCAAATAATACTCAAGATTTCTCTCGAGTATCTGTTGACCTCAATAGGGAACAACTACATGATAGAGTTGTGACATGGGCAGTCTGCAATATTGTAGCACAAAGTACAGCCACCGGATATGGACAACCAGCGTCAACGCTATATGATTGGTCACTTGCGATCCGGCCAGGAGAAGAGGGTCCCTTTACTCTTTCGCCAGAGCTTTCATCTCGTCTTACAATAGAGAGATTCTGTGACAAAGTCTCGAAAGAAATGTACAACAATGCTAACGATCCTAGAGGTGTTGCTGGTGAGGAGAGCAGGGCTCAACTAACTCGGGTATATCGCCGGGAGTACGAGGAGATTCGGGTAGCGATCCTCTCGAGACAGAATCTATCACCAATTGTCGATCTCCACCTTCGTGCTGCTGGATTGCATCTTCGTCTTTCGGCTTTCTTTGATTCCAGTACCACTCATGGATACTTGGACGATTTGATGGGCTTATGGCGAGCTACCGCCCAATTTTTGGATCTTGTATTCGAGCTTGAGACTCCAGCCGACAATGTTACGGGTGGTATTCTTAAATACGCCACAGGATACATTTTACAAATGATCATTGCTGCTTGTTTTTCGTTGCTTAAACTACTCAGCTCTTTCTTCGCCAAATTCATGGATTTTGACCGCGGCCGTCAATTGTTTCACCGTACCATCTCAGCTATCAGAACCATGAGTGTCGTGAACAATGACCTGCCTTGGAGACTCGCTGAACTAATGGTTCAGATGTACAATGGAGCCCGAGTCGAGCAGCGGCAAATGGCACACATGAACAATGGCAATGAGTTGGATTCAAACTGTGTTGTCATAGATGATAGCTTGCAATTGAAGGTTAGATGCAGGATGAGCATGAGCTTGGTATTCGACTCGATTTGGAGATGGAGAGAGGAGTTTCAGACTCAAGGTCGAAGTATTGAAGGTCGGTGTCCCCTCTTTCTCCCTTTTCATGGATTTCATCTCCAAATATGATCATTTACTAAAACCTCGACACAGCAGCAATGCGAAATCCGACCAATCCCGATAGCGCCAACGAATCTTCTGACTCTTCGACTCACTTGGACAGTACTCTTGTTCCTGCATCTCATCAAATGCAGAACCAACTCCTCGCTCCCGTTGACACCATCACTCCAAACGAAGCCATCACTGGAGCTAATAATATGCTCGGTGGAAATACCAGTTATGGCGAAACGAACTACGAAGTTTTTGATCCGCTCAATTGGATGTTGGATGGATTAGTCGATTTCCCCTACAGCTACAATGCCGTTCAAGGACTTGAAGCCAATGGTTTGAGCTGAAGGCAAAAAAAACTTTCAATTACCAGGCCGACTTGAACATCAGACCCACCACTTGCTCTAGGTCCCTTGCTTTAAGATGGCTGGTCCTGGATGTCTCCACCCTATCGATATTCATGAAATTGCGAACCAAAACATGCGATGAATTTGCACGACAATGGACCTCAGGATTCCCTACTTTAACACTAATTTTCTACCCATCACCCAAGTCTAACTCTTGATAATGAGATACTGACCTTTTTAACTTTCCATTGACTATCTCACTATAAACCCTTACGAAGCTTACGACTATTTCAATGTGTATTTGACGGTTGATAAAATACCCCCTTGAATTTCTTTCATTTCTTCAGGCGATTGGGCCTATTTCACTACTTGGGTTACTTTACATTTTTTTAGGGGCCTGATCGTGTTACTCTTACATTCCTTTCTATAAGGCTTCGGTATCATTTTAGTCTTCCTACACTCGTATGCTATACTACTAGCACGAGAAGATTAATAGGTCGAAGTAACTTTCTTTATCATTATAATAAACTTTCTTCCTTTCGGGCGGAGTTGACGATGGATGGGATGGAGCTTTTGCAGATGTCTGATTTTGACAATTGGGAAGGAACGTTGTCATCTTTTCAATTGCCTTTTCAAATGGTTGGGCGGATGGGCGGACGGGTTCTTAGGGTGTAATATTGGGTCTATGGTTGAGCCTGGTTTGGATTTGGGTGAGAAGGCTGTTAGTGCCAGATGAGTGCGATAAGTTGGCTAATGATGGTTAAATGTTGCCATGTTGATGCTTAGTTGCTTGGTGGTATCGATATGATTCAGTGGGTTGATGTTCCAGAGAGAATGGAATACAAGAAAATGGCCTGCTTGATTTGTCAACTAAGTAAGCTTAATTTAGTGGGTACATAGGAAAACAAATTCAACGTATGTATTAAATGGACGAATGAGGAAAATGTTTGGGGGGATTGTGATGTCCTTGATGATGATGAATGTGTTAATATTGTTTCTCGCAGCTCATCATGCACCTTGTACTCATTTCTCGCAAGTGCGATAGGTTTGCATTTTCAAATGTTCTCTTCGTCGTTGTATTGGTATTATGGAAAAAATAACATTCATATAAATTTCGTATCCGTTCCTTGCATCGCATTCGTAAACTCCCTAGCCCCCTAACCGATATTCGTTTCCCGTTTATGATCCCTGTCTCTGATTCCACCCATCTAATTTATACCTAGGTAGCTAGGTAACCCTTCACAACTCAAATGGACCTCCTTCCCTTAATAAACATACGCGTTCTGCCCCAACGGCAACCAGTCTGCTGCCTCACAAATGATATGCACGCCGTCGGCCTCAACCCTGTAATTTTCTGGGTCCACCTTCATCTTCGGCATCTGGTCATTAAATTTCATGTCTCGCTTTCCAATGGTCCTGCAATTTTTCACCGCCTCGACACGTTTCTTCAAACCATAAGTTGCAATTGTGCCCGAAGAAATTGACGATTCAGAGACAAACAGGATGGAAGTGGAAGGGACGAGCGGTGCAAACATGGGGCGGGAGATGATGGGCTGAACGGTGGGAATCGAGGCGTTGGGATCACCCTATTAGTATCGTTAGAGAGGTAGATGAGATCAAAAGTAGCGAGTGATTTACCATTTGCGCATAAGCGATTAAACCACTCTTGACAATGGTCATAGGTTTAGTTCCAAACCAAGCTGGATCCCAAATGACAAGGTCTGCGACCTTTCCCACCTCCACACTGCCAATAATATGACCCATTCCTTGAGCAATCGCTGGATTAATCGTGTACTTGCTAATGTATCTCTTTACTCTGAAATTGTCTGCTCCGCTTCCCATATCTTCTCCGAGTGTACCGCGCTGAACTTTGTTTTTGTGGGCTGTATTCCATGTTCGCATGATAACTTCTCCACAACGTCCCATTGCTTGAGAATCCGAAGACATCATACTGATAGCTCCCAAATCATGAAGTATATCTTCAGCTGCAATGGTCTCGGCACGAATTCGTGATTCAGCAAAGGCCACATCTTCAGGAATGTTCTTGGAAAGATGATGGCAAACCATAAGCATGTCTAGATGTTCATCAAGGGTATTTCTAGTAAAAGGTCTTGTAGGATTGGTAGAAGATGGGAGGACATTGGCGTGTTCGACAACACTGATGATATCAGGCGCATGGCCACCACCAGCACCTTCAGTGTGATAAGTGTGAATAGCGCGATTTTTAAATGCAGCAATTGTAGACTCGACAAAACCTGACTCGTTTAGGGTATCCGTATGGATGAGACATTGAATATCGAGTTCATCGCAAACAGTAAGACAAGAATCAATTGCTGAAGGCGTAGTTCCCCAATCCTCATGTAATTTGAGACCACAAGCTCCAGCAATGACTTGTTCACGAAGTGCTGCGGGGTTACTGTCATTTCCTTTGCCTGTAATACCAATGTTCATTGGTAAGTTATCACAAGCTTGAAGCATTTCTCGCATATAGTTCTTGCCTGGCGTGCAAGTCGTAGCACTCGTTCCAGCGCTATGTATATATTAGATAGCATATCACGAGAGTCATTGTCTCACTTACCTGGGACCTGTTCCGCCGCCCAACATTGTAGTAATACCGGAGGAGATAGCTTCCTGGATTTGTTGAGGGCAGATGAAGTGAATATGAGTGTCGAAGCCACCAGCGGTAATAATTTTACCTTCGCCAGCAATGACATCGGTACAAGATCCAACTATCATGTTCGGGCTGACACCATCCATTACATCTGGATTGCCAGCTTTACCAATACCTACTATCATACCGTTCTTGACACCAATATCGGCCTTATAGATACCAGTCCAATCGACAATCAAGGCATTAATGATGACAAGATCAAGTGAAACCTCGTCAGATACGCCACTAGCCTGACCCATACCCTCTCGTAAAGTTTTGCCACCACCAAATTTACACTCATCTCCATATGAAGTCAGATCTTTCTCGACTTTGATCCAGAGATCCGTGTTACCCAGACGAATAGTGTCACCTACCGTAGGGCCGAACATGATTGCGTATGCCAATTTATCCATCTCAATTATATCGATATATGCAGCATCACCACTTGGTTCGGGAGTGTGCGCGAATCCTGCCTGTTCAAGATTGACCAGGATTTCGTCCACGCGAGAGATATCTACTTTGCCAGTAGCAATATGATTTCCACCTCGAATAATTCTGTTTCCACCAATTTCAACCAATGTTACGGTTTTAGTATCTCCGGGTTCAAACCGAACAGATGTGCCAGCTGGGATATCGAGTCGGTAGCCATATGCTTTTATGCGATCGAATTCGAGTTGAGGATTGGCTTCGATAAAATGATAATGTGATCCAATCTGCAAACTTCAGCAAGTCATCACAATGTACGATTTCTCGACTTACCTGAATTGGCCTATCACCCTTACTCGTCACTCTCAACTTTACCCTCGTTCTTCCTTCGTTTAATTTAATTTTACCCTTTACGGCAACTAAAGCGCCAGGACGTTTCATCGGTTCATATTCCATATCTAATGGCAATGGGAAGAGATCCACATCTGGAATTGGCAGAAAACTTCCATAAAGTGCCTTTGCCAAATCGCCATCATCAGTACTGATGGGATGATGCACCGTCACCAAGTATGTTCCTGTAGGAAAGGTCCCTTCAACCATAAGTTCTGTAAGAGTCGAGCAGACGGCGGGCTGTACATGGCGACGCCCAAGCATTGTTGCGCCAATTGACATAAGATCTGCCACGGTATAGTTCCCATCGCGAATGAGCTTTGAGGTCGTTAGTTCGTATTCTTTTTCCTTCTATGGGGAAAAGCAGGTCATCGGACCTCTTGTAGATTGTTTGCTATAAGTGCCTTATATCAATTAGCTATCATGGCTCGATACAACTTCAACGGATTGAAATCAACTCACAACTGCTTCGGAGTGATTAAGCTTTACTCCTCGCGCGAGTCTTCTTTGTGCCAGCAGACCAAGCTGAGAGATGGCCAGCTTATCTATCTGTTTTATTGCTTGAATATTAACTTTTTTGCTTTCACTTTTTGGATTGTAGTAGTTGAAGCCATATACTCACTTCTTTAGGTATGAGGTGCATTCTTGAGACTGAAATGGGTCTCCTCTTCAATTGAATATGGGTATATAGACAATTGCATCAAGTAAAGTTATGTCAACAGGATAATTATGGTTTGAAGCCCTTTGAAAATGTTAAATTTCTGATGGCTGTAGAAATCTAGAGATAAGAAAGATAAGATCCTTCCCCTCGGTTCCTTGCAGCTGATAAGGGGAGCGTATGACAAGGATTGATGTGTCAGGGAATCTTGGCAAAGTCTAGATCTTCAAAAATACGGTACACCAGTAATGAGGAATGTACCGAATCTTGAAAGTTTTCGATGCTTCTTCCCCAACGTGCCATTACAATCCAATCCATGGTGTTGGAACATTAAATGCATCTTTTTGTGTTCAATTGCATATCTCTCACCTAGTAAGTATAATATTGCATGATATAAAAGTACTAGGTGTACCTTGAAATCGTATCGTCACATCATCCATCGTCCATCGTCTTTACAACGTTTTCAACATTCCATCTTCCGTCATGCGCCCATATTTGGTATTCCCTTCCTTTCAAAACACCAATATCTAAATCATAATACCCATTTCCCTTCGAGATAACCATGCGACGCCAGGCTGAAATGCAAATCAAATCATCAATATGTACAACTAAAATTCCCTAAGAATAGCCAGGGAAAGCTTTCGAGAATGCTTGACGCCCTATTGTGACTAGTTAGTTTTGGGGGCGAGGTGAATTGAGGAAAAGCGTACAAGACGATTGGTGCCTCGTTTGAACAAGATCGGGGTCTTCTATTGCAGGCTGTTGTGCTGCAAGTTCACGGATTCGTTGTTGAGCTCTTTCTTGTCGAGAAATTCCATCTTGTGACACTTCAGCACCCAGTATACTATTCCCCTCTGAGTGCGAAGGTATTGCACTTGTCATTAACGGTGGTCCCGTAGCGATTGGTGATCCAACTGTCATTTGTACGTTGTTCACAGGGACAATTGACGTGCTAAACATTCGCCTTTTGAAACTAGAGCCTAAGCTTCCGACAAGAAACCTTGAACGGCCAGCTTCAATATCATGATTATCCTCTTGAATAATGATGCGAGACCTCAATCTTCTCATGTTCCTTTCTCTATTAACCATTGCGTTGGTTATATCTACTGGACAGTCTCCAACCGGCAAAACACTCTTTTTACACAAAGGACAGAGTGAACTGTTGTTGTTGAGAAATGGGTCGATACACTCTGGGTGGAATATATGGCCACAGGGCAACTCGCGAATGAAAGTCGTCTCGCTCTCAAAATCGTCCAAACAAATAGGACAAGTAGGTTGAGAAAATGTGACAAATTGCTGTTCCGGGGGTGTGATGGAAATTGATGAAATTTCTAGGTCAGAAGTAAAATGTGGAGACATTGTCTTAGGTATCGAATCATCGCAAACTGAGATCTCATTTTCATCTGCAGGCACGCCCTGTGAAGAATATGTTTGCTCGGCTGCGTTTGAACCTTTGTGTGTAAGTGGAAGCTGCTGTCCACCAAAATGGTATGTGAATATAGGCATTCTATCGATGATATCTTGCGGCACGGTAAGACGCTTGATACCCAGTGTCTCTAGGTTTACTTCTCCGTTTTCCACACGTCTGCGTAACGACCGTCTTCGACTACTTTGTATAAAATGCATAGAGCCGGAAGTGATGGTTAACAAGATGGCAAGTACGCCTATAATAATCAACAGAAACTCCCATAAATTGGGCAGATTTGTCCCATGAGAAACACTGAGTTGAGTATATACTCGTACATAATCTCGGGGGTCAACGCCTGGGAAAGTTGATATTTCGTGACCATTTGGCACATCTGTAAGATTGCCAGAGTATAGACTTATTTCGCGCATCATCCGGGCTCCCACGCTTCCGGGAACAGCATATACCGGATACTTGTTTGTGGTTTTCCATGATCCACCATCTCCAAGTGCCCACTGCTCGGAACTAATTGGCGGTGGTTGAGTTGTGCCATTATCTGGGTGATAAAAGATGAAGGCGCGTACAGGGTCTTTTCGTGCTGCAGCTAGATATCCTTTAGTACATTCTATACTGATCCAAGGTGCCAACGCAATCAGTGTAAAGTCTGTCGAGGGAAGATTGGCCTGTCGAGTAACGTTTGAGGGGATATATTGTTTCGAAATATTGTAGCATGCGAGGTCCTGATCGAGATCTGGCACATAAAGAAAACCACCTATAAGACCGCTCGTATCTGCATTATGAGTTGATAATGTTTGAATATTGTCGGAAATGGATTCAGCATAGGAAATATTAGGCTATTGGCTTTGATCAGATCAGTTCCTCTTTTCGAGATCATCACAACATACATTCAACTGAGATATAACGCTCGTAAGCTGGTCATTTGTGGCCAGGTTACTCCATTCTTCATTAGGGAAGAGTAGACTGTAAGATAGTCAGTCAAATGGAGAAAGTGAGCAGATCAATCGAGGTGAAAGAGGAGATGAAAATTGATGACGATGATGATGACGATAAAGATGACGATGGTGATGATGATGATGATAGAAATTGGTGTTTCTTGATACCAAACCCGACCTCGTATTGAGTAGGGGTCAAGAAGATGAGAAGAAGATTGAAGATTTGTTGCTGTCGTCGTTGTTGTATACATACACGAAATTATCTAGCTCTTTTAAAGCTTTCATGTAGAACCGTCAGTATATATATTTAGATCGAGATGTTTATATATATAGAAATGAAGATATGACCCATTAAAGGCAGTATGGGGAGCCAAGAGTATAGACATCTCGGCGCCAAGCACCAAGCATTGAGAAAAGCTGGGGATCAAAGTAATTTGACGTCTGGACTGGGAACAACTTACCCATTTTCTCAAGGAATACACTATGCACAGGATCAACGGCTCCGGGTAAGAAGACCCTTCAGCAAAGGAATGATTCTCGTAATTATCATGAGATGAATTATCAAGAGAAATAATTCATCAAGTCAATTTTTTGATATTTTTTTATATATTTTTGACAAAGGTTGCGTTTGAAGATCTGATCGGTCTTCAATAATACTCTTTGGATTTTCGTACCGGTGCCCGTCTTATTATTATTATTAATTCGTATTATCATTCACCATAGGCGTTTTAAGGGTTGTATGGATGGAGAAGAAAGAACGAGAAGAAAAGTGCCAAGAAATGCATAAGCGGCTAGTGGAAAAGGAAAAGCTTGATCACTTTCGCTACTGGTGACCCCCCACATTATTTTGGGACTCTTGAGTAGTACCGGGTAGTTTGATGGACATGAATATGCAGTTTTGAGATTCTTTATGTTTTGATACCATAGAATGCAGTCTTTGCAGATGATTAAGGGATAAGGGATGAAGGATGACGGATGAGGGATAAAGGACAAAGAACAAAGGACAAAGGATAAAGGATAAAGGACAAAGGACAAAGGATAAAGGACAAAGGACAAAGGACAAAGGACAAAGGACAAAGGACAAAGGACAAAGGACAAAGGACAAAGGACAAAGGACAAAGAACAAAGGATAAAGGACAAAGGATAAGTAACAAAGGATAGAGAACAAGGAGCAAAGGGCAAGGGGCAAGGGGCAAGGGGCAAGGGACAAGGGACAAGGGGCAAGGGATAAGAGAGAGGAGAAAGTAGGAAGAAGGAAGACAGGAAAAGGGAATTGGGGATTGGGATAAGGAGTAGGTATACCTACTTAGCTACCTAGACATATATGATCTACTGGGTACCTAATAAGTAAGTATACAGTAGGTATCTGTGTGTTGTTGTTGTTGTTGTTGTTGTTGTTGTTGTTGCTGCTGCTGCTGTTATTGTTGTTGCTGCTGTTGTTACACTTGAAGTCTGGAATGCTGGCTGACATACACTCCATACTTTATGTTGTATGCTGTATGCTGCATGCTGTATGCTGCATGCTGCATGCCGTATTAGTCCTTCTCGTCATACGATCTAACAAGCCACCTTACGTGCACATCATCTAGACCCTCAAAGATAATAATAAATACCACCTAGACATGTTGTATATCATGCTGTATATCATGTTGTATTGCCTCAGCATTGCTAGGTACTTTCAGCTCTTCATCATCTGCATTTGCGATACGGCATACACTTTCTTCAAACAAACATCACGACAGTCTCAAACCATGCATCAACACTAACATGTCATCATCTCGGAGCAGAAAAACGAATACACGTGCTCATGCTGCCAGATGCTGCCAGAATAGACCGTACGCAGATCAGAACTCAAGGTAAGGTCTATTCAGACCAATTACATCAATCCTTTTCAAAAAGGTTTCCATTTGATCAATTTAAAATTTTCAACAGAAATCTTAATATCAAAACGATATTATTATATGGAGTCATGCTATCGTAACGGCGTCTGATTTTCATAATGTCCTTGCTACTTGCGACTTTCTACTTGCGACTTTCCACTGGTGGCACAAGTAGAAAGGAATCTACAATGTAGATACTCGGCGAGAGACCGTCCATCGTTGTACCACAGTAAGTATATCTACTTCGCAGCAAACTAGTCATCAGTAGAATTCATATGTACATCGCAAATCAATCAATCAATTTAATTAAAACGGCGGGGAAGTTGGAGTTCCTACCTAGTCGTAGCCAAATCTTATCTACCTACCCGTACTACTACTACGTACCTAGCACTCTGTACATTACTAATAAGATCGGATCCAGTATCACGTGCTGATAAAGACCCGTACAGTACGTACTTGGTCTTATCTAATACAGACTAGCTCCACATTATTCAGCCAAGCAAGCATCACTTCAAGAAGGTATCAACTTTCCACTTTCAACTCCCTTGTTCCTCTACCTTTATATTTGTTGGTAACTCCCATGTTTGTCATGGCAATTAACTTTTCTTCAACAGAATAGTTTCTTACATATCAAGTTGCTAAAGGGGCCATCAAACCTAAACAATAAATTTGCAATCCGCTTAGAACCTTGTCCTGAAGTCTTGAAGCCCATTTCTATATCATATCTTAACTGCTTGCGTCTACCTAGTACCTTTGTCACTAAAATGCCTCCCATGCCAGGCCAGAAAGGAACAGGGAAGAAAGGTAGAGATCCACGCCAATCTCGAAGTCGAAACACGACACCAAGTCTAGTTGGTACATCAAGCTCTGCTGCAGCTATCGATGCCGGTAGAACTCTCTATACACAAATCCCAATCAGTATCCTTCGGACCTCTGTAGCAGATGAAATTGCCGAGCAACATGCTTCTACAATTCCGAACTCAAGAGAACTTGAGGCTCTTATGCAACGTATGGAAAGATTGGCCGCCAGTGTAGATGAGCGAGCTGCAGTATGTGACAAAGGGATGCGAGTGTTAGCACAGTCAAGAAAGGAGAGGAATGAGGAACTCGAGATTGAGAAGCGAGATGAAGAAGTTAAAGAGAGAATGAAAAGAGACCTGGCTGAAGAAGAGGAGCGTGGGAGACACAAGGCGCATAAGATTAAGAAGAGGAAAGATGTGAGTAGTGCCAGAGACGAAAGGCCATTGACGCATGGTGCCCATAGTCTGGCATCACAGGATGGATCCAACCTCGGTACGTCACCTTTTGATATGATATATGTATCAATACTGCATCAACTGTCAGTTTTAATCATAGGCGTATCTCGCTAATTCACTTCACTTGCAGAGGTCGCCGTCCCGAGCCGCGATTATACACATAAACATAGGAAAATATCAAAAGAAAGAGACAATGACTCTGTAAGTTCGTCGCTTTCACCGCCAGCGCCTGCAACACCATCTGCAGGTATGAACACCGATGCAAAACAAAATGGCGCCGTCGAGGATGAGTCTAGCTCCGATGAACATCAGCCTCCTCCAGCGCCCAAGATTCCCAATTACCAAACCTTTGGGCCAGATCCCTCCACCTACCCAGATCCAACGGTTTACGAAATTACAAAAGTCAAACCAGGTGACCCCAAGATGAGCGAGGAGGAAAAGAAAAGGGTTTATTCTGTGGCTTCCTTCCCCAAAAATGATCTACATGATCTTATCCCAGGAACACCGCCGGACAAGGACTTCAGCAACGCTAAGCCTACAAATCAAGTACAAGCTAATACCTTTGCAACATACGTGGAGCCATATTTCCGACCATTTACTGAAGAAGATCTTGCCTTTCTTCGTGAACGGGGAGATCGTGTAAATCCATTCATCATTCCTAGACGTGGAAAGAAACACTACACCGAGATATGGGCCGAGGAGGATGGAGCTATGTTAGTCGATACGCCACACCAAGCTCAAAACAAATTGCCTCCAAATCAAGCTCGGGGAAGTATTGATGATATTGATGACTCTATTGCAGAGACGGATCAGATTTCTGCAGGTCCGATACTCTCGAGATTGTTGGCAACTTTAAGACCGGAGCATCGCGCTCCCCCTTCCGATGATAAGCCTATAACGAATGGTTTGGGCAATGGCGAGGGTAGTCTCAATGGTGACTTGAATGGAGACATGGGGGAACCAAGTCAACACAGTGACACATCTCCATTGCCTCCTGCAACTTTCATGCCTGATTCCTCGTCCGAATCATGGAAGAAAGCAAATCACCCAAAGCTTGATCACGCCCAAGTAGACGAAAGGATTAAACAAGAGCTTCGCCATATTGGATTCCTCCCACCTGATACCGAGCCCGATTATGATGCTCATTATGATGATGAGATAGCCGCACGCCTGCGCTTTCTCCAAGCGAAACTTAAAGAACAGTCAATCATCAATGGTGCACGCAAAGCCCGATTACAGGAGATCACGAAGGAGCGCATGGCTCATCAAGAATACCAAACTATCCTCGAAGATCTCGATAGCCAAGTAAATGCAGCCTATACCAAACGATCTCGCACAATTGGAAAAACCAAAAAGAATAAGAAATCAGGAGGCGCTGGTGCTGGTAATCAAGCTGTAAATGGCACTGCTGGTACAGCAAGGCCAGGCCTTGGTGACATGACTAAGACGTTGATGGAGAAGCGGCAAAAATGGATTAAGAATATCGGGGCTGTATTTGATGACGAGCGGAATTTGGGAAAGGTACCTCGCGCAAGGGACGAGGGCAGCTCGATCTTCAAGCCTGAAGTTATGGCTGAATTCATTCAGAGGGAAAAGGATGCATGGGATGAAGATGGAGAAGAAGAATGAGCTTGTATACTACTAATGATCAATTTGCACGGGGGCGGGTATTTTTCTCAGCTGCATCATCGGTTCAGTACCTAGGCAGAGGTGGAGTTCACGCACGGGTCGTTGCATTAGTTTTGCAGTTATAGCGTAAAGGAAAGAGGTCCAGGGACAGCAGCTGGGTTTCTTCGTATCATGATATGTTTACAAATCCATCCTCCTGACTGTGGTTGAGCTAGTTAGGGTGATTTTCAGTGATTTGTATAGAACCAATATCCTGGTTATTTTTCGAGGAGGGGATGATAGTACAATAGGGCTGAAGAGTATTAAGAGCCTTGGGAGTTACACAAAATACCTTGTTAACATGCATGCACATCCATGAAAGGATATGACATGTTCATTTGATAGCTCCTCTCACGGGTAGCCGCATAGCGTATGTATGCATATCACCAAGGATGGTTTTGTTTGGATGTCTTTTGCTTGGGAAACCTTGTAGTGTTTGGAGTGATATTTGATAATGAAAGTGCTTTGGAGGGTTTGTGGAAAGGTTGGGATGCTGGGCTTGATATTGGATTTTGAGCAGGCTGCCTATACAGATGGGTTTAAAAAGGTGTTTGCATGTTATTTGTTGTTCAAGTTTGATATGAATATCTAAAGCTCACTTGGGAATGTGCTGATCAAAATGAAATAGGGTGCTAGAAAGCTGTTTTTATGGCTTGGGGCTTTGTGATGTTTGGATATCATGTGGATTTCAGCAGCTTGAGGCTTCATAATAGATGGTTTGGATAGGATTTGAACATTCAAGGTCTCTGATTATTGAGAGGACATTTCTAGAGAGTAGTAGCATGAGGAGCGTGTCAAGATGCACACCCTTTCCACTGGCAAAAAGTACAAGCCATTCAAGCCATTCAACCCATTTAACTCTCTCATTGTTTCAATTGTAATTGGACATTCACAGTCCACCTGGGCACTCCTGGTATCTTACTGGTCGTAGCTTCCAGTTCAGTGGAAGAAGTAATGTTCCTGCCGCTTTTGAAATAACCGAGGAAAAAAGTACTTGAGTACACAAACTTATTTTCGACAATAATTCATTCACCTTCTCAAACATAATCAACAAACAACGCGTCTTCAATTTTGCAAAATGGTGCCTTATAAGACTCAGCAAGATTTAATGGCCAAGATGGCTACTGAAAAGGGAATGCAGATCTCTGAAATAACCACACACCTTCAGCAAGAATTGAGCCAAGTGTACGAGGAAAATCCGCAGTGTGCGGAATCTTGGGCATTAGAAAGAGCTGAATATTCTGTTGTGAGTTCATTTGATGCCACTAGTTATTTGAAAGAAGAATACTGACTGTGCACTCTAGTGGAAACAATTTTGTGAGTTATCATGAGGTAGATAACTCAATAGTCAAGTCACTTCTAATCCAACAGTAGTTCCCGATGACCCTTGGCCAGACACTTCCTCCATCACTACCCCCAACAATGCCCCAAGTACTACCCTCACCGCAATTCAATCTCCTTTGAAGACCGAAACAATGGGGTCGGAGTCCGGCGAGATTATAGAATCGCCGGACAAGAAGGACAGTCAATCAAGCTTACCTGATAAGCCTAAGCCTACCTTAGCACTCAACATTGAAGATATACTGCTTACTACAGCTGGAAATTCCAAGATATTGGTGTCCTACAAAGAGGCACTGGAGAATGTCAAACAAAGGTATCCACGCGAAAACCTCAAGTGGCAAACTTGGATGTCCGGTAACAAAGTCTGGGCAACTAATTGTATGTACTAGCCCAAGATAGTGAATGTATTATCGCTAATACGATGCCGTTAGTTCGCCAAAAAGGTGCATTTCCTTGCAATGAGCCAGCCAGGTCATATGTCCTCCTTTCTTCCACCGACCAACCTTCCAACAGGCATCCTCGCCATGGTGGCGAGGATAATTCCAGGCACGGTTGGCGATCTGGCGGCAGTTGGCAGGCACAAGATGGTGCAAGTCGTCGTAGATCCAGGTCGCCTCCTACTGGACCAAGGGGAGGATGTGGAGTAGTTAGACCCTATGATTCGACAACAAAGGGCAGGACAATCCAATTACCAGAATCACTGGAACGCTCACATTCAAGTACTTACGTGCCCAAAGAAAGTTTCATGGAAAAGAAAGCACTGGCTAGAGGTGGTGATGTCCTGCGACATGCGTTCTTTCGTACTCTACAAAAGAGTAGGGATGAAGTGAGAGCGAATTATTCCAACGTCGACCGTCTCCTTAAGCATGTAAGTCCTTCTCATTGCTTCCTGTCAATTCATAAAATATACTTGGCTATATTCCCTCAAAGGGTAAACTTTCATACAGAGAAAATGCTGACGTCCTGTTTTAGTGGCTTGCTGATAAATTGACTTGGGAGAAAATCTTCAAAATAGAGCCATTTCCTTGGTTAAGTGAGAAACCACCAGCATTCCCTCTCTCGAATGAAAGCCGACCAGGAAAACATGCAGGTAATACCTCGATGGCACACCCACATCCTCAAACAGTCACCAGGAAGTTCAAGGTTACAACGTCTGTTGGAGATGATCTCTTGGATAACTCACACCGTGATCAATCCCGTTCAGAATACAATGTGCGAGGCAACAACTTCAATCAGTCGAAGGCTTCTTCTTCTAATAACAGAAGTCCATTTGATCAAAGAGGAAAGCTTGGTGGTACCGCCGTCCCCTTTGGATCAAGCCCCGAGATGCCAAGAAGATTTCGTGAGGCGTTACCTAATAAAGGAGTGATGGGGCATATATCAAGGATGTTTGTAACCTCCGATTCAGCTCGCCTGCAGGCTCATACAAGAACGACAAGCAATACCTCCAACATGCAGAGCGAAAAGAACCTGGAAGAAGGAACTAGAGATGTGATCATCCGAAGAAATACCATTTTTCGTGCCCTCTTGGGAGAATGGGATGGGTCGTTCAAGTCGGTTCAAAGAGCCCTCGGGGTGACGATAGAATGTGAGTGCTTCTTGAGTTTACTTCTGTTTCAATTACCGGCTTTAGTTAGAAAACTAACATTCTCAGATATTGATGACGCGTCTGGGCACCTCAAGCTTACCGTTGAACCATACCAACCCGGAGACAACGTAGCACTCGATAGAGCGTACAAGCTTCTTGAACTCTGGAAGAAATTGATATACTCTGATCATCTAATCAAACTTGATCATTTTTGGACCCAGTTCAAGACCCATGACACAATGACTACCGTGAGTACAATCCTAGCATGCTACATCTCTTCGATGGGCCCTTTTATTATTATTCCAATATTTTCTTAGACATTCAAATGTTCCATCTAGCCCCCATTTCCCTTGGGAAAGACAGCTTTTAGTTAGCAGTATCTAATATCTGACTGCTTTAGATCGATTATCAAGCCGTGGTACATGTCAATGGGAAGAAGATTTGTTGCCCAGGAAAATTTGGTGATCTCTGTGAGTTCTTCTCTCGTGAGATTCAGACCTATCAATCTACCATGGCTGAATTCGACGGCACTGAAAATGCGCTTGCTTGCAGTACCATTTTCGAGGCGAGGCCGTATAATATTTACCTCGGAAGTTATCCATTTCCTATAATGCTTCGAGTAGATACCAAGACGCGAAACAAGGTTCTAGATCAGCACGATGCCTTTCTTGAAGAGTGGGTTCGTTCGATCAAAGACATCAGAAGCGCAACAAGCTTGGCGGATATGAGCAACGCGTATGGAAGAAGACGTGAACAAAGACTTATGGGCCTGGAGATGGACCTGGATGAGCTGTTGAAGGAAGGAGCGGCAAAAGCCAATCAGAAGAGGAGTTCGCAGGCTGCTGATGCTGATGCTGACTACGATGAAGATAGTGGAAGAGCGGATAAAAGACGATGTTTGTAGGTTGCGGCTATTTATTGAACATCGATCAATATGCTTTTATTTTGATCAATATTTGCCTTTGCTATTATATTGTAGATACTAGTTACCAGTTTAGTTATATGTACAAGAAACCTTTGAACCAAACTTGCAGTTTACTTGTACATTAAAAAGTCGAACATCCAAAATAATGAACCCACAAACAGAAGTATACAATAAAGGCCAAATTCCAAAGGCTCTTCTCTTCTGTTCACCGCAAAAAACATTGAAGTGGATTAAAGTGAAGTGACATTCAGAGTTGATGTTAGGATGATCCATGAGATATACCTTGAATAATAAAGGACTACAGATGGTAGCAATCTCATTGGTTCCTATGACTTGAAGCGATGGTGTTGATTTCCACATTCTAGGCAGTATCAAAGTTCATCATGTGATAACCTGTCCTAGCGCGTTTGTCGCGTCTGCATATATAAAGTGCGGCACCGTACCCTTCTTCGTATTTATCTTGAAAGTTCCAAACTTCTTTCAAGAACTGAGCCGATAGTACTTCAACATGAGGTACTCTTCCAATTAAATAAAAGAGGACAAGTTCTTCAAAATGTCGACATTCAATGGGTATATTCCTGAATTTCCTGACATTCGTGGTAAGTGAAAGTCCAACCATTCAGAAGACAAGAGCTATGTGAATCAGATGCGTCATCAATTTTATATGAGATCGAAACTGATATTGTAACAGTCGATCACTTCCGTAATATTCCAGGACGTTCAGCTCCATTAGCATGTTTCTTAAGCCATGTTCATAGCGACCATCTCGATGGACTTGATAACGATCGTATAAGATTGCCTTTTGTATACTGCTCGGCTGCAATTAAGGAGATCTTGGTGAGACTTGAGAAGAGAAGAGATCGTTTGAACTTGGCGAAGGGCATTTTAGAGAAGGAAAAGAAAACTTACAAACACCTGAAGCGTGTTTTGAAGCCAATCCCATTGGAAACTCCCACGCTGATTGAGCTGGCGCCGAGAGATGAAGTTCGAATCACCTTATTTGATGCTAATCACTGTACGGGCGCAGTGATGTTTTTGTTTGAGCGCGAGAATTCTGCCGTGTTATATACTGGTGATATTCGATCGGAACCATGGTTCGTCAACAACCTGACGCGAAATCCGTTCTTAGTTGGGTACACCAGTGGGATGAAGACTATAGACTGCATCTATCTCGATACAAGCAATACTGGACCAATGACATTCCCGACAAAGTCTGATGGTTTGAAAGAATTGATTGGCAAAGTTAGAAAATATCCACCAAATACAAAGTTTCATTTCTCTGCTTGGACATTCGGATATGAAGATGTTTGGGCTGCATTATCACGAACACTCGACTCGCGGATTCATGTAGACAAATACAAGATCAAATTATACCAGTCATTGCGCCAAGAGGTTTCTGATGGTCAATTGCGCTTTCTAGCACCAGAAGGCCCTGTTTTGGCTGGTTGTATTGTTGGAAATAGTCCAAAAGAAGGCTGTCTTACCACAGACAAAGATGTAAGAATCCACAGCTGTGAGAAGGGTATGGGCTGCTCAGCCTATGAGGAAGATGATGTTGTTTTAATTCGACCAATCATCACTCGACTACCATCTGGGGCCGAGGTAGCAGAAGTTGGCATCGGAGGCGGTTGGGGGGATTTGGTACCCAGCCATGAACTTGCAATGGACCCTGATGACATTAAAGAGTTGTTGGAGATAGTGTTAGTTTGAGCCTCCTCTTCACTTTGCTTTAAAATGACCACGACTAACCATTCCTAGCTTCGCAGAGGCGGATGAACCCATTGTTGAAGATATTAGGGATATGCTTCTCGCCGAACTATCATCTAGTTCAGAGGCTATATCACTAGATGGTATAACAAGTGGTGGGGATCAAATCTCTTTAAAGGATCTTGGTCAATCCCTTTTACGAAAATTGGCTCAGAATTCCAATGAGGAACCTGATGTGAGACGGGATCCTTCTTCGCGAGACAATGGTCTACCTAAGCTAATTACATTTCCATACTCACGCCACTCGTCATACCCCGAGCTTCTCGACCTTGTTAGAATTTTCAAGCCCAAAGATGTGTATCCATGTACGGTGGATGAAGAGGGATGGCATGAAGGTACGTGACATGCTCTCGGTTGTTTGATCATTTTTGATGATGTCGATTAGGTACTTGTCAAGACTTCAAATCAAACTAATTACCCTACAGGACTAAGTATGAGAGAACTTTTCGGCAATCATTGCTCTGCTTCTATCTTTCGACATGATAGCGAAATGCGACAATTAATCGTCACGCTTGCTGCTGAAAGTGAAATGGAAAGTCAGAAAACGCAGACAACTTTAGTGTCTAGATCTTCTTCAATTTCGAAAGTTCCATCTGACGAACTTACCTTAGTAGCATCTAGATGGACCCGGGAAGATAAGCCTTCCACACCATTTCCATACCAGAAGAATTCAGACACCACAAGTCGAAGACTATCATCCGGCTGGTCGGAAGGAATAATTACCTCACCGCCAGCACCAACATCTGAAAAGGGTATGGCTAGTACCAATCAAACACTTGACTTAGCCACTGCAGATATAGGCTCGAGCTCAGGCAGTCAGACCTCGCGAAGAAGACCAGCTACAGGTATGATTAGTCCATCGCCATTGAAGCGTACTCGGCTTGGAGACGAATCCCAGATGGATGGTACAGCTTCATCGAACTCACTTACACCTTCAATTTCTGCTGCAGGCTTTAAACAACAAAGCTTAGCTCCAGATGATAAGTCCATCAGATGCGGTAGTGACTTGAGATTGCCACTAAAAACACTGGTTGCTCTACTCGGAAATGCTCCTGCACTTTGTGACCAAGTAATCGTAGCGTTATTGGCCCTCGGTGTTGGTGATATAGGTGTTGAAACATACATAGCCCGGTCGTTGCCAGTTTTAGGATCTATGTTTGAAAAAATCGATCAGCTCGTCTCACCTAGGATTCTTTCTGGGCTACACATGACTCTGAGGACACTCTCTAAACAAGCTCTCAATAGCTTGTTGCAATTTCAAACCAGTGTGGATGCGGGTTCGATTGTGGAAATAGAAGTTGATCTATATGGATAAGCAGTTATCACCACTGCAATTTCTTGATCGAGAGTTCAAACAAGCCATATCATATTCAAACGAATCCCACCCAAGTCAAGCTAGGCCATGGAACTCTGCCAGAATATTACATAGCATGGCTGAACTATTTCAACCGGAAGCCAGCAGTGATACTGAAGACATCAACAATCAAGATGTTCTCACGCTCGTAAAAGATCGAGAGCTTGCAGGAATCGACTACGGCAATAATGGCAGTGACGATCCTACCGATAGTGATGACTCCTTAAGTGGATGCATTGAGCTCGGCATCCATGACCCAATAGATAACATCCTTCGATGCACAGAGTGCAATCATGAGATTTGGGAGTATAAAGCTGGAACGCTCAATCTCATATCTGGTTTCTGCACTGGTTGTGACAGGGGGGCCAGTTCATTCTATGAAGAATTTGACTTCCCAGGGGCATTCCCGCGTATCTATGAGAATGGAGAAGATGAAAGCGAAGCTGAACCTGAAGAAGCCCGTGTATTGATTGGGCAAGAGCATCTCGACTATCAATCCTCTGCATACGATACCCAAGACGAAGATTCCCAGGTAATTCTCAACGAAGATTACGAAATAAATAGCTTCATCGATGATGATGAAGTTGCCTCGGATTCAGGGTCTGATACCTCCAACAATGGAAGCGAAGTAGATTACGAAGCTGAGCTCGACAAGCTCCAACAAGAACATGCAGACCTTCGCGCTGATTACTTGGATCTCATGGATGAGTATTCGCAATTCAAATACGATATGCTCGGGACAACGGAAGAAGAAGATGAGGATCAAGATGACGAGGGGGAGGATGTTGTAATTGATCAAACGGGCGCACATGTTGTGAATGTTGTAGTTGCGCACGGGGACCATGCTGTTACGGATGTGGTTGTTCCGTCGTCTAGGGCCGAGGAAAAGAGTAAGACCATTGGAGAGACTAGATTGGGCGAGCAGGAGGAAGAGGGAGAGGGAGAAGGTGAAGTTGATGATGGTGATGGTGACTAAACAGCGGACGAGAAACTTGCTGGAATCATTACAATTGCTATACCGAGTACGCTTTCCGGAACGAGAGCAGAGCTTATGGATTTATGATGGCGTTAGGGAAATTTGCAAAACGGGGCGGAAACAAACCCATGCTCGAGACAAAGAAGGGGGATGGAATGGCTGAGGGGTTGCTCTTCATGATTCCTTGTACCATGGGGTTTGCTTTACTGTGTTTGCTGGGGTGGGATGGGATGGATGGGATGGGATGGGATGGGATGGGATGGAATATTTGATACCCACGGACGATTACCACGACTTGCTATGAACATCTGACGGATTAGAATACATCAATATAGCGAATAATGAAGAAATCATAAATTCATCCCCCGCTCAACAATTGCTACAAGAGAACGCATATCCCACATTCGTTCTCCTCGCCAATATAATACCACCTCAACTACATCTTATGTTGAATCTCTCACAGCCATATGAAGCCACCATCACCGTTTAAGCTATCTCTTTACACATCCCATCCATCCATTATGAATATAAAAATTCCCGATAATTCTTGCATGGTCACTCAGCCCATTTGGAGTTTAGGTTATGTTATATTTTAGGATTATTTTCTTTTCTTTTCTTCCATTGTTAATGTTATTGTTATTGTTGATGATAATGTTATTGATATGATTCGGTATTCGGGATGAAGATCGTGATCTGTATCTGTATCTGTATCTGTATCTGTATCTGTATCTGTATGGTAAGATTAGTATCAGCAGTGAGTTTTTCTATGGATTTTTTTACTCCTGGGTTTGGTTTGTGGGGGGATGGGATGTACGTGGGTGTTTAGATGGGTGGGTGGTTGAGATGGATTGGTTTGTGTTATTATGGAGTATGGTATGTTGTTACTTTGTTGGAAGGAGGTGGGTATTTTTGGAGGGGGAGGGAGGGATGGATTGTCTTTGTTGCTTGTGGGTACTTTTTTTTTTCGGTGGGTGGTGGTTTTGGGTTTCTTTTTACTATCTGCTTGCCTACCTACCTACCTATAGGTGTATTTATGTATCGTCTTTGGTTTGGAGTCGAGTGCTTATGTTGGAATGGGGGTGTGTGTATGGTGGTAGGAAATCAAAGGGGAAGATTGGGAAGATGGGAAGAGAGGGGTTTCTAGAGGCTGGGGAATAAAGGTGTGCATTCGTGTTGATAGGTAGGGGGAATATCCTTGTGTGGTAGGAGTTACTGCGGGGAATCCCATAGATTCCTATGGATGGATTTTCTGTGGTAATCTGAGGTTGGTTTTGCACTTGGCCTTGTGGGTTGAGATGTGGAAGGGGGTGTTGTGTTTGCGATTGATCATATTGGGGGGTGCGGGGTAGAAAATAACGAGGGGGGAGAATTTGCTGCTTCGATTGCGAGTTCGATGAGGTTGGGAAAGTCCTTGATAGCCCCATTGTGGTTTGTGTATATTGAACAATGTTATGATGAAGATGCTATGAACGATTGGAGTTTGTGGGTTGTACAAATCGTTCTTTGTTTCGATGGATGTGATGATATCGCTTGATACTAACATACTGTTGCATCCCACACGAAGAGATCCCAATCCATGCCTAGTTGATCATTGTGCAAAATCTGCCTTGGTCTGGACTCAGAGTTGATATCACGTATTCCAACGGACAAATGCACAATGTTGTGTTGTACGGAGTATGCAGTAAAAGGCAAAGTAAACAAAGGCAAAAAAATCAACAAACCCAAAAATGAACAAACCCAAAAAAAGTCAACAAACCATTGTGCAAGAGCAGTCAATCAATCCATGCACAGCTATCATGTAGCCTTATGAACGACCGTTATCTGAATCTTCAGTGTGGTTCTGAATCATCAGCTCGGATTAATTCCCAATGATTTCGTAATATCTTCAACATATGGAGTACATTCGAGTGAGGCTTCAGCAGCACAGCGTTTGTCTTTTGTTTGTTGACATCCACATCTCAGCTCGTGATTATGTGTATGCAGATGTCAAGAGGTGGGATTGAGGTTTGATTGGGTGAGATGAGTGACGTGCAGGTCTCTGGTTCCAAAGGGTTGGTTTTGGGGTTCGAGACTTTTCTGTGGATGAGTGGCGTAGAATTTATTCTGCTATGAGTCTATGACTTATGTGATGATTGGGATTTTGATTTGGTGAGTGGAAATTTGAATTGACTCGGAAGTGAGGAATCATCTCAGGAGGATCTGGTGGATGAATGTATGTATGTACGATAGTAGATTTGGAAGAAAAAGATGTTTGGAACGAAGGAATGATGAAGTATTATTGGGTAAAGTTTTTGATGCTATTTGTTGTGGAGAATCGCTTTGGTGGTTGGATAAGGAGGGAGGTGATACTTGATGATTGGCTGATCGTTTCTAGATATCTGGGAGATGTGATTTCAAGATGTAGATGGTGATGCTCTTGATTGGATATATTGAAGTGCCGAGAGGTAGCAATGTTGTCGTATTAGACTTTGTGCATTTCTACCAAAACGTGACTATTGGGTAGCAATGACTTTGTGGGACCTGGCCTGGTCATCATTGGAGTGGAATAGGGCGAAAGAAAAGAAAAAGTCGTGATGCAGGAATATTGATTGATCTGGGTTCTCTCGAGGTTACTTTGCGTTGCGTTGTGTTGCGTTGCAGGGTTGAATCTGAAAGACCAACTGATTGGATCTTATGACCTGCAGTACGTATTTTTGAAGGGCTGGGATTTTAATAAGAGTGAGAGAATGGAAACGGGCATTGGAAAAAGCGGATGTATGGTGGGTGATACGGTTACAAGGATAGGATACGGGAAAGAAAAGATATTGTGGCACTCATTAGTTCTGTATGCAGCTGTGCTTTCTTTGTCTTTTTTCTTCATCCGCCTCTTCTTCTCTCTTTCTGGAGACAGGGAGATACTGTAGATGCGCAGAGAAAGACGGTCTATGGATGTGGTCAAAGATTGCTGAGTGACCTTGTTTGAAGAGACCTACTTTTTGTCCTGTATACAATCCTATGATGTGATGGATGACTTTGGGAATTTCCTGATAAGGTAGAAAGAGAGTGGAACATCAACGTGGACAACGAACACGACAACAATATTGCACTTCTTCAATCTAATGGAGAGAAGAAGGGATAATAACAAGGTTCATGAGGTTTGAGTACTTGAAAGAGGTTGCGAAAGAGGCCGGATTCGTATATATAGATTATGTCAAATACCTATCATGATAGGTATCATGATACTTTGACCAAATTGATGACCATCAGTGGACCTTTTTCTTACCTTGTCGTTGATGATGCATGGGCCGATGATAGATAGTTACGAGTAGGAGCAAGGAAAGCAAATGGATTGAATGGAGTAATGGAGTAACGGCATGACATGGAGAGTGAGAGTCGATGATGATGATTGTCAGTAATGCATGATCATGATACTGTCTGATATAAAATATAGAACATCGAAGGGTAGGATTTGATATATCCACAAGTATATATATACTACTTTTATTTAAGTATTATCAGATATATCTATATATGTGTGTATATGTATGTGTATGTTTACTAATATATATATACATATATATATATATATTTATATATGTATACATTTATACATCTATACATTTATACATCTATACATTCATACATCTATGCATTCATATAATACATCTTATTTCCCAGCCCCCAATTTATGCATTATATATTATATTATATATTATATTATTTTATATCATATCATATTAATTTAATTATACCCTTTCCATGCATTTGCTTTTTACCTTTCCTTTAATCTTACTTGTTGTTGCTATTGCTATTCTGTACATTGCATTGCAACTCAAGTGGGGGGTTTTCACATTAAAAGGCTTCCCCGGAATCATATTCATATAGATGCTCGAGGTCCGTAGAAGAACTATTTATTTATATATTTGTTATATTCTGAGAAGAGAAGCGGATCATATCGATCAACGAGGATTAGACATATATTGGTTTATTGATTAATTATTCTATACTATGAATAGAAGGGCTGGTTGTAATATTTATGAATCTATTTATTTGTTTATTTATTTATATAACACGATATTATTATTATTTAATAACAAGCATAAATGTACATTAATATATTAATATATTAATATATATATATATATATATATATATATATATATACATATATAATACATATATACATATCACATACACATACACATACACATACACATACACATACACATACACATACACATACATACACATACACATACACATACACATACACATACACATACACATACACATACACATACACATACACATACACATACACATACACATACATACACATACACATACACATACACATACACATACATACATACATATATACATATAAAGGGTTTCTACTTTCTTACCAAAGTACCGAAGCAACAGAAGCTGTTTTATATCAACGTTGATATAAGGTTATATATATATACATACATACATACATACATATAAATATACATATATATCTCCAAGAAGGGCTTCTCGAAGCATCCATTTCTTTTGAATTGTCCACGGGTATCACTTACCAGCCATTATCATTGCACGATTACATTATTACCTACTCAAACTCAACATCAGTCGTATGATTTGTCGGAAGAGTCAGAAAAGCCAAAAGCCAAAAGCCAAGGAAGAATTGAATTATTCATGAGAAGTGAATCGAAGGAAACGAATGGATAATCCTTAAGGAAAGGGTGTTGAAAACGTCGAATTCTTCCCCAAGTCAAATCATCACCGTCGCTATCAACATCCCCATCCCATCCCCATCCCCATCCCCATCGCCATCGCCATCACCATCACCATCACCGTTACCCTTCATTACCCCAATCAGTCAATCAATCCTAATCCAAGAGGAATTCACAACCTCAAGAATTTCAAATTTAACTCGAAATTTTATCTTCTTGAGGACAATTTTAACCTCATCCTCTCAAATACTACCATTACCACATTCACTACAACTACAACTACATCTCTCTCTACTCTTTCACTTCTACTTTCAACTTCTCGCCATTTGATACAACACTTCTAAATGAAACATCTTGAGATTTCCAAGATTCTTAATAATTTTTGAAGTTTGATTTTCATCGGTTATTACTCAGTTACTACTCAGTTACTACTCAGTTACTACTCAGTTACTACTCAGTCACTCAGTCTGAGCTGGCTGGTCATGATCTAATTCCTCTCTAATTTCTAACTTAAGTCTATGGTCACCGATGATCTTTTCTTGACCCACGGTTACAAGTTACAACAATTCATTCCTCTACTTCTTATTATTAAAACCACATCACACACTTCATCATCAGTAGCAGCATCACCAGTATCAGCATCACTAGCATCAGCATCATCATCTATTCATCACCTCACCTCGCCTCACCTCACCTCACCGAAAAGAAAAGGAACACCAGCAAGCCAACACTCCAGTAAACCAGCTCATCAGATCATCATATCATCCTTACCCAAGTACCTTAATCAACACCGCATAACATCAAACCCTTACCTTAAAACATACAACAACACTTCCTGATATCCACTTCAACTCCACCGCTCGACCTTCTCTTGACCTTCTTCTTCTTCTTCGCCTCTTCTAAAAAACATCAAACCCAATCTATATCTATCATCCATCTCATCCATCTCCTTTCGTTTCATTTCATTTCATTTCATTTCATTTCATTTCGTTACATTACATTTCATCTCACTCATTCCTTTCATATTCAGCTGGATTCGCAAACTTTAGCAAGTAAGATTACATAAAAAAAAGAAGAGATACGATCTTTCCTCGTCAAATCATTCAATTCAATTCATTCAATTCGTTACCTGTGGCGTGTACCTTTCTACCACTTAGCTTAGATATCCTCCCAAATCATACCGCTTCTACCTCGCTGGAAATCCAAAAAGGCCAGACATTCCGATACGACATTTCTTGTGTCTGAAATTTATCCAATCTTTCTTCGATTCCCAGATCATCGACAACACCAAGTACAGATTTACCCTGGGACTTTGTGAATCATTGCACATTGAAATTAATACGACAATTGCAATTGGCCGGAACCTAAGTCTTGGTCAGGAGAAGGATAAACTCACCTACCTAGGTAGTAACACAGATCCACCAGTATCCGGAGCTTTTCCTTGTCGAATATCCAAGTATTAGTCAATAAGTCGACTTACACACGCTTTTGAAAGTCGAACTTCGATCCTTCAGTGCCCAATTATCCTTCAAAGGATCCTTCAGGGTATCCAGAGTCTGTATAATCACGCACTCTTATCAGTTCCCACACCGCCACGACCAATCGTTAAAACCACTCTCGCCGCAGAATCCAGTCTTAGTTTTATTAATATCATCGCCTCCTCAGCCATCATGAAGTGCCGTCCTATTGACCAGATCGTTTACGAGTGCATGTTTCCAAAACCCAAAACAGGCGATCCTCAAAGCTTCCACTCCTTTTTACAGCGAAGTCTTGTACCTGAAGTTCGCCATGAAACCCAAGCATTCTACGGCCACCTGACTTCGCAGGAAGCAAAGTACCCAGGCTTAGACTACTCATATCCGCCGCACCGCGTTCGACTTTCGAGATTCCCGTGGCACAGACGGCTATTTCGGGCTTTCGACAATCTGAAACTTACGGATCACGAAATTGCAACTTTGACGAAATGGGAAGGTACACGATGGGCAAAAGAGAGATTCGAGAAGGAGCAAGGAATTCTTATTAGGGATACAACCGGTGACGGAATTGGGGATTGGGTGCCACCAGCGTTGAGACAATCTTCAGGTGGGCAACGTACGACGCTTATGGACGAAGAGGAAGAGTCGGTAGAAGATGGCAAGTTGGATGAGAATGATCCAGAGGAAGATGGAGAAAGTGATACCGAGATTACAAGTGTGGGAACTGCATTGAATGAGAGGTTGAGGGCTGCAGCTGCTCAAAGAGCAGCGGGTAACCTCAACGCAACAATGGACCCAGAGTGGGAAGAATGGCTGAAGGATGCAGTTGAGGGAAATATCGATGTTTCAAACACTGAATTAAGTCCGGATGCGAACATCGTGGGTACTCGGCCAATTCCCAGCTCATCACGAGTCTATACTCCATCTGCGGGAATCTCCAATCCGTCAGGTTTGGTGCCTTTGGCCAATATGATAAGCAGTCAGCGAAATCAACGTCGGCCCGCTACGCATCATGTTTTCAGTGAAGCCAATAGGGCGAGAAACCGCGCTGCTCAACATTCAATTACTGCGGACAGTTATTACAGGAATCCTGCTACCCAAAATTCAGAACCACGCAATTCCTTGTAAGAGGAGGCGTGGACCGATACCAATATCCTTCTCGAATCCGAACAATTTACCTATGGCAAAGAGTAAAATACCTTATCTCATCCTCTTATCCAAAAGACGATTCCACCGTCTCATTCCGCATTCTTATTTGTTATATTACGTATCGGCGTTCAGATGTCCCACATTCTATGGTCCACTTAAGCATGGCGTTTTCACCACAAGGGTTGGCGAAACAGGCAGGCAGGCAGGCAGGTACAAATTTGGGGGCTTTATTGTTTTTAACTATTCTTATTGTTATTCTCCACATTATTCAAAGTTTCCTTACCTATTTTATCATTATCATCTGAGCTTCATCGGATCAGATCATACCTAGAATCACACCGCCACATGACATACACATACACCCGTTTTTCTTTCTCATCATCGGCGAAATTTCGAGTTTGCATGCATCATACTTACTTGGGTCTAGAGGGCAAGGAAAGGAAATGGATGGGTGAAGAGTGAAATGGAGTACATATGGATAAGATGGAGAGATCTTTTATATCTTTTTTTTCTTCTTTTGTGGTTTTGCATGACATTTGAGCATAGCCGGGGATCAAATGGTGGGGATGGATGGGTTTAATTTGATATTGGAAATGGGTTGAGATGGCATTACATGGATAGGAAAGAAAGATATTGGAATTTTGAGGAGGAGAGTTGACGAGAGAACCAGGAAACATTCAGAGTGGAAGATGGCAGAAACAGAGATGACGGAAATCAAATCATGGATATTAAACTGAAGAGATGAATCTCTCTTTCCTGCGTGATTGCTTGCTTGCTTGGTTGATTACAAAATGAATTATTCGAAATCTACTAACCCTAGATCCACGCTCAAGACCCCAACTCGAGTCCATCTATCAAGTATTCTTTCAGACCTCGTTGCACTTCTCCATCTCAATCTCAATCTCACTCTCACTCTCACTCTCACTCTCACTCTCAACAATAAACACATCTCTCAGCCTCTAGCATACTCACACACACACACACACACACACACACGATTCATTTTCCGGTATGCTGTGGTATCATTATATTCGAGTTGGAGCTGGGGATATTGATCGAGACGCGTTGAAATCGTTTTATCCCGACTCACACGTTGGTGATTCTAATTATTGTATTTCAATTGCAAGGAGCTGTATATGCTGGTATAGTTCTTGTAGGTAGTCACTGGACTTGTGCTCGGTGCATTCGTGGGTGGCTGAGCAACTGAGCAACTGTTTGGATGGTGAGACGTGAAGTTTGTTTTAGATTGGGTATTACATTATCTATACAAGTTGAAATCTTCCCATGTTCAGAGCAAGGCTGAATGCCCGAGAAACCCCAAATACGCCTTTCGCTTTTGTCCATCCCATCCCTGCGCTATGCCATACCGTACTATGCTAACCAGATTCATTTCTTTCCAATTCCCCCTTCCCAATGCCCAAAGCACAACCACAGTCATTTACTTATCATCCAACAAATACGACCACTCTGGGATCTCCTTGATAAGACTCCACATAGTCTTCTCCACCTTGGTCGCACACTTTGCATACGGAGTAGTATCGTTGTTGTATTTTCTGCAGTTATTGAAAATTAACATTGCATCTGCAACAAACTCTTCAGGCTTCTCATATGCATCCTGTTCGAGCTTTGTTTCCATGGTTTGGAAATCCATCGGGTTTAGGATCACATCGTAGTAATCCGCGACTTCATCTCTATTGACAGGCTGGAGGAATGGCCAGGCAAAGTGATGCGTTTGAAGTGCACTAAGCAGGCGTTGTAGTTGTGAGAAATTTGGTCCATGACGAGGTTGGCGCGCCAATTCATCCATGGCGGGTGTCCAGCCCGAGGCACGGATGGCGGGAATAGACATGGGGTCTATCTTGCAGACGCCATTCTTCCACTGTTTAGGTGGTGCGTGGACTACGTCTGATTTGCTGAAAGCGAGTATCTTTGCATGGACAGCTTCCTTTTGCTTCAGAAGCATGCGGCCGGTTTCGAGATAACGCACCCTTGGAAGCATCGTACATTGCATGATTGTTCCACCTTCATAATCTTTGATATAACCCATCCAGAGACTTTTTTCCAAGGTGATTTCTTTGGTAAATCCCTGTTTTTTGAAGTATCCGATGGCGTAGTTGTCGGCGTAGGTAAGGAAGTGCATAACATTGGAAGAAGCTTTGACGTAATCCTTGAGATGGCACATGAGATGTGCACCATATCCTTTGACTTGCTGATCAGATGATATGGCACAAAAGACAATTTCCGCAAATTTACGTTCATCAAAAGGTCGATATGTAATTCCTCCAATTACTTCCAGTGGTGAAGCCTTGACTAAAGCTATAGATAAATGGTTTCGATCGTAGACTAGACGAGCAATATATTCCTTTGGCATCTTTGGCAACTGCTTTTGAAAGATACCTTTCAATCCAGAGAGGATCACTGTGCTTTGAGGTGTATCATCATTATTAACAACTCGAAATTCGATTTCACCCTCTCGTTCTTCGATCACTGCTGGCTTGACAAATGTTAGATAGTAATGATGATTGGTCTCTTCAAGGGACTCACTTTTTCGGGGAAAGGTATGATCTTGATAGGGCATTGTTTATTCTGACTGTCTAACATCTCGCCCAGTTCCTCTTCATTCATCTTCACCCTCTTAGAAGTGACAGGAGTAGTAGGTGGCTCTTCTGTAGCCTTGCGTTTGGGTGGATTTTGCTTTTGTGGATTTTGAGTATTTGGTGGAGCCATATCTTTTGGGCTTATAGCTCTGGGTGCTATAAATCCTGAAGATGTAGCTTCCAGGTTTGATTCTTTGTGGCTTGTATTCCGTGTAATTCACTCTTCAGAGTCAATTTACGTCTCTTGGCTTTGAAAATTATGACGAAGCTGACTATCTGCTCACTGATGTGTTGATCAAATTTTTGATCAACTAGATCCTGTTTCTTTGTCGAGAAAGTGTTGAGCTTTGTAGAGTTGATAGATCTCTGAATCGTATCTAGCTATAGCTATAGCTGTAGCTAGATTCGTTAATTTTGATAATCTCTATATAGAATAAGAAGCAACATACGTTGAACTATGATTTGAGAAGAGAGTATTATAACTCAGAATTTTACTTACTGCTTGCTTGTCTTTGTTTCCTTTGAAGTGGGTTTGTCGCAGCTGAATGTTTTGATAGTTGACGGTCTTAATTAAAGGTGGAAACCTGGAGAAGTAGATACCAATATTATGTCATCGGTATAGCTTTTATCCGGCACTAAGCTATTCTAGGACTTATGGTGTGAAGCCAGATAAGCTTGAGCTTGGGAGTTGAACAATAAGGTATCTAACCTCTGTCTATCTACATACAAACAACAACGACAACGACAACAAAAGTCCAAATTTCATTCAAACCAGAAGCATCTGCACCCCTTAAAAGGAATCTATCTTTCTTAAGCACTCAAATATTACTTACATAAATTCAAGTCTTATGGAGTCCTCATTACACAGAGTTTGGGAAAGTGCCGTTGGCAATCCCTTCATTCCTACTGTCGGAAAAGAGAGCCAATTCGTTGTGGGATTCTCATTACTGTGCATTGGCGTTCTCCTTTCTGGATTATTTGGACTCAGTATGCTTGTTCAATCTTATCATCAAACTTGTGCTGATAAATCACCTTTAGATCGATCAGCTCTTACTCTTCCACTACTTGGCCTGCCCGCTTCAGCAGCGATTGCGTATGTCATATTCAAATTCCACTCTTCGTTTCTAGTCTAATATTAAGCAGGGTTGGCTCAGTTTATATGATCTGCGCGGTCGGAGTTTATGTTTAAGATACCCCTCCATCAACGAGACGAACATTTTACGTTGCCGCATTTTTTGTACAATAATAACTGGACCATATAAAAAGCAAAGGAATTAATACAACTCTCATATCCGTGATTTCACCGATACAATAACCCAATTTCTCTTTACCATTCACGCTTTATTTCTTCTTGTTTTCTCTTCTCAATGTCAACGCCACCTGCGAACGATGAGCCGGCAGTGCCTATTTTCAAAGCTGTATCCAGTTCTGCCCGCCAGCTTTTTCAATTACTCAATACCATACGATTCGCACCAAAAGTTCACGTTCAAATTAGTACCCAGGGTATCAGATTTGCAGTTGAAGAATCCAGAGTAATGCAAGGTTAGTTCCCGTAGTTCAATGGATGTAGTTCTCCTTGTAACTCTTTTTTAGGAATTGTATTTCTTGACAAAGCCTTGTTTACCACTTTCAACTGCACCATTCCTGGGCCTGACTCCGAACAGGATCAAGAAGAAGATGCTGCTTCAAATGATCTAGCTGTCTTTCAAATATCCCTTTCCGCTCTGCTCGAAACATTACAAATATTCGGTGCAGCAGATGCTTCTACTTCGCGCTTTTCCAAGCCCGAAAATGATGGCTATAATAGTAATATCCGTCGAAATCGACCAAATGCGTTTAGCAACCAAGCTCTAGGGCTGGCGGGTGTGTGCCGTTTCTCTTATGCCGGTACAGGATCTCCCTTTAGTATCATTCTCGAAGAAGCAGGCGTTGTCACAACCTGTAATCTGAATACTTATGAGCACGAGGACTCGGAAGAAATACCGTTTCAGCGGGATTCGATGCAAGTAAAGATTATCATGCAAGCTCGTTGGCTTTTCGATGCTATCCAAGAACTGAATTCAACATCACCAAATCGACTTGATATTCTTGCCCTTCCCTCGAAACCTTATATCAGTTTGTCGGCTAGTGGTCATCTTGGCAGTGCAAGTGTCGACTTTTCAAAAGGCAGAGAGCTATTGGAAACTTTCGCGGTCAAAGAGAGGTGGTCTCAAAGTTATCGTTTCGACATGGTGAAAGCTGCTGGAGAGGCTATGAGATTAGCTAGCAAAGTTAGTATAAGGGGTGATGAGCAAGGTGTTTTGAGCTTGCAATTCATGGTTGAGGTTGATGGAGGTGGTGTTAGCTTTGTTGATTTCAGGTTTGTGCCGTTCATTCGAGGGGAGGATGATGAGGATCAGGATAACAGCCAAGAAGAAGATGACGAAGAGTTTGAAGAGGAAGGCAATGATGAACAGTAGCTAAATGGGACAATACCAGACTAAAATCTCCAGTACAGTCATCTAATCCTTTACAATATGAGATCCTTCCGAGCTGTCCTTCCAAATCGCAGATTGACATTTGTACTGTGAAATCGATTCCAATTATGCAAGTGTTCAAGACATCCAAATTTTTATAAGAACAATCAGCCTGGATTGGCAGCGTCTCACATTTCACACACCAAGTAAATATTCACACCCTTGCACGTGAATTCTGAAAATACACAACATTAGGCTCCTTGAGAGAAGAAAGGGCTTGATGTAGAACAAGGTGACATGAAAGCTTCACGTAAGAGTTAAGGCCACGAGTATCCGTACACTTCGCAGTTTTACACCAAAAACCTTCATTTTTTCAACTTTTGAAATTCTTGATCAAAATCTCAATATGATGAAATCTCATGAAATCTTTGATCAAATTTTTGAATATCATTACTAGGTAGTTTCAAACAATGCCCAGGTAACCACAAGAAGTTTTAACTGGGATTATTTATTATTACACGGTTATTAAACATTTTGGTTCGTAGAAGCAAACATAAACCTTGCGTACGTTCTGTCACGGTAAGAAGTAGTATGCAGCAAGCCGTAGGCACAGCCGTAACTCTTAAAGGCTACAAGTCCTTCCCCTACTACCTAGGTACTTTATACCACCACCTCCCAGCACTCCATCGAACCTACCAACATTTCAAAACTCCATAGGCTTGTTGATCAAATATTAAACATCACGCATTACACATTACACATTACACATTACACATTACACATCAAAAATCAAAAATCAAAACATCAAATATCAAATAGAACATCATGACAGATGACGACACCCTCATCGGCTTCGCTCTCACAGCTACCCTAGGCATTGCTGCCGCTCTATTCGGTTGTTACAAGGTAACGTGCGTTTAGTGTCAAGAATGGTTCTTCGAACAAACGCAGCCGTCTTATACAAAAGCTACTTAAGCGTGGCCCGCAAAGATTACTACGTATCTGTGAAAGGGAGGAGTGAGTTTCTTGGTGCAGAACGAGGCTGGGGAGCTCGTGAGGACTGATATTACTGAGAGGAGAAAGGATGCGGGGGAATATGTGAGGGTGGTGGAAGAAGAGGTAGTTCGGGATATGAAGGAGTTGAGGGGGGGATTGAAGAGGATGGTAGATTGGGAGGTGAGGCAGGAGGTGAGAGGTGAGTTGAAGTGGGAGATTGAAGAGGAGTTAGCGAGGAATGTGAGGGATGTGGGGTTGGTCGCGGAGGCTATTAGGGACATTGAGGAGGATGTTAGGAGGGAGGTTGATCGGGAGAGGAAGAAGAGAGAGGGAAAAATAAAGATGGACGCACGGATTGTTGAGCTGGAGAAGAAGGCTGAGGAGAAGAAGTCGGAGGAGTATACAGAGGAGTATACAGAGGGCGGGAGTGAGTATGGCAGTGGCCATGGGAGTGAAGATGTTATGCAATCAAAGTGGGCTACAAGTAGTGTTAGTGCGACGACGAGCTTGAGATAAAGGGTTTTGTGGGAACACTTGTTATGAGAATTAAGTTTGTCTTGTCATGGTCATACTTCCAGACAGGTGTGCTTTAGGGGGTATAGAAAAATATTTAGGCAGAGATGGATGAAGTGCATGTTGGGAAGTGGAACAAATTGCTAGCAATCGACAAAAAATGATTTTACTGCTTGAATGTTAGTCACCATGCTTCATAGTCTGATGGACACCTGGTACTATTGAGGTTTTGCCATGGTATTTATACCATAATTTCATTGAGGATGGGACTCTCTGAGCTTTGAAAATTTCGAGAAGAAGCAGTGTTATAATCTTGACCTGAAGAGAGCACCCCTGTAATAGTATCACGGTGTTTTCGGCCAGTACCTCGTCTCAAAACTTTTCTCTTGTTCTTCAAAAGATATATTGATAATTGTAATTCGTACTCTCAAGCAGTATAAACGAGCAAAGAATCAACAGTCTTTTGTAATATAGGGATATTCTACCCTATTTTTTTGCCATTGCTCCTTAGCTGCACAAGGCAACACTATACGTAGAGGGAGTTGAAAATTTATCTTACAGCTTGCCATTGATAATATTGCGAATCCTTTCTCATAAGCGACAGACAATTGCCCATATAAAGATGTGATAACATCTACCAAACGCTTAATCAATCCATCTCTGTTGATCCCTATCATACCCAATTAGCGCCAAATCCACATTTAATGATTTCAGCATTGTTGCCATTGTAAGTTCCTGTGACGCATTAGTAGTGGATCAACTTAGGCAGAAATTGACTTGCATCTTCTTCTTCAGGATTCTCTCCAGTATCACCAAGGCCTGGGGCTCTCTGTGCCTTCTCATTCTCCGTCTCAGGATCAATGCTATACTCTGCATAAAGGTCTCGTTTTTTTAAGTCCTTACTCTCCTCATCTCCATCATCGGAATCGTTATTGTTATTATTATTGTTGGCTTCATCATATTCCCAATTGTTTTGATACTCTTGCTGTCGCTTGTGCATCTCCTTCCAAACTTTTGGTCCACCCATCCTACTCCATCACACGACATTAGCACAATCCTCATACACCAAAATAATAGAGTGACACACATATTGACTCTATCTTGAAGCTTTTCGAATAACACTTCTGCCGCCAATCGACTTGCCCCCTTCCATTTCTCACACAACTGTAGCAATTCCCCGTCAATCTCTCCCCTTCCATCCTTATCTTTAGCTTTACTATCTCTCTCAATCTTCTTCGCCTGTTGTGCCATGTCTAATTCCTCTTTGACTTCTTTTAGTTGTCTCTCCAGCTCCCTCTGCTCTTTTAGTAATGGCGCAATATCTGGATCAGCATTAAGAGCAGCTGGTGAAACAGGCGAGGTAAAAGATTTCTTGATACGGGTTGTGGCATTTCGAGATGGTATGCTCACGACAGGGTAAGAAGTCGAGGTTTTGGGAGGCAAGGGAGTGGAAATTGCGGCGGCAGTGGTGGCAATAATAGAAGCTCGAGTATTCGGAGAGCCTTTGATGAGGGGTGACTTGAATGGCGAGCGGAAAGGTTTTTGAAGAGTATTTGCAGCTTCAATTCGACGACGTTTGGCTGCTGGAGTAGACATTTTGTCGATTTAACTTGGGTTAGTGCTGTTGATGGTAAGTTATTGATCAAAATTTGTGAAGCATTCAAAATGTTGTTATCATGGAAGCCTTGGATGATGAATGATGGATGATTGATCTCTTGAAGTTTCTTGATGTTGCGAACTCCGGAGATCATTAAAGAGTTCGGGGTAAAGCTCGGACCTCTTTTTGGTCAACTTGGCCAGGAACCGAGTAGATACATCGATGGATCCATGGATACTGTACGGAGTAGTTGAAACGGTTAACGGTAAAGATAGGGGAATGAATGAATGAATGAATTGATTTGACATAGAAGGAAAATCACTACCATACCTACCTACCTAGATGTACCAGTAGTAATTCATCTATGGACATGAATAACAAAATAAACATGGCCATTAGTAAAGTATAGTTGTCACAATGTTTTCTTGATGTGATATTCTATTCTATAATTTTACATGTAAAGATGGAGCAATGATGAAAATATTCCACGCAAATTTTCAGGATCCATATTCAACGTCTTCAACTGTTCTTCCCACTTGTCATCGTCTAATACGACATCTTTACTTAAGATCTTCCGAATCTTCTGATCTGGGATTGAGCGCTTACTCCGCGGAATACCTGAAAGGTCAACTGTGACAGTACCACTATCAACATTTTTCTTGCCTAGAACGACTATTGCGCCGTAACGTTTCCGCTTTGCTTCGGAAATCTTCTTCTTGACCGATCGTGGACTGTCATCCAAGTCGATTAGAACCTCGATTGCGTGACGCGATCTTGGCCAAGAGTCTTGATTTCCATCCAGTGTCAGTTGTCTTTTGACCATGTTCGCGTAATTTACAACCTCTTCCGAATCATTCACCGTGAGGATGATGACTTTGGAAGGGTTTAGCCAGAATGGCCATTGACCATTGTAATGTTCTATTAAGAGTGCCATCATTCTTTCGACAGATCCAAGGATAGCTCGATGTACTAGAACTGGTGTCACCGGTCCTTGTTTAGCCAGAAGTATAGGGTCACTGGTTGTTTCTCCTTTTGCCTCAATCTCTGGCGCAGGAGCTTGATACTCTAATTCGAAACGTTTTGGTAATTGAAAATCAAGCTGAATGGTTGCAGTTTGATGCTCTTTTCCATCAGAATCTTTCAGAATTATATCAATCTTTGGTCCATAGAAAGCGCCATCCCCTTCATTCATCGTCCATTCTTGACCACTTCTATTCAATGACTGTTTCAATGCTGTCTCGGCATTATCCCATTCATCCTTTGTTCCAATATAGTGGTCGCGTGGTCGGGTAGATAATGCCAATCTATAAGGTCCAAGCCCCAATGTCGTATACACCATTTCCACAAATTCCAACGTACTAGAGATCTCTTCCTCGATCTGTGAAGGACGACAAAAGATGTGCCCATCATCCTGGTGGAATCTCCGAACCCTTGTTAATCCGCTCAACGCACCCGATATCTCGTTCCTGTGCAAAGGACTGAAATCAGTATATCTAATAGGCATTTCACGATAGCTCCGTTGCTTTGATGCAAATATCAAGCAATGGCCCGGACAATTCATTGGCTTCAAACCATATTCTTCATTCTCTCCCTTTTGACCCCCAATTATTTCTCCAGACGCGCCACGCCCAGTCACCGAATACATGTCTTCAGCATAATTCTCCCAGTGGCCCGACTTCTCCCATAATGATTTCTTGTAAATTGTAGGCGTTATAACTTCTTCGAACCCGAAATGTGAATATTGTGCACTGAGAAATTCGGTCAACGCTTTAAACATGCGCGCACCTTTAGGAAGAAATAGAGGCGAGCCAGGGCTATAAGGAGAAGTAGTAAACAATTCTTGTTCGATACCTAGCTGTCGATGATCAGCTGCTGGGGTTTGAAGAGTTGCGGTAGCTTTTGGGACATTCGAGGCTATTGATGAACTTTCGCAGGTAGCACAAGAACGATTGAGAATGATCGTAGCATGGCTGGACTTTATTGGTGTTCCATATCGAAGATACTGTGCTGGTGATTTGAAATTCAATCCTTTTTGGAACACTCGTAAGGCTCTAGAGGAGACCATCACGATAATTGCGAATCAATCGATATCAACAATCGTCAACCGCCAGCCTCGTCTTCAAGGAGCTTACTGTAGAACTATTGTTTTTTTTCTTTTGATACGGCATGGTGGGGGAACATCACGAGTTGTCGCGATAACCCTCTACTGTAAGGTTGGCAGCGTGCAAGACCGTGCACAACCAGCTGGATGTTGTTTTTGAGTGAAGCTTGAAATTAAATGATAATAACAATAATAACGTGTGGGTTCCAAGGAATCTTTATCTTGAGGTCGCAGGTCGTAGTTATGTACACCAGGCAGGTAGTAAACAAATAAGTGTGACACGGCGGCAAGGCGAGACACTCTCCAACACTCTCAGGGGTCTACCTAGGTAGGTGTAGGTGTGTAGGTGTCTGCGATAGGTGGGAAAGGCGACAACAACAAATCATGAGACAACGTCATCTATCCATCCCGAGGTCGCTATATATAATTTGAAAATGAATAATGATGAAGCTTAGCTCTTCTCAACTCTTGCAATATCTACAAATGTCTCTCACGTCCCAGCTCTTTCTAATCATTCACCTCTTATCACATTTTGTTTTGTAGCCTTCCCGTCTCAACACATTATATTGCTTGTTGTGCCACATATATCTTCTACTTCTTCCCGAAATATATAGTGAAAAAGCCGGTATCAAAGTGTTCCCCGTTACTTTTATCACTCTTATTATTTGCCAACGCAACTTGAAACAAATCAAAGAACGCCCAAAATATCAAACGCTCTTTCTCATAATGCGTGGCGGAAGGCCGACCCTACAGCTTGGTGAATCCTGGGTGGTAGAAGGCCATGATGAGCATGAAGAATATTTGCCACTCAATGAAGTAGATTACGATCATCGAGCAAGAACATCTACCCCTCGAAGGTCTATCAGAGGTAACAACAGATCTCCCGATCCTGAATTCGTGATGCCTTCTCTGGATGCGGAAACTTTAGAAGCTTCATGGTCGCAAGGAGAGAGCACCAGCAGAAGTCCTCGGCGATTCCAGGAATCCAGGAGAAGGAACTCACGGCATGATTTGGATCATGAAAATTTAACCAAGCGACCAAGAACACAGCAAGCTCATGATAGATCCCCTTTAGTCCCTTCAACTACAAATTCTAATACACCCCATCACCCAAACTCTGACATGAAAGATGTCATTACTGTTTTCTTCGATCATGTTATGGCGGCTTTTACGTGGATACTAGAAATTCTAGGAGGCGCCCTTAGACTTTTGCGGACACCCCTATCTTACTTGCTTGCAATATCTATACTCTATGGATTTGCTCTCGTTGCACGAAGCTTATTTACGACTTCCATCTATGCGTCATTATCTCCTATTTGTCGACTCCCGGGCTTATCATTATTGAGTTTGCCATTTTGTTCTGTTTATAACGGCGATTCTAGTAATGGTGCACGTTTCCCAGTTGAGTTTGAACAAGTAATGATAGTTCAATCTCAGTTCGAAGACATTCTGAAGGAGAGTGCTGGGGGGGTCTCCCTACCATTGGATATGAAACGTGGGGAGAGTTTCCTGAGAGACCTCCGTCAACTTGTACGATATAGCCAACTGAAATCAAGGTGAGCTTTTATTCGGCTTTTTTCAAATGGGCTAGTTTATTCTTCACGATTTATGCAGCCAGAAGAATGCGAAATCAGTCTTATTGAGAAAGCTAAATGCTAATACATCTAACTTACAGGAATGAACTTGTTATGGAATTTGATGGATTTATTGACACAGCGAAGATGGCATCATGGGACCTTACAAAGTTCAATAGTCATGTCGGTAGAGCGGTAGATAGCGTTATTTCTATCACCCGTTGGACCTCACGAGTTCTTGATGGTATTCAAGAACGCGAAACTTCCCGTGGTATTATCGGAGCCTTTGTGAACGACAAACTAATTGCACCATTTCAGCCCGCCAAGTTCTCAGAAAGACTTGTGCTTGATCAGTATGTGGAACATACTCGAGCTGTAGAAGAAGAAATTTCCCGTTTGGTCATTGAAGCACAAGCTCTATTAATGGTTCTAAATAACCTAGAAGATCGTTTGGAAGTTATCCACGGGATCACAGTACGAGATGGTGTTCGAGTACAAGCCAGTAAGGATGAGACCCTATCAGAATTGTGGGCATGGCTTGGTGGTCATCGAGGCAAAATAAACAAACTCGATGGTCAATTGAACCTGTTGAAAGAGATTGGGAACAGACGCAAGATAGCTTTGGCTCATGTCTCTGGAACTTTGCTCAAGCTTCAAGAAATCAGTTCTGGTTTGGAGGATTTAAGGGAAAGGGTAGCTGCTCCGGAATTGTTGCGCGACAGAAATGACATACCCTTATCGGTTCATATCGAATCCATTCAAAAGGGTATAAATCGCCTTGAAGAACAGAAAGTCATAACACAAAGGTCAAAGGAGGATATTATGGAGAGAGCAAGAAATCGCAATGATATGGAAGGGAATTTCATAGATGGATGACATATCTGGGGACCGGTTACTGTTAAGGTGACCTAGTAGCTTTTTTGATGGAAACTCTCTGTGAGTTGGTGCTTAATGAAAGAGGTTTGATACTTTTGATCGAGATACCTCATGCCTTTGTTCACCAGTGAAATATGAGTGCCGGCTGGCATACCTTTGGCAGAGGTCCGGGGGTTTCAAGAAGACTAATTTTTGAAACAACATGTTCCTCTATAGTTTACGACGTATGTTCAAGTAGTACCTACCGATACGGCCAAAAATGCTCAAAACTCCGAACGCTAGAGCGGGAAGGTAAAGTGTACTTGTCAGGACCATTTCACTAATGATCTCATGTATTTGAAGAAATCAGAAGCCGCATTGGCGTCTAAAGTTTTCTATACTTGCTAACTACGCGAATACCACTAGCTGGGAAGTCCCAATAATTTCCTACACACACATTCATATTCCTTCTCCTATATACTGTGCGTCATTATATTTGGTTTAATGTATCGAACCAAATTTCCCATATCATTAAGGTCATACATATTATACATTCTTACACTCAGATCCCCATATACAGTTTCCTCTCTCAACTCAATTCTTTCGAATTCTTAAGTCCTCCTTCTATTGCAGAAAACAATCCATCAATTTTATTCTGTCTGCAATAATGGCCAGCGATGAGGAACCGCTGACGGAAGAAAATGAGGCTAGGACCCCAAAAAATAATTCTTCTACCTCCTATATTCCCAATAATTTCACAATACCAAGTTGGAAGTTACAGAGACTACCAGTGATCGCGAATGAAGTTCCACTTAATAGCCAGATATCAATCCTTCCAGAGATGCTGGTTGTCGCTTCAGAGCTTCAAGTACATGAAGGACGAACTCATCTCGGTCTTGCGACTTCGAACCAGGTTTCCAAGCAAATGCTATCCCGTAAGAGAGGCGGGCAGCAGGGTCGGAGATTGGAGGAAATTGTCAAAAATCGGAAAAAAGAGACAGACAAATTCTATAGACCAGCTCTAGAAGCAGTTGTTATAGGACAAGATTTACTAAGGGACTTGGAGCCTATTTCAAAGCACCTAGGTTTTGCTGAGTTTATCAAAGCTTACTCGAAACGTTGGCAAGAAATTCGACAACGAAAAATGACAATTTCTCAAGAGCCATCACACAATGGTAGGAGAATCAAACATGTACATGTGAAGGAAGATCTCTATCCGCGTAGGGTTGACGGCTTTGGACGCTTTAAATTAATACCGATTTTTCAATTCCCGGAACGCTTCCTCAATTGTCATGATATTACTTGGGTGGCACATAGAATGGTGTTATCTGAAAGCCTGTCAAGGGATATGTTGAAACATTGTGTACTTTTTATCGATCATAACGATTATTTACTCAACGACTATTCCAATTTTACAGCCTTACCGTCAAAAGGACAAGTTTTAGGATCAACTGCAATAGACTTGGTTAAAAACCATTTAATAAATGGAAGATGGGTATGGATCACGAAGTAACTCGGTGACTGTCGCAGCAATATCATAGTTGATCGGTCAGCCAATCTCCATGACGCACGATTGATTTACATCTTAAGCACTGATTCAAAACAATTACTGAATCGAGTTGAACCCCTTCGTTGTTTTACTAGGTCCAGCGGTCGGACCTGGGATTCTTGGGAAAGAAACGACTTCGAAATGAGCTTCCATACACCACTGATGCGGGAAAGGCTCTATAGATGGGTTCATTCTTCAATTTATGCAGAGGGTGATGGAGGTCCACTTGCGTGGATAAACTATGGTGACAATAATGTCTTAGCCAGGTACCTCCGGCTCGAGAATCATCAATATCATACCCTGAAGACAGCCATAGCACTTGGAAAGAAAAAAGATGATTCTCCAAATCTAGAGACTCTTTCCCTTGATTCTGGTTACGGTGGATCCTTCGAACAAACAAATGTTCCCAGTGAATCCTCATCTTCAAAGGTCGAGCTTCAAAGTACAGTTGATCGACCTCTCAACTCCTCTCCGATTGATCCTACCCTTCAAGCTGATCCCAAACCAATCGACGAAGCTACCCCCATCCGACGCATTCCCCAAGTTTATCATCAGCAAGGGTGTAAGCAGGTGGGAGCTCCAAGACACGTTTGTGCATGTCCAGGACCCAGTAGTATGGCAAGCCTGCACTCTCCACCATACACCTTAGAATCCTCTGAAGGAAATTGCTCACAGGAATCTGAGGTTGCAGGCCTAGATAAAGATTCAAGTAGTGATATAGGCCAGGGGCTATCAATATGCAAACTACAACAATCTAAGGACAGTTACTCACAAGTTCCCGAGATTGTAGTCCCAGGTCCAAGTGGGGATATAGGCCTAGAGTTGCCATCATCAAACTCAGAACCTACAACGGGCAACCAGGGTCCTCAATGCTCTGTCGAAACTACTGATAGCAGTGGATGCTTTTTCAAATTCAAGACACATTGGCGTAAGATTCTTCGGTTGAAGTCACGTCGTCAACTAGCAGGAGAAAATCTCAAGTGTGAATGACAGAGAAATATTGATGTCACGATCCCGCCAGTTACATCAGAAGTCTAATGTTCTTCATGATCTTATATGAGTCATCGCCTTGCAATTGGATATCAAAAAGAGATTTGGGATGATTGACTTACCAGTGTTGGCATTTAATTCATAATGGAATAATGAAAGTGGGAGATGGCGAGACTGGTCGAGCTATTGATATATTAACCATGAAAGGGGAAAGGAGATGTGGTTTTTTTGGGGGATTGATATATTCACACAGACCCAAATCATGATTTGTATAGATGGCTATGTACTACGTGGTGGACATCATCATAAAATTAATCATCATGGTAACAACGATAGTAATAATAACAATAGTAATCATAATTAAAGATCTCATCATCTAGAGTATTCACTATGCGCATACACACAGTGCATTTCGGGGGGGCGGAATACTATACGCAGTTGAGAACTATGCCGATATTCGGCACTCCATTAAGTCCAGGTTTAGCCAAATCCATCTGAAGTCGCACGCACCCTGAATGTTTTGTAGATAGAATACCTGCTTTTGAGGGTCCACGAGTGGGGTTTATTACTTATCTCTTACTCCAAAGAAGTTAGCCTACACTGGACTCGGATGATTCAATACTCACATTCCCCTCGCTTACTATTTTCCATGCTAGCATCGCCTCTAAATGTACTGGCTGCTAATCCAAAAAAGTGGATATTGAATGAGCATGAAGATCCTGCCTCGCTTTGAGTATTTCCTGCTTTTCTATGTGCCCGGTCCCCTCTCATCTAGACTCAAAATAGTATTCCAGAAATAGTATTGGATGGGGAATTATCAAATATGGGGCCGGTGTTAGCTACTGTCATCCGAACACTTGTATAGAGGGAGTCTACAGGTCGGATGGACGTCCATCCGACTTGCCAACCGCATAGAGGCATATCATAATATCTTGACCTGCCTAGATACTGTTAGCCGACCGTTTACATTCCTAACGTGTGCATTGCATTATCAATCTGGTTCATCTGACAACAGGGTACTTGAACCAACTACCTACTTTAACTGGCAACAAGCTGATATTCTGCAAATCCCCTCATGCACTAGTGTCGAGATATAAGAAGCTAAATCCCCAAGTGGGCTAACATCAAAACTACCTAATTAATCTTCAGAAGGACAGATATTGTTGCACATCGTGCCCACATGCAATTGTTGAATTGCCCGGTTTTCCTCAAACTTTCCCATTTACTATAATTGTGATTAGAATTGATGTTTGCCTTGTTAGGGGTAAGTTCTGATATATAGTGACCAATGATATTCTTGATATTGGTCACATCATATAGTTTAAATTTTAGATATCGGGTAAGTATCCCACAAACCTCGGCCCATGATTTTGATTTTCGGCGAACATTTGTTCTGGTGAGAAGCGATATTGGGAACTTGTTGAACCGAACTATTAAAAAAGGGGGACATGTGATATCGCACACGTATCTTGAGTATTCATGTTTTTGGTGCACACATTCATTCCTATTTCTCAAGGCTCTCGCCTCCCCGAGGTCATAGTTGGGTACTATTAAAGAATTGTAAACGCTGCGCTTAGTGTTGCCATTAGTATACGCCAGTGAAACGGTGGCTGATATTGGATTTCTAGTTATCACTCCTATATGTATAATATAAATTTATATGTATTTCGGTAAGTTTACTAAAATTCGATATTATTAGAAATATATTGAAATACTAAATTTCGATATAAAATGAGTATTATATACCTAATTAGGATTTGGAATAAGCATTCTATATTGAATTAAAATATGAAGTACTATTCTTAACCTTGGAAATCTAATTAAGATCTAGAATAAGCATGTGAAGGAAGTCAAATTCCAATATTTCAATCTAATTACTTCTAATAGTATTCAATATTTTCAGTGATATGAAATTCAATACTACCTACATACAGATATGTTTTCCAAAAAAAGGTATACATACCACTATATTGGCCTGTATACTTAATACAGGAAATACTAATGGTAACACTGTCTGCGCTATCCAGCCTCTAATATAGAAATTAGGGTTTCGATCCACGATAAGTATTCACGTTGACTTCTAATCAGCGTTGCCATTAGTATACGCCAGTGAAACAGTAGCTGATATTGGATTCTTAATTACCACTTCCCATATATATAATATAGATCTATACATACTTTAGTAAGTATAATAAGATTCACTATTATTAAAGATATATTGAAATGTTGAATTCCGATATGAAATAAATATTCTATATCTAATTAGAATATGAAATGCTATTTCTAAACTTAATTAGAATCTGAAATAAGAGTTTTAGATCAAAATCCAGTGTTTTAATATATCTCTAATAGTATTTAATATCATTGTAGTATCAAATAGTTTCAGTGATATAAATTTAATACTATGTACGGATATACTTTCGAAAAAAGTTATATATACCACTATATTAGCGCGTATATCAAATACGGAAAATACTATTGGCAACACCGCTTCTGATACTGATGCCCACTGACTTCAAATCATAGGGTCATTATCAGTAACTTCACATTTTGTTTTGTTGTTAAGTGTTGAATAGGTACCCATGAATGCCTAGATAGCTAATATAAGCAACCGTTCGTTTAGCTAAGATGTCACGATTTTAAAGTGTGGCTATGGATGTGGCTGCATTAGGGCGGTGAGAAGCTTTTGTGGCACTGTGGGGGCGGCCGCTAGTGGATATTGACTGACATGTGGATTTCTAAGCGTCTTGAAATAACGTCGCTTTATCAAAACCTCGAAACTATCTTCGCCAAAGTATTGCAAGTGTAACAAGACTTCTAAAACTAAGCTTATCCTATTTTCTTGCGTATTGTTCTCCATGAATGTCTTACTGCGAAGCAAATCGGGCTGTTGGACCTGCCGTTTGCGCAAGAAGAAATGTGATGAACGAAAACCCTCGCCATGTTCAATATGCGAATCCTTGGCAATCACATGTCATGGATACGGAGCAAAGCCAGAATGGATGGATAGTGGACTAAGGGAGAAGGAAATGGCGAATAGTATAAAGCAAATTGTCAAATACACATCACGTAGAAAGGGTCGGCTAGCTGCAGCTGGCTTATACTTGGGCCAGAACAATAGTGGAACCACAGAAGCTCCCACCATCAATCTAGCTCCAAAGCCTGCCAACTCATTCTCTAAAAGTAGTTTCACAGTTACTGAAGATGTAGATCATCAGAAGGCCTCTTCAGAGTCTTCCTCTGCCCAGTCAGCGCAAAGTGCATCGGATGGTATTACTATGGTAAGATTACACCGAGTCATCATACATGAAAGACTAACATAACACAGGGCTTGAAACCAGATAGCTTAAACAACTTTATGGGTACACCATCAATTGCAGGAAATGAGGCTGCTTTACTGATGCATTTCTTGGATAATGTGTTTCCACTACAATATCCTATGTATCAGCCGGATGTGGCTGAAGGAGGACGAGGATGGTTGCTTTCACTTCTATTGAAAACCAAACCGTTATATCATGCTTCTATTGGTCTTAGCGCCTACCATCGTGGCGTCGTACTTCGTGAAAAAAGTCGTGGTGGGTGTACAAAGCCCAGCATCGCTGAACAAGAGGGACATCTTGCTATATGCTTGTCTGAATTTCAGGATGCAAGAAGATCTGCGCAGATTTCAATCGATAAAAGTTCAATGTGCCCAGAAAATGGTCTTGGAATCATGGCTTGTTCGGTTCAACTCGTGTTTTTCGAGGTAAGGTGCCTCTCTTATTCGCGATATTATTTCCCAAGAGCCTCATTACTGAATCCTCAAACAGCTTTTTGGTGTACATAAAAGTTCCTGGGAGATTCATCTCCGTGCTGCTACGGATGTATTCGCCCAAAAATACCGAAAACATGCCACAGAGATTGGCTTATTGGCCAGCAATGAGACGGCATTCAATACACTGCCAGTGGCTTGCGAATTGAGAGATAGTGAACGCTCTATAATATTCCTGTTTTTATTTGGAGTAGTCATATGGTTGGATATAGTATCTTGTGTAAATACAGGAAAGTCACCACATCTCCTTGATCTTCATCCTCTGGCATTCGATTCGAAAGCTCAGATCAAGCTGGAGAATATTATGGGTTGCAATAATTGGGTTATGACTGAATTAGGTCACATCTCTATGCTCCACAGCTCTAAGCGAGATCAAATTCAGGGTGGTATCTTTGACACTCACTCATTTGAGAACCAGGCTGAAAATATCAGACAAACTATACGGCGTGGGCTGAATGAACCATTTTTGACAGACCTCCGTATTACGAATGCAGATTCGACTTCGCCTATCAAACCAAAAATCAGCCCTCAAGAAATCATCACAAGACTATTTAGTCGTGCTGCTTACGTCTATTTGGAACTTGTTGTTGGAGGGTTCAAAAGAATAGAAGAAAGCCCAGACTTGCACAATATTATCGCTGAACCCATGATGATACTTCTGACCTTGCCACGTGGAGACATTTTTCGCGCTATCGTTTGTCCTTTATATATCTTAGGGTGTGTGGCCAATTCAGAAAATAGAGATATTTTTAGAGACATATTCTCTTCGGCACCATTGAAAGATCCTTCTATGCATCATCGGAGTACTATTTTGCCTCTCCTTGAAAAGGTTTGGATTCTTAGGGACGCTAATTCAAACGATGTAAGCTGGGAAAAGGTCTTGCAACTTTCAGACGATAGAATACTACTTCTTTGAGCTGGATGTTTTTGGGATCTCGCTCCTGAACCTGAAATTGGCTACACAATCAAAAAACATGAATGATTGACTCTTGATATTGATCTTCAATACAAGTTAACACACGATAAAATTCCAGACTCTCAAAAATCACTGGATCAGTGGATGAAAGTTTGCTATCAAGCCGCTTTTCAGAATTGCTGCCATGGCACTACTCGACACATAGCCATGGATCCACTCCCCAATGGAGAACTTCAAATTCACCTTCGAACATCTTGTCAAATTCAAGAAACTTTCCATCCAGGACAGATTCTGGGTCATAATCCTTGAGAAAAACGGCATCATAGGATAAGATGCATGTTCCAAGCTCTGTGAGACTCCATATTTTATTCTCAGCGTCTTTTAACTCTTTTTATAGATGCTTTTTCTTGGAGTACCCTGATGCTGCGATATCGCGTGAATAGATTAGTTCACCGTTTATGAACTATTTTCTAATGTCATTGACAGCTTTCATGCCATTCTTGTCATATCTCTCACCAGCTAGCCTGACTGCAGCAACCGATGTATATCATTTTTCATGTATCTTCTCTTTCCTTGAAGTCCTGAAGATCCTTCAAGATCGTTTTCATATCGTAGAAATCAGTCATCTATGATTAACTAATGAAGTCCATAATGACTACAGTTTGTTCTGACTCAAGCTTGATGCAAATGAAGTCGGTGCAATTGAGGAACTGGAACCTTTTGTCCCCTATATACTGGCTAACCTATTCGTCAACAATGCTCGGATTTCCTGTCCTTCATCAACTTCAAAATCATTCCACTTTCGGAGCTTTTCCACGTTGAGTGGATATGAGCATCGTTCCCACTTTGAATCAGGTCTATCCTTTGAACTGGTGACATTCAATAGACTCATAACCAGTAGACTGTTGTTCAATTTGTGAAGATCATTTAAGTCTTCTCTCCTGTAGAGCCCCTCGAATTCTAGTTCAACCCCCTTAAGGTTATGCAAAGTAGCTGAACCGATATTCATCAGCCTTTTAGTTGTCTTCTCTTTAATGATCCCACCCTCCTGAATATACCAGCCTATAGTCTTCCAGACCATTTCCTCAAACATTCTTTCAAGCGAATTAGAGTCGGAAGGCAAGGCGAGACCTCTAACGTCACTTAGAATCGTTCTTAGGACTGTTGTGGGTGAAGCAATTCCATACTTTTGATCTCCGGGTGCATTGCTATATTTCGCAGTATACGTACTTTGAAAATAGCCTATTGGTTTCCAACATCATGTCCGTGAAATGGTAGAAATATTCTTTGTGGGAATAAGTGGTCGCCCATCCTATTCGGGCATTCTTCTTTCATATCTCCTGGAATTCTGTGAGCCACTATTTTGTCTGTATTCGCGATTGAAGTGTGTTTTGATAATTTTTTGGTTGCAAAGGAAACGAAAGGATGAGATTCTAAGAAAATAAAGCATGGGAAATCTTTGAGACTAAGGGCTTGATACGATGATAATGAGATACTTTAATCATACTTAAGAGGTAGATTTTGTTGTTTTTATAGATATCTTTAAGGTAGTTGGCCCATGAAAAATAAATCAAGATAGATTGGACATAAGAATGTATATACTTAAGAGGTGGGCGATCATAGACATTCTACGAATCAAACTATAGTGATTAAATATTGTTGAGAAGAAGACATAAATAATGGTATCTTTCCTTCCTGTCTCCCACAGCGCCGCCAAGAAACCTATTCCCTAGAATGAAGAGTTGAATGACCACCAATCATCAATGCAAAGAACATCTAGAATGCAGAACCATTAACCATTGGCGTCAACTTCTGCGTGAATAAAGTCTTGCCCTTCACCAGATTCACCACAAAACTAGGAAACTTCATTGTTCCCATATGGCCTGTGCCAACTTTTTTACCAACTGGAACTGCCAACATATCTGCAACAGCGTCAGTAATTAATAAGCCTTTTCACTGGGGCAAGAATCGAACTCTGGAGTGACTAACTTTTTTCTCCAACCTTGTAGCTTATTGGCTCGGAGTCTCTCAACACCAGTCCAATGTTTTTGGAAACATGCACACTTTGCTTCTCGGCATTCACATACTGTGCTCGCTCAACGGCTGACACATCACCCACAACCCAAATATTGATAGTTCCCTTGAGTCTTAAAAACTCGTCGACTGTTGCAAAGCCGGCTGGGTTGAGATACTTCTCTGGAATGTAGGAGGAATTTGGAATAATACCCATAGTGGGAATATATAGATCGGTGATGATTTTCTCGCCGGTGGATAAGGTGATTTCGTACTTTCCGTCAGGTGTCTTTGCAGAACCAGAGACCTTTGTAGAGACTTTAATTTTGACTTGGAGGCTCTGTAGTTGTTTGGTGGCAGTTTTTGAGACACTTGCGGGAGTACCTTCCAGTACAGTGGGGCCACTTGCGATCTGAGGATTGGAATAAGTAACTTATACATGAATTTCGAGAAAATTCCAAGTGGGATACCTACCAGAGTAATTTCCTTTGAAGATCCATATGCAAATCCGAGCTCACCAGCTGTCTCGACACCTGATCAAATATGTCAGTATCAGGCTTCACTGATGGTCGTAGAGAGGTCAAATAATATACCTGTCGCTCCAGCTCCGGCTACATAGATAGAGGATGCATCCTTAACCTTGGACTGCCATTCATGCAACAAGTCAAGCGACTCTTGATACGAGCCTTTGCCCTTGAAAGGAGAATCTTCCTTAGTTCTCGAACCTGTGGCTAATATAAGGAAATCATAACTGAAAGATGATCTCCCACTTTCTCCCGAGACAGCGACTTTTTTGTTCTCTACGTCCAACTCTTCAGCGGTACCAACAACAAACTCGAATTTATCAGCTGTGTACTGGCTGAATCCAGTAGCTATAGAGGAGAAAACTTTCTCATCTGGTATTCCTCCTGGTACAATTGCTCTTGTGGATGCAATGTTCCAATATACATGGGTATTGGGTGAAACCAATGTGATCTTGATGGCGAGACCTGCTTTGGCCGATTGCTTCAAGATTCGGTGAGCGGTACTGACTCCAGCATAAGATCCACCAAGGATCAGGATGTTCTTGAGAATACTCTCCATTTTCTTTTATTGCAATAGTTCTTAGTAGACTTGATGGCTTGGGGACGAGATGTTGATAGAGGAAGTTTCAATAAAGATATCCGTAAATGAGTGTGGGAGGATATCGAACAACGAACGTGAAGGTTATGAAGATGTTGAGATTTGGGGCAGAAGTAATCACCCAGGATCTGAGACTCTATATACCTTTGCCATGTTCAACAAAAGGTAGAAGGACAGTGCTTTGTAAGTTAATTTGCATTCGTGAGGACGTGGTATTGAGAGGGCCCGGGAAACCAGCCGCAATAATAGCCAATGAAAGGTCTTACCGCAGCTCCATATGCGAAACCTATAGCTAACTTGCCAATCAAAGAACACAACGCTTTGATGAATGATTAGCTAACACTAAATATACCTATCTAGGTAGCTGATCATCAAACTGTATGGATTGATAAACACTTCCTGAATATTGACTTTTTCTTATTCAGGATGATAAATTCAATAATTATCAACCACTATCAAATTTGAAATTTTGTCTGAACCCAGAGTTGACGAAAGGGGGTAGGCACGTGGTATAGTAATTGTTCCTGGCAGTCTGTTGACTTTTTATGCTCTCATAGACGTTTTCTGCTCAGCAGAGTCTGAAAAGCCTTACATCTATGGCGTCTGTTGTTTTGAGGTTCACGGCTGTCAAATCTTATCTGAAACAAAGCCATGAGGCGTTGAGAGCAAAGGGGCTCCTGTCTCCATATTTCCTTTGGCTCGGACAAGACAAACGAGACTTCGATAGTCACGTGCTTTGGTTGGGTCGTGATAGAAGTTGCCTGACTACAGAGATCATTTCATTGTCAAATCTGCACTCGAAAGCCGAGGAATACTATAACACTCATAAGCTTAAGAGGACATTTAGTTTTGGGGCCTAGATTCAGAGATCAAACAGTGTTATAAGGCATATAGCCTCAAATGCTATCTAGTATCTGGACGGATTATAATTATCTCTACAAAGCAATATTAATACGCATGGAGCACCATGACCGAACCCTCGCCAAAGCATAAATCCATTTTAGGGGCTTATATGGTAGGATTGAGGCAAACTTTTGGCCCGAAGGTTCATGGCAGGTGTTCTACGCTACGGCAAATAAGGATGCACAAAGTTCGATTACATTTCTCCATGCAGATGCAACTCTGGATCTGACGATACAGCCAATCCAATAATCAACTCATTCCCTGAGATCTCGAAGTCAGTCACGGAGCAAGTATTATAGTCTTTGGAACCCTATGCTTGCACTAGTTGTTTCGTCTCAATGTTCATCCTCTTAACTTCAAGAATTTTCGATAAATTGGGTTTGAAAGTCAGTGATCAGGATCCCAGACGATGTTATTTTGGATGAGCTTCTCGAGTGTATAAGTGCTCATGTCAAGAGGAAAGAGTTCATCACATCAAAGGCGGCTGCTTTTGTTATTTTCACCAAGCAGGGATTTATGTGGTAGGTAGAATGCTAGGAAGCTTTAAACATCTCCTGGCCAGTTCTTCTGAGATATTTCCTCATCTTTTTGGGATCAGTGATCATTCGACACAACCGTTTCTTCTTGGTATTTTTCCGTGTATTGTTCACTTATGATAAATCTCTTACTGATTACCACTGTTTGTCATTCGCAACTCTAGTCACCTTGATCTCCCTTGCGCGAGCTACTTTTGTAATTTTGATGCTATCCTATTTCATCTTAGCTATTATTGATCAGTGATCGAAGTAGTATTCAGCGTATTTTTAACATGACCCGTTGGAAATATTTAGTATCATATTGAATATTCTATATTACTAGAAATATACGGAATTGTTGGAATTTGATGAATTTCAACGAATATAGCCTCAATACCACCTATTTGGAGAGGTTTGAAACGAAGTTGTCGAATTCCAGTAGTTCTGTATATTTCAGATAGGACATGTTATTATGTACGGCCATACGTAATATCATACATTATATGTATTTTCGTGGTGGGAGAGACTCAGTATGAGCCACCACAATACTAACTTACACTATTCCCATCACTCCTATCATTGGCTATCTTTTTTCTTTTCCTTGATGAGGAAGTTATTACTCATATTTTTGATGTTACAACGACTATCCTTCGTAATCAAGGCATCACTGATGGCGAAATACGTCCCATCTGTAATATATTTAAATCAATATCTACTACGAACCGAAGAACGCCGATTGAGTCCCTTGGTACATACGTAGCTATACAAATGGCCTCTTCTCGCAATATAATTTTGGTCCTTTGGTTGCATATTCTCAGGAATATTGGTACCCTGACTATGCAACTGTTCCACGGCTCTTGCATCACAACATCCCGGCACGAAAGAAAAAAGGCAAGACCCTCTCAAGATATTCACTTAACGATTAACATACAAGTATTTGTCCTCTAGGACGCTCAATAATCGAACTGTAACAGTTGTCGGCTCAACAAGTGCGGGGAAGACGACGACGGTAGGATGTATGCTCTTCAAATTTTGTTGCAACACTCTACCTACCACACCAAGAGCACTGACTGATACTAGCAAGTGCGGTGGAATACCTATGGATACTATGGAGAGGTTCCAGCGAGAAGGCGTAACGAAATACGGCCAAGTGGCTGGCAAACTTATCGCCTTTAGAGTCGCCCTAAATTTTAATACTCCGAGATGCCATATCAGCCTGATTGGTATGTATGAATTCAAAATTCCACCGTTGAACTTTTCTAGTAGATCACTCATTAGCGGGTCTCGGCAAAATGCCTACCTACTCTGTAGATATGTTATTGAAAGCTTTCCAATCATCCCTATCTCTGCGACTAACGGTGATAATTCCGTTGGGCCATCTTCAAGAACTCTCTGGTATTGGAAGGCACTCAACCCGGTACTATGATATTGAACTCACTAATCAATAAGCTCACCATCTGATATTCCCCTGTTGGTGAGCATAACAGCTATGGGTGGGAACATGGACATGAAAGGATCATTTGCGTGAAATGGGGATGATAGTTTCTCAAAAATCTGAGTCAAGTCCAAGCCTTTTAACGTATTGGGGTCAATGACGTTGATAAATCATTGGTAAGCCATATGCATTGTGTCAGTACCAAAACACATTCCCAAAGTGCTCAAGAGCAAAAGTTACATCAGGAATGTACATCCTTAGCCTTCATATTACCCCGGGGACGCGTACCTGAGTTCCACATTCTTACCACCGAACATATATCTTCCTTCTAGACCCCCTTAGTGCTGTTCTTTCCCCAACAATACTGAGTATTGTGTCATTTTCCCATCACATCACACCATCAATTACGTACTAGTGACCATGCGTTCAACCAACGTCATCCTCGCCATCCTTTCCCTCTCCCCTACAATCTTTGCTCTTGCAGCCCCAAAATCCCCATGTATAGAAGTGGGTCTTAAGGGTATTGAGAAGGATTGTCAATGTTCTTCCATTGGATGTATGATAATCCTTCCATATTTCCCCAAACAAAGCTAACGAATCCAGCGGTCTGTCACAAGGTATCCCACATCAATTGCTACAATGGCCTCTCTTGCGAGATGATGGATAATCCAAATGGAGATTATGGTATCTGTCGTGCATCTAATAATGATCGCGACAATGATGATCAGTGCATGTGTTCCATGTCTGGAGGTGAGAACTTCAACTCGAAATTCTCACGTCGTAGTAGTAGCTGACCAAGAAATCCAGGTGTTTGCCATCCAAAATCTGATATTAACTGCTGTTTTGGTCTCTTCTGCGATATGAGCAATAATCCAAATGGCGATTATGGAAAGTGTAGACCGTCAAATGAGTCGAGGAATCCACTCAAGGAGATCAAAGATGACGAGAATAATTGTTTGGTGCCTGGTTGTATGTTATCCCTTTTACTCCGCCCTCTCATTGAAGCAAAATGCTGAAGTCTCGCAAGCAACCCACTGTAACCTACGTGGTGCACCACCATGCTGTTCCAGGTCAAGATGCAACGAAATTGGCATATGTGAAATAATGTCCGATGATGACGACGATGACATGTGTTTGAAACCTGGCGGTAAGGTGTTTCTCTCCCCTCGAATTTCATAATACCAATTGCTGTAGCATTGCATTGTAATCATTTCGGCGCCAAGAGATGTTGTCCCGGATCCAAATGCAACAGAGTTGGGCGTTCCGATAGCAACACTTTCATGTGCGAAAGAAGTTCCGATGCTGAGGATACAAAACAATGTCTAACTCCTGGCTGTATGTAATCATCATCTTCATCATACAAAACTCCAATCTTTGAACTTGCCACTGACATTCCTCTAGCATACCACTGCAACATTCCAGGTATGGACTGATGCCCCGGAGCAAGTTGTAAGAACATCAGAGGTGGAAGCTTTATGTGTGCAAAGGACTCTGGCAATGATGATGACGATGACGACTTCCCTTTTAAGCATCAAAAAACACTTCTCAACATGAAAGAAAAGAATATTCTCGAGGAAGATTGTGATAGAGAGATGTGTATTGAAGGAGGCCGTACGTCTATATCTCTATTACATGGTTGATTTCTGGATAGCAGCTAACTTCCGGAAACAGAGATGTGCCACCATCGCAGACAAAACTTCGCGTGTCCACCTGCGCCATGTTGTCCAGGACTTGATTGCGAATATGTAGATGCTCACCAGGAATCCTTCTGTGTATCCATGGACAACCCATTAGAGAAATACCACACCGCATCTAGTCAGAGAACCGGCATATCAAAGAAGAATGGATTGACGGCTGAGGAAAGTTCTCCTTTGTACACGTTGAAAGGGATGTTTCAAGGGTTCGTTGAGAAGATTGAGAAGAAACATTGTCTACCACATGGAGGTAAGTGGATTTAGTCGGTCAATGCTCATAAAACGGAAGTACTAAGTTCTGTCTAGAAGCATGCATGGTGAATCACGATAAATGCTGTCATGGATTAACGTGTCATTCTGGAAAATGCATGGCTGCTGGCAATGAAGATTTGAAGCTTTGAGACAGAAGGTTGATTATGATATTGCGGTGGGTGAATGTTAGGAGAGGGTCTTCTTCTTTTTTCCTTTTTTTTTGCTGAAGTAAGAAGAGGAATAACTTTATTTTTAATTCAAGTAGCAGAAACTGGGATGAATTAGTTAATTGTGGAAGCTTGTAAACGAAGATTGTGGCCCAACAAAACTAAATTTACATGCAAAAACCTCCGAGCCAGCGGGGTCGAATAGACTTCACTTGGAGAATGGGCACAGAGGAGTCTGAGAATCATTCCACTAGCCAAAGCGAGCTCGTTTCATCTCTACAGTAACTTGCACGTGTTAAAGGGAATGCTTGCTACTCTAAACAGCAATCCATGGCCTCATGATATCAGCACGGAAGAAAATCTAGATTACACAATAATCTATGTCCCAAGAAACCTTTCTTAGAACAATGGAAGGCCGGTCACGCAATGTACGAGACAAATCATATCCCAAACACAATCACCAATCACAGCTACCGTAAACCTCCACAACACTCTACCGATCTAAGTTCGACAACAAACAGTCTCTTAAGCGAGGAAGGGTCGGGTTTAGTTCGTGTGCTGCGTACTCGGCTAAGGCATACATCCATGGCCTAGCATATAACTTCCCGCTACCCACCCACCGTTTCGTGTATTACATCCATCAAAATCTATCGCAATACTTCGGATCCTTTCCAAATTCCTATACTTCCGGATGACTTCCTGGTCAACATTCGAGAAGTCACATCATATTATTCAACCCACTAGTTCCATGACTCCGGAACTTCTGAAACCGCCGAAACCGCCGTAAGTCAAATGAATATCCTTTCATTCACCAATGCGAACAATCAGGGAACCCATCCAATCTCTTCAATGGGACCTCTAATCCACAATCGATGTTCTTCATCCAACAAACCATAAATTTGAGAGATAAGATTTTCGGCCGAGCCTTTCATCCACCAATGGGAATCCAGATGTTTGAATAACACCGCAAAATATGCATAAATGGTAAGAGCACCTGGAGTCCGTTGTCGAAGAAGCAACAGATAATGATCAGGTAATTGATATGGCCAGATGAACATATCTGTTGGCTCAAAAGTACCACGACTGCTATTTTCAAGAACGACATAGGATTTTTGAAGCTCAGATATGCTGTCGAGGTATGCAGCCAAGTCTTGTGGATTAGCAGTAGATTTTGAGAGGAAGTTGGCCAGATTAATCAAGTCCTGGTTTGGAGGATGATTAATGTGATCATTCCGTAATTGCTGCCGTCTTGCTCCAGCACTGAACATTGGGCCCAGACTTCCTTTGTAAATAGTCTCGTACCCGCGATCTGTTATTGCCCTCACTCCTCTCAAAATTGATAACCAATCTGAAACGTCGTTCTCACTGACGATTAAGAAATCCATGGGCTTTCGGGGGCTTCCTATCGAGTATAGTAATGTAATGGCGGTAAATAGATAGAGGACCGTACAATTTTCCTCGTTAACGTTGGACAATAGAGTGACTGCACTAGATAATGCTTGTTGGTGATGAGCCACAGCCTTCTCAATATAAAAGTCTCTTTTCTCAGGCTTGTAATAAGCAATGTGGAGCGCCGCAATGGCCAGAAGACCCCGCATCAGAAATTCATGAGAATAAGCAAGCTGTGGAGCATTGACTCGCCACAATGTTCCGAGGTTAGGGCTCGCTGATAAAGTCATACATGTGGATGTTGTGTAATGGTGGAGTAGTTCCATATCAAGCAGACTAAAGCTCTGTGTATGGCCATTGAGCATGGAGATCGAAGGTAAAGGTCTTTGGTTAGGGGAACGTCCTAATCCCACAGCACTCATAGGGCTGAATGTTCTTATTGAAGTGCAATCGAAGCTAGGAGTAGGCGAAGTAGCTGAAGCAGCAGGGGTGACTGCACCACTGGTAGTCATGATATCACATTGTACGGAATGCCTGATACAATTATTACCTATAAAATTGTTAGATCCATCTCATACTCGAACATTCGGCTCCATCCAGAGTGTTAGAAGGCCTCAACAGAGATGAAGAACAATCAGATGCCTTACATGATGGCTTGTTTTCATCGCACTAAAACCAAATATTTAGCCACGTGTTTGGAGATGGATGGCAGTTAAAGATCAAGCAAGTACCTTAATTTTTCTACCTTTGCAAACGCGACAACCGGTCCGAACTTTTCGATGCGGCTTACGTGATCCACTGTGCATGACCGACGATGATCCAGAGGTTAATTTTATCTTTTCCTGTTGATCCATTTAAATGCGCTGCTATTTGCCCGGTTGGCTGTCATGTACGTGTACGGGAGGAACGAGAATGCGAGACCCGAGATCCGAGAAATAAAGAAAGAAAGCTGGTAGTTTGTGGCCCGTCAGCTTTTTTTAAACTGGATAATTTGAATATGGAGTAGAATTCCAAAATGGCGGGTGTTATAACAATTGATAGGCTAGATCACCAGGTGGATGGAACTTCGGAAGCTATTATGTATCCAGAAATGAGTGCCAGCATAGGGTTGCTTTTTCTTATGGAAGTGGCAGTGAGATTGAATGTGCAATTGTGACAATATGAAATTAGTGAAGGAAGAACAGGGTGAAGGCCCGAAATACGAGGATCCGAGACTCTTGTAAGTCTTGTTCGTTTTGTCTAATGAGGGAGTTTTTTTAGACGAGCCAATTAGACGACTTATGGAATTTCCCTCTATTAGCTTAGAATTAAGACCACATACCCAAAATACCCAAGTTCGAGAAGTGATACTAAGCCAGATGTAGGCATTGCCGGTTACCGAGGTACATTTAGCTAAATAGGGGCTTTCAATTGGAGGATTTATCAAGATGTATTCGAAAATTATATTAAAGTGGATGAATATCTTGAGGATATACTTTTTGCCTCAATCTCCACAAAATATAGGAGTGAGAGAAAGGCTTAGCTTTATTGTGGACCTTCTATTTGAGTTTCTATGATATATCAGGCTATCAGCCAAATCTCGGTGGTCACGGTCATCATGATGACTACCGCAGGTTCAAGCTTCTTTGGATGCTTTGTTTTAAATTCTAGATTTGGAGAAGCAGCCCAAGCAAATAGACGAAGAAGATTAAGGTTATGTCTTGTAGCTTATCTTCAATTTCATCATACTGCCCTGTACTTTACAGTACCGTATACATACCGTGAACCAAAGATATGATATCGGAGGATAAAACTTCACAAAACGGATTATTTCATAAAATCCCGACCGAAAAATTTCCTATCACAAGATTCTACTCCATTCTTGAGATAAGTATTCATTCATACTTCATATCAGTCGACAAGGTATCGCGCATTCTTAGGATGCGCCAACATCCCGCATGTCTTCAAAGCTCCACCAGCTCACATCCGAGTACGAAACGCCCAAATTCTGATATGCTCAATCGAATCAAGTGTTTCCGAGTCCGAGTCGGCAACGAGATGTATCAATATGGCTGCCTTTTGTCGAATCATCATATACTATATAGATCGCCTTCCATCTTATGCTAAATGTTCCCCTTCACTTCATGATACTCTCACCAACCACTCTTCCTCTTCCTCTTTCATTTCCCCGGAAAAATAAGCAATTCAAAGTCTTAAAATCTATCTTCCAATCATCCAAAACACTATCCCCACTGGTCAATAAGCTCAACACACTAGTACATTAGTCATCATGTCGACCGATGGAGGAAAATACATGCTATATCACTATGAACCATCGACAGCCGCAGCTGTCGTCTTCGTCGTTCTCTTCGCCCTCACGGCTATTTTACACGTTTATCAGTTAGTTTCCAAACGAACATGGTATTTTATTCCCTTTATCATCGGGGGTTTATGTAAGTTTTCCCCAGATCGTTTCACCTCCACATACTAATCTAATCCCCACAGTCGAAGCCATTGGTTACGTCGGTCGGCTTCTGTCCTCTCAACAAGACTATGGTGACTGGACTACTCCACCATACGTCATGCAATCCCTTCTGATTCTCCTTGCACCCGCCTTCTTCGCCGCATCCATTTACATGGTCCTTGGTCGCATCATCGTTCTCACCGATGGAGAGCAATATTCCATCATCCCAGCACGTTGGTTGACCAAGTTATTCGTCTTTGGAGATGTCATCTCCTTCCTTATGCAATCAACTGGTGGTGGTATGCTCGCAAGCTCCAAGACAAAATCCAAGGTCAAGACTGGTGAAAACATCATCACGGGTGGTCTAGCTGTCCAGGTTATTTTCTTCGGCTTCTTCATCGTCACGGCTGGTATCTACCATTATCGAATTGTTCGAGGAGGTGGTGGAGCTGCTGCTGCTGGCGTACCTTGGCAACAATATTTGTTTATTCTATATGTTGCCAGTACTTTCATCATGATTCGATCGCTTTTCCGTATCGTTGAGTATGCTCAAGGAAGTGATGGATATTTGTTGTCAACTGAGGTTTTCATCTACGTATTTGATGCTACCCTCATGTTCTTGACCATGGTTATCTTCAATGTTCGTCATCCAAGTGCTATTATTCACGGAAAGACAAAGCACATTGAGGATGCATCCTTTGGAAGCAGAGATGGGGTTGCTATGCAGGATAGATCTCATTCCGAAAACAAGTATACTGGACACCAAGCCGTCTAAGTTAGAAGAGGGAATGAAATATAATATTTTATGCGCATAGGGGAGTGGGGAGGGAGGAGTGGGAGAAGGGGAGGTAGTAAAGGAGGATTCTACCTTTTAATGTAATGTTTGTGGGTGGGGCCATTCACCAACCACTGTTGAGCTAAGTGTTTGATTTTCTGGGTATAAACCAATTGGTCAACAAGGCGGCGTTTCAGCGTAGGGTTAGAGATGAAAAATACGCCATACTACTTAGATAGTTTTAACTTGAATGAATAATGATGATACCCTAACAAAATCATGAGCTTCAAAAACATCGTGATTTGCGGCTAGGAAATCATTCACCATCATCGTGAAACCTAATCCCCTTCCTGCTATGTGCATTGAATTGTTTGACACTTTTTCCAAATACTTGTTTAGAATCATTGATCTGCTTCCCCTGTAACCTGTCTCTGAAAGCTTCGCCATGTATAGAACATTAAGCATGTTTACAACTACCCACCTGCTTACCTCAAACTATAACCACTTCCTGATCTACACACCCCAAAATTCCTCAATAAGTCCGGCAACTTCATCCGAATGGGATCTAAGCAGCCTATGTCCCGCCCCAAAAATCATAGGTGATGGCATGAGATCCGGATGCTGTGAGACGGTGCGCAAGAGGTGCCATGCCTATGGCGCAGGTTCCAATACCATGGATTAAAAGAACTCGTTTTGCATCTGGTGAGGCGTTGGGGGTGAAATCATAATAGTGAATTATACCCCGAGATGACTGGATTTTTTTTCCAGGTGGAGGGATCCCAGTGAACTCTTCTTCCAACGCGTTTGCTGGGGGTGATGGTATATAAGAGAGTCCATTAATGGGGGGGGGGGAGATGGGAGTGAAACACCCGTCATGTTTGCTATTTCAGTATCTCAAGGCAATGATGATGATGATTAGAATGAAAATAAAGGTGTAAGGTTGAGAACAAGAATGGAGGTTCTAGATCATCAGCGGGTATTTCACGCACAGGAATACCGTAAGCACTAGTGGATTAACACTCAAACCTCCGGTAAGAATGATAGCTTTAACAGCAATTATTAATTACAGCATTAACATAAAGTGATTTATATATAGTTTATTAATATTATATTACGACATTGGTTAATTATCAAACCTTTTCCTTCAAGCTATCGTAACGAAAGCATGCCCTAATCTTATTCGAGTGACATGTTTTTGTTCCGCGTCAGATATTTTTTCAATAGACCAGCAATTGATAATGAAGGCGGTTCAGGCTTCTCAGATCGTTCAAAAGGAAATTCAGATATCTCAACCTGGCCCAACGTCTTGCCTTTACTGATTATGTTTGAAGTACAACACCAATGTTTCCATTGGTACTTGAACATTTCATCCTGGTACTTGGGTGTGAGAGCCGAGTCATACTGATATTTTCTCCCATCCTTGAAAGCGGAAGATAATTGCAGCAGCTGAGGGTGAGTCTGCACTAGATAAAGTATTGTAGGAGGTGGTGCATAAATTACCATTTGGTTACCATATGAGGCTGATATCCAAGGACTACCTTCAGAAGGTCGAGCCAGCGGTTGATGCTGTTGCCACACACTGTCTTTGAAGCTACTTCCAAAATCCTTCCATATTGTTATGAAGAGTGAAGACCTACAGCCGTCAAATTCTTTAAATCCAAGGGAGAACTCTGTGTGGCATTCACCACATCGTCCGTTCTCAATAAGACCACCAACGGTAATTTTTCCCGGAAGTCTTATATGCGAGCATATACTGAGATTGGAGGGGCCAATTGTAGTCTGATCGGCATCAAATTCTCCGAAAACCGAATCAGACAACTGCTCTAGTGACATCCATACACGCTGGCGACGGTGCATCAAAGATCCTTTAATCACTCGAAATTCCTCGTGGGTCAGTTGTACAAAGCCCCCCGGAACTTGACAGATAACTGGCTTGGGCATGGATATATATAGTCCGTTGCTTTGGTACACTCAGGGTCTTCGTGATATCTTTTTATTGCTAACTTAGCATAAGTGGTACCAGACAACAATGTATCCTCCCACGATGAAAGCATAGGATCGGAATTACTGAAGGGTGAATCTCGAAATATATCCTGGCCTTCCTTTAGACTTTCAAGCAGCCCTTTATAAGGGCCGTCACCTTGACACCAAGCCTTCATACTATGAAGTGTATGACAGTCAGAACATGCAACGACGCTTCGCATATCGAAAGCCAGCAATTCCAAGAAACTATCATATTCTTCCATCGATGGGAATGACTCCTGCTTCCCAATATACCTATCCCCGAGCGAGCACATAAGCCCCTTACAGGTAAATGTACAGGCAGCAGCAGAAGAGTGAGGAACGAAATCTATGATGTATTCTAAAACATCCAATGGAAGGGTGCTGAAACTGGCCTTGGGCGATGGAACTATTGAGCGAAATTTCATCTTACTGAATAGCTCCATTATGATTCTTGCGATCCCACTCATATTGATTGACATCAAAATTCCTTTGATAGTAAACGCAATTCTGGAGAGAAATAATAAAAATTTGTTGTATTTGATATATGTAAAAACAATGTCAGTGAAATTTTTCAACCAGCGCAAATTACGCTTCATAAGTTTTGAGAATGACTAGCTTGACTTACATATTATCACAACCGAAGATAACGTTCCAAAAATGAACCTGTCTATCATAAAGTAATTCATTTGTTGGTAGATGAGGAAGACCCAGAAATGAAGACAGCGTAGGAGGCGAGTGAAGAAAGTGGAGGGGAGAAACCAAGAAATGAACCACTAGGTAGGTGCCAGAGACAACTTCAGGATACTTGCGAGTCCAGAGGCAAGACAGAGATTTCTGTAGTAGATGAGGTATAGCAGCTTGGCTTAGAGATAGTTGATTATTATATGAATGGTTGTCAGTGTGATTATTAACTGTCCATCAAGATGAACAGCGAAAAGCATCAATATCAGGATCTGAAGATTGTAACCTTTTCAAAGATTACAGAAAGAAAGAAGAGAAGAACAAGAGAAGAGCATTAAAATAATCCACGTACTAAAGATTTCAAAAAAAAAAAAAAACTAGAGATGAGCTATACCACGTAGTTTTTATTTATTTATTTGATTTTAGATATCTCAAACGACAATTTCAAACTCGACTCAGATGGAAACGATCATGTCAATATATCAACTAAATGACTCTAGACATACAACCAACCATTGATTAACAAGTGCAGTAAAATCGCATGAATCACAATCACAGTAGCACACTGTTACATCCGCCTGTCAACATGTTATCCTACTAGCTACAGGTAGACTGGGACTAGCCCCAACCAATCCGAGCACTTTGCCTCATACATCGAAACCCTCTACTCATGAATCAACACAAGCAAAAACAAGATGGCAAAGTCCATATCATTCCCAAAGCCCAGCATGGAATATACCCAAACACCACAAGACGTGACAAACATTTCCTTTCCCACGAGGGAGTAGTCAAGATCTCATATAAGATACTAATATTTTGACGATCCCCCCAGTACCATGCCGGGTAGAAGGGGGCACACAAACTCCCTCTGACAAGTAAGTCTACACAGGGTGATTGCTCCGAGCCATCATTTTGCAATTTTGGAAATACCACAGCTGATACATACGTACGCGATATAACAATCTTCCATAGCCAAAGATAACGAAGCAAACATTCAAACCAAATATTAGCCGTTTCCTAATAATAACTACACAACAACCTTTTTCTACCTATAGATACCTATAGCTAGGGCCAAACAATACAAGCGCATCATCTAACATCAATCCGCATACGCATGCACACCTTGGCTATAATTGGATCCAACCGATTCCACACAGCTAGATCGAGAGTACACAGCCACTGGATCCCCAAGGCCAACACCGAACACCCATAAACCACTCATCCTTCCACCCGCCCAACCACTAGTGAACCACCTCACACGCACGAACCCCAATAGACAAATACCGGCGCTTACGATACCCTTACGTATAAAGATACAGTACTCGTGCCGCCAGAAAGCAAGACCACCTTGTGGACCTAATTACCACAATCCGCACGCGAAGATAAAGGGGAAAAGTTAAAGGCCAATGATACATACGACTCCACAATGATAAGTACCGAGGAGTCCATCTCGAAAGTTCCCCTTTCATCCGGAAAAAACACCCATCCCGGATCCAATTCAAGGGAAATCTCGACTCTGTACGGGGGAAAACAAAATCTATTATCACGGGGCCGCATCTCTCTTATCGTATCGTACTATCTATTGTACCATACCCGCATCCCGATTTGAGCCCGTCCCTACATTAATATCCAGCAGCACAAATCACCTCCCACCCACCTCAACTGCGAAATCCCCTCCCAAAACCCCCCCCTCCAAAAAAAACAAGAAAAAAAAAAATATCAATGACCAGACTGGGGCACGATCCCAGGACCTTGTCCGTGTTAAGGACACGTGATAACCAACTACACCATCCGGCCTTTCTTGTTGTTTCCTCATGTCCATATTCAAAAATATAATGCACAACCCGCAGTGGGGCTTGAAAAACTCTTACTAGCACTCATTCGTATTCTCACAAATGGAGTGACATGTAAGCGAAGCGGGTACGTAAGCGAAGCCAGCGAATGAGGGTCGCGTTGATGGCAGTGGGGAGGGATTTTGAGTGCGGTGCACGTGGGAGGAAGAGCGGAGTGCAGATGGGTCCTCCACTGGTCTTGCGGAGGAGACGTGCATGTAGCTATAGGTGCCACGCTACCCATTTCGATGATGCGTACTAGCTATATCAATAAAGTCAACGGAAGGGGTTCAAAGAGAATTTGAGATAGATAGAAAAGAGCTATGATGTAGCTCAAGATGTAAATCATTTCATAGCTCTGAAAGGTAATTAAGAAGAATGGTAAAGGCAGTACAGAAGCCAGTGGTATCTATTATATACAAAATTCCATCTATCCATCAAGTCAAATGCATGCTCCCATAGCCATGTAATTCCAAATCTCAAATTCTAAGTCTCATCCCACAAACCCAAGTCATTATATACATCCCCTCGTATGTCCATAACTCCCATAATATGCTTCATACATCTTTCGAACTACTTGCTTCAGTCGTAGTGCTAGTTTCACTCTGCCTATTTCCCTCCTCGGTCTCAAGATTCGTCTTCTTTGTTTCTACCCCATCAGTTCCCCCATTCCCTCCTTTAAAATCCGCCTCCGCTTGATCCTCTGCATCCAATTCACCATTTCTTTCCTTTTCCTTTTCTCTCTTTTTTTCCATCCTATGTATAGCTTCCCTGGTCAAATCCTGCTTGAACATCTTTTCCAAAACATCCTTCTTTCGAGTCCTGTGGTCCCCAACACTGATAAGCACACCAGCTGTAACATTAACTGTAATACTACAGCAAAGAATGACCGTTGTTAACGCAAACGGTCGAGTTTTATAATTTATTGCCCAGGTACATGTACCAAGAGCTATTTGAAGAAGGGAATGACAATCCAGAAGAACGACGATAGCAACGAGTAATCGTAAAGGGAATGCATGATGTGTTGTAGTTTCGTGAGGTTTGTAAAATGTATGAGATCGGTTGAACTTCTTTTGATGATGCTGAAGCTTCTTTTGTTGACTTGGGTTGAGAACTGATACTTCATCTTCGACAATTTGATCTTCAATATCCTCAGGTAACACGGCGGGTAAATCGTTATGATCTTCTAGTTTTGGTAAAGCCTTTTCTTTCCGAAGTCGCCATGTTAGATGGTGATAATGAGCTATGTATATCATGTGATAAGTATCGATAGCTCGAAAGGGAGCGAGTCCATCACCCATAATGGCGAAGAGAGCCACAAGGACATTATCTATCACGTTGATAACGTATAGACGTTTGCTTCCAAGGTTAACCCAGCCAATCAAGAAAAGAACCCACGCTAATCCAAACAAAGTAATAAGAATAGCATATAGGGTAACGAAGAATCCAAGAGCTACATATGTTAGTCTAATGTATACCTTGGATTAAAGAGAAATGAAGAACTTACGTTTTCTAACATATTGTCCAAATCCCTTCATCGCTCGCTTAAACCCTTCTCGCCTGGAATGTAACAAATGCCGTACATGATCGTTGAGTTCTTTTTTATCCGCCGATGACCAACCATCCAAATTGATACCTTCAGGAACTACTGCATAATGAGGGACCTCATCATCTGGATGTGATCTGGACTCAGTGAGAGTGAATGCTCCAGTATCTCCTCTTTCAATTCGAGGTCTTTCCGGGAGAGTCAGTGTTTGTTTTGATTCGTTGTGTGGCTCAGGCTCTTCTATTATCGGAAGGCCAGTTTGATTTGTTTGACGGCGAGGAATATTATACGTTGGGCGACGAGGGACCTCATTCCGGCTAAGGTTGTATGTTGGATTACGATTAAATAGATTTCCAAGTGATGGAATGAACAAGGAGTTTTGAATATTTGTAAGACTCGTCAGGGTGGAAATTTCGGGATCTGGGGGGGTGGTCAGAAACGTTCATGGATGGAATTCGAGGTATACAAACCAACAAGATCAAGGAAATCGACAAGTTCAGTGTCATATTCGCCTTGAACATTCGGTACTGCTCCATTGTAGCTATGAGAATGCTGTAAAAGAATAGGTGCTTCATTGGCCGAATTATTTCCACCTGGCTGAATTGGGGCAAAGATTGGACCTTCTTGTTTTGTAGGGGTTGCCTCTTCAATGATATCCGGAATATACGATCCCGCCCTCACTCGTGGTGGGCCAGAAGTCGTAACTGATTGAGAAGTCAACCATGCTGGACGTTGTGGTTCAGAACTGCTTCGACGCCGGTTTGATGTATCAGTTGTATTATCGGCGGGAGGGAGCTGATTAGCAATATGAGGAGTCGAATTATTATTAATTTGCCAAGCTCTCCTAGAAGTACTATCATAAGGTTGATTAATCTGCGAATTTCCACCCGGAAGATTGCCTGATGACGATAATCGTCTGATGCGAATACTTGGTCGCCATATCGCTGGTGGCGGCCGTTGAGGTTGCCGGCTCTCGCTCGTTGCCTGGGTATTCAATGTGCTTTGTGGTGCCAATGAATTCGCTGATGTACGTGCAGTAGATGAATCGATACCAACACTTCCTCTTCTAGTAGTCGTATTTCCTCTCGAACTATTCCCAGTTGTTCCGGAAGTTGATATCGTTGGTAACTTTGTTCCGGCCGTTGTTGTTGTTAAAAATTTCGGGTCTTCTCCATTGGCAGATTGCCACCGTGACTGCATTTTGAGTTATCTTTTGTAGGTAATTAAACAAAGGAAGATGAAAGTGAAAGTCTTCCGAAATGATTTGTGACTCTCCTATGGTCCCATTGACTAAGACCGAGACAAAGAATGAAATCTTGAGAGTAGACAGAATAGAGAATCAAACTAGAGGACCACTGCTTAACAAGGGACTGCTATGATTGTATGGTGTGGTAAAAAGAAAAGCAGATTGAGAAAGTTCGAAAGTTCGAAAGTTCGAATTCTTCATTCACTTCTGCCGTTCTCGTCCTCTTTGCCCAGGTAAGCCAAGAAGGAAGTTCTATTTGTTGAAGACCTGGTGGACTACTATTTGGTCTATCAGCCATTGACCCTCGAGCCGCTAGTTGACCAAAATTCCAAATTCAGGTAAATTAAAGTTAAGACAAGTATGTAATGGGATGGGAAAATTGGGTCTAGGTTTGGGAAATCACATACAACGATTATGATGATACTACATGCAGCAAGGAACTACGTCGGTAGGTGAAGCTATTGATTGATACGTCATATTATCATATAAGAGAGGGAAAGTATACAAGTAAGGATACGATGGATGAGAAGGATTAGAAGACGCTTGGTAGTGAGGTGTGTCTGTGTGGAGTGAAGAAATAAGAACAAGAGGAAGAGAGAGAGGGAAAGACAAGACAAGACAAGACAAGACAAGAAAAGAAGAAGGAAAAGGATGAATAATGAGCATATCATTTGTATGTGTGTGTACGGAGCATGCATGCATGTATGGTAAGTATGTACGGGATGTAAGGTGAATGGGAAATGGGAAATGGGAAATGGGAAATGGGAAATGGAAATGGAAGATGGGGGAATGGGGAAAGGAAATCTAGAATGATTATTCAATCTCTTCTCTACTAGGTAAGGTAGGCGGGTAATCATATTGGAAAGAATTTATTTGAAGCATACTGATTGTTGTTGTTGTTGTTGTTGTTGTTGTTGTTGTTGTTGTTATCATTATCATTGGAATTCATATAGAAAGAACTTATCATCAATCTCTTCCCTCTTCCCTCTTCCCTCTCTCCCATCTCTCTCCCATCTCTCCCTTCTCTCCCATCTCTCCCCCATCTCTCTCCCTCCTCTCTCCCATCTCTCCCCAACCAACCCCTTTAACCAATTGATAGCCATCAAATTCTCACGACTCCATAACTCCCTCCCCATTGTGTTTAGGTTGTACTCCGGTCCCCGAATCCCGCCCAAGGTCGAAAGTAAAATAACCATAAAAGAGGGTAAAAACAGGATAATGAGATTGGAAAGAAGAAAAAAAAAGTGTTGAAAGCAAGCTGAATAATCGAGATGCATACGAAACAAAATGTTATACGGTCATCAGTACCAATCATATATCAAATCCAAATTATCTCCGTACGTGAATTGCATTTACTGAATGTCGTACATAATGAAAGCCGGGCCAGTCGGAATTTGGGAATCGACATTGGGAAAGATGGCGACATGTTCGAAACTTTGGTAATCAATATCAAATCATGCAGGATCGGGATCTCTTTCATATTGGTGAGTGGTCATTGGTTAATGGTGCTTGTTGCTTGTTGCTTGTTGCTTGTTGCTTGTTGCTTGTTACTTGTCGCTTGTCAGTTGAGACTTGAAGATCGATCTTCTATGCAAGGCTAATTATGATGGATTACTGTATTCTTGGTAATGTTTACCTAACGAGACTGTTGAATATCTTCTAACTCTTTCCTGTGAAGACTCCTCAGTACCTACCTACCTAAGTACCGGCATATATTTAAATTCTTCTATGGGATCTTCCATTGCCCTGAAGATCCGGGGTAACTCAGATCCTTATCCTTACTCTCATAAGCTTGAACATTCATGATCTAGGATCCCTTTCATTCCAAACCACCCTCTAGTAGTCTAGAGCCACCCATTCTTAAGCCACTGGTGAGCTTGTTTGGGGTTGAGTTTGGTATTCTGTAGATATGAATCCCTTTGATATTTAGAGCCATGTGCCATGAAAAAATTATAAAAATGTCCACGGGAAACAGATTCTCGGAAAGATCATCTCGATGAAGGTAATTTCGACAAATGGAATATCTCATAGGGGGAGGAGGGGGGATCAAATTGATGGTACCAGACCACTTCACGGCATGATGAAGGAGAGGACAAGTATCAAACATGATATCATTTGTACCCGATCATCATGATCTTGTATAACCCAGCCACGATAAAAGCGAAACATCCTCAGACATCCAAGGTATATCTATAAGGCGTAACGGGTTGCCTTTCATTGCTGGGTGTGTTGAAGGCTTTGGAAGTTCTCTAGGGGATTGGCAGATTGGCAGGTTGGCAGATTTCTTCATTGATTTGTCTCGTGACCTCAAAGGACCTTATCGAGATGCGGAGAGTCTTGGAACGAAGAGCCCAAAAAATGCAGGTATAAGTAGGTGCTTCATCATTATCATGATATTTGATCCTGGAGACCTTGACCACGGCCATGAATGAGCCAGCCTCTGAGCTGAAGTATGTGCTGAAGTACGTGGCAAATGCCTTCGCCGTGTAACAGTCGATAGTTACCTTTGTGAAGATCTGTACCTGCATCGTACCATAGTACGATATTGGATGAGTTGATGAGTTGATGGGGAACCTTGGAAGTCGATGAATAGAGGGGGGGAAGGTTAACTTTTAAGTCATACCGAGTAGGTGGCTATATATATAGACCGTTCGAGGAATAAGTGAAGTGAGGTGACTAAATTCTAGAATTAACAATACTGTCTTGTCCTTTCCCCACTGTGGAGATCCTGACAATCTTCATGATGCAGTACAGTAGCAAGATTGGCAACTGGGAGGTAGTAAGACGAAAATGAATGAGGCTGCATTGAGGCGGTCTTCGAAAAAGTATACTCTTTTACTCCATATCAAATTAAGGGGATGGTCTACTCTGCATATTTTTGACACAATATGTTGTCAATAACAAATTCATAGCAATCATCTTATTATAAGGACTGTCAAATTTGCTTCTACTGTATGCATATGGGACCTTGGGATCCATTGCCTCCACCACGCTCAATTTTCTCTCGAATAAAAGACAAGTCAGGACCTTTTTGAGGCTGTACATGTACAGTGCCGAATTGAAAATACCTGGCATCCATTGGAAGAACGTGTGCCTTGCAAAAATCGTCGAGGTCTACGTGTACGGTCGCTGGCAATATAAATCCATCCATGTCATCCATGTATAGCATCTTGACCGAGCAGCCGGGGATTTGATATCCAATCGATAAGCTGGTTGGCCAATGTCGATGGTGAGGATTGGCGAAGATGAGATGTTAAAGGGGTTGTGAAACGTTGGAGCAATGGCATAAGATTGACATCGGAAAGAACAATATACTTGTGTAGGTGTCGAGGTGTACTCCGTAGAGGGTATGGTTAATAGTTAACATACGATCATATACCTAGGTACGTATAGTGTGATCCATACATACCTAGGTATACCGACATGTAGAAACATATTGATGTATACAGACATGTATAAATACCCAGTGCCCAATAAATCATACTCTCATTATCTACATGTATACGTCGACTAGCTACTGGACTGTTTTTGAGAGAACAAATGAATGAATGCTAGATGGAGAGATAAATAATAAATAATAAACAACCACGTGAATGTGAATCTCTTCAAATTTTAGATCAGATCATAAATGAATATCGGTACAACAATCCAATACTTGTACAACATTACCATTACATTACGTTACATTACATGCTACCCAAGTACCCAAGTACCCAAGTACGTACTCCATATATCTCACTATCTAGTCCTCCACTAGTCTCCCTATTAGTAAGACCCTTGTGAATATCCCTCTCAATGGTTTTATATCTTACCATTAACACTTCTTTATCTTGATACTTCAATATCTGTCTCTCAATACAATATCTCCATCTTGCATCTTGCATCTTGTCTCTTGCATCTTGCATCTTCCATCTCCCCTCTCCCCTCTCCCCTCTCCATCTCCCATCGCCATCTCCCATCTCCCATCCCCCATCCCCATCCCCCATCTTCCAATCTCTCAACATCTCAACATCTACCTATACCTACCTAATCAATATCTCCTTCAATACCGACCTATGATCCTATCTATCTATCTATCTATCTATCTATCATCCATCCTATCTATCCAAGGCTCGGTTATCATCGACTCATTAGACTTTAAAACTAGTGGCGGTAATCAATCGATTGAACCAAATCTATTTATTATCATCTACCTACTACTCCAGGCCATCTACCTATCATATCAACCAGAACCACCTCCTCCTGCTCATTACTTACTGCTGCGGAACTCACTTTGTACTTCCCTCCCGCTTGCTTAAGTTGGCCTTCGACTATTTCATCATTTCATCATTTCATCGTTTCATCATTTTGCCATTTTACCTCATCATACCTTTCGACCTCTCATCTCTCATCTCTCACCCCTCACCCCTCACCCCTCACCCCTCACCCTTCACCCCTCACCCCTTACCCCTTACCTCTCACCTCTCACCTCGCGCCTCTCACCTCGCGCCTCTCACCTCTCACCTCTCACCTTTTACCTCTCACCTCTCACCTCTCACCTCCAACCTCTCACCTCACCTATTATCTGCATAGGTCGATCTTTGATATCACATATTCTTGTCGCATATACCATAATATTATCATGGAGAAATCAAAATACCATCATTCCATCACTGGTAAATCTACCTGTCAGACAATTAATCTTTCCAAAGGTAAAAAAGATGAGTGTAGTTGGCAGTCGTCGACTCTCACTACATGCTTACCGCCTGCTGGTTGTATCATTCATGACATTCATGATGAACATCAAAACACCTTAATGGGTAACAACATGATGCCCTACCCAAGTATGCCCTCCACCAATTCTTTCTGATTCCGTAAAATCTACAGATTCCCTATAACATTTTATATTAGGTATAGCTAATCGCGCCGTACCACAACCCGAAACCCCAATAATGACTCCGTATCTTCCTACCGAAATCATTCACAGCATCATATCTCATTCCAACGATTTACAATCACTAAAGAATTGGGCCCTGGTTAGCTGGAAGTACAACGACATTGCGGAACGAATCCTCTGGTCCAATATTACGATCAATACCTCCCAGTTTTATGACCCAGCCTACCCCTCAGATGGACAAGACCCGCTTCAAATCCTTCGCTATGAAAGTCTCGAAAGACGAATGAAGAGACATCTACGACCTACATGGATGGATATGGATCGCAGAGATTACCGGGTACCTTCAATCGTTTCGCGGCTTCCGATGATCAAACACTTTGCCCTTAGGACTGTTTGGGATATTGACTCGCGGGATCTTCCCCAGTCAGGTTCGAGAGAAGATTGGAGAATTTTGGAACTTTATCAAGAACTGTTTCCTGCCATGCAGAACCTTTGCACCCTGCGTATTGATGGCGAGGTCAACAGAAGAACCTGGGATTTACTACTCGTATTACCGTCTCTTCGAGAATTAAGGATATGGCGAACGACGACTGTCGACTCCCAGGCCCTTCTAGAGCGGTGTTATTCACCAGATTCCATGAATAGGTTCAGCCAAAGAGAGAAGCAAAAGCTAGTAGAAGACAAGGTGCTAAACTTTGAAGGGTTATCGAGGTTACGAACATTCGAAATTGGCTTGCTATCACCTATGGAATCAGCAGCCTTAGGCTCTGAAGTTAGGAAAAGCAACCTTGAAGTCCTCCATATTGCTGTGACTCGCGACAATAAATCTTACGACAACCAAGGAATGCATACGCTGAGCAGGTTCTGGGAAAATCTTGTGCCCAATGAGATTGACGACAGTTCACCAGTTGCTCAGGATCTGGACTATGGTTTCCCCGCGTCTATGCGTGAACTGGTTCTCGAAGATGATGCCCACCGGTCAGTTCAAACTCCTCTGTAAAGTTTTAGATGTACTGATTTTTATTGTAGTGACATTGCTCCCGCAAAGATTGTCAAACAATCACTTCGCAGGTGCAGAGAAAACTTGACAAGGTTCTATTTCGACTTTTTAGATGAACCTTTACTTGCTTCTGTCCTCCAAAGTTCTACCAAGGCGAATCCCCTCTTTCCTCGCCTAACCCATCTTCATTTGCCATGGGTTCAGTCTGAGAGGCACGAATTTGACCACCCGCGCACTATGAGCAAAACAATGATCGCCTTTATTGAATCACACAAACCCACTCTTCAAGTCTTTCAACTTCTCAATGCAGCTGAAGATAGCCGATTGTTGAAATACGAAAACCCTTTAAATAAAGCACTCAAGGAATGGATGTCAATCAAGGAGATTCGGCTGGATTCAGAACATACTGCGGATCACTATAGTAATGTTCCTAGAGGACAAGAATGGACTCGTCCTGCAGATTTTCTATCGGTAGACGGTGGAGGCTACTGGGGTGAAGATCTTCGCCGTGCTAGGCTTGATCGATTTGATCTTACTAACATTGAGATTGGTTTCAAATCATACCGTGCATGGCATAACATAAAAGTTCTGGTCTTGAACCCCCGGTTGCTATGGAATTATTGCCTCCTTCAAGATCCTCATGATATATCTAGCCCTCGACTCAGAAAGATAGACCGAGATCACTTATTAGGTATGAAGCATTTTGCCGAGTCGGAATGCGAGAACAAGGAACTCGCGGAGAGAATTTCTCGAAAAATGGGACCCAATCTTCGTGTACTTTCTATTCGAGAATGCAGATTTTGGATTGAGAGATACGGTGGACCTATTTGGCATTTTGGAGATGCTCTTGCAGATCCTGAACAACGTCGACAGATGAACCGTATTTTGGATCGGAGGGATTGGGACTTTCTATCGGAAAGAAGTACTACTGATACCCAAGAAGCAGCCAATACTGCAACGTTCCTCAGGAACGACATGTATTCCCCTGTTCAGCCAGTCACAGAACCAGTTACACGTCCGATTTCCCCTACCTCCACCTCCATTATCAGCGACGCTATCTCTGAGTCAGAATCTAGTTCTGAAGACGAAGATGAAGTAATGGACTCTGAAACCGAAAATGAAGATGAAGACAGATCTGAATCCATGGCAGCGGAAATGGACGGAGATACAGAAATTCATATTCGCACCCCGCCTTACCTATCACCCCTCGACACGGACAATTCTATGGATGTTGATGAAGATGGAGATGGAGATGTATTTATGTTTCTACTACCCTCAGAAATGCCTTGGAACATTCTTTCTTCTCCTCAGTCCCAGTCGGCTGTGTTTTATTGAAACTTGTACAAATTAAAGATGATGGGGATATGAGTACTGGGCGGGAATTGTTGGCTTCTATTCGCATAGAAATGGGCGGCTTGATGTCTTTTTTTACAAATTACTGGTTTGCGGGGCGTTTTGAGATAATGATAGGGGAGTTTCGGGATGTGTGTTTCACATTCATGAGATACCCAAGTCATTTAACATTCTCCATGGAGGGATTCTAGCTCAGCTCTATACAGTATATCGTGTAGCTTAGAGTTGCTGGGGAATATATTGGGGGCAAGCGATTTTCAGTCTAACTATCGCTCTGAAAACACATGAAACGTATCGACTCGGGTTGATCCCATCCAGTAATAAAGACCTATCTGTATATAAGATGATACAAAATAGTAATCTGATACTATTGGTTCAAATTCAATATCTCAAGGTACTTTCAAAGTAAGACCTATTAAATATTTAAAAACCTTCTTCACTTTACTTGTATTTAAAATATAGTGTCGAATATAGTTGGCGGTTTGAGATCCTTTTTGTTGTAATGTATGTATGTATGTATGTATGTATATATTGGATACTCTTTATGTTTACTACGAATATAACTAAAGCTTATGTGTGAATGGGGGAGATTTGGTGGTCATGATGATGATGGTGATGTTTATGTTTGTATTAGTGATACCCTTGAATATAGGTAGGGAGGTAGGGATATATGTATAGATGTATGTATAGGAGAAATCACTTGAAGCAGGTATCTGGGGAGGTTGGTGGGTATATATACATATCACCTTTCTAAACATGGTGTTTCGATTCGAAGTTGACCAGAATTTGTTTGTTCGTGTGTATATTATTGTGGTTTAGTAGTTGATTATTGCGGGGATTGATGGAAGAGATGTTGTTTGTTTGTTGTGTGAGAGAGAGTGTGTGTATGTGTGAGAGAGAGTACGTAGAATCCTGGATTTGGATGGTTTGGTACGTGCGGTTTGGGAGAGGGGGAGGAGAGGAGGGAGGAAAGGCAGCGGGAAGATATGATCACTTGTTGCTAGGTATCATTCTATATAATATGATGTGTTGATTTTGGCTCGCCTCCTCACTCCCCTTTTCTCATTTTTGATGCGCATATGCATATACGCATTCAGATACACACGTCCAAATCACAACTCACGGTAAAGCACTCACCAGCTAAGCTAAAAAACACATACACACAATTTATACTTACAGCATAGCAAACCACAACGCACAAACAAATTATAGCACACACGCGTATTTTGCAGCTATCATACTATATCACCCGTACATTGCATCTCTGCACGTATGTGACAAGACGAAGAACTCCCGATGATGTTGAGGGGGAGGGGGATGTGATTCATTTTTTCATCGGTGGTTTGTTGGTATGGGCGTTGATGAGGAGATGAACTTAGGTTGAAGGATGGATGATTGATGAGTAAGATATCCGAAGAGATGCTTAGCACCTACCATTCCAAGCTGAAAACGTATCACCATGAGAGGAATCTGCGTGCGATGAAGAAAAAGATAGATTGGAATGGGATTGATTCACTTGTACGCACGGCACTATCCACAATACTCTTCTTCCAAAATATTCACATCCCCCATCCCATCCACCATCTCCATTGGCTCCGCTCCTGTCCTCTCTCGCGTTTCCAAAAACACCACCAACCCCTCCACCCCCAAAAAAAACAAAGAGAAAAGCAATCAGAGCACCAAAATGGCAAAAACCAGACTTAGGCGCATCTAGGCGCTTGGGAAAATCCCCGCGGGATTTTATAAGAAACAGCGAACTCCGGAATGCCGCTGTTATCAGTGACACCTCACTCACCCGAAGATGATTACAGCGCAGTGGTCGACCAACTGCGCCAAGGCGACACGATGAGGATGTTTGATGGTAAGAGGTGAGGACTTTGTGGTACATGAAGAGACGAGGCTAAGCGAGAGAGCATGGTGAATATCTTTGGATCGGTGGGACGTGCACTTACTATGGCTTATGGTACGTAACCGTATGTTCCATCTTCAAGGTTCAATTATGGCGGAGATTCATAATCATTATTCATCCGCTAATCATTACTGGCATTCGGACTCTCTAATTTAATTTATGAGCCCCATAATCCCAATGTCCATGAGCCCCTTTCCCCAATTCCGCTTTTAAATGCCCCAGGTCCCATGCTACTCCTTCCTCCCGCTCCCGCAACAACACTGACCTCGGCATTTCTATTCGCTCCAGCCATACCGTGTTGCATCCAAACCTCTCTATCTACTGAACTCACAGCTGGGATTTTAAGCTGTGATAATAAACTTGCACCAGACCATACTCCCAAACTTGTTACTGCCCTGACTGTCCCTCGCTCTTCCTGTGTGTCATTTTTACCAGATTTAGCATTGATGGTAGATGCTATTGAGTCAGGTTCGGGAGATCGATGACCCGCAGGAATATGGGCAGGGGGGCGAGGTGTTGTAGGTGAAACTGGAGATGATAGAGTGTCTGAGGGGGATGATGGGATCTCGGTTGGTGAAGATGAAGATCGTCGGGGTCGAGTAAGTTTGGGATTGTTTCTGTACTGAGAAACTGCTTTTCCTTGGACAGGATCCCAACCTCGTTCATCGATCAGTGTATTTAATTCATCTAAAATCCTTGCCTTCAACCCAAGAATATTTGAGCCACCGCCAACAAACACGATCCTTGACATACAAACAGAGCGTAGGTCGACAGGAAGACGGAGCAGAGTTTGGTAAAGGAGAAGATGGATGGGAAGCTCTTCGTCGTCGAGTTCAGAGGTGGGGAGGTGGGTTGCCAGGAGGGCCTCCTCACAAGGTTGGGCGAGTTTGGAAAAGGGAAGGGTAAGTGTGCGTGGTGGGAGCGTAGACCTTAGGGGTATTGTAGCTACAGCATCGGAGCTTGTGTCTGCAGAGATATTTAGGGACCTCATATTGGCTCGTAATTCGTCTTCCTCTTGTAAAGGTGCAAGGCCGCTTTCGGGTCTAGTTTTGAATGTAGAATTTGCAGATGGTTTGCACCACGCCAATCGATTGACTATTTCCTCGCACTCCTCAAAACTTATGAATTCTTCCAGTGCTACATTTGTCTGACCGTCTGGCGAGTCCTGCTGTAATATCTTCGGGTCAAAAGAGTTGGCCAATAACTTGCGCATCTCTTGTCCCAATAACTTGGTCGCCCTTATAGATCTACGACTCAATACTTCTCGAAACTCATATATTCCAGTCACAATAGTTTCATTCCAGCCAATATCAACAGTCACAGCGGCTCGAAGGCCTGCAGCCACTGTCGTGAGTGCTGGTGCAGAATGCAGAGATATGTTCGGAGCTTGGAAATTCGTGAAAATCGTATCTAATATGGTAGAAAGGAGTGGCGACGGCAGCGTAGAAGGGAGAGCCAAAGTCACTTTTCTCGGCCTTGAATCAATAAGTAGATATCTGCATACCATCGTAAGTATATTTATCCCCATGTCAATACTAGGAGAGCTTCTACAAACTTTGTATAAGCATCTCTAATGGCCCTCTCAATTTTGTCTCCTACCAACCCCAAATCCACCTCTCTCAAATCCAAGTTCCATAACTCGTGAGCCTCACCCCACTTCTTTCCATGTATCCTCTCCCTCCAAGCTTTATCATATCCGAGCTGCCATCTTCGATAATCTCCCGCTCTTCTCTGTTCTTCTGGTCCAAAATCTATCACCGCTTTAGGTCCTGCATCGCCTGCGAAGCCGACTTTCACATATCGACATCCAATCTCAATCACCACACATTCTTCCTCTGCGCGCAAAGAGGATGGCGAACCAAATGAATTCGAGATTTGTCGAAGAGGGGTATGAGGGGTTGATGGAGTGCCACTACCACCTAGAGGATTAATGGATGGGCGAATATTCGATATACTACGATGAGCGGGACCTGTTGAATGTGACATATTGCTATGGTGGCATTTTACTCCGATATTCAAACCTACCGGGGTCGCCTCTATCAATTATTCATAGTTCTGGTGCGTGGTTGTCAGAGCTTTGAGGTTCATTGCTGTGGAAACGAAAAATGTCAACAAGGATGTCCTTGAAGCTTCGCTCCCCTCAATTTTCTTTCACATTATTCACTTGCATTACCATTCGATCATATCTCTTTGCCTTTTGCTTTTTGCCTTGTAAATTATTGCTCTTTGATAGCAGTGCTATTATTATGTATGGTGTTTGGAAATAGGACTGAAAAGTTGCATTTGTTACATATTAGTTTGCTCTTCTATTTACTTGCAAAATCATGGGTATCAAGGGGTCAGTGAAAAGCTCCTTTTTTACAATGCGAGTTTCGTGTGCTGATAAATTCACAGAATTTATGGGGAGATTGGACCCGGTGAAAGAGTTGCTCTTTCAAAGATATCAATTGAGAAATTTGAGAAAACCGGAGTTCCTCTTAGGATTGCTATCGATATATCAATTTGGAATTTCCAGATCCAAGCTGGTCAAGGTAAGGTAATCAGCACATGATCATGGAACATCCGACTCATTTGATATAGGTGGAACTAATCCTGCATTACGCACCTTATACTATCGACTTCTCAGACTTCTTTCCATCTCCGTGCAGCCATTGTTTGTCTTCGATGGACCTCATAAGCCACCTGTCAAACGAAACAAGCAAACAGGCCGAGGTGGTGCTTCTATACCGGATCTGATGACTAAAGAGCTACTTAAGCTATTTGGATTTGCTTATCATGTTGCTCCTGGAGAAGCTGAAGCAGAATGCGCTCTTCTACAGCGAGAAGGAATTGTGGATGCTGTTCTGAGTGAGGATGTCGATACACTTATGTTTGGAAGTGGATTGACATTCCGAAGTTGGTCATCAGAGAATAAAAGTGGTGCAGGTACACCGACACATGTAAATGCTTATGATGCCAAAGCAACCAAGGCAGGTAAATCTGGATTGGACCGTGAAGGCATGATTTTGGTGGCCTTGATGAGTGGTGGTGACTATAAGACTGAAGGGATCCCCGGATGTGGCGTGAAAGTTGCTTGTGAAGCTGCCCGGGCAGGCTTTGGAAAAAGATTGTGTCAGATTCGAAGAGAGGATGCTGCGGCATATAATGAATGGAGAGCAGATTTGGCGCATGAGCTATTCACAAACGAAAGCAGATTCTTTAAGACTAAACGAAGGGCGCTACAGATCCCCGAGGATTTCCCTGATCGAAAGGTTTTGGGATATTATACACATCCAGTGGTTTCCTCTTCGGCAAAGGTTGAGAGACTTCGGAAACAAATTGTATGGGAGGGTGATATCAATATTCCGAAGCTTCGACACTTCGTGGCCGATGCATTTGAATGGAAGGGAAAAGAGGGGGCCAAGAAGTTTGTACGAGGTTTAGCACCAGTATTATTACTAACAAAACTTCGTCAACGTGGGGACCGCCGAAATTCTGGATACGATGATCCCATGCTTACCAAGCTTGATGAGATGAAACTGGTAAAGGCTATCTGCGGTCAGAGGAAACATGTCACCACCGATGCAGTTCCAGAATTGAGAGTCATCTATCAGCCTCTAGAGATAGTTGATATCGATTTAGATGAGGAAGATGACGAGGTCGAAGATTATGGGAGAGATGGCCTGGCCCCTCTTCTCGAGGACGACCAGATACAGGCATACGCTTCGGATGATGCAGCTCCAACTGATACTCCACGAAAACGTGGGCCTTCTCCATATGATCCAACAAAAGCAGATAAATTATGGGTATTCGAGACAATTGTCAAAGTTGGCGTGCCACTTACTGTGGAGGATTATGAAGAAGCTCTCCGAGATCCTAAAATGGCTGCTAAGCAGAGGGCAGCAGCCAAAAGAGCAGAAGGTAAATGTACCAAGTCTAGAGCAAGTACTAAATCTACCGGTGGTATGCCTAAGGGTGCATTGGATCGTTTTGTCGAGATTGCAGAAAGAAGCACCAAAACCAACACCAAAGCATCAAATCAACCTGCACAACGTTTCGAGCTACCGGAAGAAGATCTGCCACCTCTCTTTTTGGCTCCAAATGTCAACAGCCCCAAATCACCAGAACCAAAAATGGCAAGAAAGCGGCTCGTACGCGGCCGCAAACCAGCTACAACAAAAGAGAAGGAAAAGGCCAGGCCCAAGCTCAATCCATGGGCTACATCTCAATCATCATCTCAACCTTTGCCTCAAATTACAAAGCCCTCCCGTCTTCAAAGATCCATGACTCCAACTAAAACACTCCAAACCTGCAACTCCCTAAGTCTAAGTCCCGAACCTCAATTTATTCCTACGGCACTTTCCAAGCGTAATCATCAAAACTCAATAGTTCCCACAAGCGATGATGAAGATGACGAGCCATGCCTCCCATCTAAGAGGACTTCTGTCTACACCGGTCGCCCTTCCCCTAGCAAAGGGCGTTCCCCACCTGGAACCAACACAAAGTCAGGCCTTTCTTCACCCTTTGCAGCTCTAGATACAAACAAACGTACTCGTGCACCTCTTACTCCTCAACCCGTAAATCGCAAGATTGATTTCTCCCTTCATTCCTCGGGTAACAAATCTTCTTCCTCGGGTGGCTCCTCCATCTCCAAATCTTCATATAAGACAGCCCATTCCCAAAATCATTCACCAGGAGGAATTATCGATCTTACTTCATCGCCTCCAGGAACTCCCTCGCGTTCTTACGTCCCGGAGCCTCTAGACAGAAATTACGACGACTCTCCCGGATACCCCAAACTCGTACTCCCATCCAGCTCACCAGTAATGATCAAGAGCAGCCCACAGTGTCACGACCACGATACATGTACACCCACATACCACACAACCATCAACGTCCACACAACCATTTACAACATCACACGTTCTCCATCGTCATCCCCCTCCAAATTTTCCAGGCCTCGAAAACCAGAACCCGCATTCGAAACGATCAGAGAGCAAACGGTCGAAGCGGAAATAGTGGAAGAGAGGTTTAACGAGAAGAAACGAGAGAAGAACACGAGGAGATATATAATGTTACGCGAATCCTTACCCGGGTCGTGGAGAGAAGTGGGAAGAGAGGAGCTGATCGAGGGGAGAAGTAGGGCCTGGAGAATGGAGGAGGTGGAAGTCTTGGATTTAACCGGGGAGTGATTTTGATTGTTTATTCTTGAGGGTTGTAATTTCACGTGAGCAATAGGCGCTTGGGGGGGCTCTTCTCGTTTTAGATTGGGCAAGGAGCTGCAGGTTTACATATTTGACATGCTGTTCATGGTGGGGGTTTTCAAACACATCGGAGTACGGTTATGGAATTGGATGGAATAGGATAGGGCAGCGCAGGGCAGGATGGGATTGGATTGGATTGGATAGGATAGGATAGGATAGGATATATACTTGATTCGAATAGTACACTGTGAATATGCATCCGCTATACTCTTTCATCAGCCAGTCTCCTTGGAGTAAGTATACGTTTGATTTTACAACGCTATCCTGAACTCTTCTGACAATAATCATCGCCGCTTTTCGATACCATGATTCCCCAGTCCGCGATAACTTGGGGGCTCTTCATTACGCGTAAAAAGGATTCGGTGGGGAATCCGTGAGGATAAATACGAGTAGGTCTTGTGGAATAACATTGAGCTTGGTTTATCATATCATATGCATCTTCACTTTTCCAAATATATATATACCGACAGACATTTTCTCGATATTCCATTATCTGATAAAATTCATGGTACCATCAAATCAGTGCCGTGTATTCTCTCAACCATGATGTGATTCGACAACGAATGGCATTCATTGACATAGAAGTAAACCAAAGACAGATGCCAAAACTCCGCTGCCCTCCCTCCTATCCCATCCCATCCCATCCCATCCAATCCAATCATCATCATCGTCATCATCATCGTCATCATCATCGTCATCATCATCATAAAATAAAGTGCTCGTAAGTAAAATAGGTAAAGAGAAGAAGAAAAATTGCTAGGGTATCCTGCCTGACGATCGAGATCTCACACCATCCATATCCACCACTCGCGAGACCTTACCAAAAGAATAAAATATATAAAAAGGGCAAAGAAAAGGGGGAAAGGAAAATCTCGTCCAATCTCATCTCGTCGCGCCTTTCATCATCCCAACTCATTAATCGTGAAGTGCGTACCGCGTCGTGTCTGTATATCGTGTCGACTTCCTCTTTTTCCCTCATTCCAATCTCTTTTCACCATCCCCACCCAGTTCCCACCTCTCTCTGCCCTACAGCCAAACAAAATCCCTCTCCTCCACCCTCGTACACGTCAAATAACCCACCGCTATACCCTCCCCCTCCAACCCACACCTCATCAACGGTGCCACCACCCTCCGAGCCATTTCCTTCATCTCATCCATCCTTCTCTCAAACCTCCTGATCCCCTCCCTACTATAGTGCTCTGGCGTTAATTTCAAAAACCGTTTACAGTCTTCGTGCCCTAAATACGCACTATTACTCGCGTTACCCAACAACTTAAATGTCCTACCGATTTGTTGATTTTGCGAAACGGTCGATGGAGGAGGAGGCTGTTGATGTTGAGTGACCGTTAAAGACGACGCGCGCGAATGATGCGTATGATGCGCACCACCCGTATGTCTCGGGGTTCGAGGAGTGGGCGGAGGAGGGATAGGAGGCGGTGATGTATTTTCCGCCAGCCATTGTCGGAATAAGCTTACGACCAACCAATCCGCATATGCATTTCCGGGGTTGACTCTCTCGCCCCTCGCAGTCAATAATGTCAGGCGGAACAATTGTCCCTCGACGCTCCCAACCATGTCCCTCAAATCTTCTACTTTGTCTTCTATAATCTCAAGGACTTGGTCGGGTAATTGATTCCTAATATGTCGTTCCCCAGCTGGCCATGCGCCTACAACGTGTATGAGGGCTTCTCCAAATATCGTTTTCGATTGTGAGAGATAGCCTAGTTTGAGATAGGAGGAGGGGTATTTGGCGATTTGTTTCCAGAGACGACTTTGGAATTGTAGGAGATGGTGATCAATGCGCGGCCCAACAACCGGGAGAGCATCGTATAGATCAGCGAGTGTGAGAAGCGATTTGCATTGTATGTATGCGGTAGCAATATCAATGGAATCGAGATGCGGAGAATGATTATAGAAGATTCGAAATAGATTATCATAGTGATTTAACAGATCTTGATCTTCTTGTGTTATTTGCGGAGGCGCAGGAGTGGAATGTGAGATGGATAGGTTTGCGACGGAGCGAAAGAAGGAGGTGTTGGATGAAGGAGGTTTGTTTCGTACAGGTGGTGGTGGTCGAGTATCGTTTGCGCTGAAAGAGAGGGAAGATTCCGGCTTTTGGACCAACATTGGGATGTCATCGTTATTGGGTCCACTCTCCAATTCATATCTCCATCTCCTTCTTGGACCTCCTTCATTCCTTCCCACATCACTAGCAGACTCTTCACCTATCCTAGCTAATTCTCCAACGACAGATCCTCCGACCTCAGTGGCCCTCGACCAGTCTTGACTTGTGCTTGCTTCGAAGAATCCCGAACAATTTGTTAAGATAAGTCGGTGTAATAAATATCGATTTGTTTTAGCGCCAGCTTGGATTATGATTTCCACATCTCCCGTATGCGTGAAGACAGGGAAATCATTCTGCGGTATGTATGATGAGCCTCCTGTATGACTTCGACCGTGGCGTCGATGATGCCTCGATGTACTCGCTCTCGAAACCACGGATGAAGGACCTCGACCAGCCAACGAATTGGCCGGCTCTGCCTGCGAAACCATTGTATAACTCCTGTGCATGCGAAATATCAGTCAGTGTTTGGGAACTGGTGGTATAAATCCATTCCAATGACATCAGTTTGTTATCATGGTATAAGCAAAAAGATAGAATTCCGGACTGGGCAAACCACATACCAAAATAAATATTCAAATCCTCACTTCACCTTACACCGAATCGGCACAAACGCTGATGAAATGATCCGATCAAGAAGCTCATATACTCATCCAATATCTGCTACGCACAGCGCGCGATCCTTCGTTCAAGTACAAGTACAGATAGGTAGGTAAATAAAGTTCTTTTCAAAGATCAAAAATCCTCTCACAAAGAATATCAACTCGTCATCGAGCTTCTACAAAAGGTCTTAAAATCACCTCGAACCTCACAAATCTTTCTTTTGAAGATATCTTGTCTTCTTCTCTCTCTCTCTCTCTCTCTCTTTCCTTCTTCCTTCCACCCTTCCTTTCTCTGTCTCTGTCTCTGTCTCTGTCTCTCTCTCTCTCTATTACAATCAAATCACAAATCACAAAACGCGTTCAAGATATCTTCAACTCCCCTTCTCTTCCCTTCTTTTATTTCTCTTTGAAAAACAAGAAGTCGTTTATATACGTGCGAATATACGCATATACGATATATCAATCAATAATATAGATGAATAAATAAACAAATAAATAAATAAATAAATAGATAAAAACAAGAAACGCGAGAAAGCAAACATCAATTCAGCCTTAACAGCATCTTTTTCCTTCAGCACCTAGATATCTACTATCTATCTATCAACATATGTCGACCGTCTCTCTCCAAGGTGCATCCAAGTTCTCCGCTCCAGGAACAATCATCACCATCCAATAGATAACAAGCATCGCATCCCATTCCCACCTTCACATTCCTCTACATAAGAAGAAGGGGGAAAAAAAGAAACGAACCAACATGAACCTTGCTTCTCCAATTGTTTTGCCTCATTAATTGCTACCATACGGAGTACAGTATCTTGTTTTGCCCTTGACTCAACACATATTATTACCTACCTACCTAGGGATTACTCGACTGGACAAACTCCCACTAAGCCGCCAGCTCGCAAGCTCACCCAGCCATCTCGAATAAATATCCCTCCCCAATGCCATTCTGCGCTGCGTTGCGTTGCGTTGCCTTCATTTCGACGCGCTTGGACACTTTACACGCTTCCTTGCCTTGCTTTACTTTGCCTTTGCCTTGCTTTGCCTTGCACGGTTCACCGGTCACCGTACGTACCCATCTTCATAATTCCATTTGTGCATAATGGTTATGTATGTATGTATGTATGTATGATTGTTATTCTTGCATTCTTATGCATCTTCATCTTCATCTTCATCTTCATCTTCATCTATTTATGCAATGCATCACCCATCATTCTCATGCGTGCGTACGTGGTGTACAAGAGTAAGTAAGTTAGTAAATTAGTTAGTATTGAAAATAAAGTAGTAGTAGGCACCTCCTAGATAGATACCGTGTCAAAAGCCGTGTCCCATCCATCTATCCATCCATCCATCCATCCATCCATCCATCCATCCATCCATCCATCCATCCATCCATCCATCCATCCATCCATCCAGCAACACAAGCAAACCTCCATACGACTATTGTAGATAGATAGGCACACTCATCATCAAAACACAACAACACCACCATCACCACAGCAGCAAACCAACCAACCACCCCCCATCATCCGATGATCCCCCATGCCATCATCCGACGATCCCCATAACCCCCATGCGCAGCGAGGCAAGATGCAAACCAAAGCCAGCCAAGAGCAAAAAAAGTACAGATCGATAAATCGTCACCGAGTTCTCGGCTGGTCCTTTTGCTAAGTATGTATATGTAAGTAAGTACGCTCTATAGGGAGTATGCTGTGGAAGAGTTGGGATACATGTTAGATACCTACTGTACCTACCTAGTAGGTACTGCACTCCATACAGAGATATGATATCGAGTTTCTAAGTGGGAGGAAAGGGTTGGAAGGGTTAAAGGTTCTTGGAGGCATTTGTGATGTATAGGATTATTTATTATTTATATACCTAAATATTTAGATATGTAGAGGGAGGTAGGTCGGTCGGGGGTACCTGTGTATGTATATATCACTTATTTGCCTGCTTATATATAAAGTGTCCATCTATACATACACACATACCCACCTATCTACCTACATACATAAACTAAATACGATCAATCCATTAAATCAAATACCTTCCTCTATATCGTTTATTACTATCTATCTACCTATCTACCTACCTACCTACACCTCACTCACACCACACGCTCACACCGCACACACTCTCTCCACCATCTTCTACAACATCATAGTGTCCATCTCATCAATTTCCTTTGCCGATCAATCCAACATCAAACGCAATAGACCTTCACACTTTCGCACCTTCACAATTTCACACTGCATAATTCCTTGGATGCTCGCAACTTTCCCTTTTTCCCCATCTATTTCATACATCCAATCCCATTCCCTTTTCACCGCTCTATATCTTCAAGCCCAACCATCTTAACTAGCTACTGCGACACCAAGTGGCTCGCAACCTGGTGCTTCATTTACCTCAACCAACTAACTGCCTTGCTCCGTATAAAAAAAATTCTTTTTTCGAGCACTTGAAGAATCTGCAGTCTGAGCGCTTCTCCGTCACACCATTCCGTTGGACGAGTAACCTGGATGAGTAACCTTAGGCCTCAATTTCCCCAGTTCACTATCTATCACATTGCATTCACATGTTCGCATCATGTCAAAACGACGAAAGGTGACTATTTGGGATACATTAGACTTTTGCATTCATTTCAAACCTGTGCGACAACTTGCCCTTGCATTAGGCACTCACTGCTAAAGTCGTGTCAACGAGGGCAAAACGTCTTGCAAGTATGCAAAGCCAGCAAACCCATGACCTACCTCCCTCCTGTTCTATGTTACAAATGTATGCTAGACCTAGCCAGGTAGCCTTATCGATGAACCTAATTCCGAAATCCCATATGCAAAGCCGAATGCTGTGAAACTAGCAAAACTCCGTATCCTGTAACCTTTGGAATACCCATTTCATTTTGTATCCTGGAGCCCAAGGCCGTAAATCGCATTTAACTCATATCCATCTCAACCTCCACAGCATTAGTAGGAAGTTGAGTCGTAAGGATCCTATCCGTCATCATTTCTTCAACGTGTCCATTGCTTGTCATGGCATCAATAACTGGACTGCTAGCCTTTGGTGTTTCGCTAGCCTCCAACACCACATCACCCTCGAAAATTGGACTTGGTCCTCGCAGGTTTTCAAAAGTCTTTTCCAAACTTGTGCTCACCAGTCTGCCTTTCTTGAGATCCTCTCCAAATAAAAAGTAGCCTTCTTGCGCTTCGACAAGATAACTAGCTAGTCCTCTACTTTGCAATCGAATGATCGCGTCGTTAACAGGATAATGATTCTCGATATATTTGGTCCAGCCACGAACCGCAGCTTGAATGTCTTCGTCGACGCTTAACTTTGACCAGCCGATGCCTAGGTGCCTGGTGTACTCATCGATGGAAGGTTGAACGGGGCCAGGGCCTCCAATTTGAAGAGGTGTCGGGAGTGGACCGTTTGCAACAATTGTCTCTTCGATCATCGATGGGGTAGAACCTAGATCGATTCTTTGACTCTTGGCCGAACGCATGATTGGTCTTTCTGGACTGGCCGCGCGCAATGCTGCTTGTGCCTTTTCTTCGGCTTCTTTCTCTTTCCAACCATGTACCAGTTTGACTATCTGCAGATAAAACATAGCCTTTGCTTGGTTTGATAAGTGTCATTCCTGGTCCGTATTCCCATTCCTCTTCATTCTCGACGACTACTGGATCAAAAGATGCCTGTGGGAAATATTGATCGTCTTCAAGAGCAGCCTCGTCGCGTGAACGTTTGCGACCTGCAGCTGATTTGGGTGGTGAGGTTGGAGTGAGCCAAGAACCTGAAGGTGGCGATGGCAAAGGAGCTTTAACGAAAGGTGAAGTAAAGGTTGGTCGATTGAAGGAATGCTGAGGTGGTAGTTGGGGTGCCATGGCAAGAATAGGAGAAGAACGAGAGAAGGATTGATGAGAGAAAGAACCCATGATGGATAAAAGAGTTTTTAAGGTATTGAATAGATGATGATCACAAGACGCGACTCGAGGTGACTATGTTATCAATTGATTGATGTTATTGGATAAATGATAGATGCAATTGGATTGATGGTGGAGATGGAAGAATGATATTGTGCTGGGAGGTATGGGAAGTATTTGATGGAAGGACAAGAAGATGGAGAAGAAGATGGGGAAGAAGAAGAGGAGGAAGAGGAAGAGGAAGAGGAAGAGAGATGAAAGTCAGGTTGATGAAAAGAAATGAAGGGAAAGATGAAATACTTATTTTTGGATTGGGGCGGGGGAGGGATGGATGGATGGATGGATGGATGGATGGATAGAAAAGGAAAGGAAAGAAAAGAAAGCTGAGAGAGAGAAAGAGAGAGAAGAGAGAACGAACGGCAACTTTTTTGGGGAAATGGTAAGAAGAACTTGGGGTACCATTCGGAAAGCTCCAATTGGGCTGTCATAGTGAAAGCTTGCGTTTGCGCGACAACCTTTTGAAGCTAGATCCGATGAAGATTAGAGTCTTTGAAGTAGTAGTTTTACTGTACAGAGTAAGGACAGAGGAGACTTGCCTTGTCTTGCCTTGCCTTGCCTTCTGAGATGTGGGTCTCTTTTTTTTGCTCTCCCACTTGTGCGGACTACGGACGATGTTCTGGCTTGAGCTAAAGATGATGAGCGCGTTCTGATTGGCCAGATAGAGAGACCGTTCAGAGACATTTTGGGGAAGTTGATTGTACTGTGCTCCGTATAAAAATGACGGAACGTCGGTCATAAACGGATAAAGCCATTTAGCCTATTCGGCCAATAGGAAGGCGGTTCCATGCGATCCTCTGTCATTTCTTGACTCTTCTAGGCTCATTTAAAATTAATAAGTACATAGGTCGGTGGTAGGTACTAGGCAGCTTACATAATGTCCAATTACAAGGGCTCGACTGGCTCGACTGGCTCGACTGGATACTAGGTTCAGGTCGGTAGCCTCTGTACCTAATATATCAGGCATCCACACCAAGAATTCCAAGATGACTCTTATTATCATTATTAATGTAGGTCGAATCAAATATGGAAGACCTGGTGGACGTGGTCTAGCAACCGTAATTCAACTTGGACTTTCATTAGTCAGCCGGCCCATCCACCGAGTCCGTAGGTAGGTATGGCATACAAATGAAACCTTGTTGCAGAAGGAAGTTATTGTGAATCGTATGATCCTCTTTTTAGCTCTTGATGATTGTCGAAAAGGTTCAAGAAGGATTGTTCAAGTGGAGCTCAATAATAGATAGGTAGGTACGGAGGTACAGGTACAGTAGGTAGGCTGGTAATGATAACGATGTATTTGTGTTGATCATGATAAGAATGGTTTCGATGGAGTACCTACTGCAGGTGTCCCTAGTAAGTACTAGGTGGATAGTCTCTCTTATTATGTCATATGACGAGCAGATTTGTGCTAGAATCACCCACCACTCCTCTTATGCCATCATCAACTTTGTTTTGCGATCACGTGATCAGACACCCACACACGACATGTGACATGCTGCAAGACAGATCCCGTGGTGGATACCAAGGAGACACTTTTATGCACTCCTCACAATACAATAAATCAAACATACACAGCACAATGATATCATCAACATCTTCAACATCTTTCATACATAAATGACAATCCCATACCTCATTTTATTGTAAAACATCATATGATTAGCATCAATAAACATATTTCAAATGAATTTTCAATGACATTCCAGGATAAGCCTTGTTCCATCCTTAGCGCCGGCCATCTTTGGTGAATTACCGGTACTGTCATGCGAATGTGCCCGCCTTATGAATCAATTTTGGATTGTGCTTGTAGATTTGAGATTGCGATTTGATTTCATAACAAAAAGGAGTCGCATCTAATAACAGAGCAGAAACCAAACACATTCTTACATACATTTCCAAAATCATGGCTTCTGTAACAAATCTCGACAATGATGTGAATAGCAAGAGGGGTGAGAGAGTGACTCCAGCTGCTGTGAATGAAGTGAGGAATTTCATCGAACAGGCATTGGGAGAAAGTCTGCCAGACGTTGGAGATGATGCACGCTTTGGCACATATAACATACTAGCTGCATTGAAAGATGGAGTAGCTCTTTGCAAGTAAGTTTATCTCCTTGCCATAGAAAGATCCTAATATGCTAACTCACTTGCAGGCTCGCTGCCTTGATTGATCCTATAAAAGTCCGTGGATTCAAACCTAAAGCAACAATGCCCTTTATACAACGAGAGAATATCGCTTTATTTCTGGGAGCATGTGAAAAGCCACCTCTAAGTCTACCTGCGCATGATAGATTCCTTACTGTCGATCTCTACGATGGAAAAGATCCTGCGCAAGTCCTTCAAGGCATCGCCGCATTCAGTAGAGCCGCAAATCGAGTTGAGCCTGCAAAATTCCCTAACCCTATCGGCGCCAAATCTCGTGGGGGAGTCGTGAGCCCGCAGGTTACTGGGCAGTATCTTGGAACTGGATACAATAACAGGGGTAGAGAGGGTTCAACCGCTAGCACTACATCATCGGGTTATAACCCTGCATCTTTGACGGCCTCAAGAACAGGTGGTTCTGATAGTGGTAGGAGAAGCCCGAGCAGATTCGGTGCCCCTACGTCACCTGGTTCAGTCAGTAGTTGGAGTAAGAAAGCAGACGAGGGCGCCACAGCTCCAGCCTGGAATATTGCGCAGTATGGATATATGGGAGGTGCGAGTCAAGGTAGTATGGGCGTTTCATTTGGTGGAAGAAGACAGATCACAAACGCTGGTCCGAACGTTCCGAGTCTTGCTGAAAAAGAGAAGAAGCGAAGAGAAAAGGAGGCCGAAGATGGAAGATTGAGGGCTGAAACGCAAGAAGACGAAAGACGAAGAGTTGCAGCGGAGGAGCAGAAAGCTCGTCTCGAAGAGGAAAAAAGACTCACTGAGGAAACCGAGAAGTTGCGACAAAAAACATTGAACGAGAAACGCGAGTGGGAGGAACAAGAACGCAAATGGAAAGCAGAGGAAGACCGCAGAAAGCAAGATGAGGCAGAGGCAGAACATCGAGCTGCGGAGGAGCGCAAGAGATTGAGAGGCACTAGCGACACTCGATTAAAAGGTCAATTTCTCAGTCAATACCAAGCTGAGAATGGGTTAAATCAGAACGGTCACAGAACCGATTCTCGCGACGCCGACAGGATTAGACAATTGGAACACGAGTTGGCGGAAGCTCGGGATCGAGAGCGTCGATACCAAGCAGAAAGAGTCTCAAAACATAAAACTGGCGACCGGGCGGCCATTGAGGATCATGATTTGACATTGCGTCTAAAGGAAGAGTCTAAGGCTCGTCCAAGATCTCGTAGTCGCCCTCGCTTACCACCACGAAAGGATAGCGATGAAGCTTGGAGACAGGATGAACGAGACTACCTTCGCAAGCAATGGAACTCACAAAATACAAGTGAAGGTGGCGCACCACCAGTCAAACCTCCTCCTGGTCCATTGCCTGAACCAGCGGCAGCTCCCATTCAACCTCAGCATACTGGCGGTGCGAGACCTCTTCCTGATCCAGTAAACTACACATCACCAACTTCTAAAACTCCAAATCGCACCGACCGCTTTCTTTCCTCCAACCCCCCACCAACTCCACCGAAATCAACCACAACTTATTCAAATGAAATAGGAACTTTCTCCAGCAGTGCCGAACGCGATGCCGAAGATGGCCGTCGCATTGCTTCTCAAGCCAAAACTACAGCTGGTGGATGGGCTTCAAAATCTCTTTTAGAAAAGGAAATGGAGATGGAGAGACAACGACAACAGGAATGGGAAGAGAGTCAGAATGAGCTGACGACCAAGGTCCCAGAAGGTGATGGCGTGGATGGTATTGGTGGGGGCATTGGAGGAAAGTGGGATGTTAATCAATGGACGGGGTATACGGGGGGTGATGGGCAGAATAAGGGAACTCAAGGGATTGGGGCTGGTAGACGGCAGATTGTGGGGCCAAGGCCACCGTCTAACGGAGGAAAATGAATGTGAAATAGGAGATGCATCTCAATACACCCCTTGGGGGTGTAGATCTGATTGCTGAGATTGTTGAGCGCGTGTGGAAATTAAGTCATAGGTCATTTCTTGGCGCTGATGGGTGGATACTCGCGCGTTTTGGGATGGATATTTTTGGGATCTTATACCTGAGTGTGGGAGGGAAGGAAAATTGATTGTGCCTGGCAGGGCTGTGTGGTGAAGAGTGCGATAATCCATGAGTGGAAGTAATACCGATAGTAATAGTATGATACCCTATAAGGGGGAAGGAAAATAGTTTAATAGCAAAGAATAAATCTGATACACCAAGATACCCCGGTTAGCAGGCAAATCCCAACGAGTCACTCATCATCTACTCGGTGAATGATAGTAGGTCATCGCGATATATGCAGTTAGAAAGCAACCATCGAGTTCGCATCTGAATTCTTCAGGGAGTAGATGACATGCGCTTCAAACCACCATTCAACAAGAATTCATCATATTCAAATCTATGTACACTTACTTACTTGCCATTCCTCCTCTCCTGCAAGGACTGATCGCTTAGTTAGCTGGTTATTGGGCAGGAGGGATGTGGGATTTAGAGTCTATATCTCATGCCTCAAGTTCCAGGACAGGACAAGACAGGACAGGAAAATGACCCTCCTATTCATTGATTGAATGTGATGATTTTGTAGGTAGGTAGGTAGGTAGGTAGGTATTAATATTTGATTGATGAGAGTGGAGAGAGGGGGGGATAATGGGTCTTATAGTTAACTCGATGTGTGATCTTGGGTTTGTGAAGAGGGGTTTTGGGTTGATGAGAGGGTGGGTGTATATATGTATATTATTGTTGTGGAAAAGGATCGTATGTGGAATTTATGGAATGGGTGTTGGGGGGTGGGACTCTTGGTGAGGGTGGTTGACGATGCTTGGTTGTGGGTGGGGTTTGAGGTGGGGATATAGAATGGAGAATGGAGAATGGAGAGGTTTTGGTAGGCATTTTTGAGCTTGGGGGGATTGTGTTTGGTTTGGGAGAGGGTAGCTTTGGGATTTCGGGTGCATGGTTTGGCTTTGGTGCGTTGGGTTGGGTGGTGAGGGCTGTTGTGTGCTTATTTTTTGGTGGTATTCGTGGATATATGTATACATCTATGTCTATATAGGTGTATGTATGTATGGGTATAATGGATCGATGGTTTACAAGGACTGCATCTCATACTAATACTCGATGGTCTGGTGTTTCAAATGGGCATCCATCTCCTTACGTGAAACTGAGGATTCCCTCTAGCTTCCGATTCATGAATATCTTTCGGCGGGAACCAAAGCAGATGTATAGTATAGAATGTTGTGGTTTGTATCGAATTGTTATCACTCGAGCTACTGATATTGCCGAAGACTTTGGTGACACCAGAATAGCAGAGTGTGAGTGTTGCAATTATTCTTGTTTGAATTTGTGAATGGTTCTGATTTATTGACGTGTTCTGGGCTGAACACTTGAGCAGCCATCATGACAGACCTGAATGGGAATCTTCAGCAAATGACAATGGGAAATTTCATCTAGGAAAGTTCAGTCTTTTGTCCATTCGCTACGTGGTGAATTGACTTGAAATCGCAATGTCTAGTCTCTTGAATAATGAGAGGGAATATGATGAGCTCTTAAGATCGGGATTAGCATTGCATGAACAGGTAGTCAGAAGGTACCTTGGTAGGTAGTCAGATGTAAGGGATTATAAGTTTCATCGGATCTTTGGATTTGAAACTTCTCAATTCGTATCCGATACCAGATGATTTGAAACTATCATCCCATTTCCCGTCTCACCAAACATTTTTTGTTGCACACCAAGGTTATGTAGAGTAAGTTTCTGAGAATTCTGGATTGATGACTGGGAAGTTGAAGTTCTAGCTTTGCTAATGCAGCCCTTCCTACCAGCTCATGAATTTTGGACGAGGTAATGGGTGTTGTATGGTTGTGTTTGGATATATTAGACTATTGCTTTAATTTCTTAGATGAGTACACTGCTGTATGTGGGGGCATGTACTCCAGTATTGTCGCATCGAATGTTATCGTGTCTGTACTCCGCAACGCAGAGATATTTTGAGGGGTTTTAGATAATAAGCCTATGGATGCTAGAAAGTATCTGGCAAGAGGGTATCATCCGAGATTATGGTACAAAAGTTACTTTAATTGCGAACTTGAAAATTATCGTATATTGAAAGAGAACAGAAATAAAGATGATACTAACCTGGATATCCAGCACCTTACCTTCATATGAGATACTTACTATGAATGGAGCCCTCATCAATGCTCGCCTGCATCTTGAAAATGTTCCTGGACAGATCAAATATGCAACTGCCGAACTTCGAGGCAGAATGAGGCTGTCGGCATAAACTTTGATCCGTGCAGTGAGAAATTAGTGATGCTGGGCATTGATGAGGCGCGTGAAATATGGCAAGGTCATGATATATATGCCTTGTAACCTTGCATCTAACTCAAACAGGAGTATTAGTTAGATGCAGCACTCGCAGCCTCTCCACGCGGAGACCAAGTATTCCAGGTGTATATGATGCATGAGCTTGATCCGCGGAGAAGCCTTAGAACTACACAAAGCTTCAATATTGGAGGTGCAAAGAAACGTCTCGATGCGTTTCCGAATGAACTCCGAGGTCTTCCTACCTGACGATCTTAATTTCTTCTGAAAAGCACCGGAAAGCTTCAACTCCAACATTACATGATCATTCTAAGAAGATCATGATCTTCACCGGCACACTAGCAGTCCAGACCATCTCGAGAGCTTTCTAGCTCAGTCGTGCTGTGCTAAACCATGTACGTTGGCGTCAGATATGGCAAGAAGTGATCATTCGCCTTCCTGTCATAGAAAGGAGTCTGTAGATGGTTTTCCTGGGTTGAAATTTGGATACATCTCAACAACGGTTTGTCCTCTCTGGTCGTCTCGATCCAAGATATCGAGATATTACTGATAATAACATGAGTGAGTGTGGGACGCGTCAGTGGCTGACGTGAAGAAAGTGGAACGGAACAGTGTTACACGGGCGGGAAAATGAGCGGACCAGGCGAGAACATTCGAGAAGGCGTTTAAATGAATAGGGTCCATGGATTATGACAGAGATATGTGGCGCGGCAGGTCAAAGTGTATGTGACACAAGACTCGGCGGGGAGTTAAATTGAGTATGAGCAAAGGGGTCTCCGAAGCCTATAGTTGACAGTCCTGAGGCGAAAATAGCCATGTAGATGTAGAATAAACTTTGAGACATACATCCCGCATGGGAACAAGGCGCGGTGATCGCGGCGGTAGAGAAATAAGGTGCGGTATGTGTTGTGACACAGTGGGATGGTGCAATATATGAATAGAAATACAGTAGGTATTCAGGTTCGCAATTGGTGTTTTGGACTGTATCTGTGCGATGAATGTGAGGGTGGATACTGGCATTCTAACCCTATGAGAATGAGAAGCAAGGCGAACGGATCAACTGTTAGACATGAGCAAACTATAATGCGGGCGATCATCAATCTAGACCGTTAGAAGAGTGCTTGGAAACTGGGAGTTGCTTCTTTTGAGAGAAACTAGCAGATAAATGCTTTGATAAGAAAGAATAAATACAGTAATAAAGAGTACAGTCAATCTGGCATTTACAATTAGACTTTTCGATGCCCAGTTTCAAGTTGGATAAGAAGATATTAGGTTCTCGTCTAGTAGCAGAAGTAGTAATGGTAGTAGTAGTTTTGCGAGTAGTATCTAGTGATTTTGATGTAAGATGATACACTTGGATATGCATATGATGTACTCGTACAGTAAATACTCGAGTATCTTTTCATGCAGTGACACGGAGGTAAAATGACATGGCCATCTCAAAAGGATTAGTTTTGCGGGGTGCAGGAGATCGATCATACTGCAAACCAAGAGGGGCACATAAGCAGCAGAATGATGTGAGTGAGTGAGTGAGTGAGGAAAAAGCTCGGAGTAACAGATTCAGCAATGATGATAAGGATACAGTAGTAATACTAAGAGTAGGAATAAGAGCATTAGCATCAAATAAAGTATCTATCTACTCAGGTATACAGCAGATTATAGGTAGAGAAAGAAGAACAAAATATACCTATGGCGCTATGGAGATACGAGACAATGGGGCTACGGGGCTATACCCTTACCGAGTACGTATACACGAGCAGGTATACAGAGTAGATAGATGCAAATTAGGTAAGAAACCAACCAACCTACTTATCAGTATGATACAACTATTCAGAATTCATCGTATATATATAAAATCGACTGCTAAGGCAAAGTATTGAATCCCAAGCTTAAGCCTTCGAACCGAGTGAAACAAATCGAACATGCATGTTCAGGTGACGATGCTTGTGTAACCGTAGCTCCTAGGTATGAAAGTTTTTCCTTAATAAATTAAGAGTACAACAAGTACTGACTTAGTTATCACCTTGCGTAACCAACTGTATTTTTGACGATGATAAGGTTGGCAGAGACGATTGATGAATGATAAAAACTTCAAGATTCGAAATTCAAAATGGAAAATGGAAAAGCATATTAGAGCATGTGTCTATCGGTAGCAACTACGTCCACTATTGCTATTATTGTATTATTATTATATTATTACCTAGGTAATTGAACGTTGGGCTTGCTTTTAGCTGGTTCATTGTAATATATAAAGTAATACTGTAACCGAACTTTACATCTTGAAGTATGTTACTTTCTTATTTGAGTATTGCTTGCGAAAATACCACCGGCCGATATCATCTTTGAGTAGGTACTTGGGTAGGCACTTATAGTATGCAGAGAAAAAGATCCATGGGATTAGTGATGATACTCTTAGAAAAGGTTAACAACTGCAAGATTTTCAAAGTCTGACCTCTCCACCTGCTGCTATCCGGAAGGAATTAGAGAGGCTTGAGAAGATAATCATCTGCCGTCTGTCTATAGAGGGAGGTAGAGCCGTGAGACGGGGTTACGGCGTAGACGTCATATCGTATCACATCATATCAATCATTCATTACTAGGTAGTTCATTTCTCAAAGTTTATGATTTGCCCGAGGTTTAATATATCCTGTCGTCGTCCCTTGTCGATAAAACGCAACTTATTCCCCGCATGGCCAAATATGTATGTATGTACGGAGTATGTATGTATGTATGTATGTATGTATGTATGTATGTATGTATGTATGTATGTATGTATGTATGTATGTATGTCTTTCACTCTTCCTTACTCGGTGCCTAGAGATCAAAGTATCTACAGGCGAGCCAGAAGAATGCCATGAGACTTTAAGAATGGGACAGGCCATCATATATTCTTAAGAATATTGAAATCATTCGGTGTTTGGTACATATTTTTCATAATCGACGGAGGCAGCGGCAATCAGGTTTGTCGGTTCACCTGACGCGGTAGTAGATGATTGCAGGCTATCATCCTATAACCTTGTTATATAGTTCTGCATTACAAGGACGAAAGTGAAAAAGTCTCCCATGATACCCGCACCAATTCCTTTATAAGTATTTTATATCAATTAGTACTGACTTTGAGTAGTAGTAGCACTACTACTCAGCAGTAGAGAATACCTCGGCTCGTTCCTGGAAGACTCATTGACAGAAGCATCTTTGGCAGATCAACGGTGCGCAACTGAGCCAATTGAAGAAAGCGGGAATGATTGGCTTTGTTTCATACTCTCCAAGGCATCGCTGATGCATTGAAAAAGCTACACACAAATTTGCTCGCAGGGCTTCTGTTATTGATAATAGGATCAAACAAGTGGAACTCTGTCTCTCTCTCGCTCTCTTTTTTTTTCGCCATTACTGACGTGTCTACTCTCGGTCGCGCCAGTGATCAATGTCTGCCATCTGGTACAGCATCAGCATGGTACTGGCGGAAATTTGAGATACGGGAGCTGAATGAAGGATATACGTGGAAAGAAGTCAGTCAGAAATGAACCTCAGTTTGATCATGGTTCAGGCTTCATAGAAGGTCCGAGTTCGTTCCATTTGAATTCTGCACTCCGTACAACGTTGGTGCTAAATTGTGATGCCATGATCCAGGTATCATGTAATTTGTCGTGCTGATACTTTTTGGATTAGATCAAAATGAAACCCAAAGCTCATAATGCGTCAGGCCACAGTGCCGCCATATGAAGTGCATCTATTCCTTAGTAGGGTTCAGACACTGAATAGCTCTAGATCTAGCTACTTAGGGCTTACGATTTTCGAGTGATATTTAGGGATCTAATTCCCAATCTCGGCGATATTTGGGCTTTTAATATACGATAGGGTTAGCCGATGCCTTTTACCTTTTCATTCAGCTAATATTACCTCCAAGAAAGTCAAAATCTATCTAATAAGTACAGTCAGTCAGCAGTAGATTTCCTTCAACTCAACAATTTGTCAAAGATATTTCATTATTAGCTGGTGTGCCCTAGTTCAATACCTGGTAGTCCTTTTCTTTGAAGGCTCTAAAACCTCGAATCCACCAGCGATACCATATTCACCATCCCCACTTCTCAAAACTTCTAACTTCTAGCTTGATCATCTCTGCGGGTCGCCGGGTTTGTGAAATCGGAGGATTTCACAAAACTTAGCAGTACGCACTATATTAATAATGGGAACAACTATCGCCGATGTTATCCCTTCTGTTATTCGAATACCGTTATTCATGTATATTAATATGTGATTAGACTTCGAAAGATTAAAACCGGACCCTCCGATGGAATAATAGAACAATGGAACAACATGATAGAACAATATAGCCTTCTGCACAGGCTTGAGATCTCGATAACGGCTTAACAGAATTGAGAAACAAGATTAAACATAACGCTAATTTCTTTAGTCTAATGCAACTACAGTATAGCGGCAGACCTACCCGCTGATCGACTTCCATCAATGCCTGACCTCAAGACCTATGAGAGCAAGATATAGGCAATTGCTATGAAAGTTGTGCCTAATATTACTTGTTTTCAAACAATGGTTCAAGAAGATCCTTCGGAAAGTTATGAGGAGCTCAAAGATGATGCAGCTCTACAGAGTACGGACTCACACAAGCGTTTGATCTGCTTGTCGTATTACTAACTATATGGGCATTTGGCTTATGATCAATATCCAACTACCGACAGGAAAAAAAACTTGGCTACGTCAAGGTTGTGCCGCTAACCCGCAGCTCAGACTTTCAGTCCGACTTGATTGAATAATCATCCAAGTTCTACCTTAGCACGTCGGCGACAGCGAGAAAGTATGGGGGTCAAAATGTCATCATTATTCTCAAAAAAAGAGATTGAGATCGATGTTCTTAACTCAAGTAATATGAGTGCCCTCGGCTGGCTGTGCCTTTAGAATCATAACCTAGACACTGTTATGGGGGCTCAAGATCCAGTAACATGGTAATGGTCCAGCAAGCCCCCCATAGCCCTCCCCCTAGCAACTTAGCAACTTAACAAGTCATCTATTATACCAATTCTGGTAGTGTTTTTTATCCTCGCGGCACTCTGTTGAGTACAACAGTCCCACTCTCGTACTGAGAGTTCCAACTTGAAAACTAACCGTACTTCTCGGTATCGTATTTCTAAAGTTTTTGTTTGCTTGTTATCCGGGAGAGAGTCAATGCGGATTTCGCATTCCGCAGCAACAGCCACGACATGCTCTAGGCTGCATGCCTTTTAGGATATTCCTAACTCTTGTCTTGAAGCTGTCGCTCGTTACAACAATTCATGTCGCTTGAATGTACTCGAGAGTCGAAAACGGTTGAAAATTAGGTTACTTTGGTTACCAAATGTCCACTTCAAATGACCAAGCAAGCGAGTTTGGGCTCTCCTGACCCCGTCTTTCAACATTCACTTGCCACTTTTCAATACCGGCGCAAGCCTCTAGAGGAGTTTACTTGGTACTTTGACACTTGCAAATTCTATTACCGAAAATCCTCCTCGTTCTCTATAGCAGTTACTTCGGAAAAAAAACCGAAATGACCTGATGCCATATGAGATATCCACTTACTGTCCTGAGACAAGGCCAAAGACGATTCTGAAGGCTGCATTTGGCATTATTTGGTTAGCTCTGCAAATCCATGTTATTGTAGTTAAGGATTCCACGTGTTAGGAAAATCGCTAGATCAGCCTACCAGAGGAAATCATCAGTAGACTAACCTTGTTCACCTACCTAGGTACTTAAATGGCTCTTCTGCCCCCTGAAGCTTTGATATCGTCCCGGCATTCGCTCATCCCCTGCAGACTATCCTGCACCAATTGTTCTCAAAACCTTGTTCTACCACTGTTGAAAAGTTGAAAGCCACCTGTATTACCTTGTCACTTTTTATTAATTAAGGGCCATTTAAAAATAAAAGACGCTTTTCTAGACTTATACTCGATCAAGTTAAAGGCTAATGGTTAGAAAAAGCCAAAAAGTCATCACAACATAGTTAATAGTTATCCTAGTACTCCCTTCCAATATCGAATCTACCCCGGAGGACCACACCGTGATGATTCAAACCTAAATGGCCCGAATCAACCGGGTGGAACCTTAGATCGAGGGGTGCATGTTGTGGTTAACTTTTCGTACATATGTAGTCGCTCATCGTTCTCGACCTCGAAACTTTTCTTGGTAGAAAAAAAAGACGATCAGACTTTCTTTATATCAACCCAACTACTGGTACATCCCCTCCTCCACCCGAATCCCACAACTACATATTAAGCAAGATATACTTTTTTTTTTTACTTTTCCACTTATCATTTCAACCAAAAAACTACTTGATAAACTCGAGACCTTCCGATCAATCGTTATTTCTTACTCGGATCACAGTACAAGATAAGAAAAGGAATATCCCAGTCCGAGGCTGAGATAAATCTATTAGCTCTCCCCCCCCCCAAGTATTCTTCCTCTCTCTGAAGTGTAAAATGTGTGATTATACGCAGGTTGAATTTCGGTGTGGTTAGTCGTCTTTTTTTTTTTCTTTTCGCCGAAGGAAATCGGGTTAGGTGTTGACAGAATAGACTAACACTTTCTTTTGAAATGTTTAGGTCACGTTCGTTATACTGTGCGGGCATGGTGTACCAATTATGAGACTACTCATCGCCGGTGTCCTCCCAATGTTGTAGCTGTGGAGTTTAGGTATGTATATTTCAGCTGTCAACTCTTTCAATAATGCCGTATACCATTCTCTCTAAATACGTCGTACTAATTTTCAATTTTCTTAGATTGGGCGAATCGGAAATGTGTGGTTAGTAGAACCTTTCTTCAGTTCCGTCGAGTCTAGACCATTCGGATCGAACATGATGATATGATATATCTATCACCTGCTAACAAAATATTAGGAGATTGTAAACATGTGGTAGAGATGCCTGAATGGTACTCTAAAATTACAAAAAAGCATGCTCGGATTCATGTATGATGATTCATTTACTCGTTCATATTCGAACTTAGCCGCATCCATTTAATATGTATGACGACGACAAGCTTGAACGAAACAAATAATGAACTGAAGAGAAGAGAACTAAACGAAAAAGAAAGACATCAGATCAATTGGAACTGGGGCGAAAGAGGCGAATACTTTTCTGGATCATCAACGGCCTGGCATACTTCCGACCATATGCCAGTACAGTATGGACACAAAGACACCCAGCGCAAAATTTATCGGGCACGTCAAAGAAAAAAAACCAGGATGGAGCAAAGGAAATGAATGGACTTGGGAATGGGAATGGAGTAGAGCTTCTTTTTATACATTACATATCCAGCAACGGATTGGGATTTGGGAAATCATAAGGAAAGGCAGAGTAGGCAAGGAATCGGGGGGCGTTCTATCCATCAATGCTGTGCATTTTGAGAAAGCCACTTTTCACAGGAAAATTACTCGCAGGATGAGGGAGTTTTTATTTTTCTACGAGTATGAAGGTTCATATGGATGATAATGGATTCATGGAGAAGGAGATGTATGTATTCCACATACAACATTTTACATACAAGCGCAAGCGCAACCACAAACACAGACCCTATTGTTCTCTTCATTTCTTCCCTCTACCATTTTTTAGGACTCGGGTCGTTCAAGGCCAAGATATTCCATAAACTAGGACTTTCATTCTTACGGCCAAAGCATGAGAAAAAGGGCAAAGGAGCAAAACCCTCTTCCGTCAGGCATCCACAATTCCAATATTTCGGGAAAGACATTCTCTTGTTCACTTGCCATGGTAACACGCATCTCATGTTCAGTTCCACCTTCCATCGCTCAAGACAAAAAACCCTTTGTAAATTTCAAATTACCGCCAGAGCCGGCCGTCTCCATCTTTCTTTTCCCCAGATCTTTATTCATTGCCGATCCGCATCCATGGCAGGCCAAATCTATATCACCGCTCGAAAAGCATTGGATGATGGGGAAGTACAGGATATGCAGCCAGGGGCCCTATACATTTCCTGTTAACAAATTCACATGAACGCTTGCCTAGTGGAGCTTGAGGTTATGAGATCCAGTGGAAGGAGGGCTATCTACAGAACCTGTGCATAGCCTTCGCATCCGCTTCGATGTATTTCGTTTCGTTTCGTCTCAATAAGTCAAATCATCTCACAGGTCATGGCAACGCAGTGGAAATTTGCACAAGGGGAGATATCTCAGAGATCTAAAAACTCCATCTTAGCCCTTCTCGGAACTCTTCCAATCAGCCTCGGGATCTACTGTCGGTTTGTTCATAGCAAAGATGGTGTGATGACCGAACGGCTAGGGATGTGGAAAATCTAGGGGTGTTTCGGAAGGCAGTCTGCATAGGCATGTGTTTTCGTGTACCCTCTGGTTGCTGGGTTGATGTACATCCTCATGCACGATGAGAGACGAATGTAACTGCAGGCAAGACATCGATTCGATTATTCTATGGGTATCATTTGTCTTTACGATGATAATATTTTCTGGGCGATAATGAATGGAAGACAATGTGTAGCTTATGTAGCTTATGTAGCGCGCCAAGTATAGAAAACATCATAATTTAGGACTTGGGAGGAGGAGTGGAGGTGGATCGTAACTAGTGGTGAGTACAGATTTGTATGTATGTATGTATGTGCTGGCTGCCGGCGTGGTACGCAGATATGAGGAGTGTTGGGTTGATCCTCATGATTTGAGATCCCGGGAACCCGGATCAAGGGACAATGCGGGTCTTGATAGTATTGCGTTGAGTATGATTGGATTCTTGATGTAAGATAAGTATGAGAAAGGGAAACAGAGAGAAAGGAAAGGAAAGGAAAGGAAAGGGGAAAAAAGCGAGAAGTGATCAAGACAGGGAGTTGGGCAAAAGAATCATGAACGGTAAAGAACATCGGGGTATTTCGCAACAAGATGAAGTGCATAACTAAGTAAGTAATTTGTACCGAAGTCGTCACAACTCGTGTGTAATTACCGGATTCGGGTACGTATTGGACAGCGAGTGGGCGTACGGTAGGATGAGGATTATATGAGATCATATGCGATGGTGCGGTCCAATACCATGGTTAATCATAATGCGATGCGTTGTTTTGTTGCGGGGCTTGGGACAGGAAGTGTATGGGTTGAGGTTGAGAAATATGATAGGAGTTATCGGTTTGGGGTTGGGAAATATGATAGCCGTGTTTGGGTGCAACAGATGGTGAGGTTTTTTTCGTATGTAGCGTTACAGTACATTCTATCAGGTGGGTAGGTAGGTTGGGTTTGCGGTGAGGGTTTCTTGATATGATCGATATGATAATAACATGATGTAAGCTTGTGGAAATGGAATGAAATATAATAGCAACAATATATGCAAGTCCCTCATTGTCATCAAAAGTATCAGAGTGACGTTGACATATACCAGTGAGGGCAATCCATGCATGTGTTTACCCCCCTTTTCTCTACGCTCTTCTGCAGAATACAGTCATCTATCTTATTATCAATCCTTATCATTAGGATCATCTGCACTACTACAGTTTGCAAGGTGGATTCACTCTCTCATACAAGATCGTTTACTGAACCATTTGGCCAAATAATCGCAAATATATCCTTTCTTTGTATAATATATCGAATACGATTATACGAACATGTTTTGTTATTATTCTTGCCCCGAGGCATGGCATTACATACTCCTTGACTACCTTTCTAGCATCCTCAATGCTTAGAGTCCTTGCCCCTTGTACCTTTGAATGTCGCTTATATCAATCAGAATAACATTGTTTTATCTCGTTTTGCTTTACTTGTACCGATTGTTGTAGATCCTAAGGGGTACAATTAGCTTTTGGGCTTATTATTCAGTGTTGTTCTTAGCGAGCTCGCAAAGAGCTACTCGACATAAAGTTGCAAGATGTGTTGCACAGCAGAGATTCAAGTTTTTGTCCTCTGTAACATCAATAGTAACCAGGTCCTCGGGCTCTCTGGGAGTCTGGTTTTATTTCATCCTGACGTAAAGGGCGGGGTGTTTTGAAATTCTGGTACCGAAGTTGTATTTGTATTTTAAAGTTTTGATCTATCACTTTTTTTTTTCCAAAGTCTATTTTCATTCCCGTCTATTTGGAACGTTAAATGTGATGGTCAAACCTTGGTAACGCGAAATGGAGAATTAATTTCCAATTGTACTAGCGACTTCGCTCTCACGTATTTGTCTGGTATCCTCGTGGCATAGATACTGCACCTAGTGGAAATTCTAGAATTCAGGTGGCCTAATTCTAGACAGGGTAGTTCATCCTGTCAATCTTCCAAACGGTCGGAGTGGACGTGGGGTTTGGTGGGGGTGAACTGCGTCGTGCAGCTAGCTATTGTTCAATCATTGTCGGGAAGAGGATGAGAATCCATGGGCAAGTGATCTCGCTTTGAGGGATCTTCTATTGAAGAAACCCTCGATTCGGCAAGTCATGTCACAATAGTTTCAATGGTTCGGAGAGAATTAATGCTATCTACACTAGGATTATACCCAGTACAGATATGGGCAAAGTTTGGTATCTACGTATACTCCGATCAGAATATCTTCACAGTACAGATAGAAGTGCAAAAGATGTAAGCCAGTCGAATATCATAAAGGCGCCGGAGGTAAGCATTACGTCCTAGAAAGCGATACCTATCCAATCCCACAAGACATACAGTGTTGGCTTGTAGCGGAACATCTCATGAGGACGCCTCGTTCACGTGCGGAGCGTATTATATTATAATGTTCCTTTTCTCCTACCCTGCGCGACAATCTTCCGAGACAAGACGAGACAAGACAATAGGCGCTAAGCAAGAAAACGGCTACAGATGCATTGCAAATCAATATCCGTATGCGCAAAAAGTAAAAGGGCATATCAAAGTTCCAAAAGTCCCGTTGGAATGTCAGTGGTTGGAGCAGCACACAAAGTCAAATCCGAAACTAGGAAAATTTTCAGTGAAGGGTGGGCATTGGTGGCTTATGAGAAATAATTCTGTTTATAGCACATGTTACTAGGATATGCGAATTCTGGAGATTGGATTTGTAGATGAGCGAGATTGGAGAGATTTTGAGAGGTGATAGATATTGGGAATACAAGAGAATCATGTTGTGCAAGGTTGAGCCGAGGTGGTGGTGTTTCGATTCATTTATTATTTCTGGGTCCTGTCCAACTGTGTTGGAGAGATTGGATGGATAAAAGAGATTCAGATATCTGCGAGGACGGGAAGAAAGAGGATAAGTGTGATCTCGGGAGATAGAACGGAAGTATTTTGGCGGTTTTTTTCATGACTTTATTAGTAATTCATCAGCCGGTGTACATGTTGCGTCTTTAGATTTCTCTATTCTGCTAGATATAATGAAGCAGATAAAGCTCGAATAAGAAGAGGTAGAAATAAGCGGCAAGCTCATCGCATCGCATTAGATATAACACAACATACGTTGGTTCTGTGTACAGCATAGAGATCCTCATCTATACCACGGAGACCCTTCTACCGATCTTGCCCAGTATAGCTTGTGGTCTTCAGAATGTGCATGTTCCCATTGATTTTCATTGCAGCGACAGGATCAAGGAGAAAAGCTGGGGGGGGGGGACGGATAATTACATCCGATCCCGCCCCTCCAGATGTATATGTGCGTACGCACTGTCATTATTTGGGCTGCCCGTCGAGCCCGTCCTAACGGTTTTCTTCCAGAGCCTGGTGTCAACTTGAATTGGGAGAAGGGCATGATGATCCTCAATATATGGCTGCAGTGCTGGGACGATATAGAATTCTTACCAGCCTTCAAGTTACCGCAGCACATATACCTGCAGTTGTCCAGCATGAAAGATGGTCGAATGTTACAAATCTCTTTTCCATGAACTTGGCCATATATCTGATCATGTGGTTCCTGCATATTGTAGATGTAGGCACATACAATGAATAGGTATGATGGTCCAAGAAAGCCGTGAAATGTATGATAACAGCGAAATCAACCCATTCACGCGACTTCTTACTTTATTTCAGTCATCAACGAACAGCCTGGAGCACTTGATTAGCTTAAGTCCGGTTCAAAGGGAGGGGAGGAGAGGAGAGGGGAGTTTGTTAGACATTTCCTTCGTCCCACTCCGAAGCCATACCGCTTGAAGTTGTATGGCTAGCATACTGATTCTCACACCGATCATTCATATAATTTTCATCTAATTATTATAATCTTGTTACCCCGAGCGACGTTCATCCTTTTACTAGCTACACCAGCTCTTTCATAGATGTACGATATACTCCATAGATGTGTACCGTTCGTATTAATATTACCCCCACCTACCCCCTTAGTTCTACTCCGTCCATTCCATAGACCATAGAAGCCGAAAATAATCCTGTCCATAGTCTTACTTCTATAGCATCAATTAATTAATAATAAATACAAAGTATCACATCCAAAATCATGTCACAAGCTCAACATTTGTCTGACCGATTTGCTAAACAATATAATGGACAACGAATGATGAATAAGGGAACATGAGGATAAAAACGCTGCCAGACTTCTCACTCCCCTTCTCTCAACAACAAGAGATAGTAACAATCAAATATTACCAATACTCAAGGGCATACGAAGGACGAAGGACCCTCATTTGATTATCCAAACAAAATGTTTCTTTCAATTACAACCCTACAGAGTACATACATTACCACTGGCCATTATTCATTCCCAGCCGCGCATATATTGGTACCAAACTTGGACCAACTGTTCAATGACTTCCATGTTACTATCCAGTATTCCCATTCTTTTTTGTCATCATGGCCGTATCAGATTATTGTGCTGTATGTTTCTTAGCAACATCAACCTATCATGTAATTTCCATTGTCATCACGGCGATGCTTGGGTAGCTGAATGTACTTTGCATGCGAGTGATGCTACCTATACAGGTAATGATTTAATAATACCCCTTCATCTACTCGGGTAATCTTAGACCTACACCTATAACAACACAGTGCTCAAGCATCCAAATCCAGACTCTCCTCCACCCATCCGTCCAATATCCAATCTCTAATACTCGCCCTTCCCTCCTCACTTCCCTTCCCTTCACAATTTCCCCATTCATCCAGTCCCCAACGGAAACCACAATACAACACCGTTAAACCATTGAAAATATCTGTGCCGCATCATACCATAACATACCTCTCCACCACATCTCGTCTGACAGCATACAGCAAAACATCATGTGCCAACGAATCCAGTCGAAGCCCCCAACATCACATCCCAAGTAAATGATCCTCCCCCCGTCTCGCCCTAAACCCTACCAATGCCATGTCCGACCGTTGTGAGATGATATGATGTGACGTGACGCCCTGCACATCACTCACCTTCCCACTTGATCCAAATTGGGAACGTCTCCAAGAATGAACAGTGAATGGATCTCGAAATTCCGGGGATTTCTGAAGCAGTTCTCTAAATGGTAATATCACATGGTTGGCGAGATACCCGTTGTGGGATAAATTTACAAGATATACCTCACACAAGCCAAGCTACTTCCCTACATTTCTCTCTCGGGCTTTCGTCGCCCGTGTCGTCTTCCGTTCTGCATCTGATATTCCATGCCTGATACGAAATAAAGATACATGATGATACAGTACATAAAGGCTTGGAAGATACGTTCCTTGGGTAACCATAGACGGTAGTAAGCCCCGGCCGTAATTAATATTCTGGCCACCAAACAATCTGGAAAGATTCATCTCGAAGAACTTCTAGAACCCATCCTATCCCATCCCATGCGCATGCCCCATCATCCCACGAATTTTCACACAACGATTTGATATGACAGATATCCCTCAATTTGCTTACCACCTACTCCCTCCCTTGAAGTCATCATATCACTCATCCAGCCCCACCCCGTCGATCTCCAAGCTCACGGTCACTCCCCAAGCCCACCCATCCATCCATCCATACCTCCCTCCACCCCAACCCCCATATCAACCCAACTCTCCAGCTTACATTCCCCGACGCCATCAAACAACCAAAAAGAGGCACCAAACCAGCATACTATCCCAACACTCCGTAAAAGACACAACAATCAATACCACCTCGCCATTCCACCTCCCCCAAACGGAGAATATTCACCTTCCAGCGTAGCATGCATGAATTCCCCTGTGAAACATCTTCTGTATACTACCAACTGCACCACCATACCTACTAACTTCGTACCGCACCGCACCGCACCGCACCACACTGCTCTTCCAATCGTCTTCGCCGTAACCTGTATACCTCTATATACATTGCAGATATACTATCCATATTATTCCGTGCCTACATGCTACTTACAACGCCCATCCCATCTCACACCCAATGATCATCCCTTAGCATTTCCCCATGTGCCGCTAAATTTCTTCAACGAATCTTAGAAATCCAAGTCCATCCCAATCGAGCAACATATTTCTCACTGCCGCTCCGTAAGATAAACAGGCTAGGTGTCGCCGAAGCAGACCCCCGGGATTCAATGCATCATGCATACATGTACATGACATACAATACCATATCAAATCGTCATCCTTATGTTGTGTGATGTCAATATGTTGCACAGCGCCGAACCCTTGCCTACCCTACACGATCAATTTCAAGGATCCTATTCACTCGCAAATTTTAAAGCTGATGGTATCAATTTTTGAAATAACAAAGAGTACATTCGTTCCGTGGTATCATTCAACAGAGAAAAACACCTTAAGCAGCAAACAAGTAGACGAGATAGATCCATCCATCCATAGCCTATAAACATGTACGTATATTTACGCACATGACTCCTCTTCAAACAATTGCGCTGCGCGTACGGCACAGTACAATCATAGCCAGCCACGACCACGCATACAGAACACAGCATGTGAGCATAATCTCGTCTCGCCTCATTTCGCATTCGCCTCGATCTGGCTGCGACGACAAATAAAACACCCTACATGCACCAAGACAAAGGATGCCACCCTAATCACAAGAAAAATACCAAGCACGACCACAACACCGTTGATCAATGCCAAATACCCTTTCCCTTCCATTTCGCCATCTGCCTAACCTTCTCAATGCCTGTTCTATCCTTGATTCATTAAATATTTTGGTCCCATATACTTAGTGTTTTGATATGTTTTGCCTAGCCTGCGAAGTAATTGTAATTAGCATTTTGTAAAAGAAATGCAAGTAAATATATCGAAAACCCACCTTCATTAGCTCAATTTTTGCTTTCAAAGCACTTGTAACCTCGGCAGCCCTCTTCCAGCTCTCCACTCCTGTTCCATTGCCACTGGCAGTACCGCCAGTTCTGGACATGCGCTCACTTGTATAAGATGGCGGCGCTGGGCTAGCCCTGCCACTACCACTGGCAGCACTCGATCTTCCGTTGCTCGCAGGTTCCAAATCGGGGCTTAGCATGTTGCGGCCATATGCACCAGTCCCATTTTGGAACTCTTCTCCAATTGAAGATGCCATAGACATACGAGTGCGGCTTCTATAATCTTGACGTCCCCCATCTAAAGGAGCGCCATATATAGAGTCACGGTATGATCCAGCATCGCCATGGGCACCATCACGTACAGGGCTTGGTAATTCTCTCGATGGACTATGATTACTGGCTCTTTCAGCCGCTGACAAGGCATGCTTTAATCTGTTCTGCTCCCTCCTTAATTGCGCACACATTGCTTCCGCCGTCTCGGCATCTGCTCTTGAGCGAACAAGTTGGGTTTCCTTGGCTTTGATAGATAAAACATCTCGTGTGTGATCCTCTATTAGCTGTGCATTTTGATTCTTCAATTCTTGAATCTCTGAGTTGAGCCGTGAGCGTTCTTGGCGCAATTCATCAGCCTGACGGAGTAATCGATCTTTGTCTAGTCGTAATTCTTCCAGCTCAGCCTTCTCCAAAGCAGTCAAACCAGCATTTGGTGGAGGTGACATTGAGGACGCAGGAGGAGCTGCATTAGCGGCTGGTGCCTTTGCCAAAGATCGACCAGCAAGTCCACGGCCTAGGCCCACACGAGGTGGTGGTGGAGCTTCCTCTTCAACTGGAACTGGCGATGGAATGGCACGTTTGGGCGACGCAAGTGGTGGTGCCACTTTCTTTCCAGGCGGCTTCAATCCAAGACCGGCAGGCTTTTTTAAGCCAGCGGCACTTCTTGCAGTGGGCTGGGGCTCTAATGGAGCCTGTTGGGCGTATGCACTTGGTGCTGGAGGTGGTTTCTTTGCAGCTACCTTTTTTACCATCTTCTTAGGGGCAGCAGCTGGGGCAGCTTTAGGAGCTACAGGAGCAGGTGGAGGCTTGGGCTTATCCTTGGCCTTGACCTCTGCAGTCTCGAAAAATTCTTTGATTTTTGTTTTCCGAATATCATCAAGTCCTTCGAGATGTGGCCCCATTGCACGCTCACCCATAATCTTCATGATTGTACCCAAGACTTCAGCTCCACTAGATCTCAATACTTCACTCGACTCGGCAAGTAATTTTTTTGCGGCTTCTGAAATCTGACCAACTTCGGCTTTGGAAGGCGCTTCTCGAGTTGTCCTGAGTGATCGAATCAAAAACTTAACAGTTCCCTCTTTAACTTGAGGATTCTTGTGTTTCAAAAACTCGATGGTTTCCTCCAAACATTCAGTCAAGCTCGTTGCTGCAAATACCTGATCGAGTGCTGCACCAAGAGCATCCGAGACGGATGCCTTCTTCTCCTTCAACCTCTCCATAATAGGGCTTTGAATGACAGACCTATATTTGGTAAATCCCTTTCGTAGACCTTGAGCTAAAACTTCTACACACTGTGCAGCTTGGGTGACAACTGCAATATTGGCATCCTTCATACATTTTGCAAGGCCATGAACTATTAAACCAAAATCAGCGTCCTTGATTCTAGGAACATTAAGACAGGTGTATAAAGCCTCCAGCGCCTCTTTTCTTTCTTTCCATTTCGAGGAGGCCAACTGTTCGTGGAAGTTTGCGGGGACCTTTGATAAAACATCTTGCGGTTCAGCCAAGTCAAATGCGTCAATTTCGACACCTTCAGCCTCTAACTCATCCTCCTCTTCTGCGCCACCTTCGCCTGGAGGAGGTGCCCTAGACATTGCTGCTTGTTGTGATCTGAGAAATCGTTCTTGTTTCGGCGCCGGTTCTCCCTTGATTTTCTCGAATTGAGCTTCCATATCTGTTTGTTGTGTGGGTTTGAGGTCTCCCCAAAACATTGGCTTCATGGCTTCTCGTAACCATCTGTAAAACTCGATGGCCAAATTTGTAGCTTCCGCACGTACATTCTTATCTGCATGACCGAATGGCTTTGGGAGAACTTTGAGAACTGGTTTAGGATCCACCGTCTTGCATCCATAGTTATGATATATGGCAGTTAATGCGGCTACTGTTGCTGCAACAATTTTTGGTTGTTTATGCGATAATGCGGGAAGAAGTTCTTCGATAACAGGAGCAGCTACATCCAATTCGATTCGACGTATAATAAGAGGGCTTCAAGGGCAGATGCTTTGGTAGCAGCCCTTGTTGAACTCAGTCCTTTCTCGACCAAGGAAGTTAATGTATGACTTCGTGTTCTGGTACAGTGCTCACGTCCACCAAACTTGAGAAAAGCACACAAGGCCGCGATACCATCTTGTTGTGCGGCAACATTGGAATCTGCCACTGCTCCTTTCCACAATCCAGGATCGTTGAGGAATGGTTTAAACACTGGGTCATGTTCGTCTGGTGTGATTTCGAATTGTTTCGCTGCATCTTCGTATGCCGCCTTCCTAACTTTCCATATCTGCCACAAAATATAGGTATTAGTCTATGAATGCGGGCAAGTCGAAAGGGATGGATGGATGGCGCAAAAGGTAGAAATATTTGTAGGGGAACTGTAACAGGGCGACAATACCTTATGTTGAAATCTATCAGGGAGGGGTAGAGAACTGAAATCTTCTTCTTGCTCGGCCATCTTGGCTATCGTAACCTTTGGAGGGGTATTTGGTAGTTTTCCAGTAGCTAATCGTTTGGTTAGTTTTAGCCTGGATAAAGACATGGATAATGGAGGGGGTTGCTTTCCCATGCCCAAGCATACAATGAAGGAGTAGATTGAAGACGTCGCAGATTATGAAAGTCCATCATTCTTGCATATGGGAAAGAGCAAAGGAGGATACCTACCAATTTGATGTTGTGCGCAAATTCGATGAAAAGTTTATGGTCGTGGGGTAAAATTCAAAGGAGGGTAGGGTAGGATGGAGATCTGAAGTGTTTTGATATCGATAGGTAAGGCAACTTTGGCTGATTTTGGTGGATGTTATCGATAATAATCAATTGTCTATGAGAATGTAAATAAGATTTTGAATCTTGATACAATCTATGTATGTGTGTGTGTATGTATGTGGTATGTATATTCAAAAAGGAAATAATACAATCCCTCTTCGATAATCTTCAAGTTTATGTGTAAAAGAAAACGCAAAGAATTTGAGACTGACTGTACTATACGGTTTGTCATTCAAGCAACCAGAAATGATCCAATTGATGCGTTGGTGTTGTTGTTGACTTCGCAAAATTCAATAAAGGGCAATCCCGTCACCGTAACGACGGTGAATCGAAATGGATCCCTGCTAGTTGGCGCGTGCACTCATTCATAAAAAGATGATTTTTGATATGTTGATGTTATGAAGGCAGAAGGAGGGGTGAAGGTTTTGCTTTGAGAAAGGATTAGACGCGTATGGATGGAGTAAGTATATGTACCTGGTATGTATAGAGTGAGTGAGGTGAGGGCAGTGAGGGCAGTGAGGGGTGAGGGGTGAGGGGAGTGAGGGAAGGGTGAGGAGAGTGAAAGGAGTGAAATGGGCAAAGTGAGTGAAATGAGTGAAATGAGTGAGTACGTACACAAAGTATCAAGTGAGTGAGTGATTCAATTGAATGTCAATTGCAAACATGCATGGCTGGAGGTACATACTAATACAAAAGTCAAAGTCATCCATAGAACTATGGGAGAACTATCTATCGACCTATCTAGTCTACATATCTACATATCTACATACCTACCTAGGGATACACATCTACATACTACCTACACTCTCATACATCCAGATACTGCATACGCATATACTCTTACACATGTACTCGTACACATATATACTAGGTATACATACATACACATACTCACACACATACATATACTCATACTCGTTTCCATCCCATCCCATCCCACCCCCATATCAAGAAAAAAGAAAGAAAGAAAGAAACAACTTCCTTCTTCTGCCCTACCCGTCTACCGTCTACCGCCCGCCTATCGTCAAAACATAAAACTTGTGGACACCCCGCGCTTCAAGCATAACTAATAATTAAGTAAATAAAGTCTCCATAGCAGCCACCTGGGTAGCCATAACCTTTACTTACCTTACCCGGTACGTGACGTGAAGAAGGACGTGTGCAAGCCTTGTGCAAACGTGCAGATCAAAAAAGGCCAAAAGCATAAAACCACAACAGATTACCTACTATCTGCAAAGAATTCATTATCAGATAGATACCTATCGGGAGACGAGAAAACGAGATTCAACATTTCGCTTGCCAGGCGCATCGCCTCGGAATAAATTTATACTATTCTCGCGTTCAACTCATGTATCGCATATAATAGTCAACATGAGCCAAATTCTGACGTCGCGGCAGGCCGAGGAGCTGTGAGTTGAACTTGTCTTCATCACATTCTCTACATGGCTAATATTCTTCCCGCAGGCACAAGTCTATGATAGCATACCTTACCTCAACGAACCTTTTGCATAGTGCCGCGACGTTACGAGAAGAACTTGATATCGGCGAAAGCTTCGATTCTGCCACGAGTAAGAAATATGAAGGTCTACTGGAGAAGAAATGGACAAGTGTGGTGCGGTTACAAAAGAAGGTGGGAATCCTCGATATTTAAAATTCAACAAGAGTTCTCTATACTAATTATCGAAAAATAGATAATGGACCTCGAATCAAGAAACGCCGCCCTACAGAGTGAAATCGACAATGCAACACCTACATCTCTATCAAATCGAAATACCGACCCTACAGCTTGGTTACCAAAATCCCCAGCAAGGCACAATCTTCAGTCGCACAGAGAAGCAATTACATGTGTTGCGTTTCATCCAGTATTTTCATCATTAGCATCAGGTTCAGAGGACTGCACTATCAAAATTTGGGATTGGGAGCTCGGAGAATTGGAACTTACTGTAAAAGGACACACAAGAGCAGTATTGGATGTTGATTTTGGTGGCCCGAGAGGAGGAACGTTACTGGCATCGTGCTCCAGTGATCTTACCATCAAATTATGGGATCCTAGCGACCAGTATAAAAATATTCGGACACTACCTGGACACGATCATTCTGTTTCAGCTGTACGATTTATACCTAGTGGAGCAGCTGGTTCGCCTTCATCAGGGAACCTTTTGGTATCAGCAAGTCGAGACAAAACTTTACGAATATGGGATGTTTCCACGGGATATTGCGTCAAAACCATTCGAGGACACGCGGATTGGGTTCGTGATGTAGCACCTTCTTTTGATGGTCGATGGCTTCTATCTGCTGGGGTGGATCAGACTGCAAGAATCTGGGATGCTTCATCAGGTGAACCAAAGGCAACTTTGTTAGGTCATGAGAATACGATCGAATGTTGTGTATTTGCACCACCATCAACCTACCCTCATCTGGCTGCTATGGCAGGATTAAAGAAACCACCAGCAGCAAGCAGTTCCGCCGAATATGTCGCTACCGGAGCTCGAGACAAGAGTATTCGAATATGGGATGCTCGGGGTACATTGATCAAGACACTGATTGGTCATGACAATTGGATCAGAGCTCTTGTGTTCCATCCTGGTGGAAAATATCTACTGAGTGTTGCTGACGATCGAACTTTGAGATGTTGGGATCTTGCCCAGGAAGGGAAATGTGTGAAGACAATAAGTGATGCGCATGGGCATTTTGTCAGTTGTATGAGATGGGCTCCAAGCGTCATTAAGGATGCCCCTCTTGTCAATGGGGAAAATGGAGTTGGGGCTCCTATTAAGAATGGAAATGGAACGACGAAGAAAGACGATGCAAAAGTAAGCATCAGATGTGTTATTGCGACAGGATGTGTAGATCAGGTTGTCCGAGTGTTCGCATCATGACCACATGTAAAGCATGTGCTATCAATAGGAGAATAACCAAGAGAGAACTTTGATATTAGAGCAGGGGGAGTTGGTGGAGTTCGCTCATACCAGAAGAATAAATTCCTTGCTCCGACTTGGCTATTGAAGGAATATTTCACGAACTTTATACTTAGAACATGTACAAGAGGAGCCCCATTGGCTAGCTTCTCTCAATTACAATTCAATTTAATATGAAGTTAATTGGCTTCAAAACAGAGAGTCTACTCAAATATAATTATAGGTGCATGAATATGTAGGATCCTAGCCTTGAGAGTAATCCATAAGCAGGTGACTAATAAGTAGGTATCTTTAATACATTTTTCATAAGCAAGTACCTGTTGGGTAGGTATCTGACATCGTCCTCGCCAATGGAATGATAGCAAGCGATTGTACAAGACGAGGTACGAGATGAGCACATGATATGAATGGTCAGCTCGTGGTCGGCAAATTCAGGTACTCCCGTATATGCACTGCCACTTCTTCAATATAACCTACCCCTTATGCATCTCTCCGACGTATTTACTTACTTACACCTGGGTAGTCTGCCGCACTTTTTCGGTTGCTTCTTCTCAACATCCAAACTCCGTAGATCCCAATCCGGATTCCACTTCGAGATTTCCTGTAAGCTTGATGCCTGAGTGATATCCACCTCCAATATCTCACGAGTGTATGATAATTTCTCCTTGACCAACGTCCTATCAATATCACTACAAATGAAGCTTGACGGGCCCTCTTGAAAAGGAGGGAAGTTCGGATACTTTCATCCCCACCTTTTGGGGGTGGCTCATACAACTTCGTCCATGAGACCGTTACTACTTTCGGCCCGGGGCTACAGATGGTGACAGTAAAGCTAGGTATCTAAATTTCCATGATGATGAGGTTACGTTGGGTCTCATTACCAACTGATTCTCGTGCCTCCAGGAAAAGCACAGAAAAATGGAGTGGTAAACACACGAGCCTTGAAATGGTCTGGGTGCAGGAGAGATGATCAATCAAGTCGTGCCGGTCTATTGCAGAGCAGTGCCTCTTCATCTTTCATACTTTGTGACACAGCGATCAACAAGTGAGCGCCAACAAAAAATATTCAGATGAAGAGATTCCTATTAATGGATGAAAAGTTCTCTGGGTTGGTGCATGTAGTCTTGGCATACCATGCATTCAGACAGTCTCTGACATCCGACATAATGAATTCAGAAAGGTTCGCGTGCCTTGATGGGATTTGTAAGGCTTTGTTCTTTCAGAACATGCATGGCAAAGTAGCATTTTCTTTCTTACTTTCTTTCTTTCTTTCTTACTTCAAATACAGAGTGTTTCGTCTAATCGGGTTTGAGATCTTTTTGCTATTTGGTCTTGTATTTTGTAGTCCTTCTCCGTCTCAGTGTTGGCATGTTTCGATTTCTTCACATTCCTATTATTTGCATTTCCATTCCACAAGTAGATTATAGTCAATCATGTCAATCGCTTTGCGCCAGCGCTATATGCTCCTTAGCATATTTGTAACCTTCACCATACTTCTCACTGGATTTTATCTAAGAAATAACATAAGACCACTCACATCCCTTCTTCCATCTGAATCTCCCTCTCCAACCCAGACTGGACCAAAGCATCAAAAATATAAAGCCCCAAAGCATGCGAAGAGCTATCCTATAGTCGATAACTTTCCTCTTGCTTTAAATGCACATTCGGCTTCAGAACTTCCTCCAATTCCAAAATGGAATCAACCTCCCATTTCACATGTTCCTGAGAAGACACCACTTCTTATTGGATTTACAAGAAATTGGCGTCTTCTCCAACAAGTTGTTGTTTCTTATATTACGGCAGGATGGCCTCCTTCGGATATATACGTCGTGGAAAATACCGGTGTTATGCATTCAAATAAAAACGGTCAACTCTCATTACAGAACCCATTTTTCCTCAACCATACCCGTTTGAATATGCTCGGTGTGAACATTCTCATAACACCTACTTTATTTACCTTTGCACAAGTACAAAACTACTTTTTATGGACAGCCATCGAAAATCGATGGCCGACCTATTTTTGGAGTCACATGGATCTCGCCATCCTTTCATTTGAAGATCGATGGTTGGAAGCCCATTCAGAAGACCTCACACCCTCACCCACCAATTTCCAATCCATCTACAATCACTGCGTCTCCGCTCCTCGCAACGTAACAACCCCCAACCCCGAAACCGGACTCGTGACTCCCTAGGCCCTCGAATTCTTCTCCTACGATCGTCTCGCGCTCGTCAATACAGACGCCTATCAAAAAGTCGGGGGTTGGGACACCCTCATACCTTTCTACGGCACGGATTGCGATATGCACGAAAGACTCGCCATGGAAGGCTATGCGATGAACGAGTGGTCCGCGGGTGCCATTTGGGACGTCGCTAGTACTTTAGACGATCTGGAAGTTTTGTATCGGAAGAAAGGCGCGCCGGATCCGTCCTTCGTTGATCCTAATGTTGTGGAGGAAGAGCTCGCACAGGATAATATAACTCTTGATTTCAAGTCCCCCAATCCCCAAAGACAAACCCGCGATCTCGGGCTTGGAAATCTGTTTTCGAATAAGGCACATGGGCAGTGGGAGGATGAGCCGATCGCTCAAGGATCTTGGAGGAAACTCGTAGATGTTTTGAATCATATGAGTTGGTCCAAGGGGGCGAATAAAAATGGGAGGAATACGTGGCAGGCGAGACAGGTCGGGGGGCAGGATGATCCGTATTATAGGGATTCGGAGGGCTTTGAGAAGGGCATCCAAATGACGATTGAACATGGGAGGAGGGTTTTTGCCCAGAAATGGGGACATAGGGATTGTGATTTGAGGGCCCAAGGATTGGTTGCTTTGGATGCTTGGAGGGTGAAGAAGGATTGGTGAGGGTGGTAAGGGGAAGGGCTGGTTTTCTACCAGTAATGAATCAAAACTATAGTTTGATGAAAAGGATGTTTGATTTTTGAATCTATACTGATTTACTTCGATACATGATAATCATCAAGGGTTATTAGAAGACACTGGTCAAGGGTCAAGGCAGGCAATAATAACATGGACATATACATCATATGACAAACATTGGGGTTTAATATTGAGAATATGAGTATATTTACGAGTAGGTGAAAGAATACATAGATTTGATAATCCATAAATTTCATAAATGACATCAGTATATACCTAGGTATATATAGCTACCTATATCCTTTTAATATCGGAATACCGCCATTCATATGCCTCCTAGGTATACGTACGTACCTACCTACCATTGTATAACCATGATCCAACATTCCCATACGAAATCCCGCACCACTGCATCTACTCCTTTGAACGAGAAGATTGGCTCATCGGTCTATGTAGATACCAGCTGCTAGCTGCCAATCCCAAATGCTTATTATTGATACAAAAATCCATATGATCGGCATTCATCATCGATCCGCATATATAACCCATTTTTACACTTGTATCGTGGGCCGGGAAGATCTGAAATGGTAGCAGATATTGGCACGCGCGCGATTTCGAATGTAAACAAGTAGTTGAATAATGTGAAGTGAAGAAGCCGGACGTTCTTCACTTCAGGACACCCTTACCTTGTTGACGCGTTCGGAGATGAGGCATCCCGACGTTGCGTTACGAGTACTTCGTTGCATACTGGGGCAATATATACAGACGCGTATGATGCAATTAGAGGTCCTGATCTCTGGTCGCGTTTGATTCTCATCATACTTGGCAGTACCAGATTCATCACATCTCAGTTGAATCAGCAAATACCTCAAACACTTCGTCGATAGTTGTGCATCAGACATCTAATCAAACCCCAGTAGATTCACAATGTCGTGTTTCTTCTTCAAGCCTCAGCTAAAAAGCCAAGTAAAACTCAATGAAAAAATCCCGAAGGAAGCAATCAAAAATTCCGCCGACCAGGTCCCCGGAGGGAACTGGACGATTCTCGTCGCCCCGATGTGCAATGGAGGACTCGTATCGCAGCGTCGGGATGCTTGATCTCCGAACGCTTCAACAAGGTAAGTATGAGAAGAAAAGAAGAAAAAGGATTAAAGGGCAGGAAAGTCCTGAGCTTATATGGAAAGTATAGATAGTCCGTGCGTTGGAATCGGGTGGCTAGTTGGTGCATATAGGACAAACATGTCTTGATTAGGCTTAGTGGTATATTGTGGATCGGAAGGGGTGGTTTGTCCAGGTGGTTGTAGTCGGAGAGTTCATGATTATTTTTGGTGAAATTCTCAAAAGATTGATTTGGTGGGTATTGGCTTCGAGATATGAGCGAAGAAGTTTTATACTTTTATTGAATGGGATTTGATAGTTCTATGGGGAAAAACATCATGAGTGGCTTCCTCAATTAATAACAAGTGTTAGTGGTCGCCAGCATGGATAATGCAACAGATTCAACAAGACAGCCTCATACATCCAGCCGTCATCAATAGTATCAATTGTGTTGCAATTTGTTTCAGACACTGAAAGGTCGACGTCATATACTGCAAGAAACATGTTTGTACCACAATTCGCAAGATTTTATCCTCGGCTTTTCAAGTAATAAACTCACATGACCTCGTTTCCAATCCATGGTAGTCTTCTTCGAATGACAAATCCATCATTATGGGCAGGCTGGAATGGTTCTCTTATTGTCCTTCCATGAAGTAACTTTCTCTCTGCGTACTTTTCTCTCTATCTACTCCTCTAGCTGAACTGACTGTGACCTAGATTTTTACTTGGGCTCTCGCGGTCTATAGAATTGATGAGAGGATTCTTCAGACTGATGCTGGCGCTGGGAGAAAAGCAGACACTTACTTGATCAACGTAGCTAATGGTTGGGAGTGTGCTGGCTTTTGATTTACCACTGCCCAAGCCAAAAATTGACGTGAAGACGATGCGAATGCCGCCAGAAGTGTGGAGTCCAAGGTCATTCATGAGAATGAGGGTATGCGTTCATCATATCCGACAACTGCGTAACCACAATGCTATATCCAGGCCTAGATGTGTCATGAATTTTGGGTGTCTTTTTCTTTTCCAACAAATGTGCTAGCTGCTATATCTTCAAATTGCAAGACCACAGACTATTGCCTACCTTTTCGCTACTACATACGACTAGGCTAGTCTTTAATGGCATATTACTCACTCCTGGTTTGCCAATTGTTAATTTCAATAATCTTGTCCGAGATCGGGTCACTATGTCACAGAAATCATAGACCCTGGATTTGTTCAAGAGAATAAGTGCCTACATCTCTGGTGACTGCACAAGGGCATCGATATCATCTGGCCTGGGTAATCTGTGAGTTCTGGATATCCCACGTTCACTCGGACAATCAAATGTGTTAACTTTTTCGAATTCAGAATATGGACGATTACCTTCTAATTTTCTCCATGCGAGATCTGACATGCTGGCTCAAGATTCAGGTAAGACGTTCATGTGTTATTCAATACCCAAATGAACTATGCTCATAGTTAGTCATGTAGTATTCGGTTCCACACATAATGCAAATCAATACAAAGAGCCTGGTACACCAACTGTATAGGCCATCCAACCCAGTGATTCTGTCGAGTCCGTTCGGGATATTGTCACCACTGAGAATCCTTCTATCACAAAATATGGGAACGCCTCTCTCATCAATCAATTGTGAAACTTAGGTTTGAAGATCACTTTCTTCAACCTTACATGTTTTTTCATCGGCACTTGGAAATTTTGAAGCTCGCAACCCAGATTTGGAGGCCGACAGACTTATATGGATCTTTCGAAATTATTGGGAATTCCACCTTCCTGAAAAAGAAAGGTTCATTCGTTCTCTTTGACTTCAAACTTAGTTGTTCATTCATGACGGCAGACATTGCAGTATTATCAGATCGATTACAGAAAGGAGTGAATATAATGTATAAGACGAAATGAGAGCTTCATGCGACTATTGTCTTGCATGAGACCTCTTGGGAATGTCCTTTCCCGTAGCTAAACGAATTGAGGAACTGATTCATTGAAATCGGATGAGTTATTGTTTGTGCGCCAACTTATTGAAACATTCATTCACTGTGTTTTACCAACTATACTTGAGGCTGTCTTTCCCGTATAGAACTTTTGGAACCTTGGAAGCTTGAATACTCCAGAATATTCATCTATTATCATTCTTCACGTTCATATATTCACTTGTCAACATTGATTTCTTTTGGTTCACGAATACGCCAGATAGTCAGTGGCTCAATATTACTCAGTCTTCCTTTTTATGCCTATGGCTTTGACATACAAGAGGGCCACCCATGGGAAACTCTTCATATTTACATCCTTTTAACCTCAACCTTAACATCCAAATACCTGTGGAAGCTATCGAGCGATTTTTTCATGGCCGAACCTAGAAATATGTACTCAGAATTGAGTGCCAGCTGATATTCAATGCTCCTATTGAAAGAGGCGCTGGTAAAATGATCGGTGATAATGATATTGTAAAAATTAACGGAGAAGGCAATGATCCGTCTGGTGGCACCAAGTTTACTGAAACTATTCCTATTGACAATGGTTGCTCTTCCGATAATAATGGTTTTAATGGCAATAATGATGCTGATGATAGTGGTGGTTCTGATGGTAATTCAATCGAATCCTCTAGGCAGACGGTCGCATCACCTGAGCAATCTAGTGCTATAGAGATTACAGATTAGGATGAAGAGTAGCTTGATGAAGAAAAGAGATAGCTATCCAATAAAGCACAATACAATTCTATAAAACTTAAAGTTGATCATTCAATTAGCATTCATTTTTCCCTTCTTATACCGCTCCAAAAGTAATGCAATTATCCTCAATGAGTACCAATATGGTTCAAAAGATTGGATCTATATTCCCCAAGATCCTGTTGCTAGGTGAAGTCACCACTTTCGGTCTCATTCTTAGGAGAATCCAAGTTACTAGAAGTGATTGAAAGGAGTCCGGAGCCACAAGCCGAACCCGGATCTGAACCTCGGCTGACGAACGTGTCTGAAGCTTAAGCTAATCAAGACTCGAAAAACCAACCCAGAACTTCCTATAGTCCCGAATGTCCTTTCTGATGTTAATTTGACATTGTACTCCTCAAAATTAAACATTCAGCCTCTTGTTCTGACACCAAATGGCCAGCTGTTGAGGCAATGCTTGGAGTATCTGTAAACTCGAGAGAGCATCTTGAATCTTCTCGGTCTCGACCAGCTTTCTCTTATCTCAGGCTATTCTGTATTTTGAGAACTCATGAGAGTTTGTTAGAATTGGAGGGGGGCTTAAGAGAGAAAACATCGTTGATCACAACCATTACATCACTAGGGTGTGCACCCGAAAGAAAAGTAGAAGTTGTGAATAACCATACCGACCCGATACTTCCGCCAAATCAAATATCACACTTCACATCAAAGCATATCTTAAATACAAAATCATTTCATTTTTCCAGCAGATGTGTGCTAAACACCCTGTGAATGCATGTAATGACTTGAGGTTTCCCGCTGCTCAAGCGAAGACAACAATCATCCCAACACCTCATAATACCGCTCTATCCTCAATAAGACAATAGAAAGGTCGAATATTCACTCATGAACAAGGGGCAATTCACCCAGCACGTATAGTAGATAGCTCAACCCCAACCATGCCCCGCCCTGGGCTAGCATTATCAATAGTCACGTTTCATTCTCTGACCTTGATCAAAGCCTTCAAGACTTCCTCAGAACATCCAACCTTCTCTTAAAGTTTCCCTCTCTGTCATTCAGTATACCACTGTCTCTTACACAATAGACACAATCTTCTCAAATCTTCAGCTTGCGCCCGTCCTTGCGAATGCACTTTGTTCTCATTTTACTACCTGACCTGGGACTTTGGACTCTTGAGGATACTTATCCTTCCTAGCTTTCAGTCAATATTCTCTGGCTTTACTTTTGAAAGTACAACTTGAATGCGTCGATTGACAGCTTTGTTGGCAGGACCAGTCATAGAGTGCCCTGCTGAGGCTTTCCAGTTTCATTTTTAACTCCAAGAGGAGATCTGACTTCAAGACATCTGCATCTCCGACGCAAATCTATCATTCTCATAGTCTTCCCTTTTCTAGTACATTTACCTTACAATTTCATCTACTTTACATCATCCTTGCCTCGTCTCTACCTTGTTCATCATGCCTAAACTCAGCAACAACCTCGACCCGGACCTTCCCAAGGGGGTTCATGTCCCACCAGTTCCAGGCATTACCGTGCAAATCCTCTCCCGGGACAAGAAAGCCTTCTCAAACTACGCCTCTCCTGACAAAGACCCTATCACCGAAGATGAAAAATTGTCCGAGTACTTCAGTTCTCGTACCATAACAACCTACCTTGCTGTTACTAATGATACACCGTTCTCCATCCATCTTCGGGTCGACAGGCCCTATCCTATGAAGATGGATTGCTCGATGCTGCAGTTCGAGATTTTTATTGATGGCAAGTTTGTGTGGAATTCTTGGTGTCATAGGCCTCGGTACGGAGGTAATGGAAGCGTATGGGAAGAGATTCTTAGTGGGATGAAGTTAGGCAAGGGCCGTGGCTGCGAAATCAAGAACTTCAAGTTTATGGAATTAAAGACTAGTAAGTTGATCAATCATCCTCTGCTTGTTGAACTCCCCAAGCTTGAGTTTCGGGCCTGAAGGTTCTACGGATGAAGGCTGTTTGTTAGACGTGAGGGGCACTAGAGACATTCGATGAACGAATGCAACAAGCTCCTGAATAACTAATGAGACTCTACAGATGATGCATGTCCCTCCTATACGACCTTTCAACGTATCAGGGAATCCATGGAGAAGATTGGCAATATTGAGGTCAAAGTTTATAGAACTATGAGTGGAAAAAAGGGTGGCGATGTCAAAAATAGCAAGAAAGGATTTTTGAACAAAAATAGCGTCGAGGTTCCAGAGAAAGCATTGAAGGGAGCTGAGGCAAAGACCCATGGTACTGCGTGAGTATACTAATCTTTCATGCTCGATAATTTCCACGAAATAACGCCCGAAATAGGTTGGATGCGGGACGAAAAACAGCTCGAGGGGATGTTTGGCGCGACGCCAGACACCATGGTGAACATACCATTGCCATCTTTCGATTTTTATACCACTCCGAAGGTCTGTATGATTCAAATTGATGGCTTGAAACTTATCACTGATCAAAATACACTTCATGCAGAAGCTTTGAAATCCCTACACATCATTGATCGCACACCAACCCTACATCGCGCCAGCTCACCAGAAAGCGATTATCATAACGATAGCGGCTTAACAGCTGCTCAAGCAAAGCAGGTGGAGGACCTGATGAAATCATTCCGAAGAAGGGTAGGCGGAGGCGGCAAATCGAGTAGTCGGAAGAGAATCAAGAGAGAAGGTGATGAGCCTGAAAGCAGTCAGAGAGCCCAAAAGCGACGTAGAGCCGACAAATTCAAGGGAAAGACTGTTGTAGATCTGACGATGGATGATAGTGAAGAGGAACAGAACAGAGAGGATGGAGAGGTCGAAGAGGAGCAAACTTCGAATGTGGTTAGGTCCGACGAGGGACCTAATTTCGTCGAATTAGACAATGATGATGATGATGATGATAAACGCGAGAATATGTTTCTTCAGAAGAACCAGGAATAAAGAAATTTAGTTGATCTTGTGGGAATCCGATTGAAGGAATGGATGGAAGGAATGGAGGACCGTGATACTTATCAGGATTTTACGGTTGGGAAAGTTAAGCAGCTGAATATACATAAAAACATTTCAGACAATGAATAAAAGATCAACCTATTATCTCAATGCTGACGATATTATGATCAAGCTACATCCTTTGGCTTCAAAGTCTCGAAGCTAAAAACCAATATGAAGTAATGAATAGGAGATAGATAATTATAATACGTACGGCTCAACTCAACTCGACTGTGGCACGTGTTGATTGTGGCTTGAATTGTTCTCAGCTTAGCGTGGATTTTCCTTGGAAGCGAATTCGCTCGGTTCTTTTCTCACCACATAAATAATCTGATGACGTTGAAGCTTCGAGCTACAGGATACATTGACCACTATTGTATCAAATAGCTTGTTGACTTTTCATCAACACTTCCTTTCTCATCAACAACAACAACAACAACAACACAACATTTGACTGAATTCCTCGGTCGAATAAAGATTCATTTGTTACTGTAAGCATACTTTACAATCCAGTTCTCAAAGTATATACTGTGAGGTAAAGGGTGGTGAGCTTGATATCTTACAAGTGCAATGTGGATGCGAATGCGGAAGCCTTGCAAACATTTACTGATGTTTACTTTATAATAGGCCACGAATCAATAACAAAACAAACAGTTTGGAGGAACCAACACCGCAAAGATGACACTTTATTACAGTCTTGTATGTTTAAATTCTCTGCCATCTAACGATATACTTTACCACCCCCTCAATCTATCATTACCAACTCATAGCCCCTCGCGAGCTCAACAACAATATGCTAATTATCTCTCGTGCAGGTCTTCGTGCTCCTTGTAGCAGAGATGGCACTCTTCATGCTTCTCATCGTTCCTCTTCCTTTCACAATCCGCCGAAAGATGTTTACTTTCATGTTCGTGGTTCCCCAATTATTTTCTTCATCATGCAGCTACTAATGCCCCACTAGAAGCGAAAGTCGACTGGTAGCAAAATTACAATATGGGATGAAGATTACGTTTATCTTCATCCTGATCCTGTTTATCGATAGTGTAAACAGAGTATATCGTGTTCAGGTCGAATTGGCAGAGGCCAATAAGAGTCAAGCTGGGTATGATTTCCCCCTCACCAAACCTCCCCACCACCTTTGCTTCAACGAATAGCTAACACCTAGCAGGAACCCAGTTCTCGGCCACGAACGCATGGAAGTACAAGCCCGCAAATTCTATTCTCAACGTAACATGTACCTTTGTGGCTTTACCCTCTTCCTTTCCCTAATTCTCAACCGAACCTACACCATGATCCTTGAAGTCCTCCGTTTGGAAGAAAAGGTCAACCGCTACGAGGGAACCGGCAAGACCGGCGGAAAGGACTCTGAAAAGTTGGAGCGTGCTGGAAATGCTGGAGAGATTGGCAAGCTTAAGAACTTGTTGGCTCAAAAGGAGAGAGATATTGAGACTCTCAAGGAGCAATCCGCTAGAAACAAGCAGTTCTCTGACGATATTCTTGACAAGGCTCAAGCCAATGAACCTTCCGCTGGCAGTAGAAAGGAGAAATAAATTGATATTTAGGTGGTGTTGAACGCTTTGGCAGACTGCACGACTGAATTGATACTAGGTGATGAATGACGGGAGGGATTAGAAGGGGCGGAGATCCACAGGGTGGTGCCATAAGAAAGCCATTTGGGGAGGATGATGGTGTAGGGAGTGAGGGTGGAGAGTATTTTATTGATGGTTCATGGTGGGAAAAAATCAGCTTCATGAGTTTAGTGGCGTATTCATGAGAAAGGAAAACAAGCAAATTTGATATGAATTATCTATCTGTCACTGTGTGATGTTGCAATGATGTATCTATTGACATATTGACAGCAACAAAGATTCACTTGACGCCTCGCTAGATTCACACATGCAATCCCTTTGTTCGAATTTAACTCTCGCTACTCGCTACTCCGCCTTCTTCTTTTGAGTTTGTATGTATAACCGCCTTCAGCTCACGAAATGCTTGGCATCTTTCACTTATCTCGCTTCACCAAGCATCATATTCAGGAGAGCGAAATCATGCACGCAGGCGAGAGTTAATCCTAGGAGGAGCCTCAAGCTGAATCATAGTATATCAGAATCGGATGATTTGATTTTTATTCATACCTGTGTTTCTGAGAGCCTGGAGTCTAATAACCACTTGTATACCCAATGCTATGTTATGTATCCTTTTCCTGACGTAGCTCATGAATCGCACCGTATTGCTCATGTATATTTTTGTATCTTACCTTTATCAATATAATGCCTACTAGTATTCAATTTGCGACTGTTTTTTTGTGATACATTTCCTCCCAACGAGCCTCTAATTCGATTATCCTTCCGCCTCGATTTCATAACTGTTTGACTTGTGTTTGGGTTGGAACTTGAAGTCCTTGTGCGCGGGACCAAGGAACATTTCACTAATCGTTTGGTCAGTGCTGTCATTGGAGGGAAAGTGAGATATAGCGAGGGCAATAAAACATACCTAATCTTCATCCAATCCATGTAGTTATCACTAGCCAACAGAGTTTCCAAGTCATTTCTTCCCCTGTACGCTGGTGGACGATCTTGCAAGCTGGGTGGTAAATGTTCCAGAATTCCAGCAGGAACATATCTGTGAGCAAAACTCAACCATTCCAACAAGAATCGTCTAGTCATACCAACACCCATTTCATCGGATCCCCATGCTTCGAGTCCATATCGTGTAAACTTCTCAACGTATTGTAGACGTTCCGATGCGGATTTATCGAGTGTTTGCCCTTGTTCAATTTCTTCAAAGAGCCATGGTTTAATAAGTGCACCACGCGCCACCATGACGGAATCTACGCCTGCATTCTGTACATGGTCGAGATAATCAACGTGAGAATAACAGTCACCGTTGCCGATGAAGTACAATCTTCCGTCAGGGGCATTTGGTAATGTACGTGCATCTGGTTCCATAATTGTGTCGGTCAAATCATCCTTCTTTTGGCTGTATGACTTAACGAGAGCTGCACATTCTGCTATGTAACTCCAATCGGCATTCTTAGTATATCTTTGTTGTCTGCTACGGCCATGAAGGGTAACAGCAGCGCAACCAGGAGCACCGAGTCTTTCTCGTATTTCAACACCACCAAATGCCAAACGGTCAATGGTTTTAAGGGCAGTAGGCTTTCCTGTCATGGTGCCCATTCGAATTTTGGCCGTAATGGGTACTTCCCCGGAAACTGCATTCATACCTCGAATCATCTTCTCCAATTTCGATGGTGCATCAAGCAATGCTGAGCCAGCTCCTTGTCGATATACAAGATCAATTGGACATCCACAGTTCAGATCGATTACTCGCAAATGTGGCACGAGCCGACTAAGAATTTCAGCAGCTTTAATTGCTTGCAATGGCTTATTGGCTGAAATTTGAGTACCAAACTTCAAATCCTTCGAATTATCATAATTTTGAACAATCGAACTTGAATTTGGATGGACTCGTGGTGGTGTGATTTCACTCTCATGTGCCTTCATTAATGCCCATTCGCCTTTCGTACCTTGGAACAAAGGTGTCGACATAGCCATCTCCGAGTAGGTAAGCTGTGCTCCAAGTTCCACACAAAGTCGACGAAAAGGAAGATTGCCTTGAGTGGTAAGAGGAGCAAGGACAGGTGTTTCTGGCCCGAAATAAATCCTTCGCTTCTCAGAAGGGAGAAATGGAGGCTCCACATATTGCGCGCGATTCTCTTCTTTTTCTTCTCCGGTCTGATCCTTTTTCCTATTGGATTGTCTATTAACTTCCTCCGAATCCTTATCCAGCCACTTCGTATAGATATCAGATTTCTCTGTTTGCGTTCTTCTTCGAGCCAGATCAACTTTATCTTTAGTGCTTATCACGTTCACAACACCTCTGAGAGCTTCTTCACCATCGGCTGCTACCGTGGCACTCATACGATCTAGGTCATTTATGAGGACCATTTCCATTCGGCCATCTTCCCTTTGAACCTCCTTGGAATGACTTCCTACAAAGCGACACTTCCAACCAGCCGGGCATGTGCCATTCTCCTCCCAGACTGGGCACTTTGAATTGAAAGTAGTCAGATCTGCTCTTTTTCCTTCGGCTAAATATTTTCTGAGATCATGCTCGCAATTACATACATCTCCAAAACTGCATTCCTTGGGCGAAAATTCTGGTGTGTTTGACCTAGTATTGCACAACTTTATCATGTCACCCCAGGACCCAAATTGACGATCCTTATTTTGACCCTTCTCCTTCTTTTTCTTCTTGCCTCCGTTTTCCCGATTGTCGCCACGAGGTTTTTCTTCCGCGGAATCATCGTTTTCTGCAGGATTGCGACCATCTGTGGCTAATCGACTTCCGGTTGGTTGAATCAAATACCTAGATATAATTTAGTCGCCACTACATTCGAAGTGCATACTGAGACTGCTCATTTCATACGTTCGAAAGCAGATATATGATTGACTTACTCGGCCTTGATAGGGGCTATACCTCTCACTCTTTCACGAGAATCTGAATCTGTCGTGGTTGTTTTTTTATCTTGTTCTTCAGTCTTGACTCTTTTCGCTGATGGTTCTCCATTGGTCGCAGAGTCTACATTTGTACCATTCCTCTCCACCTTCTCCGCCTTTGTGATTGATGAATCTTCTGGTAGAATTGGTTGTGGTGGATGTGCTCCTTCCAATTGCTCTCCATCTAATGGTCGTTTTAAAGACTGAGAGGGTTCCACTGGATTGGGGATTTCATCGGCCATAATGGCTTTCAACTCTTGGAAGCAGGTTGAAAAGTTCAATTGATATTGGTGAAGCGTATGGAATTGGAATGTTGTAGATTGAAGGTTTCGATAGGTATTGAGAGTGTTCTCAAATATGCAGATACCTAGACAGTCTTGTCAAAGCATGCATATCAATAAAAAAAAATTGGAGGGGAGCTTTATCTTAGCGTCAGTTTTCTTAGGTACTAGGGTACTATCAACTACAGTTAAGAGATAAAATATTGCAGCCACAATAAAGTCAATAATTAGGTAATGAAATAATATCGATGTGGCTTCAACGTCCTTCTAGAAGTGTGGCTGGTTAACTCAATCTGAAACAAAGAGATTGTTCCTTGAATTCTTTTTGGATCCAATTTGCCGACTAGATAGAACTAGGTAGGTAGTTTCCGATATGAGGAAGGTATTACTTCGTAGGTCTAGTATCATCAGGTAAGGTTGTGTTGGTAATAAGGTTATATGAAATATATTGGATATATTAATAAATATTGAATATCAAATTGAATGTCAATAAATATATTAAATATATTAAATACATGTAAATTTAGACTTCACCAAATAAATGTATGAGCTTGATTGGATACAATAAATACCCAATTAGGTAATATGCTGTATTGACATTCCGTATAGAGGCATTCTTTGATTACTCTTCTGCTTTTGGGTACCTGGTAGAATCTGGGAAGAGATTGAGTGATGGAAGGAGGAGAGAAGGAGAGAAGGAGGAGAGAAGGAGAGAAGGAGGAGAGAAGGAGGGAGAGAGGAGGAGAGAAGGAGGAGAGAAGGAGGAGAGAAGGAGGAGAGAAGGATGACAAGGAGGATGACAAGGAGGATAACATATATTCCTATGGATCTATCTGATACCCAGGTCATCAGTCTACTCTCCTCTGTTCTCCTCTGCTCTACTTGAAATCTATTCTCATCTACTTTACTCTCCGCTATTCTACTTCACTCCAACTAATCCCAGTACAGTATATAATTGGCTCTTCAATTGTGGCTATAACCAACCTTGGTATCTATCGATCTACCCATCTATCTATTTACCCATCTACCCATTTACCCATCTACCCATCTACCGACGGACGTACCTAGATATCTTCCTACCTTGCCATTCCTCTGCAACATCGATATCATCATCACTTGCAGTCTATCTACCATACGCACACACATCCCCCTCTCTCTCACACACACACACACACACACTCTCTCTCTCTCTCTCTCACACACACACACACTCTCTCTCTCTCACACATACACACCCTCATTCATTCCCTACCTTTGTCTTTGTACCTCATCCCTCATTCCCCATCATCAATCGTTCACTCACTCCACCGGGATTCTGATAATGTATCCTCAGATCCCCACTGCCAATACCTACCTAGTATCTACCTAGTAGTGAAGGACAACTAACCAATATCTATTCAGGGGTTAAGAACTCCATCTTTCCTGCGACATTCTACTGCATATCATACATAAACTTACTTTACTTTAAATTCTACCGCAAACTCGTCAGCCACGACTACATCCCTTTAAATCTTATTTTTGCCTTCAATCTTCTCATACGCAAAACAATGACAATCTCATTTTATTATTCAAATAAAACAGGGCGCATTTACAATGGCTGATAATCCTCAGGACAAGACTCGTCCTCCTTTGAAAACCAAACTACTACGTTCACAGAAAATCATTCAAATATCTCCGACTGATGCAAGACCACAAGATATCCCTGAAGAATCTGAACCACCACCTCCTCCACCACCACCACCACGAGAGAATGCGCCTCCTCCCCGCAGTCACACCCCAGGACATCTATCAACTAAAAGTCAAGATAGGCGGAAACAGAAATCAGATCTTTCATTGCGCCAGCGATCACAATCATTGTCGCAAAAGGAATCATCAACTCCCTCCATCAAATCCACGGCTACGAAACCACCCTCTATCCATCATGGTAGCGATACATCTAGCCCCCCGCACAATCCCATTCCACTACTCGACAACACTAACCCAGTACCTCAGCTTCCTAAAGAGGATGCTCAGAGACCCGTTAATCTTCGTTCCACGTCTGCTATAGCACCGAAGACTCCATCCCCTTCACACTCTTCTTCTCCTGTACCACCCGTACAACATCCATCTCGTGGACTCTCCATTATACATCCTTCATTACCAGATTCTAAATTGGCACCCAATGTCCTGCCTGCACCAGCATCAGGAATGTATTGGTCTCGTGCCCCTGTCTCAGGCTCGTCTCATACCTCATTGCGGGCCCATACTTCCACACTTATTGGCTCCAATATCTACGTCTTTGGCGGATGTGATTCACGTTCATGTTTCAACGAATTATATGTCTTAGATGCCGACGCTTTTTATTGGTCCACCCCATTTGTCTGCGGAGATATACCTGCTCCGTTACGAGCAATGACATGCACGGCTGTGGGAAAGAAGCTGATAGTGTTTGGCGGTGGAGATGGACCTGCATATTACAACGATATATATGTACTCGATACACTAAACTTCCGATGGTCGAAACCGCGAATATCCGGTGATAGGGTACCGAGCAAACGAAGAGCACATACAGCATGTTTATATAAGAATGGAATATACATATTTGGTGGTGGAGATGGAGTACGGGCGCTGAACGACGTATGGCGGTTGGACGTCGCAGATACAAACAAGATGTCGTGGAAACTCGTTTCTGCTCCGACGCCAACATCTGTCGACGACAAAACCAAGCCGAAAGCGCGCGGCTATCATACTGCAAACATAGTCGGGTCTAAACTTATCATATTTGGTGGATCAGACGGTGGAGAATGTTTCCGAGATGTATGGGTGTTCGATATTGAGACCTCGACTTTCTCACCAGTTAATATTTCAATTTCATATCCACGGTTAAGCCATACTGCTACTATTGTTGGAAGCTACCTATTTGTAATAGGTGGTCACGATGGCGTTGAATACTCCAACGAAGTACTCCTCTTAAATCTTGTCACGATGGCCTGGGATAAGAGGATAGTCTACGGAGAGCCGATCAAAGCCCGTGGTTACCATGGAACAGTCCTTCACGACAGTAGACTCGTGGTAATAGGAGGCTTCGATGGAGGAGAAGTGTTTGGGGATGTATGGGTGTTGGAACTGGCCGTGCATGCGTATTATAGTCAAATTAGTCATTTCAGCATCGACGTTTAGCAATAAAGTTGGAAAGGGGGAGCGGAAAGGAAATGGTGTTTGTGAATTGGCCTTTGTCCCACGAGCGTAACAACGATGTCATGAACACATGTATGAGTAGTATGGTAATACTATTGTTATCGATTATCGCTTCCCATTCTATCAGACCAAGTGGTTCATTCATGCTGTAGGCGAATAAATCCGATTTGAAGCCAGAAAACAACCTCAGTCATGTATCCCTGCACATTGAAGGTTGCATTCGCGCTTCTACTTCATCCAACCACTAGTCCGTTCTTCTCCACATTCACTCTGCAATATGATATTTCGTTTCTCTAGTGAATTTTCTAATCGTCGAGAGGAACTTTCATTATTTAGTGTCTAGGTATCTTTTGAGCAGGTAATACTTGCCCTTCAGTCTCCACAAGATATTAAAGATGGCCGTTCTTAGATGCCTTCTCCGGCATCGAAATTACTATCGTGTAAGATCATTGAGGAGGCCAGCTTCAGCCCATGCCCTTAAACTCTGAACCCAGATCGCCCGAGCAACCATTCTTGGATATTATCAGTATTTACACAATCCCAAAACTGGTAGAGAAAAGTCTTACATCTTTAATCTCCTCTATCGCTAAGTACCTAGGCATCTGTTGGTACGCCAGATTCTTTTGGCTGAACGTCGATGATCACAAGTAATAAATTCCCTGCATTAACGGAAACGCTGTATAGAGAAGTACGTTGTGAAGCTCCCAATTTGAAGGGCGCTCCTCATTCGCATATCACCACATTAGTAGTCCTGTGCTATACCCTACGACATGGTACTTTACACCACGCAGACTAAGCTTATCAAGACTATGCAGTGCCCAAAGACATACGGAAAGTGTATGGTATCTGGAGAGGTACATACATTCCGACCGATAGAAAACCCTTCGACCCAAGGGACCTTGCAAGTTGGGGTATCGGGGTGTACAGTCAATTCCACATTCCGGATCAGATCACTGATTGATCACTAGCTCCTCGTGGAATCTCCCAAGGCACTTTTTGTTTTCTGGGACAATGCAGCGATCAAGAGCGAACTTGTGATTCAGATTGAATGAGGGTGGTGACGAAGATGAAGATGTGATCGGAGATCTGATTTAAGATATGCAGGAACTACACATCAAAGAACAACGCGATGAAGATACGGCAGATGATTAAAACCCTGCTACCAAATGGGCTCGATCGCTTTGGAGGAAGAGGAACTTGAACAGAATGTGAGGAGTTAAATCAATAAGAGAGAGTCGTAAGGTCTGAGGGATAAGATATATCTAGGATTTCATGTTCGAATTCTTCAAAGAGCATTGAGAGAAGAAGGCTACGACAGATGGCAAAATGGAATATCAATGCACTTTCACCTTATTTAATCTATGTTTTTGCTGTTTATTTGGTGGGTAGAGGTATTTTGTGTCGTGTGGGCTTGTTTCTAATATCTGGTGGTGTGGTATAAGAGTTTTGGTTTTAGTTCCGGGTCTTTGATTTGGGGTTTATTTTGATTTTAATTTTGAAAGGTTCCTCTTTGGTTGATAACTTGAACGTGTAACTCGAATTTACAACTTGGATCTAAAACTTGAACTTACACCTTGAGCTTGAATGTAGATATCAACTTCTCCCAAACCCAACATCCTATTACCGCAACATCAGACCAGCAACCCCAAGATTCATAAAGCCTAGTTTGAACGTTCCCAATTTCGTGTACTATGTTACATACGGTATCGCTTCAACTTACAATTTTACATCTCCAACATCTTTCTGGATCCATCGTACGGTGATACAGAGCAAGTAGATGTCTACAAAAGTATGCTCGAATTTCATTTATTGTCCATTGGACTTCTCTCGCAAAAACAATGATTCAATGAAGATAGCCGGGTATCAAGCAGGACACTGCATGATTCCTCGCCCGCCCGATTTGAGAGCGAGGTTTCAGGAGTATCATTTACTTTCCCTTTTACAAGGCCTCTCATCTATCATCCGCGTCGCTCGAAGATTGGAACTCGCAAGTTTATGCTTACGTATACATCAGTCCCGTTTGGAGCTCTGGAGGCTGGAAGATCTAATTTGAATCTCTGCCATCTTCGAGATGCGGTGATATAGATTGTGCACCAGCAAGACACTCGAATGTTGGGTTCTTGTTTATAGCTTTGCAGGTTCGCTTGAGGTGTGTTTTGTTAATGTTTGGTGGTGGGGCTCGTACGTGTATGTTTGACTTTTAGCTGGATGCTGGTCATGTGGGTTGATGTTGTAGATGATTAGTCCTTGCAGATGTGGATAGCTTGGAGCTTGTTGCTGGTGTGGAAGTAATCATTTTGTTGATGGTATGCAGCTTGTAGAGTATGATGATGATGATGATGATGATGATGATGATGATGATGATGATGATGATGATGATGATGATGATGATGATGATGATGATGATGATGATGATTCCGAGGAGAGAAAAAGTGCTTGATCTGAAGACTGTTTTCGGATATATCGAGGCAAAGATCGAAAAGAATTTCGTTGTGAAAATTACTGTGGATGGGGCTTACATAGTCTATTATAGCAACGACGGCTTCTGGCTAATTGCCAATCTGTACATTGGTGGGATTATTATAGATACAAACATTATAGGTGTGAATGATGTATATCAGTGGGACTCCTGCACCAGTAGAGTAACCGGTGTCGAAAGCGACAAAACGGTCTTGAAAGCTTTGAGATTCTCCAAGTTGGCAATATGTATATATGCCCACATTCCCTCATAAGGTATTGATATTCTCAAGCTGAGAACGAAACAACGCTCAGCATGTAAAATATCTCGGGTAAATCATTATCTCCTTGCATCAGGGAAAATATAATAAGAGCATACATCAAAAAGATGCCGTCTTAAGTCAGTGACTGGTATCAATACGGCGACGGGAGAAGCCCTGCACATGGAAGCAGTCACTATGAATGAAGGGTTTCAATCCCTTAATACTATTTATATTTATATTGCTGTAATATGGTGCGAGAGGGCCTCTGAACTTTCTAATCACTCAACAGACTGGCCTCTCCAATTCTCGATAAACGTAATTTTATCGATCGTAGGTATGAAATGAATTATTCTAATAGAGAAGGGCAAGGTTTTATGGATTTTAACCTCGAATATCGCTCCAGAAATTCTATATCCTTCACCAAAACTCGTTTTCATATCGATAGCTAATTAGGCTAAATTAGCTCTAGAGATTCTCCATGCATATGGCCGATTGCAATCATTCCTCATCGTGGACTGGAGTCCTGAAGAGATACTGGCGCTGGCCAGTAGTCCTGAGAATAATATTTCCGAGACCAATAACCCCAAGATTCTTTCTCTCTCTTTCCTATAATCGATTCCCTTTTTTTTTGTCGCTCATATTTTACCGATTCAGGAGCACATTTTCCAAGAATTCTAACGAGTCCAATCCGAGCGCATCTCGGCAGTGACTGCCGGCGCTAGTTCTAGCGCTAGACGTGTTCTCCACAATAATAATTTACATTTACATGACAACATAAAACTACAGGATTGCCCTGAGTTCCCCTCGGTAAGTGTTCATCTCTTCAGAGAGGACTTTTGGGACAATTGATTTATATGATTCTACTCTTTTCGTCTTCTAACCATACAGCCGAAGTATTTTCATTCTTAGGATATTTAGCTCTGACTAAAGCATTCTTCTCGAATTGCCTCTTCCCATCTAAAAGTTAGATACCGTTGTCTAGCTTCTCTAAGAAGTATACAGCAATCTCGAACTTTTTGTCTTTCCTAGAGCTTGGTATACTCATTGCTTTATTAGTGATTAACTCTGAATGTTCACACGATTTGGTTAACTAGACTCCATAATAGTTTCTATTATCTAGGACTAGAATATCGATGTCTAATCTCAACAATGAACGGGATCTACCTGTTTTCCGGATTCTAAACATCACCTTAGTATGAAAACCTAAATGTATACCTATATAGATTGAGAAAACTTAAATTGAATAAAGAACTGGAAAAGTAGTCTCACTCAACACAAGGTGGTGAATTTCCATGCTCTATTTCTAATTTTCCTAAGCTGATATCTGTACTATCATCAGAACCAGTGACATAGAGTCAGCATTAACACCACTAATGAAGTCGCCCAAGTCAGTTCTTGTTCTACAAAAGTCTAGAAACCACCGGTAACAAAAACTAAACTGTAGCCCCATGTACTACCAGAAACTAATTCCTGAAAACTAAAATATAGGTTTATAACTTAGAATCCAAGTACTATGAGTCTATGACACTATTCACAAAACCAAGGAAACTCTCTGTCAACCAAGTATCAGGGACATAACGGATAGTAGAACAGATAGTATATCACGCCGTCAACATCTAGAACAAGCTCTAAAAAGAAAGTAAACGTCTGGATAACCATGTGACGCATTAGACTATGCGCCAACGCCTCGGCATCATAACTACACATACTAGTCATTCTACAAAGATCTAGATAGTGATCCTTCAAGCAATAACAACAATCCTAGCTGAGAAACCACCTAGGTATATCGGCTCCACCTCGCCCCACGAAGATCGCGATATCAACAGTAAGTGATGCGAAATTCCTATTCAAACCAAGGAATTAAGCCATGATAAGCTCCGATCATCCTCGAAGCATACAAACTCAAAAAGTCCAAATCAGACTAGGAAATCCCATCACATGCCAAGAAAACTAACTCAGATGCGATATCCAAAATCTAACCCCGTATTAGTGAATCGTGATTCTACAGAAATCCAACAATCCAAGATATTCTCTGAAATCTCAAGGCCTCGAAACCATATTATCCCATTCTACCCCTCCACCCAGAAACTAAGATATCGCATCCAAATCTGGATGAAAAAAGAACAAGATAGAGAGACTCTAGTCAGGAAGACAATATATGATCGATATTTAAGATCTATTTGGATAATCGATTGATATCAACTTGTGAATTATGCTTCATATGTGTGATGGATGAAGATAGTTTGTTGGGAGATATGATTTTATTTGAAGCTTCTATAGATTCTTTTTAATAAATGCTGTTAATCTTGCATTAGTCTATTCACATCTCTCATTATCAATATCATTAACCGTCTCCCCAAGTTTTGGACAAGTGTTGTTCATTCATTACTATGCCATACATGATACACACGTGCACACAAACATATCACATCACGATAAACCATCACAAAGACCATCAAACAAAATGAAATATGCTGTATTAGTCCCCTCCCAAAAAGTCTGAGAGGGAAGTTTTTATCAATCACAGGTTAAAAGTACCTGGTAAACATCGCTGCTAAAGAAATACTTCAAGTTCGCTGCTGGAAGTTGGCTGTTGAAGAGCATAATGCATCCTTCAGTTCCCCAGTACTTAAGTAATTCTCCAATTCGTAAATCCTAATCAACCATTGCGCCCTGGGCGATTTCCTCTTTTGCTGATATTATCCTGAACCGTATCTGTTGATTCAAATCAAACCGCCACCCCTTCGTAATATGCCCATCTTTCGTTTTGCTGACACATCCAATTTGATGGATGGTAAATGTTGTTGTCTTCGTGAAACACCGCGTTGAATCAAATAATGCACGACTGCCATGAATAAGAAAGAATCAGAAACAGAAAAAGAAAATTGAAATCGGAACTGTGGAATCCATCGATCCTAGATGGGGTATATGATGCCCTGAAACCCGAACTCCGCATTGAAATGTATGATTCTCGTCGACGCCCTAGAATTTATTGTAGTGGCGAATCACCGTCATCTACCGGTCTTGCTCCTTGAAAGGATCAGTTGAAAAATCGTGTTCCTCAATTGCAGCAAGAATTTGGTCATAACTCCATTCCTCAAGAGATGGAATATTCGGGAAATCAAATAGGTTTTCCGTAAGTTGAGATTGATTTTCACCGAGTAGAGTAGAACATTGAGAAAGTTCGGCATCACCCAGTGTATCAGATCCATCATTATATTGACTTGAACTGTGCCCATCAGAAGGTGGAAGCATTTCAGCACCATAAATGTTCCTGGATTCATCTTTAGATTGATCTTCACCATCTAGAGCAGAAGTATTCAACAGCGTGCCTCTGGTCTGAGTAACAAGAGAGATCCCAGAAGCAGGAATTGGGGCAGAAATGGTTGAGAAAACAGTTCGATCTCTGGTATGGAGCTCTTGTGTGTTTGTTGGTCTTTGTTGAAGAGAGGCCTGACCATTGTTTTCCTCCTGTAAATAATCATCCATCTGTCCAAGCTCAGCAACGCCCTCTCCTCTGTGTCTCTTGATGTCTCTTTCGAAATTATCATTCGAATTCATACTGGGCTGCCGGTATCCATCAAAATCCCTTTTATGCTTCCTTAAATTTTGGAAAGATGAATGTGGCTGCTGGGACATGAAACTTGGTTGGTCAGAATTAACACCTGGATTGACAAAATTGTTCGGCATTTGGTTGTAATCTTGTGTTTCAGAATAATTTGATCGTAGTTGGTTGACGTGAGGATTAGTGTAACTAAATCCAGAATTCTGAAATGTAGTTTGCAGGAATCCAGAAGATGTGAATTGGGCAGCCGACATACCATTAAAATCGAGAAAGAATGGTGTACCAGCGGCGTCGAGAGCAATATCTTGTGGAGTCCATTGACCAGGTGTCTGTGATGCTTCTGTTTGTGGGCTGTAGACAGTAGCAGTGGAATCTTGTGGAGTGCATTGACCAGGTATCTGTGATGCTTCTGTTTGTGGGCTGTAGACAGTAGCAATGGAATCTTGTGATCCAGATGGACTGGTCATATCTGATGCTTCTGGCTGTGGGTTAGAGACAGCAGCAGTAGACTGTTGTGATCTCCATGGTCCGGTCAAATATGGTGATCTTGATTGTGAATTTAACCTCTGATGAAGCTTTCTATATGGAAATGGGCGACCACTTTGTCCGAATTGAGTTTGTTGGGGTCGGCCATATGAAGTGGTATAAGAATATTTTGGAGACCCCTCGATATAAGACTGACCACCTGGTGCCATCGCACCAGGTGGATTTTGTGGGTATCCCATATGACCAGTTGTCCATGATGGACCCCCAGACACCCCACCGTTGAAGCCTTGCATATGGGGTTGAAAGCTTGATAAGTTAGAGCTCATCTCATGGCCATGAGCTGGGCTCATGCCATTCATAGTCCTGTGTAGGAATGGAGGGGAGCGCTGCTGTTTCATTGATCCCTGTTGGTACCGTGGATTCATACCAGGGTTACCAAAATGACTCTGCATACCAATCTGACCCTTAGTTCTTACGACTGGTGGGATAATGGCAGAGCTAACCGAGCCATATCCCTGCTGAATATTGATATCTCTTGTTGAGCTGCTTCCATTTCTCGCCATATGTCCAGCCATACCCCCATTCCCACTTCTAACTTCCTGGTTGGGGAACGCCATGTGCGGCTGACGACGTATTCGCTCGATAGCTGCTATAACTGCTGGAGAGGGGGGTGATGCACTAAGAAGTTAGCAATCAAGAACAAAACAGAAGAGGATAGGTATTTAGGTATTTAGGTATCTAGGCATATAAATCCAAAAAATAAAACAATTTGGATAATGAATGATTGTGAGAGTATCAAGCTATCGCTTAACTTACTCGGGTAATTCAAATCTAGATTATTGCAATTAGCATCATGATCATTTAATTGATAGGCAACGAAGAAACATGAAAAGGGAAACCCAATCATTAGATTATCTTGTGGTCTTGGAATTTTCCCGGGTTGTAGTTCAGCTCAGATGAGGAAGGAAAGATACCAAGCGGAGGGTGTGGTGTTATATAGATCAGGTGGACTTACTCTGGTTTCTTGTTACTACGGACATATCGAACACCACTTGCATCTGGGGTATGGTTCAAGTCCTCCACATTCTGCTTGCACAGAAACGCAATTTGTTCATCCGTATATAGTCTGGTAGGTTTGCTATTTCTGCCTGAAGTCGAGATAGCTGGCTTCAGAATTCTGGATATTAAAATAACGAACCAGATGCCATCATCGGTCCATGTCCTTACGCCGACCATCTTTTCGGATTGTAGGATGTGAAAAAGGATATGGATATCGAAGAGAGGGTCTAAGATAAAGATTAGTGGTTATTATCAAGACTGCTTTTCTCTTCCTGATATAAAGATTTTTATGCTAGCAGAATAAAGTCTGTGGTTTTTGTAGCCTTAGTATTTTCGCTTGTTTAACCCTTTTATACAATTTGTAGAAAGGTTGTAAATGATAGATCAAATATCTGAAGGGTAGATCTAATGTTTGAAAGAGTGGATCGAATATCGAAAGAGTAGGTTTGAAAATCCGAAAGAGTAGATTGGAGATTTGAAAGGTTTAGATCGAAAACCTGAGAGGGTAGATCGAGAATTGAAGATCGGTGTTATGAACTGGTATGTGTTCAATTGTCAAATATAATTCCACCTCTGGACGAACGTGTATTGTTGCTGATAATTACGGAATGCCTTTGTTGTTATGAAGGTCAATAGGTAGATTTTAGATGAAGGAAAAGAAAAAAATTGATCTCTTCTCGCTATCACTCCACCACTTAGTATGGTTTTTAGGCCTTGAGAAAGACAGATCTGTTATTCTAGAAACCTTTCAACGTTAGCCTTTGAGGGTTATTGCTTAAGATAGTCCTGAGTACAAACCTTTTAGCCGATTGGTTTGGTTATAACTTCTAGTGAGTGAATATTCACAGTGCCGCTTATTCTTGCTGTGATTCTAGACTTGTAGGTTATGTCAAATTCTATAAGGGTAGGATGACAATACTGCGAGTTGAATTCTCGTCTGATACTCTCCTTTCCGCGATCTCTTTCCTTCGATCTACCTCAAACCAAAAAGATTTCCAGGCCAAGAGGTATAGATGAAGTATGCGTTATGTACTAGGGCTTTTGTTGGGGGTTCTTCGATAAAGGAGGTGAGTGGCACAGAGGCTGTATTCTTATATTCTCGGAAAAGAATGTTATGGATGAAAGAGGAGTACTGTATGTAATAAGATTATTGGTTGTAAGAAAGAAGGTGGAAGTCTCTGAAACACGTTTGTAGAGGGTGTAAATATTGGGGACGAAAGAGGGAAGGGAAAATAGGATATGTCGGTTATTCACAGCGATAGTTGCAGGCGAAAGCTAATGTTCGTGAATTATTCACATATGAAATGTGGAAATCCAAGTACAATTTAACTGATGAATGTGATGGTTATGTGTATTTTGTGGTTTAGAAAATTCGAATGGAGGGGTGATCAGGATACTAGTCGCTAGTGTGGATTCGAGTTTTTAGTATGGATTCGAATTTATAGTACGCATTCGAATGGCAAAGGTAAATTCGAGTTCTGACTTAGATTGGTATGCCTAATGTAGACTGGAGAGTGCCGAGTGTATAAAATAGATTCGATAGTGCTGGAGAGCGCCAGAAGAATGCTGTCTGCGAGCGTCCTCCCTATGTCATAAATAAGTAGCAAAGCCCGAAAGCCATCCAAAGTATGTGCAACTTAAGAGTTAACAATGGTAACATACAGGAAAGAGAAGAGAGCCCCAGGAAGAATGCCAATCCGAGTAACTATGTCAAACTGCCAGGCACCTTGCTACCCTGGTACGAAATCTGATGTGGAGGCAGGTTGCGCAGATGCTTCAAATTCAAGAGCGGATAATATCTAGTATGCTGAGAGAAGGAGAAGGTATAACATAGAGCTTCAGGACAGGATATTGGGTTCGCGATAGGAAATTCGATATAGAAGATATTTGGGAAAGGCTTTGAGCATAAGAAAGTAAGACTGGTCAGTGTATAATGTGTGGAGTGCAGAGTATGGAGCAAAGATAAAGTCTAAAATCTAGAGTCTAGAGTCTAGAGTCTAGAGTCTAACGTATAAAGTGTAACGTACAGAGTAAAAAGCAAGGGTGTAACCAGACAAAAATCCTCTGGTCTGTAGAGCTGATGGTTGAAAGGATGGAGAGCGAAGATCGGGACGTACTTGGTATCATTCTTCAAATCTAGCAATATCCGAAACCCTTCCAGCTGGTGAATGCACGTGGAATTTTATGGTAGACAATCTACCAATCAGAGTTCTGGATATTCACTTCATCACTAATGGCACCCGACCATCTTTCATTTTGACTTTTTATGGGTTCTGGATTGATGGATTATAGTATTGGAAATCCAGATGAGACTTAAGCTGTGGCTTCAATGAAAGCGTAAACTGTAGCTTCCCTTTAAGTGGCATTGAAACCACCTGTCAGGCCAATCCATGTACAAGCTACTTTTGAAGCTTTCAGTCCAAAGGAAATACATTTGGCATCTGACAGAAACAAGATAAAAGAGCTTTGACATGCATGACTAGATGATGGATGCCATATAACATCCTAGATTTATCCAACATCAAACAGCGATGACGGCAAACAAAAATACCAATATGCTTAACAATATACAAAAGACAGATTGTATCCCTTTAAAGAAGGAGCTTTTAAGAAGCGAGAACAACAAGAAAGCTTGGGCAAATTTGAATCAATATACAAAGCAGATAGATTGAGCATAATTTGCCAATATCATGCCAACCACAATAACTTTGCTTTGTTACTTGATTAGATTCACAATATGGGCTTGTCTACGGGAAGGGAAACCATTAACGGTTCTTGCTTTGAATCAATGGCATGGGATGAGGATGTTATTGCATGCTTCCACACACCCCACCAACAGTAGACTCCATCACTATCGTCCAGTTCTGATTCCTCCCAGTCATCAAAGCAACGTTCTCTTCCGCTGGTCAGTAATTGGTACCCTTGAACGGCCATCAGCCTCACAAAGTCGTCCCTCATTGCTTCTGTGGCACTATCTCTTAGTGGAACTGACACCAGTACACGGCTATCTCCAGTGTTCTTGAAGAATTTCGGGATTACACCGGCAAGAAGAGGAGGGTGATGAGAGTCATAGAATGGATCTGCAACAAGTACTATCTACGGGGTTGATTAGATTTTACATCTTGAAGGCCAGGGATCCGGGAAGAATTCTTTGGCATACCTCGAACTTATTGTTGGGATCCTGACTGAACACTACAGAGCCTTCTGCATCACTCCAATCTAGGATTTCTGCCTTGGCCTTGGATTCAGAAGTATGGCCAAAACCATTTCTTTTAAGGTTGACATCCAGGTTTGGAACAATGTCAGGAAGATCAGTCAAGACTGTGGGTTTATTCCAAAGCATGGCAGCTGTTAGTCCAAGAAGCCCCGTTCCGGAACCAAGTTCTAAAACTCTGCCATCATTATAAATAATGTTTCCTGCCGGCCTTCCTGGATGAATCAAATTACTTTCCAGTGTTGACCCACTGAGTACCATTGTTCCCCCTCCTATTGTCGTATTACCATTCATTGTCGTATTGGTTTTCATCATTTCGTCACCCCCCATTGTCAACTCAATTTTCACTGTCAAGTTGCTTTCCACCATTGGACCATTTTTTTGAAGTCACAACTTCTTGTTCCGTTGGCCGGTTGGAAAGCAAGTGCCCGAAATATTGATTTCCGAGCTCCTCGAGTTTCTTAGCCATCACAAAGGAAGTGCCCCAGGTCTTGAGACCCAAGCTATCGCCAGTAAGTGGAGGTTCACATAGCTCAATATTGAGGTCTGTTGAGGTTCCAGCTGTTGGAATGATCCAGTTACGAATCATCTCTGGCATTGCTAGATTCGGTCAGATGAATCATTGGTTGCAGCATGGGCATCAAGTTGAGCAGCCCGAGGGATTGCATTTCTCACCTGAGCGCCCACAGCGTTCGGCAAGCCTTCTACTAGCAAGCTCATGGATAGTTTCACGTCTTTCTTCCCATTCTTCTTCGGATACCCCCAACGACAGCCAATCAAGCTCGCTTCCGATGATTTTAGTCAGATATCGAGATATGCCCTGAGCATCATCTGCTTCCTGAGACCTTCTGGATGGAGAGTTCCAAGATGGAGGTGGGAGCTTTAGTAGTTCTAGGACTTGCAAAAGTTCTGAGAATGATGGCCGTTTGTAAAGTTGTGGGAGATCTAGGGCTATAACAGATCATTTTAGTAACGAGTCGGACTATTTGACAGTATTAGTTGGTGGAATGATGAACTGACAATGAATAGGGCTGTTGCCATTGGCAGGTGGGCCATCTAAGGACTCATTAGAGGGCATTTTTAGTGTAGCAAGCAACTACAAGAGCCAACAATACCAACACGTTGGATGTTTGTACTGTTTACAGGAAATGAAAATTTGGAAGAGACTTTGGAAACAAAGCTCAACACAACCTTACTATATGAACCAACTCCGAAGGGGTAAGAAATTGGTGATACCTAATCAAGTAAAAGAGTGTTAAACAACCTATATGCTGTTCACTCTTCCCGGTTGCAGTGTTATCTCGTCACCACCACTGAGACCCTACTCAGCTCGTTACCCCCTTTATACCCGAAGCGTATATCAAGAGGATTGAGCAAGAGCTAACCTATATACAGCCGAAACTTGTTGAAAGACAGACTAATATAAGTGTCTTTGAACCTTCGAAGTTGAAACCAAAGTGAGCTATGGATAAGCACTGATGTACTTTTTACAGACTCGCGAAATCAAACCCGCATCTTAACCAGAGTCTCAGTGATATATATCATAAAAGTTGAAAAAGAGAGATATAGAAAATGGGTATTTCCCTCCTGATAATGAACGCACAGGAGATGATGGACGTAATGTATGTAAGAAGAAGAGCTTTTGCGATGTTTCATTTTTCTCCAATTAATGAATCTTCAAGAGTGGATATTTTAAGACTTGCATACACTATCTTCACCTAAGCGAAGGGCAAATATACATGCTGGGTTGGCATATATCAATCTAACAAGTAAGATTTATCACTGATAACAGTTTTTGCTATTGACCAAACCCAAGAAATCACTAGATACAACTCTGAATATGCTAAAAGCTTATATCCTAGCCTGTTCCAATGGATATGACTAATTAGAAAGGAGTTAAATCAGTGTACTGATAAGATAAGGCTCATTGTAATAGGTTTTATAAAGATTTCTATTGGAATAAAGTATTTTCTATAAGGTGAAACTATCAAAAAGGAGTAGTAATTAGCTGGGAGTACCTGGGTTTTATTAACTTGAATGAAATAATTCAATAGAATTTCTATAATTGTCACGAATGACGACTAAACGAACCGAAAGGGATGCCCAGTTCAATAGGATCGAATACGTGCAAATGCCTGTATGTATGTCGGTTATGTGTATGTAGTTATATATAGTGTAAATAGATAACCTTTCCATTCAGCTTTTCAGTTGTAGATTTTAAGGATACTTTTAATTCGGTTTATTCAGTTCTTATACGGCATTCGCGTTATAATAATATTATATATTATATAATATTTATAATTATTTATAATAAAAACTCTAATTAATATTAAATATTTATTAAAAACCATATATAATTAAAATACTTTAATAATTCTAATCTATCGGCTCTTTTTTCAATATTAAATATTAAAATAATTCTTTAAAATATAAATAAATACCTTTAAATCTCATTTTCATATAAAATAGTTAATCAGATTGCATTTTATAGTATGTGCACGGACCACGTTACGTGTTATTTGCTTTAATTATATGATGACTAAGCAAAGCCAAAAATAATATAGAACCACGGAACAATGTTATTGAAATACCGAGAATCAACCTCCTCACTCAATCTTTGGTGACAGACTGTTGAACCCTTCCCTGAGAAGAAGAAAAGAACGGCATAAGATATTCTAAATCAACCCCCGACTGTTCCTAACTTTATTAAGGTACTTGGATCAATGGTATGGGTGAGATGTTTAGGATGAGATTTAGATTATACGCCTCAGCATCACATGAATGTAGCTATAGCAATACCTTACGGAACTCATCATGATTGAGGGAATATTCTTTGCACGCTTCCTTCCCCAAAAAGGTTTTTATATTTCTCCTCTTAATCAATACAACTAGATTCTCATATATCTACCAGGTACAAAAGTTGTTCATCAAAGTCCACCAGGATGTATTGTCCCTGAACCTGATGTAGACAAACCACGTCTTTTCGACTTTGAAAAGCTGGCCGAATACATCATCCCTCGTCAAGCTTTCTGTAATCGCTATGTTACAGTCTGTGATCCCGAGAACAAATATCGCATCCTAGGTCACCCAGTCTGTATTAAAAATGAGAAATATGAACGTAATGAATTCATGTTCAATTTTTGCATCGTGACTAGAGTCGAGGTGGATAAGATTCCTTATGAAGCTGTGGTTAAACGATTGGCAAGCACCTTTACGGAGATGGAGATTCAAAATGAATTTTTGAGTCAGGAGGGGACGTTTCAAAGTCAAGAGCAAAGATCAATTGCTGCGCTGCTGGAGATTATCAAGGAGGATTTGAATAATTACAACGAATGCATGATTCCTGTTGGTATGTACATTGAAGACTGTACATCCTCAAGAGCCTATTCTAACATGTACAGATGACGCCAACACTATCAACATGAAACTTTTCCCCATTCATAAACATCCACCACCCATAAAATCATGGCACGTTCCAATATCCAAGATTAAATTCGACGAGATCGTTGATGATACCTGGGATTTGACCATGAGAAAGGTAATTAAACACATCGACGGTATCAAAGATGTCAGAAGAATTGCTCACGATGCAAATGTGGCACTCGATCTTACCAAGATAGCTTTACAGCATCTTCTCTATTACGATTCCATCCTCATGCTCGACATTTTCCTCTTCAGTAATATCTATGCGCCCACATCCGAAATGAATGACTTCGTGGCCGATAGAGATGATATGCAAGATGAATGCGCAAATTACGTATACATCAATGGCCCTCGTCTTTCCAATTTCCACCTATGCCGACTCTTCACTACTCTATGTACATCAAGGACATTAAAGGAATGGCTTAAACTACATATGGATCAAGGCCTCAACATTCTTAATTATATCGACGTGCGTCGATTCATCCAATTTGGAGTTATAAAAGGTCTCATCTATCGCGTGCATAGATATGCCGTATCTTCGCAATATTTGGCATCGATCGTCGTTTCCGGGCAAGCTATGCACATGGATGGAAGAGATGATTCGTTACAGAGATTTACGGATGGTTGTCATTGTTTTGATCAAATCACTACGGTGTTGAATATTGGAGAGGCGAAGATAATGGACAGATTGCGCAAGTTTCCCAAAGGTGATGTGGAGGTTATTTACCGGTGAAAAAAAGTGTTGCTATTTGCCACGTCAACTTTGGATACAATCAAAGCCGAGATATTCCCTAGCTTCGAACCAACTCGAGATTTTCAACTCCTTGCTCCAGGAGGTAGTGAGCTACCTGGTGATATTTCAATCCCCGACGGAAAATGAACATATCATGCATTATCACGCATTATTCACACATGATATATTCATCATTCCTGAGATCATTCCATCAAAATCTCGACAAATGAATGACAGATATCATATCGTACTGTACCTACCATGTACCTCCTCATACATTTTCATCCAAAGTAACCCAATATCCCACAACACACAGTTGGACAACGCAACAAAACAAAACCCTCAGCATAGAACGTCACCACAAAAAACTCCAATTCACAATACCCAAATACGTATTACCATTACAGCATTTCGAATCATCACCATGCACCTCAATCCAGGACAGCCCAATTCCTCAGCTTGCGCAACAAACGCAAATACCCATCCTCACACCACACCAGAGAATCACCCCAACTCATCAATAACCCCTCTCAAAACAAACATCCCCCTAGCACCAATCAATACACACACAGCATACCCAACCCAACCCGGTCCAACCCCAAAAGAGAAAGAGATAATCAGAGGACCCCAAAGAACGAACTCCAGAAAACACTCAAATATACAACTAACTACCTACCCCAAAATCCACAAAAAGAACCACCCCCCAAAAATATCATCTAGGCATTAGGTTCTCTCACTCCGCATCCTCCACATCCAAACCCAAAACACCCAAATAGCATACCATACCATTTAACCCTAACCTTACCATCTCTCATAGTTAGCCAGTTAGTGAGCCCGCTCATCTCTCAAAAAATAACGTTCCGAATAACTAGTATATAAACTTGGAAATAAAAACACGTGAATATACCCACGCATCTATCTTACATTCCCGCTAAGTAATCGTGAATGACATTATAAATGCCGTCAGTTAGTCAGCCAGTAAAGTAATAAACTAGTAAAATCTACTGAGATCTAGGTAATAATAATACTAATACGTACCTACCCGCCCACCTACCCACCTATCCTCGAAACGCCGCGGCGCCATATAGAAAACACGCTACTGACCGGTGTGGGATATCGGGTTACGGGAAGATTACATAGGTAGGTAGGTACCTAGTATACCAACTTAATGGCTCATTATTTACCCACTCACCCAGCCACCCACTAATCATGATCATCATCTACAAGACCACCAGACTTCAAAACGAGAACATCAATCCAATCCAATTCAACCAAGCACCAAACCAAACCACTTCAAGCAACTATCAATCCATCATCTCACATCCCATTACACAGCACCGAACCCATTAACCGAAAATCCCATTACCCTACAAACCCACCATCCGATCCCACCACCCCAGCCCCCAGTCAACAAAAGAAGCCCCCCAAAACAACAACAACAACACTCTACCCTACTCCAACCGCCAAACACCCACCACCCATGAAGGACACAAAAAGAAACATAATAAAAAAGAATTGAAGAACCATCAGTCCCAAGGCTCTGGGATCTGTGGACCTGTATCTTCCAGACTCCGGGCGCCTACGGTGAGTGGGGTAGAGCTCGCTTAACAATGAATATTTCCTATTAGGTCACCATTCCCGTCGCTATTTTTGGCGGCCGAAAATAAATCCTGGTGGACCCTGATCATGAAAAGAAGCCACGTCGTTCCTAATTGGTTGTTTTGATCCGACATACAACATAGTGAGATGCAACGTGGTGAAGATTTGTTCATGGTGTAATGTGATGAGCTCTGCATGCATGATTTCTAAAGTTAACTTCCAGTTGTCATTGTCAAAGTTGTTCAATGTTCGACGGAGAGTGCAGGAAGGCGTTATCGGAATTCACGATACTTGCGATTAAGAGAGGCAGGGAAAAAGTGAAGTGCTTGTTCAGGAAAAGAGAGATAAAGGGAATGTTAAAAGGCGATGCTGGGAAAACTCTAAGGAGTAAACATGATATGAATTGTGAAATATATAAAAGTTAATGTATGAAAAAACCCCCCCAATCATCAAATATCCTACCCACGAGGCGAAGAAAAAAGCGTTTCATTCTCACGCCACAACACCTTACAGCAAGGGTATCAAAAGAGAAATAAATAAAAAATAACCCCCCAAATTCACAATAACGTTAATGTCGATTTCGATTTCGTGCAATTCGTGTTATGATACCCATCGAAAGGACAAGAGTATATGCAAAAAGGATCTTGAGTAGTGTTAGGCTGCGCCCAACGTCGCCATAGACACAAGGTATGGTGTACCAGTGACAATGTCATTCTTTGGGACATTATGACCGGCTGACAATCCCGTTATTTGAATCAATGGCATTTACTGAATTGTTTATGACGAAATAGTATTTCGTAACATGAGATATCCAACATAGAAGCTTGAACCGCCGTAGAGTGGCCGGAAAAGGTTCAACTTGGCACGTATAGGAGCGGGTATGTTGCTCATCCCTTTTTGTTCATAACAATAATTTCCTCCTCATACTGAGATGCTGACATTCTTTCGAGCATCAGCTTCATCAATACGGAAGCCAAACACCATTCTAAACAGATCTTTCAAGAATGTGTATTGCCCGGCTCTCATCATCCAACTAATACTCTTGGCGAGATCCGACGCCGAGACCTTTTTCCCTGGAAGAGGTAGCGAACTTGGGTTTCTGAAAGTAGGGTCACTCAATACTAGAGTTCGATACGATGAAAGTAGAGTCGCGTGTGCTGGCAACGAGCCAAAGGATCCAGTTGGTAGTGCCTTGACAAAATTTTGAAGAGTCAAGGGCGATCCCGTGGAAGAAACCGCAGTTCTTGAATATCCTACATTCATTGAAGCTTTCAGAATCAGTATTTTGAGTCGTGTCAGATTGAGATCCTCGGGTTGGTTCCCATTGGTCACTGTGCTAGCACCACTTTCTTGAGAATATCCAGAAAGTGAAGAAGCGGCGGAAGACCATCGTGGGGGTCTCTCCGAACCCAAAACCATTATGTTCGGAACACTCGGCGAGTCTTCCTCGGGTGTGATGGGAGTATCTTCAAAGTCGGTCGTGGGAGTTTCAGGTAAGATAACATATCGGGTCGGTGGATGTTCTTCGAGAGTCTCTGATAATGAAGCTAGGCTACTGGACTTGGTATGTGAAGAGCGGGACATTTGATCGGATGGCGATCTGAAAGTCGTTTGGGATGGGCGAGGTGTACCTCTTTCAGGACGGACCTGCGTCCAACCTTCTCGGAAAAGGTCACATAATTCCCAACAAGCTTGAACAGCAGACCCAAGAAGCTCCTCATCTGCCATCTTTCCTTCTCTTTTGTTCTGTCGTAGGCTGAAAAGCATTTCTGCCAAGCTCCAACAAGCACGAAGAAGGGCATCTGTCTCCTCAGCAAGCTCACTTCTTTGTTTCATTAGACGATGACATAAAGTTATATAAAAGTCCAATGTTCTTTCTCGGAAAGCTTCAGGTAAGTTCCGATCGTGTGTGTTGTATAAATGATTGTTCAATTCGAAACTGACCCTCAAAACCGAATCAGCTATTTCATCCTTCTTTTGGCGGACATCGAATAGAGATTGGCAGAAGTTTCTACACAAATCGAGTGTTGGTCTAACATGAGATTCATGGTCTTCGTCACGACTGTCGTATAATTTCTTACACAGCCTCCAACAACATTTCCAGGCTTTTTCATGAGCATCACCGGATCCAGAAAAGCTAAATATCCTTTCACGGTGGATAGAACTGAGACTTGCCAATGTGTTGCAGAGAGTCCAGCATTCGTTTAGAGCCGTTTTCAGGGCTAATATCTCCTCATCCGCATTGTGGACCGTGCGAGCATCGAAATCGTCTTCAAAGAAATCTCTGGGTAATTCTTCGGGAATTCCTGCATCAAGTGAGTAAGGCATCTTTATATCTTCTTCTTCGGTTATACCTTCAAGACTGCTTGGTCGAGATGGTCGTCTTTCGTCCGAAAACGATTCGACTTCTTGCCGAGTTTGTGCTCGAGGTGTTTGATTTTCCAAACCGAACTGAATCGGTCGTACATCTGTAGAGATTGGTGGAGGCGAAACTAGACTGGACTCGATAGACTGTATGATTAGTTAGTTTATGTATTTTGTGTACAAGAAGGTAGTTCTACTTTGTTGGCATGCTCAGCAACCTCATGACTATCTGAGCTCATTCTTGAGCTTGTATGTGGACTCTCCTTTGGACTCGCATTCGGACTGAATCTCGGACAGGTTCTCGGGCTTGCCTTTTGAGTGATTTTGGGACTGGTCCGTGGACTGCTCCTTGAGCTACTTCTTGAGCTTCTGGACTGTTGGTATGGAGTTGGTGTCGAACGATCCAAAAGTGCTTTCGCAGATTGAAGGGTCGCATCATTAAACAGCTGTAATGCATCAGCCATCAAGTCTTCATCTCCTAGCTCTATTGCCTCACAAATTTTGAGTAGCCCTCGGGAGCGTGGATGACTGAGACAGACTCACCCTCAATGGAAGCACGAAACTCCTCCGGTAAGTTTGTGCTGAGCCTTTTCAACTATTTAAATATCAGCAACAGTGCTTCCAAGTTTGGCAGAGCACCAACCGTAGCTTGCGAGCCCGCTCTAGGGATATCCTCGTGATTCATTGCTTCGTCTGCCACCTCATCTTCAATATCTGTAGTTGTAGTGCCATTCGAGGTCACTGGCGAAGGTCCAACCATATCACTCATTGGGCTCAGTAGGTGCGCGCTGGCAGGAGAGAGGCCGTCTTCAATATGAGTTGGTTGGAGATTGGAGCCCGAATAATTTTGGGCGGACCTGTTTAATGTTATTAGCATGGTCGATTTTTGAAACGGTGCTACATACAGCGATTGATAATATGGGGATCTTTGAATTGAAGGAGAGCAGGGTGATAGAGAGAAATCTGTATAAGGAGAGATGGCCGACATGACGTTGGCGGGTGAGGCAAGCAATGGACTTTCAACTGCCATGTTTATGACAGTGTCAGGCTGCAACAAAAAGATAAGAAGCTTGCACTGCTCTCATAGAAGCTTGCCTAGGCGGGACCTCGATATTCAAGTATAAAGAAAGAAGAAATGGTAATGCTTACAACGCCAAGTCTGGGAGGGGTTACCACTCCTTACAGCTAGAGACGTTGGAGTGGGTCGAAAGATGCGGAAGCTGAGGCTGGATGGAGGAAGCTCTGGTGCTGATCAAGAAGTTCCAAATTCCAGTCTCTGGAATTTTGGGAGAGTCCAGTAAGTAGGCAGGTCGTAGGAAGTGCTGGCGCCACAAGGAAATATTAATAATAAAAATATAATTGTAAAAGAGACTTTACTAGTAGTAGAATGAGTGGATGCATGGATGGGTGTAGCCAAAAATAATAACAAATATTGCACGCTCAGATCCGCACAAAAGATAGGTTGGTAAGGTTTAGAAGTAGATGGTAGATGATACCTTTGGATACTTACTCTGTCTGTACTAGGAGGAGTTCGGTAGGTCGGTAGGTAGGTACATTTTGATTGTGAGAAGCGCTGTGCCGCAAGGTCACTCCTTTGGGGAATGGTTCAATGGCTAGAGGGGTGAAAGTGTCCAGTAGTACTCTTTGTTTATTTTTTCTGTTTTTTTAGTGCGAGTTTGTTTCGACGCGCGTGGTCATCGGCGGGGGTGATTTTCGTTGTGGGGAAAGATTCGAGCGAGGATGTGAAGAGAAGATGGATGGATGGTTGAATGTTTGTTTACTCAATGAGTACGAATAAGAGGGAGGAGATGGGAGAAGGAAGAGGGCAGGGCACAGGAGGGGAGGAGAGGAGAGGAGAGGAGAGGAGAGGAGGAGGAGATGATAGGAAGGAGTTGAAGGTTTTGTTTGGTGTTTTTCTTTCTTCCTTTCTTCCTTTCGCGTTACAAACATAAAATCAAGTGTTGTATTATTGTTATTGTTATTGTTATTGTTATTGTTATTGTTATTGTTATTGTTATTGTTATTGTTATTATTATTATTATTATTATTATTATTATTATATTATTATTATTATTTTATTATTATTATTATTATTATTATTATTATTATTATTATTATTATTATTATTATTATTATTATTATTATTATTATTATTATTATTATTATTATTATTTATTATTATTATTATTATTATTATTATTATTATTATTATTATTATTATTATTATTATTATTATTATTATTATTATTATTATTATTATTATTATTATTTTAACTTCATATTACCATCATCCTTATTGTTGTCGCGTAATGGATGTATGTATGTATGTACGTCTGCATCTGTGTGTTTGGGTTACAAAATCTCTGGTTCTCTCGTCTTATTCACATACAAGATGAATTAGTCTAACGCTGTTCTCTATAATCTACCAGGTATCATCATGCTTCCTCATGCAAGCAGATTTCAATCTCAACCAATCGTATTCATCAATCCATGTCTTTTGATCCTACCCCCGCTTGCATATACATATATGCGGGCTACAAGATTGACGGGCGCTTACAATTTTGTCTTTTAGATATACTCTTACATACAATATCATACAACTTCAACCAAGGTGAACACACAGCCGAGCATATTTTGTATCTGCTTATCTATCTACCTACCTACCTAGATAGTACTCAGTACGTACAATTAGTCAGTGCATGACTGACATGTCTATCCGGCCGGGATAGTTGGAAAGATGGGAGGAATATCTCAACTCGAAACATGAGACTTCACAGCATGTATACTCCTTACATACATACATACATACATACATACATACATACATACAAGGGACCTAGATAGCCGTCAACAACTCATTTCAAATCATCACATGTTCTATTTCGTAGAGGCTGGAAGGTCATCCATCCCTTGATTCATATACTAGAAACATATTCGCCAACATTAGACGTATCTCATCATGTATCATGTCTTGCAGCTCATAAATCCAATGTGGGAGAAGCAATGAAGGGGCCAGGGAAACAGCATAAATGGTCAATAACAAACATTGACAATTAATTTAACAGTTGTGTTATGGACCGGACAGTTGGGTCTATCATATCAATACCTAGGCATCAATAGCTTCTGTTATTAATCAAGATGGGCTCGTTACGAAGACCGCTATTCAACCTTTGGTTCTTCATGATAGGCTAATAAGCAAATCCGAAACCACGGGAATGGCATCCAGGTCAATTAGACAGTCGGTCGGTCATCCTCGTTCAAAGAGATAAAATGCACCAACATGAAGCAGGACGGATAGTCTAGACTGGCTACACGGAAGGATGTTTTCTATCTGGTGGCTATTTTCCGTCGATAAAAATATGAAGTATATCCTGGTCTTTTGTCGATCCTTCGGAGCCTATGATGGGCGGCTCCGGTTTCCTGCGTCGAAAAGTTTCTTTCTTTCTTCAGACAATTGAAGGCTTGGTTCAATTCCAACTCTCTATGTTTTCCCTTACCATGATTCAACAAGTTTCTCGTACTTTGACAAGCTATCGATCGGAATCGAATAAGACCCGTCAAAATTTGAGGAGAGTTTTTACCAACATTGCTCCGCCGCTTCTAGCCTTATGGACACGCCAACTTTTTTCAATTCTTGCATTGCCTGAGACTTATAAAATGCCACTAGTCGACTATTGATCCTATGAAAATCTACAATTCTTCTTGGTACCGTAAGCTCTTGCCGTCCGTGAATATTGGACTCTCTTGTTAGCGGCTTGTCAAATTCAAGTGCACTCCACATCAATACATCAGCTCAAATCGTATGCGTTGTACATGCATAATAAGAGAACCAGTTCCTTGGGACAACTTTTCCCAAAAATGATCAATTGTTGCCTTTGCCGTCTGATAGTATAAAAAACAAACAAACAAACAACAATGCACCACTTTTGTATTGTGTTGGATATGTTGGAAATGATCCTTGCTTTTGGAAATCCGATATTTGAGTCCCGAATATTATCTCTCCACTCCTCTGGGTTGAAAAGTAACACCACTCGTAAATGTTCACTATACACCAAGCACCGTTGGGTGTAGCCCTAAAACGCCCACGCCAAAATCTGCAGCATTTGGATTCCAACCTCCAATCAACGCCTATACCATCTGTTCCCTTCTCCGATGACCACACTATCGTTTATTCGCATATCGCGCTTCGTCCGATCAAGTCTTTAGTTGCCAGCCAACAATTGAGACTATCTGAATCGAGGTGTATACGAGCGGAAGGCCGTTCGATATATTTGACTTAACCGTTCAAGGCGGCCTTCTTAGCATCTCGTTCCGCGGGATTGTATCTAGCAAATTGTTCAGTAAATAAGCAGAACCCATAACGTGATCAAAGATACAATGAGATCCTCTCTCAATTTCTTTGTTCATCTGACACAATGATGGAAGTGATGTTTCGTACCGAAGAAGTTTCTCGATAAGGTCGACGTGGGTCATAATCATGCGACGACAACAATATCTCTTTAGGGTGAGCTCATCCATAGCATCACTAAAAAGCATGTTAGTATACAATGTGATGAGAAACGTGCGTAGTTGTGTCTGACCCATCATTGACTCCCTCATCAATGAGCTTGACATATCGCTCCCAGATGTCTCCGGTAACCTGTTTTAGCGGTCAGCACATAATTCCTGTAAAACTTGTTTGCCGTAATTTACCTTTCCGCAAGAGAAACAACGAACTGGAATAATCATTTTGATGTATGTAGACGTTGATGTAAAGGTCTGCGATAGATGTTGATGATGTTGTGGCTAACGAGATTTTGGTTGAGTTGAAGTTCTTCGCGTGAGGTGAAACCTTTTTTTTCCTTTATCGCTACCTAGTAGGTACGTTATCTACCGCGCTAAAGTAAAAAATAAAAAAAGCTCAAGCTAATTTCAACAGTGAACTCTTTAACTTGACAAGATCTTTTTAACAACGACGCCATGACTTCAGTATTGAAGCGCAAAAGAGGCCAGGCAGAGGTAGCGGATATTCCAAAACGATCCAAGTCTACCTTAGAATCCGCGGATCCTTCTACAAAGTTTGGCCAGAGTAATGGCGGATTCGACATTTTCGAAGCGCTGGGTAAGGGAAAGGAATTGGCCCAGGTCAATGGCGCACACGATGAGTTAGACTCAACAGAGGTCATCAATTTTGAGGATCTTTTTGAAGACGTGCCATCACAACCAGTAGATTCGCAGGTAAACCAAGGGTTGAAACCGAAGAAGGAAATTTGGGAGAAGAAAATTCCGCAGGCCCCCAAACCAGTGAAAGGCCAAAGTTGGAGGATTTCTGAACCTGTTGGCGGCCGGATGATTGATGCAGATCCTATCTTTTCGGAAGATGAGAAGTAGGTCATTAATTCTTCATTACGACAGACTGCATTACTAACCTGAAGCAAGATATCTGATTTTAGCAAACCGAATGAGTCTTCTTGTTTACTCAACCTCTGATTCCCTCCTCACTCGAACGATCAGATTTGACCATTCGAAACACACTTTTGCTCACATTGTCGCATACAAATTCTCACCCACTGATTCCAACATTGTTTGGGTAGCTCTATCCGATGGAGCCATATACCGCCTGGACTGGACTACGGGAGCTGGCAATGATCAATCTTGGAAGATTTCGTCGACTGGGTGCATACATATGACTGTTGCTTCCATGATTTCTGCTGGGCGACGAAGAGACGTAGTGTTCACGACCGAAGTCAGGAAGGACGGCGGCTGGCGAATCACTGCGAATGAATTGACCCAGCCTGACTCGCCTATTCAAAACAGTCGCAAGAACTATATATACATCAAAGACGCCTATTAACTACTTGCAAACTGCTCATGGGGGCTCTGTACTTCTTGCAGCTTCTGGAAAAAGCGTTTTACTCGGTTATGTTCGAAATTTGGACTTTGATACAACCGACAAGGTTAGATACGTTTTCCGTGTCTTCGATTCGACTAGCACCATATTGTCCTTGGATGCACGAGTATCCCCTAGAACAAGTACCGATGACAGAAATATACCAAAAAAGATACCAGTCGTTGATGTCGTAGTTGGTGATTCGAGGGGAGTTATATTCCTGCATCGGGACTTGCTAGGCAATCTCATACAATCGGAGAATAAAAGCTACGCTTCCATGATTAACCTTGTGCCAGCAAAATTACATTGGCACCGAAAGGGTGTCCAGACAGTGAAGTGGTCCCTGGATGGTACGTTCATTAACCATGCTTTACTACCTGACTTGCTGAGCTGACTTTGATGACAGGAAACTACATTATATCCGGAGGTAGCGAAACAGTGCTCGTACTTTGGCAATTGGATACCGGGAAGAAGCAATTCTTGCCTCACATGACATCAACCATTCTCAATGTGGTCGTATCTCCGTCAGGGTCCTCATACGGCATCCAGCTTGCTGACAACTCTGCTATGGTTTTGTCTACCGCAGAATTGGAACCAACAGCAAACTTCGCTGGCATCCAAGCTAGCGTTACTCAGTATGCTGAACCTCAAGAAGATGAAGTGCAGAGAGCCAAATCCCATTACTATAAATTTCACGTAGTACAGCGAACACCTGCCGTCATTAGTTCCTCGAACCCCTCCCACTTGTTCCTTGGTGTTGGGCAGACTCCAGAAGTACCATTTTACGAAGCTCCTGTGAGGAATTGTGCGTTCTTGCAAACATACGATCTCAGTGCTGGGCATAATGTATCAAAGCAAGCTCTTGCAAGAACGAATGTTACCAATATCAATGAGGCACCTACTGCACTTCCAATCACGGAACCTAGAGTCACCCATATCCAAAAGTCACATGATGGACTTTGGCTAGCAACTGTTGACGAGTGGACTCCATCTCATGCTGACCTCGATTTTGTTCAGCATCAAGTCACAAACCCCTTTGCCGAGCTCAAGTTAAGACGCGAAATATGTTTGAAGTTTTGGCAGTGGAAAGAGACTAGTCAGACATGGGAGTTGATCTCGCGAATCAACACTCCTCATACGGCAAGCAATTCCGCACCTGGGGCAGGCCAAATCCTAGGCCTTGCCACAGATCCTAGCTCCTTGAGATTCTCTACAATTGGAGAAGACAGTGTGGTGCGTACCTGGGTACCAAAAACCCGAAAAAGAGATGGTATTTCGGTCAAGGATGGAAAGGGCAACGCACTTAAAAACTGGCACTGTCAGCATGAGATCCAGCTCGTGAAATCTGAACTTACCGATGACTACGTGCGTAGTACGCCATACAACGGCGCCTTAGCGTTTGCGGATGATGGCTCGATATTAGCCGCAGCACTTGGCCATAACGGAACGGTTCACATGATCGACCCTGAGCAGGGTTCCATCACAGCTTCACAACACGGCCTGTTTGAAGGTAGCATTGTGGCTATGGAGATCTTGGGTAGAGATCTTATTACCCTATCCGATTCAATACGTGTACATGATTTGGTTTCTGACCAATTGAGATATAGCTTGAAGCTATACAAATCCATCACACGCATGCATATTATACAAAAGATAGAGATGATGCATTTGGCAATCAATCGAAACAGTGGCACATTTGCAGTCGCTATACCAATGAGACTCACTCCTCCATCAGCGCAGGAGCTTCGAGAACAAACAATGCCACCAACTTATTCTGGGCTGGCAGTCTTTGGACAGGATAGTCAAGTGCCATTATTGACCGAGTGCTTCGAGACTGCTGTTTCGGCTATCATACCGACTGAGGATTCGGAAGGATTTCTGATTCTCGATGGGGCTGCTGAAATTCGAAATGTGACCAAGAAGGGCACGCAACCAATGACCACATTGGCTCAGTCAACTTCTGATCTTCAATTAGATACAGTCGCAGATGAAACAACTGGTGATCTGCTCCAAATGATTGAAGATATTGAAGATGAGCCGGAAGAGGCCCAACCTTTATCGCCTCTGGTCGCCGAGGATGATGATGATGATGATACACCTGTTGTGACACAACAAGAACTATCAGGTGTATTTGACATTGGACCGGCATTTGCATTGCCTCCGTTGGAGGAAATGTTCTATCAAGTGGCAGGATTGTTTTCTAGTAAACCTTTGGAGAAGATGGTATAATGAGTTTTAATGGTTTCCATACTTTGAGTTGGCATAGCGAGGGCGGTTTATAAACCTTGAGCGTTAGGGAGCTTTGTATATGGCTGTACAGAGCATAAAAGTATTTATACCTTGCATATTTTGGCTATTTTGCCTTGACTGAGAATGGCATACAATATTTTCAACGTGCTTCATCTTCCTTTGTGAGACCAATATATGCTAGGTATTCCTTGACTCCTTTACATACATGGTTATACATCATACCATATCATATCTTATCACTAGCGGCCGTTGTATAGGGATAGCGTTATATTACGAAATCGCCCCCCACTTCCTACGTTCCATTCTTCATGGATTGTTCATTGAGTTCTAATCTAACATCTACCTACCTAGTAATCAGTTACATCACACCATGTTTCTGGAAAATTCGTGATACTATTCCCATGTATATCTTATCTCATGATATGAAGGCTTTCCCTCCCTATAAACAATTTTTATCAATGCAATACATCATTTATCCTTGGCGTAACAACTTCCTTCCATAATGTCGTTTACTAACATCCCAATTCTCGACCTCTCCCTCGCCAGATCCTCAGAAACTAAACCTATATTCTTGGACCAACTGCGCCATGCATTACTCGAAGTGGGGTTCTTGTATCTGAAGAATATTGGGATAGCCCAGGAATTAATAGACAACGTTGTGGAGGAAGGGGTAAAATTCTTTGACCTCCCTTTGGAGGAAAAGTACGTCATCCTTATCATTTTCCCTTCTCAACACAAACACCCTCCTCCCCGACCTCTCCAAGCCAAACCAAACCAAACCATCAAAACAACACAAAAAACACCCCACCCGCTAACCCCCTAACCCAGAACCAAAATCCAAATGGTCAACGCCCCCTCATTCCTAGGTTACTCCCCCCTCTCCGCCGAAATCACCGCCTTCGCAATAGACCAACGCGAGCAAATCGATCTCTCCACCCCGCACCCCATCCCCTCCCCACCGACCCCCTCCATCACAACCTCCTCGCGCCCAATCTCTGGCCCTCCCCCTCGCACCTCCCGCACTTCCGCCCCGTCTTCGAACGCTACATCGCCCAAATGGGCGAAATCTCCATCTTCTTCACGAGTCTCATCGCCGAAGCCATCGGCCTACCCGCCAATGCCTTTGAGCGATTTTTCGACGCCGACCAGCAGCACAAATTGAAGGTGGTGAAGTATCCGGATTTGAAGGAGTTGGGGCTGCGGCCGGAGCAGCAGGGGCAAGGCGTGGGCCCGCATAAGGATTCCATGCTGACGTCGTATTTGTTGCAGGTGGGTGAGAAGAGGGGGCTGCAGGCGCAGAATTTGAGAGGGGAGTGGATTGATTGTCCGCCGGTTGCGGGGACCTTGGTGGTGGCTATTGGGCAGGGGATGGAGGCCCTCACAAAGGGGGTTTGTATGAGTACTACGCATAGGGTTTTGAGTCCGGTGTATGGAGGGGGTCCGAGATACAGTATCCCCTTTTTTCAAGGCGTGAGAGGAAGTACGAGGTTTGAGGAGTTGAATGAGGTGGGGATTGGGGAGGTGAAGGAGGAGATTAGGGAGATGAGGAGGAAGGTTCTGGAGAGTGTGGGGGGTAGGTTGGATGATGTAGAGTTTACTTTTAGAGGGGGTGGAAAGGCGGAGACGCTAGGGGAGGCGACGTTGAGAAATAGAATCAAGAGTCATGTGGATGTGGGAGAGAGAAATGGTATCCCGAAATCCTTGCGGACATAAGGGCACAGCAGGAGGAGGAGAGAAGGCAAAAGAGTCTGCCAGTTACTCCACCCGCTGAAACCTTAACACAAATCTAAACATCCAGAGTATTTAACCTAAAGCCAACAAGCCTGCCCTCCCAATATTTGACCTTCATCGGGGAAGCCAAACGGTGTATTTCTTGAAATCCCCTAAATAGTCCTCTCAATATCTCAAGCACATTCTAACATTCAGAGTCTCGTGTATACTGCTAGCCAAGATAAATTTTCACATGCATATGTAGATATCAAGCAGATTTTTCTGGCCCAAATAGCTAGTCTGCTAGTAAAACGCCATTGTATCTCTCCCTCCCATGCGCCAATCGCTCGCTCGTCTTTCACAAATTGATATCAATCCTCAGATCATCGAAACCCAGAAATCTCACCTACTACCTCTGCCCAACGGTAAAAGATCGTGCCTTCGTCATTGCGTCGTACGAAATCCTAAGGGGCGTCGCACCAAGATTTTTCGATAATCTATTTCTTGGCAGGTGCTACTGCTTGTTGTGCGACAAACGCCGGGAAGCAGAGCTCGGGTCCTTTCGAATGTTTGTTCATGGCATGCTCGGTAAGACTGGTAATGGAATGTCAACATTAGTTTCCATCTGATTTGAATTTGGCTTTATGTTTTGAAGAGGATAGAGGGTGTCTGCGGGTCTCTCAAAATTCTCTCCCCTTGTCCCTTCCTTCAGGATTCTTCCCCTATCCGCATAATCCCCAGACAACATGCGGGCCCTTCTTTCAAACTGTCGATTGTGCCAAGTCGTAGATATCAACCGTACAAGAAGGAGAACACTCACGCAGGAAGTCTGGTGGTCTTCAAGAATGTGGTCTTGCAAACATCACATTGAATATCCTTTGCCGACTCATTGACCTTTAGTTGAGACTTTGCGGCACCCTTCTCAGCATCCTTTTGATTACGTGCACGCTTGGAAGCTGCTTTTGCGCCCTATGAAGAGGTCAGGTCCCATTGTTTAGATGCAGGTGCAAATGCGACGATCATAGATTATAGATCGTGGTCAAAAACTGGGTTGAGTGGTTAAGGTGGAGAATTGTTCCTTGTCTGATTGACCACATAATCGACTACAAATGCAAAGAGAACCAAAGAAGAAGAAAAAGAAAAGGCAAGGTAATAATAACAGATAGATCGAACTTACGTTACCTCCTCCCATTTTGAAAGATGCTGTTGAATTAAGAGAAAGGAGTTATTAAACTGTTTAAAAAGTTCAAAGTTGGTTGATTATGTAGATTAGAAGAAAAGAAGGCGAGAAGATGAAAAAAAGTGTATGGAGCAAAAAAAACCCCTAGAGGAAAAGATGAAGAAGTTCTGGAACTAGATGTGTATTGCCTGGATATTAAGGCACTTATTATTTTTAGAGAAAACAACCACTAACCTTAGTAGATAATATAGATAAATAGATTAAATTAAATCGATACTTTATTTTGTCTTATATTTGTTCTATTTAAGTAGTAGACATTTAAATAACATTCTATTCAAGTAGATATTTAAATAATAAAATACTAAAATTTATAATTAAAATTATTATTATTATTATTATTATTATTAGATAATTAATATAATTATTAATATTAATATTACTATATCTTCATTCATCTATTAAATTAAATAATTGTTTTTGGATTAATTTAACTCGCTTACTTATCCAAATTAGCTCGGCTTGTGTAACTCCATTTTATCCATTCTAATCACTCACTAAACCTAAAACGGCAATTGACATTTTCCCCATAACATAAATTCAAGTCGCGTCGCGCATTCATCGTTCCCCTTCCCCTTCTCCTCTTCTCTTTCTACTTTACTTTACTTTTATTTATTTTACAAAAATAAAACTTCCATCAATTTTCCCAATATACCATCGAAATCGTTCTTGAATGCTTCGCACCATTTCAAATTCTCTCAATCCTCTATTCAGAACTCCAAAAAAATCCTTGGGTTTGAATCATTTTGAAGGAGAGGAAGCTCAAAATTCCAATATCAAGATGTCTTCACCAAAGGATATCACTCTTTCTGAGTTCTCTCAAACTTTGGCAAGATATCCTACTATACTCAATAAATATTCAAAAGATGGTGAGTTCGATGTTTCCCTACTTGTTGTCAAAAGATCGCATTGTTAATTTTATATGTTTTTTTTCTATGGTAGCAAAGGATGGTGTTACTCCTCTTCAAGAACTGGACAAATTCAGATATGTTGAGGCGCCAGCAAGATTCAAGGATGGATCAAATACTTTCACTACTGATGATATCTTGAAGTTGGTTGAATGGAAGCTGTAAGTTTATTGTTCTATTCTATTTATTTTGTTTGTATTGTTTTTATTGTTGTTACAAGAATTTCTTTTTTTCGCGATTAAACTTGTTTTGCAAGTTGTATACCTGTTTATCTACATAAAGTTCGGCTTCTCGGGGTCTCTTACTTCTCTATCATATAGAAAAAAAAAGAAAAAAAAATCATTTGTCGTATTTTTATGATTTATTATGATTCATTCTACTATTTGATATTATTTGGCTTTATTTCGATACTAATTGTTAATTTAGTCGACATGGTGCTTATCGTCCAGGTTTTTTGAAGAAGGTTGCCAAGAACACTGATGAGACTGTCGAAGCTGCTACTAAGGATGCCTTTAGTCACTATAAAGCACATCCCAATGAAATTGATGTTGTTATCAACAAGCTTAAGGAGCCATTGATGGGAATTGGACCTGCCACTGCCTCTCTCATCCTCTCTGTCTATGACCCAGAGCATGTTACATTCTTCAGTGATGAAGTTTTCAAATGGCTCGTCAATGATGGAGAACACAAACCAACACCAAAATACAGTGTTGTCGAGTTTCAAAAAGTTCATGCTGCTGCAAAAACATTAGCTGCTCGCCTTCGTGTTAATCCTCTTCAAATCGAGAAGGTTGCCTTTGTCATTATCAAGGAGTCAGAGCCAGTTTTTGTACCCAAGGAGAGACCTGCCCCCAGTGGTCGTGGTCGTGGTCGTCCAGCTAAACCCGATAGTGAGAAGAAGGTCAAGCCTCCCCCATCTGGACGTGGTCGTGGTAGACCTGCAAGTGGCATTGTCAAGCCCAAGCCTGCGCCTAAACCCGCTAAGGAGCCAAAGGTTGCTGCCCCCAAAGCCCAGAAGGCCCCTAAGTCTCCAAAAATAAAGGCTCCAACTGCGACAGCTGAAACAAAGACCGCAGGAAAGAGAGGAAGACCAGCCAAGGTTGCTGTCGGAGATGACAATGCTGCCGCTGGTTCAAAGGCTGCCGCTACTCCAGGCTCGGCAAAGAAGAGAGGAAGGCCTGCTAAGGAGGAAGCAACTCCAGTAACTGCCACCCCCGACAGTAAGAAGAGAAAGTCATCAGATGATGTTGATACCCCAGTTTCCGCTGGTCGTGGACGCCCCAAGAAAGTTAAGGCTTAATTTCTTTGATTTACTTGAAGACAGTCATTCAGAAGGTTCTTCTGGTATTAGTTTGCAATTCTCTTTAGTATTCGTGTGCGTGCAGGTGTTTTTCAAAGTATTTTTGCGGTCTGCTCTGTTTCGTATTTGCAATCAGGCACACATGGATCAATGACAGCGCTGGGATCTCGCGCTGAATCTTTTTGTTTTTGCTTACTAGGGCGTTCAGATGGGACTATGAACGGTATGGTTGGAATGGTCCATTTGGTTTCTCTCTTTGGCTCGGGTTTGTATGATAAGTAGCATTGAAACAACATAAAACATTTAGTTGCAACAACGCTGTTTCTCTCCAATCCATTTTACTTTTTTGGCTCTTGAATTTGTGAATTATCTTATCTAATTGTGAGGATAAGACCAATCACCTGTCTGATTACAGCTCTTACAAACACCCTGGAATTACCTTCCCGTCCAAGATCCATGTATTGTGCTGCGTTGGCTTGAGATATGTAATATGCAATAAAGTAAATAGAAAGTCTTTTTATTTAGACTACCTAGGTTTTAGATCTTTAGTTTGAATAGATATGGTTAACTAAATGGTTGTTTGCACAGACGAAGATGTAAAATGTTATTAGACTTTTTGACAGAAAGATGCCACAAAAAAAATATGATTTTATTGTATAAGATTTCAGCCATAAATAGAATAATAATTGATCAGCCAGAGGGTAGAAAAGACAAGTTCTTAGATGTGGAGAATGTATGCCGAGATTCTTGTCCCTGTTCTTGCTCTTTGGGCTTGTTGTTTAATGTCGGTAGTAATGATGATCGATCTTTTATGTCAAAATTGACTATCCCTACCTTGTAAATGATCTTGAGATAAGAAGCACCTTGTGTCTTTAGCGAGGCAAACGTACCAGGTATGAATAGATAGATAATAGTTAGTAACTATATCTATCGCCTTCCATAACATTCAAATACTGCACCATAATTACTCTCTCGCTCGCTAATCCCATCTCTATAAAGACTCATCATCCCAAATTAGCCCTCACTTCGAGTTTCCGCCATCTCTTCTATCAGGTACCATCCGTCCGAATTGACAACGCAGGTACGTTCTCTTCCAGATAAGAATCGAGCCAAGCGCTTCCCCACATCTATTTTTATCCCAGCCCAACGCCAATACCCCTCCGCGAATCACCCACCAACCGTTAGTCTCATCCATTAGCCTCATCGCCAATATCACACTTCCCCTCACTCCTCCCTCACCCTCAACCAAACATCTTTCACCAATGATTCTTCTTCTTAGCATCGTGATTTCAGGCATCTACCATGGATTCAGCGTGCAATGAGTGGTTTGTTGCACATCGCATTTTGCTCGGGGATTTCCTATCGTGATAGTGGGCTTGGGTGCTGGGATTGGTGGTCCGGGAGGCGATGCTTGGATTTGGAGATGCGCATTGTTGGATGCGGTGTGGTACTGTGTGGTAGATAGAGTGTGGGATTTGGAAGTATTTCATCCGGAGATGCGCAATGTTATTGATGTTGGAGAGGAGCTTGAAACTGTACGACTGGTCCGTTCGTGTATTGATGCATGCCGGTGATCTCCTGGGATCTTGGCCCCTGAGTGTCTGGCTGCATGTAGTGTTGCAACCTGGATAAATGGATTCTTATTCGTTGGTGTGTACGAGGTGGTGTGTATGCCAAGGCTTTTGATCAGAAACTCTTCAGTCTTGTGTCTTGCGGCGTGATGAAGTAGGATTGATGATGCTAACGTTGAGGATTGCTCAGTTAGATCCAGGTGTATGGATTGAGATTAGGGTGGTTCTTTTTTGAAAGGGGTTCCTTTGATAAACGATTCTTTTGTTGCATTTCTGTTTGTATATATCTGACCTTTTTGTGTTGGTTGCCTTTATCACTACCTCAAAAGTGTCTTGTTGCACATCTCTCTCTCATCTTTTTCGCTAAGTGAATGATCCTATTGTTTACTCTAGGCTCTTGGGTGAATCATCTATGCTTATGTATGCTCTCCAATGTATGAGTAACAAGGCCCTTTGCTTGCAGCACTAAAGCAGACCAGCATTTGGCACACATGTTCATTACTCTCTACTTGGACCATTGGAATATTTTCATGTATCTTTATCTACTCAACGGTCTGGACGTCCCCTTTAGCTGGCCAATTTACTTTATTGCAGTCTTCCTCAAACTGACCAGTATGACTATCATTGCTTCGACTGCACATTGTAAAACACTTATCAACCAAGCCATATGCATTGTTGCTTTGCGTTCCCACAGTCATAATAGCAATCGTCTTACGAGCTGTCAGTAAAATTGTTGGTATTAACTTGGTCAGTTAAAGTGTAAGTACTTAAATCTCTTTCGGTATAGTCATCGTTGTTATTCTCTATGTAATCTATGGAATGGAGGACGACTTTATAGACGTCCTCGAGGTGCTAGTACGCCTAATACGGTTAGTCGTATTATTCGTACAGCAGCCCAAAAGTCACATGATCCATTTCCCGACAAAAATCATACACTCGTCAAGTCTTTCAATCCCTATCCTCCTCGCTAAAACATTGTAGTCGTCCTTAGACTCAAATTTGAACTACTATATCTAAAATCTGTTCAATGCCTCTTCACCTGTTGAATGGTAACCATCCGTCTAATTGCGAAGATTGGGGTAGTTTCCCAACAACTTACAAAGTCTATATCTTAGCCTCTGTTTAGCTTCTAATCATGATATAGATCCTTGATTTCAACTTGATCTTGACCTTGACAGCTCATGTAATGTTATGGGTTGCATTAGGTATTCTCGCGTTCGCTAGAACCGGTGATAGACCCTGCTCTTGATCAGTCCATTTCTAGATCTCCGTATCAAGTAGAGAGAGTTTGTGGTCACAGCCAGAGGCTCTTGCTATACTGAAGTACATGGCTAAGGCATAATTATATTGGTTTGTCTAGCCAGAATTTTCTAGATTAATTGGTCAGAACGAACGTATCGAGACGCAAATCTCTGATTCCTTCGTTCTTCCAGAAAGAGATGTAGTCCAAAACAAGCAAATATTGAATAGGTACTCTAAATCATGGTTCTGGAGTGAAAACTGGAAGCATGTAGCCGTAGAACTTAATTCTGGCATTCTCAATCCGCAATTTCAAGTTTGAAGAGTATTAGCAGAAGTGGGTTGGTGGGCGCAAATTGCAATATTAGCTTTTGGGAAGATTTCAATATTGGACAAGATGTGAATGGGTATTTGAATCATGACTTTGGAGTTGAGCTTGGGGAAGTACTAGAGATGGTATGTAGTGAGGAGAATGGGGAGTTTTCAATGCTGGGAAGATTTTGGGATGGAAGAGATGGAAGAGATGGAAATCATCTACACCTTTAACTCATGGCTTCAATCATCAATATACAAGATAAGATGTAAACAAGATTATAAAACTGAAAGTACATAGCTCAGCATCCTGCAGTATATGGAAAAAACTAGGGTATTGGGCTCAGGGTAGATAGAGTAGATGTGCTGTTATTGCAAGCTTCTCACATTACCTATAGAAACAATAAAAATCTTCCAATTCAAATTGACCTTTCGATTCTTCATGTATCTTGAATCATTAACGATTTATTCTCCAAGGGAGAGTTTCGCTTCTTGGTTTCTCAAGTAATTGGAGAATTATCTTCTCTGGTAATTTTGCATTTCTCGTATCCTTGTTATTTGGGGAATTTCTTGTCTGGAGTATTTCATCTGATCTGGCATGTGGAAATAAGGAAGTATGGTCTAGAGTAGAATTAGAAGTATTAATGGACTTTCATCCATTTGGCCCTTAAACGCTGCGGCGCTGGAATATTTTGATTGTATGATTGCTAAGAACCAGGAAGCGGATTTATGACAAGGACTCGAGATATTATCTGGAAGTCTTGATCGAGAGGGCTACTTATCATAATCAGTGACTGTAGAACGAGACATTTCTATCCGAGAATATCATTCCAGAAAGGTTTTTTTTGGAAAACCCGGTTTGAGGTCTAGATATAATAACAACTTGAGATTCGGGACAAGAAGATATAATCTCAAAAGTAGACCTTGGGTAATAGAGAATTCTAATCTGCAATCCGAAATTAAGAAGAGTCGATATCAAAATTAATCAAATAGAGGATTGCAATAGGTTAGGGCCGTCAGATTTTAATCAGTTGGTTAGTAGACTTGCACCTAACATAGTTTCATCATGTTGAGATGCAACCAGTAATGATATTGGGGATAAGATGGATAAACTAGCTCTTCTCGCCTAATTATGAGAAAAAGAAGACTAGAGCCCGTTAATTTGATTCACTGTTCTTCGAACTTCGTTTCTAGATTTAGATTGAAGGTTAACCTAATAATCTTGGAATGCTGATACTTCTATATTGAAGCCCATCTATTTCTCACATAAATTTTGTTCGTACATCTCAACCCCAAGCATGAGTATATACGATACCATCTACATCATACTCCAATCAAAAACTCAGCAATTCCCTCCGGTAATATTCTCATGTCTCGATTGCACTCCACAATCTGTTCTGAAGAACGCGCGGAAAATTTATTGTAATGCGGTTAGATATACTTGCAGCTTCTGCATGGTTAGCGAAGAGAGCAGAGCAGAGCAAAACCAAGTTATTCACCAATATCCTCAAACATCCTCCAAGTTATAATTTCCACTTCTTCATCATAAGCGCAGAGACGACAGACTCGGTCGGCTATTCCGCCATCAGTTCCACTCTACCAATTTCGTTTCAACTTATTATTTCACATTGAAACCCTATTAAAATTTAAAGATGGGATTTGAATAGTATCACTTGCACTACTTGCACGAGCAAACTCATCAATGACTCGAATCATGAAAAGTATTCATTACATCAAAAACTCAAATAACAAACTTGTCAATACCAGAAATTCCCAATGTAATGAATAATCTCCATCTCCATCTCCATCTCCATCTCCATCTCCATCCCATATCCCGTCAAATTATACAACACAACCAATTACAAATCAAAACTTCCAATCTCCCACAATACCCATTCATCAATGATACACCTCGCATAAAAATCCCAACAATTCACCATTCCACGACTTAATCATTGCACCCAACCCCCCAAGAAACAAACACAAACACAAACACCGAATTTCAAAAGTACAAATACACCCCCCAATTAATTCAAATTCCCCATCCCTAAACATCCTAACCTCCCTCCATAAACTCCACCCACACACACCCATCCCCAACACAATCCAAAAGACGCTCCGCTGGCTCTCCGAGGGCCACTGCCGTGGAGGCCTTCTTTTGTTTCTCTTATGATATTTCTAGGAAATGATATGATATGATATAACATGATATAATATATCGATTCAATCATTCAAGATTCGAGATTTAACTGTAGCGAGCTACAGGGGGATGACCCTTTAAATGCCAGCAAAGTCTTCCCTCATGCACCTTTAATAAGCACATCATTCATCTATCTACCATACACCGAACCAACTAACCTGAAACCTCAACCTCAACCTCAATCCCACCATCCCAATAGCATCGTCATCATAACTACCTACCAGTCCTTAATTGCCCATCGCAATCCACCTCTCTATACATAGGTACAAACAATAACAAACCATCCACCCAACCCCCTCCCCCAACCCACCAATCCTCACTCTCCCCAAAATTCAAGCATATAGCATCTTAGCAGGTAGATGAATCATAAATGGAAAATCCAACCTACCCGACCCCTCTCCTCTCCTCAACTTCCCGCCCAAAACCCAACCCTTCTCCCTCCCTCCATCCATCCATCCATCCATCCCTCCATCCATCCACCCCCCAAAATCCCCATTTCAGAAAGCGAGTTCAAAGTTAAAAATTAAGTCAATACTCAAACATCAAACATCAAACATCAAACATCAAACATCAAACATCAAACATCAAACACTAAAATACTAAAATACTAAATATTAAATAAAACATCAAAAAGAGATACTACCCAATAACCCACAACCCACAACCCACACAAAAAAGTGCAGCCAGCATGCGCAATGATAATTGATTGATCGATCGAGTTGAATCTAAAAACTCGAACTCGAACTCGAAATCGAATAAAAGCAAGAACAAGAACAAGAATGAAAGAGATCAATGATTTAGCCACTACGTTAATCATTCCCGTCCTAGTAGAAAACAAGGAAAAGGTCTAAATGTTCGATTTAGTCGTTTGATGTATGTATGTACCTGGTAGGGAGGTAGGGGATTTGCTCGCTTAGCACTTGCCGATAGATACATGCCTGGGATTTGGTCATGATTAGTCGTATTCCCAAGGATACAACGGATGAAATAGATGAAATTTGCTTCATTAATATTCGTTCATCATTTTGATACAAGTATTGACGCATATGCAAAGTTTTGTCCCCCGGCACCAGTACCCTTCCTAATTCAATAACCCGCCATCTATATATATGACTTAGCACGCCTCCCAAACCCTAACAAAACACCAGAAAGATTCGGTAGTCAAATATCCTGTTCCCAATAATCTAGGCCCCGACCTTTACTTTTGCCTCTGCTTGTGCAGCTTCCTTCTTTGCAGCCGCCTCCTTTTCAGCCTGTTCAGCTTGGCTCTTATCTTCCTTTGCCTTGGCATCCGCAAATGCTGCTTTTCCGGCATTCGTCAACTCGCTAGAATGTTGTCTTTCTTCTGCTTCTCTCTTGCGGTTTTCTATGCGGCGCTCTTCGGCTTCTACCATATCTATACTTATCCATTAGCATGTCTTCGAGTGAAGTGACCAAAAGTGATCATCTAGGAGAGAATGATGTCATACCACGCCATAAGTCTTCACCCTCATAAGCTTCATGATGAATCTTCTTCTGAATCAAATGCTTATGTTCTGGATCATTTGGATCCAAAATTGTGACTGTTTCCCATCTTCCTGTTCCTGTCTTTGCATCTCCCATCTCAAATGCCGCGGATGCAACCAATACAGCAAGTGTCAACCCCTGTGCGTAGACTCTTGCTTGTACCAACTTTTGAGCTCCGGTCAAGAATTTGTTTCTCGATACTATTCCAAACGCTATTCCCATACTAGCCGCCCACGAGGCAGTAACAATTGAATATCTGTTTTCCTTTCCCCATGCCTTGAGACGCTGGGCAGTCGTTTCATTGGCCCTTTCTTGTTCCAAAAGGAGGGTCGATTTATCTTTGTATTTTCTTTGGGGGTCGCGGTTCCATTCGTATGAGCGAGATGCACGGTCAGCGCAGATAATGGCCGTGAAGGTACCGGTGGATGAAACGAGGAAAGATTTCATGGGGATTGTGAGACCGCGGATGGTTTGGAATCGAGCATTAGCCACATAGAGTGCTGTGCCGCCCTGAGTAGCTTGTCAGTTTTACTTGTCCAGTTGAGAAATTGAGCCGATTGGGGAACAACATACCACCGCGAGACCAATGAGACCTCCGATACTTCCACCTTTCACTGTGGCATTGTAATGGGCAGCCTCTTCTTCCTTGGTGAGAATCTTCATGATTTACTTGGTGAAACTGGTGAAAATGGTGAAAGTGGTAGATTTAATAGATTTGGCAGTTGTATGAGAGAGAGAGAGAGAGAGAGAGAGAGAGAGGGCGATGATTGTATTTGTAATTGATGAATTTGATGAACTGATGAATTGACGGGGCCTTTTGATTGTAATATATCGTATGTTCCTTCGAATAATGGGTCGTTCCGTTATTAATAGGAATTAAGCTAACGGTCAATCGATGATGTTGCTCAAAAACTCAAAAACCCCCAAGTCTGCGGAAGGTGGGCGGGTATCTATTATCAAATCCCGAAGTGTTAGGTATACCTAGTAAAGTGATAGGTAGGAGGTCGTAAGATAGGTAGGTAGATGTGTATGTACGGAGTACTGGGTAGCAATAAATGGTGTGGTGTGTAGATGTAGTAAAAGTAGGCAGGTAGATAGATGGAATGATTAGAAGGAATGATTAAGTATCGATGTCCGGAGTAGATGGGATGGGATAGATCGGTGGGTTGGTAGGTTGGTGGTATTAGATATATCTTCTTCGTCTCTAGTCTGTGGTCTTTGGTCTTTGGTCTTTGGTCTTTGGTCTTTAGTCTTTAGTCTTTAATCTTTGGTCTTTGGTCTTTGGTCTTTGGTCTTTAGTCTTTAATCTTTGGTCTTTGGTCTTTGGTAGTTTGTCTTCTTTGTATATGTATGTATATTAATCACATAAAATTCTATCCATCTACACGACAGAAGGATTCAAGGGTATATTTATTAACTTTCATGTCGCATCACCCATCGTGTCCAGGTATTCCATTGTCCAGCCTGTTCCAATGTTTTCAAAGCCCGAGAAGGTTTTGATATATTCTGGGAATGAAAAAAAAAGGTTTGTTTTTCTAAGCTCTCTGCAGGATTACTCGTACGAATAGCATTATTGATGATGTAACTCCCGAGGTCATCACAAAGTGCTCAGTGCTCAGGAACAAGAGGAAAAGTGGTGTGATGGGGAGAATTCCGAATCACGATCTCCGAGAAATTCCCTGTATGTACGGTGTATGGTATTATATGAGATGTGAGGTGTTTAATTGGCTGTAGACATATATATGCGTGTGTGAATATAAGGTGTGCATGGTATATACCTAGGTAGGTATATATATGTATATATATATACGTACGTACACATACTAACAAATATATCCATGGATATAATATTGAATCTTAATATTTCATTCATCCTACTTCTACCGTTAATTAGGTAAGCAGCACAAAAGAGTGACATCAGAGATATCAAAGACCACCCACATATACTAATAATAATAATAATAAGTCCCTACCTAGACCTGGTACATACCAAGAAACAATGACAATGACTATGACTATGACAATGACTATGACAATGTCGTCGTCAGGTTGGATCCGTTGTGTTGTAGATACATCCACAGGTGGTAAAGGTACGTACTGTATCATTTTGAACACCGAATATCATCACCGGGCATTTAACGTTATGCACATTCACACGTATACATTCAGACTTACATTCATTTATACATGTTCATGGATACATCCATGCATATACATTCCATTCATACATACATTCAATCAATCATTCAGTCATTCAATCGTTCAATCGTTCAATCGTTCAATCGTTCAATCGTTCAACCCTTCATACATACTTCGTACCTACTACCTACTACCACATTAACTTATTATTATTTAATCTATCACCTACTACCTACATACATACTCAATTTAGAAGAAAAACAACGGGATATCTCGGCATCTGCTCTTTACCCCTCCATTGTAGATTAGAATATCACGTGATATACCATTACCCGAGTTCAGTCCAGTTACGAGTCAAGCCTCAAAGCATCATCCAATCCAAAAGCTACCTATCTACTGTTAACTCCGACTCAATTTGTTGAATAAATACGTGAAGTAGCACGTATATACGGATGGCTTGGTAATTGATTTCATACATACTCGGGTACGCGTACTAGTAAATAGTATAGTAGATAGATGGAATCTCGATCAGTATCATGTAATGACAACATCCCGTCCTGTTGATCCGATAACTGAGATACGATACGTAAATTAAGTTTGATCTTGTCGTCACTACCTGAGGTCACTTCTGGCATGTAGAGCTGCTTATGGGAGTGTTGACGAAAGCAAGAATTACTGCACCTGCAACATATACTTTGATCATATATACTTTGATGGACAACTCCTTGGTCCAACTCCTTCCTGCTTACCGTTCAGTACTTCGACGGTTGAGCTCTAGCCGTTCGGTTGCACTCGACAGATTTTAGCAATGAACATGAATCGTGTACAAACAGTTAGGATCATGGCTGTAACGATACAAAAAGTCCACAGCTTAGCATGTCGGGACAAGTAAGTACCAACGCTTAGATGACAAGGTTCTGGTGGTTCTATTTATCGAATCAAATACATACTACAAGTAGATAAGTGCTTTGTAAAGTCGGGAATATAATGCTTCACATATTAAATATTGCCTCATCCTACAGTAGTCCCGAAGCCGTATGATACTACTTTAAGAGCAGCATCGGAAAGTATGTATTATAGGGGTCTTGTAGTACTGTAGGGTCAATAATCAGAACCGATGTCCATATTAATTTCTGGCAAATGATAGTCGCGATGACCTCAAATCCAGTCTGAAATCAGGATATTTCACAATCAAGATTGAACAACTCCATAGACCGTAGAAATTTAGGGTTCGTAATGTGTCCACCTTATAGCATTTGACTATCTTGGAGGGACTATCATAATAGGGACTCAGTAATGATTGGCATCTTTCAAAGAACTACTTGCAATCTTCTGCAATCTGTCTCCTGCGAGGGCCAAGTAGCACGACTCGAGAGCTATCTAGACGAATCACCATAGCCTAAACTTCCGTCAAACTCCGTCAAAAGTGAGGTAGCAAAAGAGAAGTAAGTATGGGCCCGTCTTGGCCTGATACTGCTGTCATTTGCCCGTTTGATTAGATTCCTTTCATGCGGGCGTGCCATCGCACAACATTGGCAGATCTGGGGGAATCCACCGCCCGAATTTGGCGAAGGAGGAAAAGGAGGGCCTTTGGTTTCATCTCACCGTATATTCAACGTGTGACATATCATATTAAGTATCACGGGAATATAATCAAGCATAGCCGGGGTACAATATGATCGTAGAAGAAAGAGAACGAGGTGTTCCATATTGATCCCATACATGATGCAGACTGCATATATGAGGTCAGAAGAATACATCCACGTTGAGAGATACACATCATCAAGATTAGGCATCCTTCATGCTTCTAGAAAGATTAACTGCGGATCCCAATTGCATCTCACCCGAAGCGTTGGGACCAAAATCCATTGGACCTTGGAGCCTTGAGCCTGGTAAATGTCCGACGAAGCAGTGACAACGATCACTCATTGATCACTGACTAACCCCCAAGTCAATGGTAACCCAAATGAAACTCACGAGATATCCATCACTCCAAAGTTTAATTTCCTAAGAGAAGAAACAAGCTTCAACCCTCTGGAATGTTCATTGCCCTGATTTTAAACGATGACCTTCTCCAGTTGAGAAGATCTTAAATACAGTTCATGGTCCCCCCATGGGAAAGAAAGTGTGATATCGTCAGCCCACAGGACCTTTTTGTTGCCAGCACCATATACCAATACCTCTTTTGTATCTATCTACTGTATCATTTTCGCATTAGCCCAACCTTCGCCGAAAGTCCAAGTACCCAGGATACTCCATCAATTCCCGTCATTCTACCTTACACCATTCGCGCCACGATACGACCTTCATCTGGTGTCAACCCCGGTCTCACTTACTCGCTACTCCATCCTGCATTGTATCATTCCGCCCCAACGGAAACGAAGGTATCAGAAGTACCATCGATACCTATTCAAGTACACCTGGCAACAATCGATCCGCTTTCCAGCAGCACTGAGCAAGCAACCTCTTACACGCTGCAATCAAGTCGAGTCTATACGAGTGATCAGCTGATACATCCATATATTTATCAAACATCGATTTTGCTTTGGAGATTCACCTAACGGACATCGAAATTCAATCTAGACAATACCGGTACCCTAACCTCCTCACCCTGCCTAGTGTCTGCATTACTTTACATACTACCCGGTAGACTTTCGCCAGAAAGCAAACCCACGTCAATCCTAATTAGGTAGGTTGTCTTCTTTTCAACCATTGCCCAACTGTGCTTAGCTTGCCATATATATATTACCTACTTGAGTCGTCTGTACCTTTTAACGGGGCCAGCGTACATTCAATAAGTATCAACCCCTGCCTCCTCGATCCAACAGCCACACCCATCCATCCATTGAATTCCTTCATATATACTCTGCACAGTACAGTTACGTCTTTTCTCCTCCCACCTCACTCCACTTATCATTTAACCCACCTGCATCGCCCACCCACTCATCCGACCCTTTTTCCTCCCCTCTCCTCTCACCAATCTCACCCTGTCATCGAATTCGCTTCAGGACTTTTTACTACGTTCTGTCTACATACCTTGCACGTACATATATACTACTGTGCAGTGCAGTACATTTTCTGCACTCTGCACACGCTGCACACGCTGCACACGCTGCACAGGACACTGCAAACCTGCACATCTGGATTGCACAGTCCACACCGCACAGCATCCATCATCCATACACCCATACATCCTGACATCCTGACATCCATACACCCATACACCCATACACCCATAGCAGGCATTCATGTCGGTTACTCTTAGTTCTCTTACTACCTAGTCCTCTTAGCCCTCTCATTAGTCCTCTTACTTCTCTTACTTCTCTTATTAGTTACGAATTTCCACATTTTTTTTTACAATTTTGAAGCTAATTCTCATTTGCACTAATTAGATAATCCTTGTACCGAGATAGACCCACTTAATGCCTCTTTCCAACTGGTTCAAACGATCCCACGCCGCCCCATGCGAAGAAACAGACTCGATAACATTTATCGATGCTCCTCATACTCATGAAATAAAATACGAGAATAAAGGCAAAGGCAACTCTTTTGATTTACAACCATCATCCACTATACAATTTCAACAACCACCTTCATATTCTTCATCCGGTTCAAATCCTTCATCGTCTTCATCGTCTTCATTAGCAGACGATTGCGATTCTATTTATATAGTCAAATCTAACATGACGACAACTTCTTCACCTATAAATATTGCAACACCCACAAGAAACGCTTCGTCATCGCCATCGTCTCAAGGCAACCAACATAATTCCAACTACCTAGATCCAGATTCCAGAACTTCTGCAAGAATCATGACGACCGGTACAGGATTTGACGACCACATGGGCCGCTCAAGACACCAAGAGTCATTTGCAGCAGCCAAGCCCATTTCTATGAACAATCCAAATAGAAACAATGACCGTCCCCGTCGCGAAAGTTTGGCAGGTAGCCTTGTTGGAGGTATGAGTTGGGGAGGGGTTTCTGTTGGAAGCTGGATTCGAGATGAGTAAGTTTTGATCCAATTCTCTTCTTTCTTTTTGTTTTTCAATCTTTCATCTTTGCCTCCTTCCTGTTTCTCAAATTATGTTCCTCGTTCATCGCATCAAAAAAAGCCCCCCCCCCCCCCCCAAAAGTGTTCAACACCCCCGTTCTCAAGTGCGGGGCACCTAATTTGCATTCTCATGACGCTTACAATTTCTCAATAGTATCATTATGGCCGGCACATCGCCATTTCCATATCAATCACCATCATATCATTCTTCTTCATATCTTCCCAAGCTGGAAGCCAATTTCATGAAAGATTTTAGCTGCTGTGGCAACACATTACCAACACTACATGACCTTTTACAACATTACGAAGAGTCTCATGCGCAGCAGACCCCAGCATCGCTTCGAAATAATTCATCCATTGTACGAGCTCGTGAAAATCCAATACCCAACGGTAGATCAGCTATTGCAGCACAAGCTACGTCCGCCGCACAACATCATGTTCAGCAGCAACAAAACCAGCCATCACAACAGCCTCGGCTTTCGGGCTTACAGATGCCACAAGCCGGTGCAAGTGTAGGAGGTATTCAATTGATGCGCCAACAGCAACGCTCACAGCCAGCTACTCCTATACAAAAAACCAATCAAGGTGCTAATGATGAGATGGACGGTGTTGAGGATATGGAGATGGATGATGCTATCGGACCCATGGATTCTACTCCGGATACGCCGGTTCAGAATTCACACAACCATCAACCCGTCCAGGCAGCACAACAGTCTATGTTCGGTCAGCAACCAAGACCCACCATTAATCTCAACTCAACCATGCAGCACTCTGGTCTCCGAACATCCCAACCACCCACCCCCGCAGCTTCCTCATTTGGATTCCAAAACAACCCAACTGTTTCTTCTGTCAATACCCCTACTCTGACCGCACAACCCATGCAGCAATCACAGACATTCTCACCAGAGACCTCGGCTCCCGGTACGCCATCGGAAATGGATGCCGATTTTACAAGTATGCCTATGAATATGAACATGGGAAATAGAAATATGAACATGAATAACATGAATTTCCCATTCAATTTTGGTGGAAACGATTTGGGTTTGGACCTATGCATCGACGAACCCGCCAAGCGACTTTATAGTCCTAACGGTGGTGGCTTCAACAACCAGAGAGCTCTTCAACAACAATTTGCTCAGTTTGGTTTAGGGCAGGGACAGTTTGCAAACAACGCCGATTTGATGAGAGCATACCAGCAACAACAATTGATGGCGAGCATGAATGGAATGGGAGACCCTACCGGGTTAATGATGGGCGAAGAGCACAAGCCATTTAGGTGCCCTGTCATTGGATGTGAAAAGGCCTACAAGAATCAAAATGGTCTCAAGTAAGTACTCCTGTCAGATTCAATTGTTTCTATGCTAATCTTACTCAGGTATCACAAGACGCACGGTCATCAAACTCAACAGTTACACGAAAACGGTGATGGTACATTCTCAATTGTCAATCCAGAAACTTCCATTCCGTATTCAGGCAATGAAGGTATGGAAAGAGAGAAGCCATACAAATGTGATTTCTGCGGCAAGAGATATAAGAATTTGAATGGTCTCAAATATGTGAGTATCATATTCCCTTTGAAATCAAGAGATTTTGTCTAATGAAGCTTAGCATAAACAACATTCGACTCCTTGCGATCCCGAACTCAAATTAAACAGCCATCTAGCAGCTGCTGGGTTAGGCGGCCTCGGAGTTCCAATGGGAGGGCTACCCGGTATTGGTGAAGAGGGCATGATGTGAGATCTGTTCTCTCCTCAGATTCCCGATCATCCCCCGAACTATACTATACGATTTCGATCCTGGCAACGGCCAACTCACGAGTAACGAATTTCTCCCAAGTCACCTTTTCCATGTCACAGGCGTTTCCGAAACAAAACTATTTGCATTGGGTGGAGTTTTGAATCATGCAGATGAGTTTAAAAGACTATACCCCGACATAGATTGAGTTGGTGTGGGAAAGGCAAATGATGGTTCTCAGTCGACTGCTGTATAACTTCACGAACACCACTAGATATTTGCCGTCCGTTGGAGTATCATCAGAAGGGATGCTGATCAGTCATTGGCCGAATCTTGCACGCGTTTATTATATTCCTCTCCGTATATTACACAAGCACTAATACTCTTTTTTCCATTTGTTATGTTGGAATAAGAAGTGCTACATTTTCCTTTTTTGCTACTGTCTTTTTCTTGGCTTTCTTCAATATGTTGTCTACGAGAGGGCTTCAGGGCGTTATGATTTAGCAGTGAAGAATAGGAGTTATAGGTTATTTCAATAGATTGGCAGGATTTGAAATTTGTACGTATGGGAAAAAAGCCTGGGGGGGATTAGAGTGGCCAATCATCGAATATCATTCTGAATATATCATTGAGGCTACACAAACTAACCTCTTCTGGTAGTGTGTTTGGAGTTGGGATAAATAGTTTGGGAAGGAAAATCATAATGGATGGATGGACGGTATGTGAGTTGGATGGAATATTTGGGCATTGCAAGATGGAAGAGAAAATGGAATGGAATGGATTTGAATTAGCTAGAGGCGTTTGAAAGTTTGAAATCCTTATTCTTTTGATAGTGTCAACAATAGTATCGTGTCCAAGAATGGAAGATGACATTATACTTGACTTTGATGTCGAATGGTTCCATGAAGCCAGCATCCAGGTGCTGTGACTGGCTATATGCGAGGTTCCCCCTTTCTCTTGCAGAAGATCTACAGAGTCCAATTTCAAAACTCTTGGGCCCGGATCTCACCACTGACCAATCGTGCTTGGACTTGAACAATGCTGCTTGCTGTATGTAACTTGATGTGTATCGTACACTGTACAACGTATCCCGAATTGTCAATATCTCCGAGACGAGGGCAAAATGATTTCTTTTTTAATATATATGGTCTCTCTCTTTCACACGGTTCGCATGATTCTAGACTGAGACTATTTCTTGTATTGTATGGCTGTGGTGCTAAATGGAGGGTAGGGGCTTGACTTGGCGGGTTGGGGAGGGGGGATTATGGTAGTGGAAGGGGAGGGGGAGGGAGAGGGGGAAATGGACCCTTGGTTTTGGATTTAGGAGGGGGATGTTTGGGGTACTGTGTTGGATTGGATTGGATTGTACTGTAGTGTGGGTAATTCAGGTTTGGATGGGTTGGAAATAGTCTGTTTGTTTGTTTATTTGGATGGATGGATAGATGGATGGATGGATGGATGTTGAAATATGTGGGGTGGGTGGCGTGTAGGATTGGGAGGGGTGGGATGGGGGTCTGAGGGGTAGATCATGTAGGTGTGCTGTGCTGTGCTGTACATGTGCTGTAAGGGGGAATGAGGCTGATGTGTCGTTGTGTGTGCGTGTGTGTATGTGTGTGGGAGAGAGGATAAAGGATGGATGGATCTACGGGGTTTCATGGTGGCTGTCTGCATTGTGTGGGAAATCTTGAGGAGGGTTGCGTGGGTATGATCTCATAGTACATTTTGGGGTTGGGAATTCGTGGGTGCTTTTCTTGGTTTAGGAGGGTTGGTGCTGAGGGTTCTGCGGTATGTTGCCCGTTGGATGGATGGATGGGTGGATGATGTTGGGGTGGCGATCTTTGGGTTGTGGATGGGAGGGGATGGGATATGGGGGGGTTTTTTTTTTTGGGGGGGGGGGGGGGGGGTTGAAGATCGTGTTTTGGGGAGGTGGGCGAGTATATCGGACAGAGAGCAATGGGGATGTGGTTGATCTTTGAGATTTAGATCCTCAGGGTTCATGGTTGAGAGACCGAGGTATCGAGGTTCTGGGGTTGTTGGTTTGCGATGGTCGTGAGGTGATGTGCTGTGCTGTGATGTGATGTGCTGTGATGTGCTGTGAAGAGATGCGATTGGGTGCGGGATGGATGGGTAATGAATGGGCAATGGGATTTGGGGAAAGTATCTCGAGCCCGATGTTGAGGCGGAGTTTAACCTTGTTTGTTTGTCGCATCTCGTCTCTGGTATGTGCGGAACCGTTTGGCATTGTCTTCATGTGTACCTACTTCCTGGCATGTATATCCAAAACCTCAATTGGAGTTCTGTAGGGAAGATATTTTGCGTCTTAGTGCGGGTGAGAAGGTTTGCGTGGGTGATTGTGATGTTAGAGTGCAGTGCGTGCTGCAGTGAAGTTGTCATGATCCAAGAACGTAGACAGGGTTGAAAAGTCATGGCGAGCTTGGTATCTCAGGACGGTTCATTATCTGCCACGTGCCATGGACGGGTGATTTTTCTGATAAATAATGGATATTGGCAATTTGGATGGTGAAATGGTTTGCAAGTTTGAGTTCTCAAGGATATGGTAGTGCAGCAATATCATGATGAGTTGGTTCTGTGTAAGTAGCTGTGTGCAACTGAAGGGTGGAGCATTCTTGCTTTGAGTTTGAACTCTCCAGATTCAAGGTCCCAGTTTGGGCATTCAACGTTCAACGTTCAGCGTCTACCATTCGGTCCATGCTACTCCGTAAAACTCAAAATATGTACCGGTACCGTAAAGGTGGGATAGCGCAAGCGAAAGCTGTCTAGCTGCGAGTCATGATGGAAGAAAGATCTTCCTTCAGGAGGTATCCGAGAGGAATGGAGGAAAGAGCGGAAAACTAGGTTCCGCTCGTGTCTTGGGATCTAGTTTGAGAAGCTTTACTAGCCGTTTGCTACTCTCAGCTGATTGATTTGTTGAATTGAGATGGAGATGGATGGAAAATCCTGGTATAGTGCGCAGGACCCTGCATTTCAACATCATCTTGATATACCCAAGTACCTTGTCGTGATGAATTCAACGAAATTGATTCTACTTCGTATATGACTTCATTATTATTCGTGTTTTATTATTATTTTTATTATTTCTATTTTTTTATATTTTTTTTTACAATGTGACACTAACGAATATCAAAGACAACGTTGACGAATAGCTCTTAATTTTTGTCCACTTCCTTTTTGGTCCAAATTTCCACTTCATCTAATTGCAATTTCGGTGTGAAAATCATACACTAAATGCATCATGCAAACCATTCGTCACACACAGGTCTTGGTATTGTACCTAGCAACCAAACTGCCATCTCGGCACACTAACAAACACGTGGAAGTCATGTCGCTGTCCCGAAAACAGGTGGCTTTCCGAGACTATTTATGTAATCGGTTTCAAGGACGGGCCGAAGCTATTTACTGTAAAACGTCTTTTATGTGGCCAAAGTTCCCAAATAATATACTCTCGGGATTTTCCCACCAAGATCGTCGCTCTTTTCTTTTTTCAATCCAGACATTCTCGATACTACTGCAGACCTAATAGGTTCTAGATGCTTTTCTCGTGGGTTAAGATTAGAAATCTAACGGTTCTGGCTCTTTTCTGCTGGTATGCAAGAGCTAGTGATACATCCGAATATCACTATTTTTTACTCGGGTACCAAATATGATCCAAAAGTCTAAATCCGGCTGTTTTATGACCAAACTAGGAAGCTGTGGACGATTAGCTTCGGTAATGGGGTTCGATGGGCTTGCCAGCATTGCCAGTCGGTAGGAGCAGAGTCTCAATTAGCAGATGAAAGCTCCAGTAAATAAAGTTAAAATTGTGTAATTGGTGCAACGAACTGTTGGTGCACAGAGCGGAACTCCCCGACTGTGACTAAAAAGCCATCTATTATGGATGCTGGTGATGGGAATTGATGTAAATCTTAATAAGTGAGTACCTGTATGTAATTTACTGTCCTGTGCTTGCTACAAATGTCGTTACGCTGCGCTTAATCTCGTTGAAACCTACTGTATTGATTTTGCTGGGGATCCCCAAATTGAACGGACCGATCGACTTATTTGGCGATGCACGTCCCAAAAGAATTCGTGTTACGTTACGAGATATATGTCAGCTGTAAGCAGGTAGTATATGGTCGTAATGCCCATTGCATTGCATGTTACTGGTTCTCGTCACAGGTACATTGTATGCAACATGGAGGTGATAGATCCATCATGACATTACCTCGCGTGGCACTCACTTCCTTGATCTTTTCTCGCAAAATGTGTTCGATTAAGGTTGTTGGCCATGAAGCTTGACGCACGATTGTTCCAAAACGTCTCATGGGGGAGTACATGATGAGGAACGTAGCGGTGTGAAGGAAGTACTATAGACACTGGAACTCCGTAGACGAAGGAGCGAGCACATGTTCAACTCGAGATGCCGCCTTCCATGCGACCTTCCAGAAGACAATTAAGGAATTTATTACGAACTTGGCTCACGGAAGTATGAGGAGTCACTGGAATTGTGTGAAGGAATATGCATGTAGCGTGTGTGCAAAAGAGCTCTACAAGCAAACGTTAGGTTGGCCTTGGTTATCTTGTTTCTGTTACACCTTTTTGTCTAGGTTTCCCCTAGAGCTTCTTGTGAATCATCCTTCCATTCCTTTTCTAGAACAAAAGGATCATGGCGTCGGAGACGGCGTTTGAAGCAAAAAGCATGGCATGCTATGGCATTTGAAAGTGGATCAGTCGGGAATTGTTTCTCCGTCCCATACATAGATTTTGTGTGTTGCAACTTGCTTCGGCTTGATGGAAATCTGTGCTTCTACGTATACTGGGCTCTCCCTAGCTTACCCTTCTCGCTTAGTTTGGGCACCATCGTTGGTACTTTAATGACGCTAGTCAAGTAAGCATGTCTTATAGTCTTATTTCGAAAAACTTACTTCGAGCCTCACAGTCTCAAAGTTCGAATTAAATTAAGGGTCTTCTTTTTTTCTTCATGCTCAACACAAACGCAAGCCCAATTTATCAAAGCGTTAAGCGGCAAGATGCTGCTTAGGTGTAACAATGAGATCTGTCTATAGGTTATATCATGACATGTGATAGTGAAAATTCATGATGTGGCTGGGGGTTTAAAAGTGCATGGTAGTCGCATGATCAATGGACCTGCCATCCTGGTCTTTGGAATCGTGCTAAGAACTACTCCACCATCCCATAAGGCAAATAAAACGACTGCACTGTTGCAGTCTTCTGCACGAGAGGAGATTTACCTGGAAAGAGGCCGTATGGTGGAACCTGTGCTACAGGGACAGGGGCAGCAATAAAGCTCAATATTTTATATGCTCAATGATTGGCTGGTGGTCCGGGTCCGGGAGCCAGGGAGCTTAATGGGGCGGGGCGGGCTATGACTTAGTGGGCGGAGACGCAAAACGGAGTGGAGTCTGGATTGGAGCAAGTGCCGTGAGAAATGCAGAGGCACATGCAGGTTTTAAGGTGTGGTGATTGGGTGTGTAATGAGACCGGGGTCATGCCGTAGGGCGGCCGGTGGGGTGAAGCTTTAAGACGCTTTTTGACAAGCAGCTAAGGGCGGCCATAGGAGGTTGAAGCGAGTGATTTCAAGGCTTATTAGTGGTTGTTGCCCGGTGGTGATTCGGTTAACGATGTTTCGTAGATCCATCAGATTAAGGGCGTCAAAGGCGTTAACGGTCACAGAGTAAATAATATTGAAGGGCATGTCGGGAGTTAAGCCCAGCCGTTAGCGTTGGCAGGATCGCTGTCTTCTTACTGGAAACGATCGTGTTTAGATGTCATCTTGCTTCGGAAATGTGTGATTAAGGGATGGAGGTTGAATAAGAAGCATGCACGGGTTGTATATGATCGACAGATTGCGAATCTGAAAAACCTGGAAGTCTGGGCCTGAGATAAGTAAGACATGTCAATGTCATCGGATTTTTATAGTACAATATGTATACGAAGGAAATGTCTCCGAGGAGATGAGAGACCAATTATAAGGGGTCGCGGGGAGATGGGGAGTGGGGTACCCAGGTAAATTCTTTGAGCTTCAAGCGAAGAGTCAATCAATATTATTGCGAGCTATATGGCTAGCATGCATACTCTGTCAGTATCTGAAATTTCACGGAAGACGGAAAAGTTTATCACACATCTGCGGATGTGAGGCGGAGGAACGGATCTTAACGAGACGAACATATACCTCGTAAGAGTATGCAGCTGAGGCGGTTACGTGCAGCAACATTGGGAGAGGCTGGAAAAGCTTGATGGTAAAAATCGCTACACGTAACCTGCATTGGCGTGACAGCGCGAGTCGAGTACAACATCAGGTGAGATGAGCGGTATGAGTTGTTCGAGTAACTCTTTGTATGATGATACCTTAGTTTGATATCAACCTCTTACGACCTTTCAGTGAGGTTGTACAATTGGCAAGGTCAGGCAAAGATTACAACACATATGGAATTCACGATTCAAAGTTGAAATGCCGGAAAAAGTACCCCTAACTCCAATAGCAGTAATCGGAAAAGGCATATCCCAAAATACATATCTCGCGTCACGTGTAATACATACACGTGATTTTATAAATGATCCTCGAAGCATCATTATCTTGCGCTTTTGGGCATATAGAATGACTATGCGTGTAAGGTGTTGATGGATGAAGATCGTTTAATCTAAATCTAGTTAAGTGTCCCAGATAGAACTTTTGAAAAGAAGCTTGTCCCAAGACCATTGAATAGATGATATCTGCAGGAGCGCGAGACTCGCATCTCTAACGATATAGGGTTGCAATGTCTATCTATGAATTACTTGTACTAGAAATAATGATCGATATGATTAAGCCTATCAAATCATAACTACTTGACTTGCAGTTCTAGTTATATCATCCCTCTGATTTCATTTATTTCCTCTAGATCGGTATGAACGTCTCTATGTTCGGGCTACGTAAGCTTTTGCGAAACCATAACTGCTGGGGTGTTTCTAAATGATTCGAGAATTCTTCACTAGAAGATAAGTTCAATCACTGTACATTTTCTCTGCTGGAAATTTCTCGGAACTATCAGAATGCTAGAGAACTTAGGCGTAGTAAAGATTTTCCAGCTATACATTAAGTTATAAAATATCTTATAAAGCGACTAATTGGGGTTATCCGGAGAGAATAGACTCCTGCAACGAAAGAAGACTTCATTATCTATTGATTTAGTATTAGGCTTTCGAGGGTGCTAGTATTCATTCACCATCAATGAACGAATGAGTTCACAATAACTATACGGCTGCATCGTCTCATGTAATTGGTTGATGAGATGTTATTTCATGTGTACGCTTTGCATCATTATCATACCATGCTGTAATTATATATCCAGATAATGAGCTAGCAGTATACTGGCTTCTATGTTTGGATATATATCTACTTTCCATACCCCTTGAACCTGGATCTCAATAAACTCGTCACCATAGAATCCTTTGACAAACACTTTCATCATCCAATACTCTGGGACAATACAGATCTTAGATCATTCTAATTTCCTTTATTGCACTGAACTCTTTATCTTTAGACATTCTCGTTCATTCTCACCTATTTATACAGATATCATCTCAACAGAGACACTTCTACCCCTGAAATTGTCGCTAAAAATGGCAGACGTAAGCGGCACCACATATTCCTTCTATGTGAATATTAGCTCACATTCATTATAGCCACCCATCTCAAGGAATGCGAGTTCTATTCTCAGCAATTCTCCCCCTCCAGAATACCTCAACGAAGCCGACTTATTCGAATTTCCCTTGATTCGTGCCACCAATCTTTATACCGATGAAGGATATGAACATCAATCAGATATGACCAATGATGAAGAATCTCCAGGACCATCAAGGTTTTCTGCAAATCTCAATGAAGTAGCAGAACTTCGCCCCAGATATTTTTTCCATCGCAACGATCACTCTGATCCATCATTCGGCTCTACTTACATTGGGGAAGGAGGAGTTCAAGTGGATACGAACGATGTCGTCGAAGAATCTCCAAACCTGCCAACATCAAGTACCAGCCGGAATCAAATTGGCAACGAAGAATCGTCCTTTGGCCAACGGATTAGGGTCTACAATGATAGCCTTGCACCACAGCTCAAGTGTACCATCTGTCAGAAACGAAAGAAACTTGGGCAGACAGTCACTCTAAGTTGCGGATGTGATTATTGCAAAGTCTGTCTCGAAAGACGCTTCACTCGTGCCATAGAAGCCGAGTACATGTTCCCTGCCGCATGCTGTGACGAGAATATCGATCTCGCATTAGTTCGTCAAGTATTATCTCAAGATATCCTCCGCAGTTATGAAACTAAAACGATTGAATTTGAAACCACTGATCGAACTTATTGTGCCAATAGAGATTGTTTTGCTTTCATTTCTAAGGAGACTATTGAAGGAGATAAAGCTGTTTGTTCCAATCCTACATGTCATACAATGACATGTGTAAAGTGCAAAGGCGAATGGCATAAGGGAGATTGTTCTGTCGATGAAGCTTTACAATTGGTTCTTGTGGAAGCTGAGAAAAAAGGCTGGAAACGGTGTACGAAATGCGGTATGTTGATTGAACGTATTGAGGGATGTTCTCACATAACGTTGGTCACCTCTTATTGATTTCATTTCCACTTGCGTTGTCTCCAAAGAAGATAAACTGACCTTTCATCCCCTAGATGTCAATGTGGTCACCAATTTTGCTACCGCTGTACAGCTGTTTGGAAAACTTGCCGCTGCGGACAAGAAGATCTTGATCAAATACTCCGAGTCACACATCGATATCCAAACAACGAATACCGCATAAATGATGATGAAGGCAATAACAACGACAATGACTACTTGCCACTTCATTTGAATCGTCGCCCTCGATACCGAGGCCGTTGTAACGGGCGAGTGAATACGACTGACCATCTACGCAGACATTTCGAAGATCGTATCAGACCTGCGCGTAACGAACATATGAGTAATTCGGTTTCGAATGCTTCACCATTGATCTTCGACCCAGTTGCACAATACCAAGCACCTGATACTGATAGAGCTCGGCACTTTACTGAAAGCTTGGGTCCACCGTCAAGTGTTGATGAGAATAGCAATACATTTATGAATACTTGGGCTTCGCCAATTCCGAAGTCAAGCAAGCGCGGATCCTATGATCGTACATACCCAAATATTGCACCCACTGCGGAAGAATCAGTTAAGGATAGTTCGCCTTCGAATAATCCACCAGGAGCCGTGGGATTTTTCGGACGTATTTCTCATGACTATGTTTTTGATCCGAATATAATGCGGCAATTTGGTCGACCCCGTGGTATGCAGGCCACAGGCAACAATAAACACAGTCGACCAAATCACTTCCCTGATAGTAATATCGATCGATCCTTCTCTAGTTTCCATCCAACTTCACAGAATCTCAATCCAACTGCTACTCCCATCTCGCACGAAATGGATCAAACTGATCAACATACCAGATCTTGGCCTATCAATGGAATGGATGTAGAAGCTGCAAAATCTTCTCGTGAAACTCTCAGCACTCGATTCGCAGGTGGAATGAAAAATTCAGGAGATTTTATGCAGAATATTGGGATTGGGGTGGATTCTAATAACCCAATTGTCAACATACCTACAGATGACAGTCTCGACGCTCAAAATAGTCTTTCTGTCAACTTCAACTACAATTACGGAGATGAAAATGATGCCAATAATCCATTTACCCCCACTCCTATAAATGTAGGTGAATCTTCCTCTAATATCAGCCGCGATAATGAGACAGAATCGAGACTCTTTGAACAGCAATTCTTGTCCTTTACCGCTCCAACTCATAGCTCATCGGTTACTACATCTGATGAGCAAACACCTGTTCAACATGTCAAAGCTAGACGCGTACGTAGACGGATAATCTCGGAGAGACTGGAGCAGGCTTGGGGTATGCATGGATATATGCCTAATTTAGATGGTCATCGTGAATATGACTGAGCACAACTTCATGAAAGCATGAATGTTTGTCTATGATCTAGTGGGGATATGGCGTGTGGAGGATTTGATGGGCCACATTTTGAGTTTTTTGGAATGGCTATATTGCGGTACGATAGCTGATCTGTGGTTGTATCCGTGGAAGGGCATATTTGACGGAGACTTTTACGTTTGTGAGTAGTTTGGGGCAATGTTTCTGACAACTTCCATGGTTGGCAAGTTTGCGTTGGCGTTTCTATTGAATTGCATTTTCGAGATTTTCCATTAAGAAGTTAGTAGACTGCTAGCTTCTGATAATTAGTACAAATCAAATCTACTAGATTATTCAAATGTACATGCGTGAATAATGTCTCTTGTGGTAGGAATGGAAGGGGTGACAAAATTCTGGGGGAGACATGAGGAATATAGATTTCGAATTCCTACTTGACTTTGTTCTTCCCAAAGCTGGCATTGCCCTATTGATTGAATTAGCTGCAGTTCAAAATGCATGAAGCCTTACACGTCCAGTATCAAATGCCATTTTGGGAGCGGGTCCATTTTTTATTACAGAGATAGTTTGGGGCTTTTTGCGCCAAGGCGGGGGTATGTGAGTTCTTTCCCAAATATTCCCGACCCCAATAAAATGCTGTTTTGTATCGATTGGGGAGCCTAATGAAGGTAGGCATAGTACCGCTATGTTCACGGCATAAGTTGAAGGAATTCGCTTTAGTTTAAGTCATGTCGGTGAGATGATACCTTCCGGTTGTGATGAAATAGGAGTGCTGTAAGAATTATCGTTAGCTTTTCTCGTGAAAGTGTGAAAGCTTCCGGTTGATCCGCGCGGATTTACACGGTAAATAATAACATTCGTCAATGAAGCGCCATTGTTGCGAGTCTACCAACGAGCTTCACCCTAGTGTACTATGATTCCATTTTTTGTTACTGGCCTGCCTATTTATAGATCTATTAGATGCAAAATACTGTTTTTCTATACGAATACTTCAAATAATAAAAGGGAAATCTTTCTATAATATACACTAAATCTATATTGGCCTCAACTAGAATTTAGTGTATTTTGGAGAAACCTTAAATTTTTAGTATTGTCACTAGTATTATAGTACAATCATTATAATTATATATTATCACTATCCATTATTATTAATGAAGCTGTTTAGCGTTTGAAACTGCTGATGAGAAATGGAATGGAATGGAATGGAGAGGCGAAATGGAATAGGGGGGCAAAAGCGAAATGGAAAAAGCAACTTATTTACTTTACTTTGATGAAATATAGATCTAATTTGATAAAATAAATCATTTATTGTAGCTATTGAAGTTGAAGAGGAATTGAAGAGTTGAAAAGGAATTTGTAGACTAATTATAGAGTATAACCATTCGTAAAGAAAGGTTAGTCAACAATATTCAATGACTATAGTATATTACTATAACAATATATACGCATAGACTCCCTAAGCCTACCATATATTAGCTAAAATTGATACTAGTATAATACATGGAATTCCACAGAATGTTAGTACCGTAAGGTTACTGGTGTCTATCACAAAGTGATCATCAAAATTGCAAACAGAGCAAGCATCTCGCTTGGACTAATTCTGCTACAATTGATTCCTAATAACACTGTTCTCTTTGCCATCGGACACTTAGCATATTAGAGTAGCCTGTTTTCGGGATCGCTTGAGGTCACAGGGCTCTGCATTGCCAGACTAAATGGCCGTCACCACCCCCTGTCAGTTTTGGGTGCATCTCGTCGCTTAGATACACAGCGCTCGTCTACATTGCCGGACTGACCGGAAATACCCTTTCTACTTCTCTTTTTGCAATAATTCGTCAATTTCGGGGGGGGGGGGATTAGGCCAGGGTTATTCTCACACCTCTATATAGTACTCTAAATTTTGAAACACCCTCTTCGTGGCCGATGATGGTTCCTATCTGATTCTTATTATTATTTTGATTTTTAAAGTTCCACAAATTGATCCTTAATATCAAGCAAGAAAGGTTCTCTAAGAAGGTAAAATGGCATTAATCCTCCATTAGTTTTTATAGACTAATCATCACCGCTGACATGTCGTTTTCACATTATGTAATTAAAACTTACTTAGAATCAGGACTCTTAATTCTGCTTGAGTGCCAGCTCAAGAGCTAGCCTCAGCAAGAATTACATCAGCTGCCTTTTCACTAATCATGTAAATTGCCAACGCAATATACAGACCCGGAATCTTGGGGAAGACACTCGCATCAACTACCCTCAACCCATCCACACCCCTGACCTTGAAATTCGTATCTAAGACTGCCATATTATCATCATCGGCTCCGATAGGACAAGAACACGATGCATGATGTCCCCAAGCCTCATCGAGTGCAAACTGCTTTAGATCCTGTTCAGAGGTGATGCTCTCGTCAGGCCATATACGTGTAAAAGAACCATCGAGTGGAATAAGATTCTTGAATGCTTCAATCCCGAACTTCATTCCTTCATAAACAGCTTGAAGATCTTCGTCGCCACCAACACCAGTGTCGAAATAGTTGAATGTGATATCGGGGGTGTCGCGAGGATCGGCGGATTTCAAATTGACGGTTCCCGCATTGTTACGCGAGTGTGCTTTGAGGGTAAGCCAGGTCCAGATGTTGCGTTTGGCGAGAGCGGGGATGGAATAACCGGGGAAATATCCGCTAAAGTAGGCTGGAACACCTCCGAGATAGAGGTCATGAGCTCCACTTGCAACGGTGGAATGCTTGGGATATGCGAGAGCGATACCGTTGGTAGAGTATCCACCTTTAAAAAGAGGAACATTCTCCCATTGTTCAAGGCACGGATCAGTGCCATTGAGGAAAGTGCAATCTTTCAACAAGTCGAAGTCAGATGTAGCATTACCAACAATTCCAACTTCATAGCGATCTTGCATGTTGGTTCCAACACCAGGCAAATCTTTAATAAGTGGGATGCCAAATTTCTCAAGTTCAGCTTTGGGGCCAATACCAGATAACTTCAGGATTTGAGGTGTATTGAATGTACCACCTGAGACAATTACTTCCTTGGTGGCAGTAACACTTCCATAAGTACCATCGGAATCAGCTACGCTTTTACTGCGAGGATCCGCGCGGTAAAGTGACTTTCCAACTATAAACTCGACTCCTGTGGCTTTAGGCACCGCTCCAGTGGTGTTGAATTGTACCTTGGTGACAAGAGTGTTGAGTTGCAAATCTAGCTTGTATTTCTTAGAGCCATCGGCATTAGTGGCATTTGCGACGCTCCAAACAAAATCTCGCGGCGAATCTCGGGAGTAATCAGGGAACTTCATAGAAAGAGGAACTTGATATAAAGCGTCGATTTGATCACGATTTGGAGAATCGTTATTGATATCGAGAGCAAGAACTTCAACCAATCCGGTAATTGTGGTGATGATTTTTCCAAGTAGACCTTTGCCCATAGTCGTAGCCGCAGCAAGAACCAGTGAGAGAACCTTTCGATCCTGAAGAATTAGTACCGGATTGGTGACCGCGGTCTGCAACCACCCATCAAAACCGTGACCTGTGATATCGGTAGTGAGATAGCGGGCATTCTCGAGCTTTTTATAGTATTCACGCATTTTTGCTGGAGCCCAAGAGTCATCGCCTGTGATCTTTTGAATATACTGCCAATCGGATTCGTGAGGTAAGATGGTAATTAAAGCATTATGTTGAGCACATCCACCCAAAGTACCAGTTCGTGGATAGAGGATTCCTAAAGGAGTTGCGCCTAAAACCTTAGTTAGCAAACTACAGTCGTTAGTGAGTAGAGGTCATCAAGAAAACTCTAATTACCTTTAGGGGGGTCGAGGCCAACATAAAAGTCACCATCGGCGGTTTTGTAGGTCATCTTCGAATCTCTTGCTTGTCGAGTCTCATTCGCATAATGATGAACAAAGAAATCCCATCTAATTGGGTCGTACTCAGAAGCCAAAACATGCAAAGCAGGGACTTTGACTTCAGTATCATCTCCGTGATCATCTCCAGCATCAATGAGCAAAACTGAATGGCCTGCTAGAGCAAGTCTTGCGGCCAAAGGAGCACCCCCTGGTCCACTTCCTACCACAACATACTCATACGGATTAAGTGTTATGTTTGCAGAGCTTGGTATACTATTTGTGGAACGTTGATGAAGATGTTGATGTATATGTTGAGATTTGCTTGAATATGTCAGATTAATGCAAGAGCCAGGTCCACCAAAAGCCTATACTTACAATGCGGAAGAAGTAAGACTAAAAAGAGCAACAAGGCTCAAAGATCGCAAAGAAAACATGATGTTTCTAGGTGATCGAGTGAAACCAAAGAAATTTGAGAAGTAAATTGAAAGGAAGGAATTAATGACTATGTAAATCAACAGAGTTTGTCCACGATGTTGAACCGATCTTATATATCTTCAAGACTGCACTATCAGACCAACTAAAATAGAGCCGTATTCGTATGCTTGTGATCTTTTCTCATCAGGATTGTTAATGCTGTCACCGGAAGTGATTGCGGCCAAGAAGAGAGGTCACAGGTGTATAGATAGTTACCAGTATTCATGATACTGGGATACATACCCTCGACACCCTGATCAAGAAGTTCGGCGTTTATGACCACAACAAACTTCTCGTCCATAAAATCCAAAAGTGGACAAAGATACACAGGTTGGAGCCTCCAATCTCCCGTAAGGATAGAATATCAAAGACAAGAATATGAGATAATTGGATTTCCACAAAAAGGCAGTATATAAATTATGTTCTCCTTGCAGTTTTCATTGACAGGCCCCACAAAGCTTCGCGGAGTATCTGGTCAATGGTCATTGATCGGCAGTGAGGGTTTGCATGGGACCCCAGATTCTCGATTCAACTTAGAAGATGCTATGCCCTGCAAGTGGAGCTTGGAAGTAAATGTCTATTATATCCGTAATTACCAGAAGTCCCTTTTTGGTCAACATTTGGCTATCATCGCAGATCTGCCTGTTTCACAACTCAACGGCCGTCAAAGCTCTCTACAGCTCCCTAAATGGAATCTGTTGGCCAAATTTGCCAGTTCTAAGTTCTAACGTTAGCTAAATTCAGTTCCGAGATCAAATTACAACATCAACCTTGGCGATATATATCAAAATTGGATTGAATTTTTCCTTATGAAAGTTAATCATAATGATCAAATTAGATCTCGTGTTCGAGAAGTTTGGGGCAATGAGGGTCCCCTGGTTCTTCTGGAGCTTGGCTTGAACCCTGAAGGAAACAGCTTGAAAAATTGGAACGAGATGGTCAGGCAATTGAGAATTCATTCCAAGAGTGAATTTGTATATTGCAAAAACTAATGAGTGACAAGTCAATAAGCGAACATCAGTGACGCATATTGAATATCTTTTCACAATTTAATAGGAGAAATTTCGGCACAAGGCGACTTCTATGTAAAGGTTGAAACTCGTTCCTAATTATTGGGAAGGGGTGACAACGTAGATGGATATGTACTGTGTGACCGAAGCTGTTCTTTAGATTTGATCGAGTCCTGATCTTATGAGGAAAGTAAAAATAGACTCTTGGTCAACCGATTTTCGGTGGTTAACTACGAATTATAGAGAAAAGGACATTATCTTCCTTGTGGCATATTAGTGAACTATCTTGTCTCTCAGAAACCACAGCTTTAATCCCGGCTCCTGTAAGTCAAGAAGTCATGAACTGAACGATTTTGAAATTATTCCATTGCACGTCGGCGATTCATTTCTAGAATTTCTTCCTCTGTAAGATATAGTAGTCATTGATGGTCCGATTTTCAAACGGCCGTGCAATGAGTAGTTGCTGAGGACTTTGAATGGGGAGTATCGATGTCTTGAAGTGGAATAAAGTCTCTTTTCTCATTTCTTTTCGGTGCCGAGCTTTTATTTGAGCTCATATATGATCGTTTTCCACTTGATCCTCCGGTCTTTGCGCTACTGCCTGCGAAAGTTGATTGCAGTTTCGGCATGATTAAACCCAACAGAGGCCGTAATGCTGGTAAGCACCCACAAACTATGCCAACGTGCAGCTCGAGAGTGCTCCAATATGCAGCCGGAACATAATCCCCTAATCCAAAATTGAGTAAGGTTAATCAATATGATGATGGCTAAGCTTACAAGATAGATTTGTTGTATTGGAAAATTGAACAAGGGACTGAAGTCGTATGATGCTGACTACAGTAACACTATGGTGAATTAGAAGACAAGGACAACAAAATCATTGTAGAGAGCCTTACAATGATCCCAGAGCTTAGGCAGCCTATTAGCAAGGTTCTAGAACTGAGTAGAGACAAACTTAGACTTACAAAACATGAACATGATGGTTATCTTCTTCGTTGGGGACATGACTAATTTGGAAAGCTTGCCTAATGGCAATCCAATAACCACGACATCCAAAATAATGTTGAAAATAGAACTTAGCCATCCTTGAAGGTGGACATTATTGCAAGTTCCTGCATGCAAGCCATCCCATTGATACCAGGAATAGCTAATGGGCCAGCATTGAAAAATGGTGGCCGTCACGAAGCTGATTCCATAAGCAACCGAAAATCCAAGTGTACCCCAGACTAAGTATATGAATGGCTTCTCCCGAAACACTCGAAGAAAAAGGAGGCAGAATGTAACTTTGATCATGGCCAATGCGGCAAGGTAAAAACATTCACCAAGATAGTAATACTAGTTCACGTTAGCTCGTAATTAATGGTGCCAGCGTCAAGTGTACAAACAAATAAAATGTTTGTAATATTATCAGGTGTCAGAGTCCAGATGTCTTTTCCAAGACCATTGTCGGCCACTTATCTCTTGGTAAGCATAATATTTTGAACACAAAGGCAAAAACCCTCAAATTGCTTACGAAAGACAGAGAAAATTGTTGGAGGAACCGCCAATGCCTGAGTCACATTAGCTAGGCTCGCTTTTGTCAAATCTCAACCGTCTACTAACCACGACAGAACTCATTGCCCAGTCATCCGACCCCCATTGTCTTACAGTCATAACTGATGATATAATTCGGAGCAAATATACCACCAAGGCAATAGCACCTCCTATAACACCAATATACGAGGGTTCATTTGTTCTGTTTCGAACTGGAGCGCCACACATAGTCTCCGTAACATTCTTAGTCGCTTTAAAAAGTTAGGAATGGTATGAGAAGGTTTTCGTTCCTCTTTGATATATTTAAACTTACTCAAAAGTTCAAAAACGGTGCAACTTTGCATCGCACACATTGTAATGTTTGTTTGTAATCCTGTATTGGTACATAGGCATATAACATCTGTTGGTAAACATGTAGACGAAGGTATAGCTTTCGCCATACATTTGAGCTGGTAGAGGTCATTAGAATATTAAACAAGAATCAGAGAAATAACTGAGCTTACAGAACAAATTGGGTATGCTGCTTCTGCGGCTGCTAAAACGTCTGCAGAGGAACCCCTTGAAATCAACGACGATTGCGCCGTAGAAGTCATGGCAAAAGTAGCCATGACAGCCAAAATGGACAAAAACGATTTCATGTCGCCTTTGTTATCTCTGAACATTAACGATAGTAAAGATGCGAATTGCAAAGAGGCAACTGAAAGTCACAAGCATACAACGAATGCGATCATAAAGTTGGGAGAATCTGGCTATGTATAAGTGTAATTGCCTTAACCCTGTGAATACTAAGCAGTCTTGTTCCCATCTACATTAAAATTGCAAGCAAAGTGGGATGAATAACAAGGCGTAGAGCCATCCTTGATCGACAAAATACATTCTTTTCGATTGGATCCAAAAGTTGTCATATTCCTATCCCTATCAAAATCCGTTCACATGGCAAGTGGATTTTAGTATCTTCAGACCCCTGGGAATATTCTATCCATGTAGCTTGGCAATTAGTATGCGATCTTTTATCGAAATATGAGAGTTTAAATGGTGATGGAGCATTCTGAAACGTTCGAATTACATTATCAAAACTTTTCGACGAAGTATCCTCAATCTGTATACGCATGCAGTGCTTTAAATTTCATAAACCCTCCGATTTGAGGGCTCGTAACGTCCGAACCAGCAGTCTAACCTTATGGTCTCTATATTCTACTAGAATTGCAAGGAAAGACCATAAGTTTTCGATCACAGTTGGGTACGAATCTCCCAATCTGTGGTGGCATGGTTGAGCTGCCTTGAACATTCAGATTTGCATATATTTTGCACAATCTTGTAGCGAGCTCGCTTTTTCGAGATTTGGAAATGGAAGGTCTTGCCGGGAATTAAGGACTAAGTTTGTCGAAGCACAAACCTCGTGCTGGTTGATGCTCTGTGAGTTAATGATCGCCCGAAAATTTGCTATCTTAAGCTTGAGTATTGCAACCTTACATTCATTCTCTGCTGCTGTCAGCTATTATTGTAACATGCATGGGTTGGTTAGCGGTTGAAGTATATCTAAACTTTATATTATTATCTGAGATCAAGAGCTCCGTTGAAAATAGTAAAAAGAGTGCTTTAGCAACAGTATTAGATTGCGTAGATGCTTTATAATTAGTATTTCTGATGTACTCATAGACCAGCTGATGAGTCAGCACCAACAGTAGCCGAGAGGTAAAGTTAACCTCAAGTCCATAAGCAACGTTAACATGAAAGAGCAATCTTCAACAATACAGTAGAATCTCGATATATATATATTTTTGGCTCCAAACATAAAGATATTTCAGGAAATTCTCATGTTGAAAGTTCGGAATTTGCCATCATTGAGCAATATCAGTCCAGGTCCTACAAGAGCAAAGGAATATTTCCCGACCTTCCCCGATCAAATTTCTTTATAATTATAATTTATATGTCTTGTTTTGATACCAAGAATCATTCTTGTAAGGAGAAAGTCTCTAAGTCGAATATTCTTATGAGTAATTAAGTTTTCACTGGCATACAATTAACCATAGGATGCTAATCGACGGCCGCGGTACAAAGGTAATGCCTACTTCGAACGTATGGCTGACGAGAATAGAAATGCTTAATTTGAAAGGCTTTCCCCTTGAGTAATAGAGCAATCTCTACTTACAGTAAAGTACGTGTACTTGTTGGCCCAATGCTTGATAATGTAGGTACTGCCGATCACTTCACTCAATTTTCAAAAGTATTTCAAGGACACGCCCTGTCGATCTAACACCAGTCACTATCTTACCAGACTTGGCATTGAGCAATTTGATCTTCCGCTCATGTTCTATCACATCGCACAAGTGGTATGTTATGTATATTCTGTATACGCATTATTGCCCTCTTTCACATATTCTTGGCTGGGTCAGACTAGGTCTTCGAATATCGTAGTGGCGTAGCTAGTCAGTGAAAGCTATTCCTTTTCATGATGTGTCATGGATCCTATACTCAGCATTCTTTTGTATCAAGTTTATAGTTCTTTGTGCCGTTAGTCTGTCATATTCTCGTTATTCCATGATATATCATGAAGTTCTTACTCGGCTTCTCTTTGTAAAAAGTTTATGATATCTTATCGTGTCAGTCTTTTCACTCCAGCCCCTTTATAGTAGAAGATGAAGTTTTTATCGTCCATTTTTTCTTTCCCGTTTTTTGGCGCGGCTGCCCTAGCATTTCCAACACTAGGGGCATTGCCAGAATATTTTGAGAGAGGCCCTGAACGTAACCAGTACGAGAATTTGAGAAGACAAGTCGAGAGCCACCCAGTAATTAGAAAAAGATTGTTGGTTGGTTCTTTGACCACTCCAATTGACGGTAAAACCCCAGAACTGTTTTAATTTTGGATATCATTAACAATAGCACAGTCACGGGAGACCATGCATTTGTGGCACCCAATTTTGAGGCTGGAGACCAACGAGGACCATGCCCTGGACTAAATGCTCTCGCAAACCATAACTATATTCCTCACAATGGAGTTGCTTCAATGGTGGATCTCATTGCTGGTGTCAATTCCGTCTTTGGAATGGGAATTGAGCTGGTCACCGTTCTCGCCATAATGGGTACTGTTGGTGTGGGCAATCCTGTCTCATTAAACCCAGGGTTTTCAATTGGAGGCTATACGCCCAAAGTCTCTAATCTTCTCGACAATCTCGGTGGTCTTCTAGGGACACCTCGCGGACTCGATGGCTCTCACAATTGGATCGAAGCAGACTCATCAAATACCCGCGACGACCTATACGTAACAGGAGATGCATCAACAATGAACATGACTTTATTCCTGCAAGTAGCTAATGGATCCGATGACGACGTCATCACAATGCGAGACATTGGTAAACGCGCTGCGGAGCGACTCGAAGCTAGCAAAGCTAACAACCCTTATTTCTACTACGGACCATACACTGGCATGGTTGCACGAAATGCCGGCTATGCATTCTCAGGTCGTCTCTTGAGTAACCACACTATCGAACACCCTGAAGGAATAATGACTCATGGAATAATGCGCAGTATGTTTGGCGTCTACTCCGAGAATGGTAAATATGTATACAAGAAAGGCTGCGAACAAATTCCACCCAACTGGCACCGTATTCCCGTCGACTATGGACTGGTACAACTCAACCTAGATCTTCTCGCTTGGATAGCTGAAAACCCAACACTTGCAACTATTGGTGGTAATACTGGCGAAGTCAATACCTTCACTGGTCTGGATATCAACAATATCACAGGTGGCGTTCTTAACGTTGAGACACTTCTGAAGGGTAACAATCTGATGTGTTTTGTTCTTGAAGTCGTCAAGACATTTGCACCAAATTCTCTTTCGCCTTTGTTCGCTACGATTGCTGTTCCTCTGCAGTTGTTGATCGATGTTATTGATACATCAATTTTGAATCTTACAGGGTGCCCAGATTTTGCGGACTTGAGTATGGGTGGAAAATCGTTATTCAAGGGGTTACAGGATATTTATCCTGGTGCTGCAAAAAGCGGAGTCGCATTTTGAGAGATTTAGACTTATATTCCTTTACCTCTATACTTCAAAATACTTTTGATTCTAACCGTAGTATTATTTTATCAACATATATTCCCTCTTTATGCAATACAATTCATAATCCTTGGAATATGAGTTGAACTAGTGGAACTCTTTGATATGCCTCACGTAGTCCACTAAGATCTTAGAGTTCAGTTGTCTGACACTCCAAGGTGATCACCCTGTTTTGATTTCGAATGAGTTCGATCTAATTTGTTAAGCTTAGTCAAAAGCTCAAACTCATCTCTTTTATCACCGAGCCTTACAACGTGATCTGTAATATCTTGTCATTTACTATCACTATATCAATCAGAAATTGAGCAAGTTAGTGATTCTCGAATGCTTAAACAACCTTGGCCTTCCTTAAACTTGATTTCCAGCATAATAGAAGGTTATTTACGGATAACAAGCTTCTCAGAGCGCGACTAGCTATCCAAAATAGTTATATCCGTGGACCGTGATTCTCTATACGCACCTCTAAATGTACAATATAATGACAATTGCATATTTCCTTGCAGGATCAAACGCCCAGAGAATGATTTCGCTCAAAATGACCTGAGCTAGCGAATTTGTATTGCGACATAGAATCAATAGTTTTATTAGTATTCATACGATGCGTTTTCTCAGCTGTCAGTTCGGCTCAAATGCTGAAATACCTTCTCCAGCGATACTCACTGGGACTTTCTTTGAGCTGTTTACTGGGACCCTCGTGAGTCCTAGGGTTAGGGATGCTAATCAAAAGAAAATCAGATGCATTTTTCTCTAGGTCCTGATGGAGCTGAGCCGGAGGGATATAGCTATCAGTATAGTCATCTTTCGACATTTCTATATTTCACCAGACATACGGTCCAATGCTACCTCCACCTGACCAAGATTGCGCTATAGACAAACCACAATTAAAATCTCGTACTATACTTAAACAGATGTTTCTCAACGAACCCCTCTGCTTCAGCATCAATCAACGCATTCCTAAAGGTATGATGGATTTATCGTGTTGATCCCTATCCTTACCTTATCAGACCTTAACATTGCAATACAACCCACACTACATCATTTTTATAACTATCTAATACATCTAACCTATCAATTAAAAAGCAACTCGTTAGATCCCACGCTTAGCGATGTGCCGTCTGATTGCAGACACAAATGAAATCGTATTCAATATACCGAGGTTTTTATTTATTTTGATGCTATGCGCCTCTGTAATTCTCGAAGCCTTGGGGGCGGTACACCTTGGTGACGGTGGGAAAGAGAGGATATCTCATTAGTCTAGGGGATTTGGTTGGAGTAGCTTTATTTAGGAGGGGGTGGACTTTTCTCGAGTAACCTGTTTTGAGTACGTCTCCTAGTCTTGCCGTTACAAAAACTCTATAGCAGAAAATACAGTAACTATAGAACACTCAAAGTTATTTTCCTATACGATAGATCATTTCATACAGCAACATCCAACCCTCCTTCCAAATGTGTATCACTTACTACCAGTCAATCAACTGTGCCAAGAATGCCCATTTGCTGATCAACGCCAAGGCGGAAAGCCTTTCAGCTGTATCAAAATATGATGTAGGAGTGTAACCGGTTACCACACAACAATAAGCATCAAACACAGTAATTTGGTGCCTTATCCATCTTATGCGGAGACTCAGAATTTGGGAAGCAGCATTCCATCCGTCTTACTCCACAAAATGAACATCTTAACCCCATTCTATGTGTGTTACAGCGCTGACATAAGAATGCATACTACCCAAAGAAAGGCACCGATCATACTGGGTTTTCAATGCCCCAAGGTTGTTGCACAAGTGACAAAATATACGCAGCTCCAGTACGCTGGTGAGGCAATATTGAGATATCATTATTGAAAATTAACTGCGGTGGTGATTGGCCTTGCAGCCGCATACCAGTACACTATGTAACTAAAAAGGTAACCCAAGTTGCGAATAACCTCAAATTTCGACAATCATTGCGCAGCCCAAAATAGCCGCCCGCATATGCGACAAGCGCTGAAATGGGGAGTTTTAAGCATAAGTGGTCAGAAGTGGACCCCAAATTGCGGATAACTTCATGTTGCTACGTTCCTATGGATCTCGGTAAACTCACTGCTCGCAAGGACATGTACGTAGGGGTACATACGAGCAGCTTGAGCGAGATGGTGGATGCCGGGGGAGTGAGATTTGGTGTCGATACAACTGTGTTGGGATTCTGTATAGTTTGATTTTTCGTTTTGGGCAGACGTGTGGTGGGATTGGGGTTGTATGAGAGGCAAAGTGTTCTTGGCTTTTGAATTCCTGAAGATTGCTATGTACTGGGAATTCGGTTGAGAAGAGTATATATAGGAGGTAGAGTGCTTCTTTTTCCTTTGCATCTACAACTCAACTCCAATCTTCATCAGCTGCCAATCCTTTAGGTGAGAGATATGTTCCTTGGTGTTCTCTTCATTCATCTCAACTTCTTTGCTTACCATTTTCATAGCAAACTCAAGGCTAAGTATCAAACTTAAACTTAAACTCCATCACTCATTCTATCCCAAATTCCAAAGTAAGGCTTCAGCGTCACATATCACGTCCATAAAATCCAAGTACTAACCCACAAAACTTTAGACAAATTCCCATCAATACCAACAACCATGAAGATCTCCAGCACCACCATTTCCATCCTCATCTCTGGTCTCCTATCCGGACTCGCTATCGCTGACTGCAATTGCTCCCACAACGACGATGCCGGTCGTTGGATCGACTCTCACTCGCCTGCCGCTGAAGTTATCAATCTAGCCAATGCCAACGGTGGATGCTACACGGCCACAGTACAAGGCCACATGTGTGTGACGATTAGCGGATCCGGCGATGATGCTAATAACGTGCGTGGATGTCTCGAAGAGGTGTCTGCTGATTGGCAAAGCTACCATGGAGATTGGTTTTTGTGGACGGCGATCACCTGTCAAACTGGGGGGTCGGTTGGCACCATTGCTATTAACTTATAGTATAGGTCCAGTTGATCGTTGGATAGATGTGTAGAGTTTTTTGCGAACGAGTAGTTGGTTTGGATGTGGTGGGAGAGAAGGATGTTTTTTCCTCTTCTTTTGCTTACTTTTTGTTTTTCCCTTCTCTTTACAAGATCGTGTTTCTGGATACTGGTCATACAGTAGAGATTGCAGGATGCTCGTTTAGTATGATTGATTAAACAAAAAAGGGTTATTGAAGAAAAGACCAAGAAATGAGGAAGTTTAATGGTTTCAGCAGTATTTAGATGACAGCAATACATTGATCTACTCAATATATATGTATACGATTTCAGCCCTATCTTATAACCGCAGATGATCTTGTGGATAGAGATGCTAAAAAGTAAGAGGCCAGAATATCTACTTATCAAACTAAGCTGATAAGTGCTTCGTTCTTCGTTGATCCGTTGCAACAGCCTCAGACTATGAGTTCATGGTATCTCGGGAACAAGGTTCGCGTTAGAGTTGGGACTGACAGCTCTTGATATCTCAATTTCTGAGCGCAGTCTTGAATCGGAACAAGGGCTGTACGTTGTGGACTGATGAGCTGACTACCCGCTTGATATCAAATTGAGAACCTCGTGATGGAAAAAATCGCAAAAAGATCTCTGGAGCATGCGCACTGGATGAAAGCTTCGTTTATAGATAGACACTAGTGACTATATGATGTGCATTTCATCTAAAGTTGTAGAAATGACACGGCAGTGAATATCAGGCGTAGGTTTCCCGGGGTGAAGGATCAGGATGAGAATATGTTTGGGTATTTGTAGAGCCTTGTGTTCCAAAATATTGTTCTCAACTCCAATGTCGTCGAGAGCGCTAAGACTACGAGGCCAGAATCACTCATTGGAAGTAAATGCCTCAATATGCAAAACCAACATTTGGACGGCTACCAAAATGAGTTCCAGAGGTGTGGCTATTGGCAGACTCAATGTCAATTTGATAATGATTGCGATCTATGCAGTTGTTAAATGTAAGACAATTGTGCGCCGGACCCCACGAATCCAGCTAGTGGAAGTATATTCTGACCCAAGGCTGACGGAATCTCCTGTTTAATTCATCGCTGACTCTTTCTTGTTGAGAATCTCCTTCTTCAGAAACACAGCATCCCAATACCATGATTTTCCTGCCGGATCAACTCTTGGCCCAAACAATTTCTCCACATCTTTATAGGCTTTGTAACCTCTCCTCTCATACCATTCTTGATTGGAGAACTAGACGAATGTCAGCCAGGACATATGCATACATGATCATTGCAATCTAGTACAAAATCACTCACTGGTGGAATGATTAAGTCAAGAGCTTTATATTTCTCTTCCCCCTCTGGATCAAATTTTTTAATCGCATTCATACCCAAGGTCTTCGCGTATAATGGTTTGGAAATGGCCAAATTCTCAACAGTATCCATAGCTGTCTTTCCCAACCCCGTTCCTTGGAGGGCACGTGAGACGTAAAAGTTTGATATCCAGTAAAATCCTGTTTTAGGGACGTATCCAAGATTCAAATAATTTTCGGAAGGAAGACCTAAGCATATATGTCCAATGGGTGTGAAAGTTCTCTGTGGCGAGGGAATATCTCGAGGTTTTCCCCAAAAAGAAATCGCGGAGTCAACTAGTGGCTCTTTTTCCTGAGGGTACATTTCGGTATGCTTGAGTAGTTTAGCATCTTTGTCGGGATCGGAATCCGCAAAAACCTGAGAATTTTAGAATTTAGAAAAGTAGAATTGAAATGGGAAGAATATTCACAATCCATTGATTATTGAGCTTTCCACTTTCTTGGACCTTCCTCCATGATTCAACATGTTCATGATCCCATCCGCAAGAGATGCGCTGTTGTATTAGTCGTTCAACATGGTCAAGAGAATTGGGATCCCAAGGGATCAATACAATTTGGGGTTTCGAAGAATCAGTAGGATTGACGCAACCCATTTTGATTAGTTAAATAAGTTAAACGGAGAGAAGCAAAAGGCACATCGATGGTCATATTTATAAGAACTGCATGGCCATCAATCGTTAGAATGCTTCCTGATTCTTCAATATCACAGCTAGTTGTCGCTGGTCACGCGAGTGAAGACCGCCTTCCAAGTGAAATCTTGGTGATGATTAGTGGTGACAAGTAGTCTCTCGAATCAAGGGTAAAAGGGCGTAAGAAGAATGGATCATCAGACAGAGTTTTCCAATGTCCATTTTTGGTACAAAGAATTGGAATGATCTTAATATCTGATAGTTCTCGAATTATGAGTATTCTATGCATCAGCTTGAAATTGACGGATTCTGCATTTCTCCGTTTACATTCGGCATTATGTTGTCATCCATCCCCACTTCTGATGTTTTTGTACTAAAAGAATTATGATTTCAAACAAAGCCTCTCTTCCCATCAAATCAGTCAAACTGGTATGACAATGAACATCGGCCTGATAGTTCAGTGGTAGAATTCTTGCTTTGGGTTTCTCAGATCTAAATTGTAAGAGGTCTCCGGTTCGATCCCGGATTAGGCCCTTTCCTTTTGCATATCTTTATTTTTTGTTCCGATATATGTATATGTTGATAGAATTACCTCAAACTTGCTACCGGCAAATGCATTGTTTGTTTTTTGAGATGGTCCTTTTTTTGGCCATGTGAAATTCGAATGTAGGACTAAGAAATATCTTCCAACAAATTACAGTAGAACACCAAAAGCCTGACCTGATATACAATATGATGATACAGGGTTGAAAATCTCAATTTTATAATTATGAGTAACATGTAGCAGGTAGATCCAGTAACTATAGGTCCTTTCAAGTCCGAAGGATGAATAGATAAATTTCATCATATTCCATTTTATTAATTAATCTCATCAAAAATGCAAAAGTGCGGGATACTGCGAATAGATAAATGATGGACGATTGACGTACGTGATTCTATTGATCTAAAGTTTTGAGTTACTAATATAATTATCTATTATCGCCCCTCGTAATCAAATAGAGCAAACACTCAAATGTCCAGCTTCATTGGTCCAATGGTTAGGATTCCACCCTTCCACAACCGACAACGGTTGAAAGCAAGGTGGAGGTTCGTGTTCGATTCACGGATGTTGCAAACCTCCTTTTTGATGTTTTTTTATTGGTATAATATTTTTGATCATGGTTGATTCTTGACGGTGTTTATGATGTTGATGACACCACCACTTTTGGGGGAGAGAGGGCGGGGCTAGTTGAAGGTGGAGTTGTGGTGTGGATATATATTTATTTATCGTCAACGTTAATAATGCTGCTGGTGCTGGAGTAAATACTCGCATGCAAGTTTTATTATAAGTTTTACATAGGTTCACATATATACTTACGCATACATGCAAATATCTCAGAACTAATCTCACATCTGCTCTCTCCTCCCTGTTTGCTTCGGACTATTGTTCTATTTGCTATAATTACCTACATGAATATATACACGTTCAATATCATCGACGCGTACTTACTTGTAGTATCGTCAACGCCAGGCCACTTCGTCATCCACGAGTGAGATTCATTACTGACCCCATGGCATAGAATCCCGTGTAAATAAAAATGGTCATCCGGCGCTCCCATGATGTTGGACATCTTATACAGAGTAGATGTAGCCATATCTCGATTCTGGATAACGGGGAAGAAATCTTCTAGTGGGTTAGATGGCATGAGTTTCGTGGAGCTGTAAGGCTAAAGTAGGTACAAATGCTCTAGTGGGTGGAAAGAATACTTTCTTACTTTGGTAGGTATCGAGGCATGAGGTTTGATTCTTTGGATAATTAGTAGGTAGATCTTTTGGGGATGGTTTACAGGTCTAATAAATGGCATGGTAAGTTAATTTTGAAAGTCTGTTGATCGTTAAGCAACTGGGTTTGTGATACGCCGACGAGAAAGAATGCTGAAACTAATATCCAGTATAGATTTGGACGTGGGATATTATGTTAAAGATGAGAAAGGGGGATTGAGATATGATATAGAGCTTAAGCTTGCAAATATAAGCGTTTGATCCGTTGAGATAGAGATGCTAATGTGATCAAATCTTACCGGCTGGAGAGAAACATTCAGAGTGAATTCCTTAATATTGGGAGGAGACCCGATGTGTTGTTTCGGCCATAGGTGTGAGCGTACATGAGCAGATGAATTCGGGTTCACCTTATGATTAGAATGAATGGTATGAATTCCTCGAGTTCCTCGTTCCTTGTAGAAGGATATCCAATGGCCTTCACAAAAGGATTCTTTATGTCAACATAGTCTCCCGGTCCCGCGAGGTAGTCTGTCCAGAAACGAAGTCTGAAAGGGTCTTTGGGATCTTTAGTCATGGAGATACCGTGGGCTTCTCCGACTAATGAACAAAAAGCCGAAGTCATATTTTCAATATGGTGACCGACTGAACCTTCTCTAGTCCGCATCCAGGAAGTCCCAATGTCATTTATAGATAGGGTTGATCTTGGAGGCTTTGTCCAGACTCTTCGAAGAGATTTCTTAGCCTGGTACACGAGATGATCCGTCTCGAAATCTTCGCTCTCAGGGTGTATGACGTAATAAAGGTGCTGGAGATCTGGGGGATAAGAAATGAGCACACCGTCCCCAACTTTAGTTGATGATGTAGTAAGTATTATGCTGTTGTATTTGTAACCAATAGTTGAAACTGCAAGGACTGTACTGCCAACTGCTTGCCTATCGAACCCAGGAAGAAAATACATAAAGAGTATGTAGAACGGGCTCGAAGAAATTGTTTGGTCTTTGTGATATCGAATTCGCCCTTTATCCTGGATCCGTAGCTTTTCTAGGTCAGGATCAAACAGCTTATACGCCAGGCAAGAGATTTCTTCCCGAGCAATGGGGTCACTGTAAATTTCCGAAAGCGGTGGAAGAAGCTTGTCATTGTGGATTGCCTCTCTCCATGCATTGTAGATGTCATCGCACAAGACAGCAAATGGCTCTTTTTTCCAGCCATGAACCCCCCCCCCCGATTCAAGCTCTCGTATAAAGTCATTACGTGATTCAATCAAACGGTCAGAAAAGGAATCTTGTTTTGCACCATCAATCCGAAGTGCAGCTTCATATAATAGAACACTTATGTATGTTATGATACCGATAAGATTGGCTAGACATGATATGGTAGATCGCCCAAGAGAAGCAACGCAGGTCTGAGATATTGGTTTTTTCTCGGTAAAAATGTCATAATAATCTCTTCGGTCAGTGTTCCATAGTGATTGAAGTCCAAGAATTGGGGGCCTTTTCCAGGCTATCCAATTTGGAGCCCAAGTCGCGAGACCTTCAAGCCCAGGAGATGATACATGGTCAATACATGAAAATACCCCAAAGTTACCGGAAGATTCTATCTGGTACATTGCAAAGTCTTCGAATAATTGTTTACATGACTTGGAATAGTCTACCGCTAGACTTGAGTGTAAGCCATCCGAGGCAATACCTGAATGGACAAATATCAAGTCTCTAGAGTTTGTTGCCTCAACCCCTCCCCTTGATTGCAATAGTTCGAACATGGTATTCCTTACGTTGCTGCTTTGGTAGTACATAGTACGGGCGAGCCGCAAGTGAACAGAATGCTCATAGCCAGCCCTGTCTTCCTTCAGCGTATCTCCTAAAGCTGAAACCTCCGTCTGCATTGGGATTTTAGCTTTGTTTCTGTTTGGAAGTGCGATACTCGATGAGACGTCCGAACTAGTCATCATGGAACAAAGGTGATCCCAGTGAAATCGTCTTTGGCCATATTGAACCCATGCGTCCCGAGGAGATACGAGTTCCTGCTCAACTCAGACCCGTCGAAACCATGGTCTACTTAACAATTCCCTACAGATTCGCTTTTGAGGTACTTCTGAATGGGCGGGATCTTGTGGTAACACTTCCCAATCACTCAACTCAGCCCTTCAAATGAACGAGTTCCAAGATATATAATAGTCCGGAATGCAGCCTTGTAGATTCTCATCATCATTGTTACCTGGGACCCCTTTTCTTGGTCATCTTCTTGATTAATACACAGAGCATCAGCTCATATTCTGAATGGCCTTGTAGGATGGCGGGTATGACTTAATGCGTCCAGAGGATTCGCGGTGACTGCAACAAAATGGCCATCAACTCTGACTATGCTCGACAGGTTCGGCTCACCCCATACAAAAGATAGAGCAATGAAGTGATCCACCATGTCTGAATTACAATCACTCAACGTAGCATGAATCAGACTACACTGTACGTCGTCAGTTGTTGCAGGCTCGAGAACAAGAAGTCTGATCCCATTGGGTTCAAGTAATGGCTGGTACGGATAGGTATGTTTTAACGTTGACGAAGCGTTAGCCATTATCTTCATTTGTGGTTATTGAGCAAAGGATGAGCAATTATTGACATGAATTGGCAAAGCCGTTGTCAAGGTACGTCAAAGAAAATGATTCAATTGGTCAGAGTCATACGCTCCCCTGCTCGAGCAGTCCCTCAGAACCCCCCCCCTAGAACTATCCGCCATGATACATCATTATAGAAAATCACTGCCAAACTTTCTATGCATCAACAAGCATCAAGAGGATGGCCAAATTCCAATTGTGTGCCTTTATAGGTAGATCTAGGCCCTGGACCAACCCCTTTTGACATCACTACAAACCAAGTAAGTCGAACCTTGAGAGATGGAGGAATGAATATCCTGTAGACCGCTATGGATGGCGAGCGTTATCGACAGGGAAGATATATATATATATATATATATATATGTACATGTCTACGCAGTGGTATTACTCCCTGGATATAGTTCCGCACATTTATCAACCTTGTAAGTTCCTTATTGAAGAACCTTGATGAATTGAATGGATAGGGATTTCCGCATTTTGGATGGCCAAATTTTAAATCGGCCAGTAAGTATCAAACGATCTCTTGCGATGATAATGTGAATCTCAAGCTTACTTCCATGCATATGGCAGTTCAATGGAAGCGTTTGTATAACTCTGAACTCATGCACATTGATAATTCGGCGTAGAGAATGACTGTCACGGAAGCATTTCCAAAGTAATGAATTCTTTCTTATCGTGATTATTCGAGGAACACGTCGACGTCTTAATGAAATAAATGATATATGGTGGCAATGTTTGACATTATATTTGACATTATATTAAACATTACTGGCCTCGAGCTCGCTTCCAGAGCTTTCTTTGAACGTCCCTCTTTTCTCCGGCCACAAACTCCGAGCGTCATCAATACCGGCACCTTTTACATCACCATCTATAAAATCAACTCCTACGCCACCCTTTCTAGTTTCTATCCACAACCAACACAACAAATTCTCAATCGATAACATCACAGAAACAAATAAATCATGGCCTTCACCATGCGCCAACCACTCAAGCTTACCAGCACGCTGGCTCTAGCTTCTAAAACCGCTTTTCGATCCGCTCCCGCGCGAGCTTTTCATTCCAGCAAACCTACCACTAATTTCTTCACTTCGCGCACCACTTCCCTCGTAAAAGCTCGAAATGCATTTAGGGGATCGAGAACCTATATGCAACAACCTGCCACTGTACAGAATCCAAATGGAACCTTAGTACAAAAATTGGTGGTGGGAGGTGCTATGTTTGGAGGAACTTTGTTTGCTATTAACATGGTATGAATTCCCCTCATCCACTCTCCTTATATTGTTACGTTCATCGTACAGCTAGAGATATTAACAAACCCCAGGTCTTCAACCGCGAAACCCGTGAAGATGGCGGAATGCCCGAATATGAACGCAGTTACCTAAACGATACCTTCATGCACACCGGAATTGGAATTGGAATCATCGGTCTATCTGCCCGCGCCATGTTCCAAAGTGGTTTTTATTTATAGACTCATGGCTACCAATCCATGGGTTGTCATGATTGGTGGTATGGCTTTGAGTATTGGTACTATGATGGGCACCAGAGCTACAGACCCTAGCAAGTAAGTTCTACCTCTACTTACATAAATATATATCGTCATGGGGATTCACATGTAAGTAATGGTGGCTAATATCAATGCAATAGCTATGTCCAAAAATACGCACTTTGGGCCGGCTTCAACGTAACCCAAGCTGCATTCATTGCACCTCTCCTCTTCATGGCACCCCCTGCCATTATCGCCCGCGCAGGTCTCTACACAATCGCCATGATGGGAAGTATATCCTTCGTTGGCGCGACCGCCAAACAAGAAAAATATCTCTACCTTGGCGGACCTCTCCTCGCAGGTGTAGCGCTCGTCGCCGTTTCCGGGTTCGCTCCTTTGGTGCTCCCAGCTACAGCTGTTAGAACATTGGCCTTTACCGAGAATATCTGGTTGTGGGGAGGTTTGGCAGTATTTGGTGGATTCACACTCTACGATGTGCAGAAGATTTTGGCGCATGCAAGGATGGCGGAGAGGGGCATGATCAGGAGAGATGCGGTTTAACGAGAGTATTTCATTGGAGTTGGATTTCCTGAACATCTTCATTAGAATGGTCCAGATCTTGATGATGCAACAGAACAGGAGAAAGTAGAAGAGAGGAGAGTGCAGTAGCTAAAGAGGGAATGGTAAACGAGGAGTAGGAGTATTAATCAAAGTCTTGTCGCACCGCGAGATGAGAACAAGGAAAGGCAAGGCAAGAAGATGTTGGAAGGCAGACGATGCTCCATGTATCGAGATTGGATGATGAGGAAGTGAGTCTGGACTTTACTTCATATACACACTAGGTATATCTCCCCTCTCCTTCTTTTGACATGCGCACGATTTGCGTGTGTCACAAAACTATAAAATAAAGCAAAAGCAAAAACAAAATATCAAAATATTAAACCAGTACAATACCCATATCAGTATCTATATCAACACCTATATTAGTTTCCATATCCATAAATTCTTACTATCGTCGGAGACTCATCATGCAAAGTGAACCAAAATTATCATGGTGCTCAATTCCATTCCTCTCATATCTAGCTCTAAACATATCTCTATAAAAATTTCACCCTTGTAAGAAACCACATCTAACACGTCTCATCACCTTAGATATATCTTGTTTTCCCTGGTGATTTAATTCGTTGTGATCTAAGTAGACGGAGAATATATTCCATCTCCTCATCTCGTCTCATATCATCTTGTCTAACATCATCCCAATTCATCTCATTTGATCATAATCCAGATCGCATCTAAGATCCCCTTTCCTACACTCTACACCCTACATACACAATCCATGCCCATGCCCATGTCCATCCCCATCCACGCATACAGTCCAGCCATCTCCCAAGAGAGATTTTCACCAACCATACATACAAGCCAACCTAGATACAAGAATGCATGTATTCAAGACAAGGCACCCACAACCAGCCCACAAACAAAGCAGATCTAAATCGCGCCATCCGTCCATTCATTCATACAAATCGTCCGTACATCCATGCACCCACCCATCCATTCATTCATCCATCCATACATACATACATACCTACATACATGCATACAACCATACACCAGCGAAAACAAAAAAAAAAAAAACAAAAAACAAAAAAAGGAGCGCGTCCCGATTGAAGATGCCGAAAGAATGAATATCGCAGGTGTGAATTGTCCGAAAACTCCGTCTCCATGCAGATGAGTATGCCATGAGAAAGTTGATGCATATAAAATAAGACAAAGATAAAGATAAAGATGCCGTTCTTTTCCCCTCCTTTTCCCGTGTTCCTCTCGTGTTCTGTATTGCCCTGTCGAAGGAGAAGAATTGGCTGATGGTGAACTCGTGAACACCATTCTTACCTGCCCATCAAATTTGATGATCAATTATATCATATCCTATCATATTATCGTAATCCCGCACCAGGACCACTCCTCTTTTCCGTCCAAAACACCAGATTTCCCTTGCCCTTTCTCGGTCCTCCGGTCTTGGCGGCTCCCCTCATGCTTCTCTTCCCACTGCTCGTACGTCTGGAACTCCACCTCGAGGCCCATCGTTCCATCCCCCCTCCTTCTAACCAGTTTCTCAAGTTCTTGCACTGGCTGACGTCGAAAATCTCGAGTTTGCTACACCCTTCTACTACAGCTTCTACCCCTACACCCGTGACTCTTACGCAACCTCGGACCGAAAGTTCTCTCAATTCAAGGAGATGAAGCCCGATGGATCGAAGTGAAGAGTCCGAGACTGCGGAGCCGCAAAACGAGAGTTTGAGTGATTGGAGGAGGGGACAACCGAGACTTAGGACTTCGGTTGCGGTGTCGGAGAGCGCACAGCAGAATGACTACATTTTTTGTAATTAGCAAGGAATATGAGAGATCACACAGGCTCAACATACCAAATCCAGTTCCTTTAACCCCTTCGCCGCATTTGTTAAATAAACAATGGCATTGTCAGTCAAATATGTACAGTCTGCCAGGATCAACTTCTCCAACTTTGCAAACTTGTAGATACTCCAATGTTGGAATCCCCCATCCGTAATCGTCGTACATCTCGTTAGATCAATACTCTGTAATCTCTGATGTGCATGAACTGCCAGATGCGCCATGGATCTATCAGTGACGTGTTTACAATACGAAAGTGTAAGACGTTTGAGGTTTGGACACCCAACGACGGTTCCGACTGGAGGAATGAACGTTCCGGCTTTTTGACGGAGAGAGGCTTGAGGGGTGATGGGTTCGGTGACGACCCAGCCGACGATGCGGGCTAGAAGGTTGTCAGATACTTTGCGGCAGTTGGATAGGTCTATTTCTTCGAGCTCTTTGGCGTTATTGGCCATTTCTAAGACGGCGTTGGCCGTGATGTCCCAGACTGATTTCATTTTCCAGATGTGGATATTGGGACCGCATTGTGAGTAAATGGCCGCGAATCCTTCGTCTGTTATGTGGAAACAGTTGCTAATGTCTATGCTGCGGGCACGGTGACCTACAAATGGACAGATATATTCGACGAGTGCTTTGTTGGTCACTGTGCGGTTGTAGAGAGATAGATCAACAATTTGGCAGACATTTGGGGACGAGGTTAGTAAGGTTGACCAGTGAAGAGATACGAGTCGTAATCTCATCAATTGATAGATGTCTAGAAATGAGAAAATGTTGATTAAAATGCCATCTGGTAGTATGCCCTGACTAAACTGACTTGGACGTCGCTCGAATATTTTAGGCCTTTTTGGTCGGAAAGATGATTCTGGTGGAGTGATCGCATGTGATAATTTTGTAGGTGTTGGTGTCTGAGATCTGGACCTGGTTCTCGGCCCAGAAGATCTATCATCTGGTGGCGGAGTCTCAGGCGCAGGCGGTGCCCATGAACCTCTTCGCGATCTCGCTCTCATGTTGTCCATATCCACACTGAGGAATGGATCTGGATCTAAAGGTTCCATTACCTCATTACCTTCAACGCGGCTTGGCTTATGAGGACTTGCAGGTTTTGAGGGGGTAAATGTGACTTGAGGCAATGTTTTCCTTCTTTGATGCCTAGTACGACTGTTGTTAAGGGTAAGATCATTAATAGTCGGAGACTCAGAATCACCCATAACAACATCTTCATCCTCGGGTTTACCAATTCGATGTTTTGCAGTCACCTCTACTTGTTTCCGTATATCTGGAGAACATTTTCTCCATAGCTCTTCCAGAACTTCCCCACCAATCATCAGGCATTCAACCGACGTGATGGATCGCACAGTGGCTGTTCTCCTAGGAGCTAAAGACAGACTGACAACTTCTCCAAAGTATTGCCCAGATTTTAGTCTTGGCCTGATGTATGATCCATTTACGCCTTGGGGAACTGGTTCAGTATGGCCATTGGAACTTTCGTGTATGACTTCTGCTTCCCCTCTAACAATGAAATAAATCTCATTGCCAGTAGAACCTTGTACGATAATATCAGTAAATGGTGGGTATGCCTTCGGCATAGCGCTCAAACCAAGAAAGTGAAGTATTTCTGGAGGTAATGTTGAAAATAAAGGCAACTCCTTGAGTGTTTTCCTGACATTAACCAATCCACTGCCCAGCGCGCTGCCAACTGAAGGATCATCAATTATGCCCGGACTTGGAGATTTCCGCTTCTTCTTATTGATGACAGCTCCTTTCTCAATGACTCCTACATCACCCGTAGAAACTTCACCAGGCGCAGCCTCGCGGGCGAGCTTTCCACCTCGGGAAACAAGTTCAGTGGAAACAAGCTTTGGGCCAAACCCTCCTTCTCTTCTCTTTTTATTCAGGATAGTCAATCTTTCCTGGGCCTCTTCCATAATCGCCTGTTTCATCTCGGGAAAGTTTGGAAGCTCAGCTCTCAAATCTTCCTTTTTCAATACCACCAACAAACACTTCGTTCTTGCTATAATTGTAGCAGTCCGAGGTATATCCATTAATATTCCTATCTCGCCAAAGAAAGCACCAGGCTTTAATTCTGCATACGTAGCTTCTCCATCTCGAGATGTGACCGCGACAGCCCCACGGACCAGCCAGTACATGGCCTTTGCATCATCTCCTTCGGTCAATACATGATCATGAGGCGAATGGACCTGAGGACGAAGATGTTTTCCGATTGCAGCAAGGAATGAATCGGGAGCTGAAAGGAAAAGAGGAAAAGACCGGATTCGATCGACAAGGTCAAGTGGCATATCTGGGATGGTCGAAGCAGTGAGGGGAGAAGGTCGTACAGGCCGAGCGGGATTAGTTTCAATATTGAAGGACCGTATTAAGGATAACGAGTCTGGAATAGCTGCGCCATTGGCCCTGAAGGAGCCAGCACCTCGTCGACTCCTACTCATGATGTTGTGTGTGTATTTAGCAAGCTACGATCTCGCAGAAGCTCATGTGGGTACCTTGCGGCCTAGTGGCCGTCCTGCATCTAGTTTTACCAAAGTGGGCAATGTGAAATCGGGTATGAATACTTGGGAAGAGTTCGGTATAGAATTTCGAAGGGTGGTCAGTCTCGAGCACTACGATAAAGAGGTATGGGAATTCGTGGGTTGTAGCTTAAGAGTTGGGAATGTTCTCGCGAAGGGATTGCGATATGTCCAGAGGTTTAATTCAAATCGAAGGTTTCTTTGTCTGCAGATAGTATAGCGCGTAAGAATATTGTGCGACAAATCTGTGAAGTATCGGATCAGTTATTATATACATTATAGAGGCAATTAGATGTATGAAAGATGTTCCAAAAGCTGGACGAGTGGGCGGCATGAGATGTCAGAATAGATGGCTTACTATGTCTTTTCTAGGATCATATAATTGGATAACTGGAGGGGTAAGAAAGGCTCCTTTTTAAGACGCCTTTGTTCAACGAAGCTGACAGTGCACAAGCAGGATGATAGATATTAGAACATGAGGTAAGAAACAGAAACAATCTACAATCACGGTGAAGGAAAGACGAGATCTATAGCACAGTGAGTGGAAGTATAATGCACGGAGCGCTCTTTGATCATCGAGCTTTCGAAATGGAGAATTTAGTAAGTCCTAGCACGAGAATGACCTGTTTAGTCGTAATTTTTAGGAATTTGACTTTGAGAGGCGGTTAATTGGATTATCTGGTCCCTTTTTCGCGAAACCTCCTTCATCAGCGCAGAACGCTAGATGGGGGGAAAAGGGTTGTGTGGTAGTTTTTCGGTTGCTTTTTCTTTTGGTGGGCTGTTGTACGCTATGACGATTTTATTCGCTTCCTTTTCTAAGTAAGCAGTCGGTTACTTTTAGGTCTTTTTCTTTCCGGGGAGGGGAAAGGTAAAAGGGAAAGCGATGCGGTGTGCGAAGTATTGTTGTTGTTGTTGTTGTTGTTTTTGTTGAAGATTAGACATTTCAGTTTCTAGTCATACTGTGGTTGATTCCTTGCAAACTAGTTCCAGCATTGCTTGAAGTTAAGAAGCTAATGATCATCTCGAAGCTATCTATCTACTTCAAGTTTCTTTAGATGGATTGATAAAGAATGAAAGAGGGGGATAGATAAATATTGATTGGGTTGTACTAAAGGACTTTACTTTTGTCAGCTTTAACTTCAACTGTTCTCTTAATCTTGTTATACTTGTAATTCATATTAGGATAGCTCTCGGTATCTAGGTATCTATCTATCTACTGTGCATGTACTGCAGAGTGAGTATGTATGTATGGGTAGTATGTATGTATGATCATCATCATCATCATCCAGCTCGAATCCTTGATAGATCTCTAAAATCATTTTATACCTAATGGATAATGTAATGTCTATCCCATTTGCCTTTTTCATATAAAAAGAAAAAGAAAAAGAAACCTGTCCCCATTTCAACCCTCATACCTTTTCTTTTTCTTTCCCTCCCACCAACAAATCTTCAGCTCCGTCATTCATTACCTCAAAGATTTCCTTGTTGCGCGGTGAGATGCAACGTTCAGGGGTTCACCATATAAACCTTATCCATACCCCGTAAGCCCTGGATATGTATCGCTTACTATGTATGGATCAACAGTAAGATGGATGGATGTATGCATCACGAGAATATCAGATTGATTTCTTCCATCACATCTTCTAGAAGCTTGAAGCCAGTTCGCTCTTCAGCCTTACACATGTAAGATATACTCCTGCCGAGGTATTCAACCGGTCCTATCAAAGAAGAAGAAAGGGCCAGTCCAATTTTCTAAAGGTTGGTATGGGAAATGTAAACTTTTATGCATATATCAGGCAAAATAGATCAGAATTTATAGATTATAGATATTATACCTAGTAGATATGACTTGTTTGTTCATTTTTTCCTCCGGTTGCATATGATTGGTACTAAATATGTTAGAGTTCCTGAGGTTGAACATTTTCTGTTCACTGATAGGCGGGTTGGTTAGAATAGTTCGGAGGAGACGATGAGCTTTAAACAATCAATGCAGTCCAGGCGTTATATACCTATTTTTACTACGGGAGTACCATTGAACCAAAAACTAAAGCAAGAAAGAAAAAAAGAAAGAAAGAAAGGCAAAAAAAGAAAGAGTTTGGTTGGTTGGTGGTACCATTCATCTTTTTATATCATGAGATATTCATCATAAGAACTACTTTGAAGTAATACTGCTTACTTTGAGATCATGTTTCCATGCACGTCAAGATGTAACCTCCGTCTCTCTGTCTGTCTTTCTTTCTCTCTTCCCCTCTCATTCAGTCAGTCATTCAGTGACCTTATATACATACAAATACATTCATTCCATTTGGCCCCCATTCGGCAGTCTTCCGATTCCCCCCAAAATAGGGAGTTTCGATAATCTTACAGTACGGCGGATTAGAAGTTACTTCTTCTTTTTCTTCTTCCAGTTAAAGCATCTACTGTAGAAAACATCCTCGCCTTGCTATGTTTCAAAAGCAGTCGGCGCAAGAAAACTCTTCTGCAAGAGAAGAAAAGTTTCAAATGCTCTCGCTAATTAAAACAGTTCTCAATCTGCAAAATTCATTGATGTTGCTCAACCAGATGCTATAAAAGGAAGTCTGCAGGAACTCAAAAGGGTAAGGAAGTTCGATTCGATTCGGACCGTTCCTGATCTGATGGGTGATGGGGATTATTATTTCTTTCATGTTGACACCCGCTTCTTTACCATGCCATGTGGAATGATAATGCGAACCCCCGAACAATGAGGTACACAGTAAGTACTAGGTAGGTACAACAGATCATGGCCTCGTTTCAAGTTCTTCGATAGTTCTTCTATAGAACTTTTAATTTCACCCATTGCGTGTGTGTAGGTTTCACGACATGACAAAGCGGAAAGCTACTGCATGTTGACTGCTTTGGTGGAATGGAATTACTGTAAAGAGCATTATACCGAGATCGGAGTGATACCATGTGCATGTGGCGCGTATGGAGTCTACAGCTCAGATGGACGTCCATCCGATCTGCCAACCGCGCGTATGTGGTGATACTTGAGGCTCGTGTTGAGTAAGTTGTTAACCTTGAGGAACTTCTCCTTCTCCTTCTTCTTTTGCTTCTTCGGATGCAAACTGTATGTATATATGATATGTGTGTATATATATATATATATATATGTATGTATGTAAGTTTCCGAGTGGGGAAAGAATTTAAGTTGTGTTTGAACGAACTAATCAATCACCTGAAATGGTGATACAATACCTACCTAGGTAGTGCACAATGTCTTGCTCAGAGGTGAGTACTGTCTGTATCAACGAAAGAAAGCTCATTTATTAATTTTCATCTTTCTTCCCTTTTCCCTTATTAGTTTGAGGTCAAGATAAAGAGTGGCCTTAGCTAGATGGGTAGTGGTAGTAGTAGCAGTACGGAGTCGTAGTAGTAATAATAATAAGCAGCTCGAGCTCTTCGGAAATCATGGAGTTTTCATCGAGGTATACGTCGGCCATCGTTATCAAAAAATGGCATACACATATCGCCATTTCATTCTCTTATTCTCTCATACTTGTATCATCGTTCATTGAGAGTTTGGAATCACCAATTGATAGATCCGGTATCCACAAGAGTCCCGTTATTGGATTACTAACCAACCATAAAAGGAAGTTACAACAAGTTGCCATAAGAATTGGAAGAATTGGAAGAATTAGAAGAATTGGAAGAATTGGAAGAATTGGAAGAATTGGAAGAAATTGCGTGCTTGAGCAAAGTACCTACCTAGTCGATACCAACCAGCACAGAAGAATTCGACATGATACGTAGTAGATGTTCAATAGAGACATTCAGGTAAACTGTTGATGGTTTTGAATAGGGAAATGCATCGTAGCGACCAATCCTCTTTCAGAGAAAGTCCCAAAGAGGCAACTGTGAAATCCTCGCCGCACTCCATATTCTTATGTCGATGAGTACAAGTGGAGTATAAGTGCAGTCTATTTTCACTGAATTAACTCAATATAGCTAAAACAAGCGTTCATCATGGAGATATATACCTTTCTTAGATTTACTAGTAGATCTAACGATCGATAGACTATATATATATATATATATATATATATATATAGACTCCGTATATATACACCTGATATATCCTCGCTAATTGGAGAAGTATATGGATGGACCCGCCCGATTATATAATACAAGTGGTTAAATGTCTCTCATATATCCATGGATGTAGTAGATATTCAGTTGCACCCGACCCTTCCAACTTCTTCTATTGAACTAAATAGGAAAGAGGAAATAGGAAATAGGAAATCATGATTTGTCACATTTGTCAGAGATGGTCCGTGCTTTTCCATTGTTCAACCTTACTTATTAGTCTTGATCCATACATGCCATAACTCATGACGATTGATTCAACCTGCCACTTGAGATTTCTATATGTTGATACACTTCCCATCAACTATCTTACTATACACATCCAAAGCATTCGATTCTTCATCTGAATATCCTCAACCACAGGATCCTATAATCTGCCTTCGCAACCTATCTCTTTTAAACTCTTCCTCCTCATTCTACTCGCAACAATGGCCGGCATGCCAAACTTTCTTAACTGTCTCATCCGACCATTCACATCCTCCTCCTTCTTATCCATAACCCCCGCCTCGGCATCCTCAGTATCCATCCCCGAAACTGCTCAAAAATTCACCATCGCTGCAGGTTGTTTCTGGGGAGTCGAAAGTATGTATCGCAAAGAATTTGATGGAAAAGGTGTATATGACTGGCGCGTTGGATATACTGGAGGCGATACCGCAAATCCTGATTACAAAACTGTATACTCCGGTCGCACTGCTCGTACGTCTTCATACATCCCTAAAATAAAATTATCTGATATGATATGATATGATAGATACAATGCTAACAACTCCATCAGACGCAGAAGCCCTTCAAATCCACTACGACCCCGCACGAATTAGTTACCGTCAATTGATAACCTATTTTTACCGGATGCACGATCCCACAACATTGAATAGCCAAGGACCAGATATTGGTACGCATTACCGATCTGCAATCTTCTATCATAATGAAGAGCAAGAGAAGGAAGCGCGGGAAATCACTAAGCAGGTGAATGAGAAATGGTGGAAGGGGGCGGTGGTTACAGAAATCTTGAAGGCGGGACAGTGGTGGGATGCGGAGGCGTATCATCAGAAGTATTCGGATAATAATCCGGGGAGTTATGAGTGCCCGAGTCATTTTGTAAGAAAGTTTCCAGATTTGGATAATTAGGGGTGTTGTGGGAGAGTAAGGGGATTGATTGGATCATAAAAGTAATGAAACCAAAAACACCCACTTTAACATGTATAGAATTGTCAACAAAAGTGGCGTAATAACTACCTACCTAGATAGCAAATCATCCATCCTCGCTTCAACCCCTTATCAAACCCATCATGTACTTATCCATGTATCCATGAATGCAAACCCGGGTAGATACAACCAGAATATCCCTAAATCCCAAACTTTAACTAAATATCAAAATCATATCCTATCCTATCCCGTTGTAATCCTTACAGCATATTGAGATATCGCTCTTCTTCAAATATCGATGGTTGTTGGTTGGTTTTGGTGTTTGATTTTAATTTTAATGTGAGTTCCTTTTTTTGTGTTGGGGTTGGGTAGATGGTAGATATAATGAGAGTGGGACGTTTATGTCTGGTGTGGGAAAGAGTATAGCGGTGATGGTATTGTCGTTGGTTTAGGTTTGGTTTGCTGGGGGGGGGGGGGGTTTCTTTTGGTGAAGTGCTTTTTTGATGATGAATGATGATGATGATGATGAGCATAATATAGGTGAGTTTAGCTATTAATGGTTCTGTTGTCGGGGTCTGGCAGGGTATAGTTGGGGGGGTTGTAAGGGGTTTGTGTTGGGTAGTGAGGAATCTTGGGAGGAGAATGGTTTTGGTTTGTTGGTGGATGTTTGTGGGCTCGTGCAAGATCGAGCGGGGAGGGATAAAGTTTGGTTTGGGGCCCTTTTGCAAAAAAAAAAAAAGACAAGGCTTGGTTGTATATCTCAAAGGTAATACTTCAGTATAAACAGTGCAATTGCTTTTTCAGATCCACTGGGTGTTGTCTTTTTGCATGTGGAAGAGACCGGTCGGGTTGCAGGGCCAAAACTATAGGGAATACCTGCGTCAGGATCAGATCGTACCTGGAACCATGGGTATTGAATTTCCCCTATATCATGTTATCTCTAATCCCACGCCCTTTCAAGGTAATATTTCCCGTCGTCTTTGAAACGTTGGAATAGAATAACTTCTTTTTCATCATCACCCACTCCTATTCGACTAAAATTCAATGTGTACCTCAGTCAACCATTTTTCTAGCTTTTGCTTCTCAATCGAGAATTGTTCATCAAAATTATATCTGAGATACGTGTTAGCAGTTTTCAACAGGTGTAGCGTGTATATCCCCAGAAGTCAAGTACTGGAACCATGGCCATCGTCGTATTCTTTCGGGGTATCTTTATTGACGGCTATGACTCTTTGATATCAGGGAGATCGCGGACAATCATCATAACGTGTGTGGGATGAACAGTTGATGTACGAATGAGATATCTCTTTGCAGGCTACAAATGTGCGAATGAAATGCTGTTCTGAAAGATTGTATAAATGCAGATATCTCTGGGGATTACAACATGAGAGTGAGATGCTTTTGAATATTTTATGTCAGTGAAATATTAAGATGGTTGTGTACGAGTCTATTGAAAGGGGTTATCGACAGTCTCCATGGATGCAGTAAAAATCAATCCATTTTGATGATGAAGTGCATCCCGATTGCGGGGCACGCTAAGCCTTATGGCTTATCTATCACGTGATACTCAGTCAGAATTCAAAATCTATGGCTCTATCACAAACCTGAGGCATCACAATAGTTATCACTCAAGTTCGGTGCCCAGTTCCTGCCAAAAGTAAACGAATCCCTTTTAGAGAGGTACTACATAATCTGAAAGAAATCGAGCTTTATCATTCTCAAACCATGGATCCTGCAAGAAAGGCTATGATAGAAGGTCGCGCACCTCGGGGAAGAGATATCACATCCCCACGTCGCGATGAAACCAATCGAATCTCAAAACAACAACGCCCAACAGGCAACTCTGGTTCTAGACCTTATCGTAACAACCAGAGTCTCGAGGACGAACAATCAAAGAAATGGGTAGCTGAAGAGGATACTTTTGTTTTAAAACAAGCAAAGAAGAAGGCAGACATTCGAGTCAGAGAAGGACGTGCAAAACCGATTGATTGGTTGGCGGTTATACTTCGAGTGATTGATCCCGACAGAGATCTTCTTGATGCTGATGAAGAAGAGGTTCAGCTAGATGTGGTAGATCCAGAGGGTGTCTTTGAAGGGCTCAATGATGCGCAACTCGAAGACCTGGAGGCTGACATTAATTCTTATATTGCCTTGGAGAAGAATAAAAAGAACCAGGAGTATTGGAAGACAATGCAAATCATTTGCAACGATCGTCGCCATAAATTGAAGCCCCTAGGTCCTGATGAACGCGCTGTAAGCTCTGTTGCTGCGGATGTGGATAAGCTACTGGCACCAAAAACATATGAGCAGCTGGAAAGCTTGGAAGTTCAAATTAGGGCGAAGCTCCGCTCGAATGAACCAATAGATACGGACTATTGGAAACAACTGTTAAAGAGTTTATTAATTTGGAAAGCGAAGGCTAAACTAAAGAAGGTGTATCAATCTGTGCTGGACACTCGACTTGAAGCATTGCGAAAAGAACAACAGGAAAATGCAGAAGGTGTTCAGAAGAAATTGCAAGAACTATTATCGGGCCCAGCTTTAGTGGTTGAAGAGGGATCTGATAGACCAAATTCGATTACTGCGCAAACACCTCGTCGTCAGCCTCACTTTGCCTACTCGGAGAAGCATGACCCTGAACCGTTACTCAAACTGCGGACTGAGGACAAATCAGGAGAAATTATCGACGAATCTGATTTCCTCAAAAAGATCGTGGCCGAGCGCCGCAAAGTCTTAAAGCTGGGTTACGTGCCTTCACGTCAACTTGGCCCAGAGAAGAGTACCTCGAGTTCTGTCAGTAAACCCAATATATCTATCAGCAATGCGCCTCCGGGTACACAGCGCTTTTCTGCCGTAGTCAACGAGGATTTCTCGCAGGCTACAAAAGCATTGTACGATAGAGAGGTAGCACGGGGTGTTAATGAGAATGAAGAGATCTTCGCAGCAGAGGAAAGCCTTACAATAACTTCGGCACCTCAATGGGCAGACAAATACAGGCCAAGAAAACCGCGCTATTTCAACCGAGTGCAAATGGGTTACGAATGGAACAAATACAACCAAACTCATTACGATCATGACAATCCCCCACCCAAAGTCGTTCAAGGTTACAAATTCAACATATTTTATCCTGATCTCATAGACAAAGCTAAGGCGCCAACATTCCGAATCATCCGTGAAAATGGTCGAAAGAGAGGAGAGTCATTTGCAGCTGCTGGAGAGGAGGATACGTGTCTGATTCGCTTCATAGCAGGACCACCTTACGAGGATATTGCCTTCCGTATCGTTGACAAAGAATGGGACTATTCTGCCAAAAGAGATCGTGGCTTTCGTAGTAGTTTTGACAAGGTATGTGTTATGTGTGTGGATTCAATATCAACGTTCTTGCATCCGCGTAACTACCATGCAGTGACAAACCTTCAACCCCACCATAGTTTTGATGCCTGTTCCTTGCTAACATCACATCTTCAGGGTATACTCCAACTGCACTTTCAATTCAAAAAGGTCAGTGACAATCAATCATCATACATCACGCTACCTTCTTACAGCAGCTAACTCATCATTATTCAGATATATTACCGAAAGTGATTACGATTTAAAGAGTTTCCTGCTTGCCCTATTGTGGCACTGAAGTTTGGGAAGTATCAATTTGGTTGAGGATTTTCTTTAGCAATCATCCATTAAACTCACAAATAAACCTCCCCAGATATCTCCCACGTGTGCTATGTCACACAAAGAAACTTTGTACTTCCGTCAAAAATATCACTGCGTACATGACGGCAACGATTCGATGCATAAGAGAAGCATCAACACGGGAAAATATAATGAGATCATCAGCATTCTCTGGATGAGAGAACCATTAAAACGGGCAAATGCAATGAGATTAGCGACGTCCTATGTGTATCTCACAGCCTTTCTTTAAAGCTTTAATAGCCCTAATTTGGAATCATGGGCACAATTTGTAGCAGTAATATGATGGAATATGAGGCTTCACTAATTCTTTTCAAACATGGGTGGCTGCGATTTTAATTATGAAAAGCTCCGGATCAACTTCCGTTCGCGCAGATCATTGGAATTTTTGGCTGAGTATGTCGAAACGGTTTGAGAGTGGCTAATTTCAGTATAGTCCGCTTATTCTAAGCAAAAATCACTCTGTGTTCCATTCTAGAATAATAATCAAGAACAATTAAACCAGACAATTCTTTGTGACTGTGCCCACTCGAGGCTGGCGGTGGAACAGTAGAACTTCTTCTAGGTTTAAATTCAAACAATGATTTCTGGTTACAATCTTTCTAGCGTTATGCACTTGTCCGTTTTCCTCTCCCTGTATGACATGGATATGCAGACCTATACGCCCACCTATTTTAACAGAAAACAAGCGATTGCTATTCAAGAAAAGTCATTGTAGAGCTCACACTGTCTTTAGAATGTTGCTGTCCGGGGAGCCTGTTTGCACCACACGTCAAAGGCTTGCACCCATGTGCTGGCATCGCCCTCCTGCATTATGGCCTTGTCTTTTCAGGTCCCTATACCCTTAATCACAAAGCTTCCAGTGTTCCCACTGCTTCTTATGTTCTAGAGTTCTTTTTTTGAATAACTACACCCGAAGTCCTTTGCTATCCCATTTCTTTCAATTCTCCGAGAAGACAGTCACTATCGTCTTACAATAGAGCAATCCATTCCAAAGGTAGCACTTCGTTCAATAGCCCATCAGGCCACATCATCGGCAGCGAGGTTGAGTAGATTGTTTTTAGATGGTTCTCAACATGGATTCCGATCACTTCCAGCAGAATCCTCACAATCAAGACTTGCCTTGGGACTTTGATGGTTCGGAGAATATTGAGACGATAGCACAATCGCAAGCTGCTACTATCTTCACATCATTTGACGGCCTACCCCGAATGGGTCAAGACCAGTATCTCATGGCTAGTTTATCATCATCACCGTCGATGCTCAACAATGACTACACCCGTGCTGCATCCCAAATGCCGGGCTCTCAAAATCCAAGCTCATGGGCTCATCAGGCTCCATTAACTCCTGGATTTGGCGATGATGGAAATGGTTACTCCTACGATGGTCGGGCTGATTATTCTTGTCTTGAACAACAGTCTCTTAAAGCTTTCGATAACATTCCTCGAACTACCTGGCAACAACCTTATGCTAATATGACCATGACGTTACCTGTATACCCTTTTGATAGTCGCGACAACCTCGGGTCCATTATTTCATTGAGAGCTGACCATGATGAAAGGTCTGAAGATTGCATCATGGCGAACGCCACGCATAAGCCTCTCAATTCCACTTCCCCCTCCAGCTTATGCTCTGAAGAAGATGGGCAAAGCTCGCGTGAGCCTACTGCAATGGACATTGATGTTGATGGGCATGGCATAGACGAACAGCCATACGCAAAGTTGATCTATCGAGCACTAATGAGTGCGCCAGATCATTCTATGGTTCTACAGGAAATCTATCGTTGGTTCCGAGAGAACACTACGAAAGGGAGTTCAGACACCAAGGGTTGGATGAACAGCATCCGTCACAATCTGTCAATGAACGCCGTAAGATTCTATGATCAAGCACGCTTGGCTGTTTACTGGGGCTAACAATTTTGATGACAGGCTTTCAAGAAAACGGAAAGAAAGATCCCTGGAGAGGAAACCAAAAAGTCTACCGAATGGGTTCTAGAAGATTTTGCGATCAAAGATGGAGTTCAGTCTACAACTCGATATCGCAAGGGCACTGGCAGTAAAAAATATGCCAAGGCCGAAGGCGTTCTAAATCAGAGCTGCCCGGGTCGACAGCATAATTATAATGCGATTCGAAAGCCTTCACTCCACTCTACTAGCAAGGGAAAGCTACAACGTCAAAGAGGGAGAGACGATCCAGCTTCGAGACGAATACTCCCAGTATCTTCAAGATCTGAATCAGTAAGATATCCGGCCAGCCACTTTCATGCCTCGAATGTGACTTCTGATGCGCGATCGCCTCGAAGGTCACCTGTGACGCCGGCTCCGGAGAGTTCTGGAACTTACAGCCCAGTCATAAAAGAGGAAAACTACAATGCTACACGCGAATTCTACAGATTCGAGGATTGTCAAGGAGTGTTTCCTGATGACCACGCCCCGGTTTTCATGGACAGCCAAAACTCACAGTTCATGCAAGTTCATCCAATGTGTGCCAGCAACCAATACTGATCGTGAGGGGCAATTGGAAGTCAATGTCTTGAAGTGCTTGCTATGTATTGTAAGGGTGGCAGATTTGCTTCAATACATCGAATAGATGCGCATTTCGTTTGCGATCAAAACATTGCATTACCGGGGGTTTATTGTCTGCACTGGGATTGAATGATACGGTTTTGTTGTCTGTTTGCTATAGCTCGTCAGGGAAGATGCCAAGGATCTCTAATTTCTTTGATCAAGGGCATCCGCGGTGAATTTTTCAATGTGTTGAGCGTTTGTATGTAGGGTTATCCCAAAGCTGTTAATCATTTTGATATATCACATTCTTGATATTCTTCAAGCTCTGAAAATGATGACTTTCACATCATGAGATCTTGGTTCCGGGTAGTAGTTTTCATTCTTCCCCGACTGCCCGGCTGCGGGTGAGGTAGTATTGATTGGTGTTATCACTTTGCACCTGCATCTCAATGATTAGGAATTTCATGGTCTAATCGTTTCTTGATTGACCCAGCTCCAAGTATAGGCGGCAGCAAGGATTTTCTGTGTTAAAAATGATATTGATCCTGCTATATTAAGAGAATAATGCTGTTGGTTGAACTGTATGCAGTGCCCCACGCCGGATGAAGATACGCGCTATCCGACGATCCAGTAAATTCAAACGTTCGTGCATTAGACTTGAGGCCATGCATTACGAAGTCCAATGGACGTCTCTCGAAATCATTAACATTCTCAAGAGGGCCTTGTCCTTGTTTGTAGATTGTAACCACACTCTGCATCGAAGACGTTGAAAATGTCGTCGAAATCCTTCTTCGTGGCATATGGTTGATATATCATCATCTTAACCGTGAGCCTAGTATTAGAGGGTCCACTCTTTCGATCACAGCATGTGGGGGGAATGTTCTTTGCGCCGTGCTTTGGTTTCCAGAAACCGGGCTACTGTTCCACGCATCCCTAGGTGAGAAGGCATCATGAGATCTGTTACCGGATCGGATGATCAGGAATCATAAAATCTCAACTACAGTACAACGTTGAACGGATACAAGATGTCTAACGCAGCACGAAACCAAAAGCATTTCTTTACAAAGTAAGTGACATATGCCGATTAAACGAGTCCCAAACTTTTGGTTGTACATGTGATGACAGGTGTCATATAGAGCCACACATGTAAGGGTAGCAATTTAGCTCTTGTGAGATGCAGCCAAACCCCAATTTTGATTCGGGTTTTGACTCTTTCCAATGATATTTTATGATGTGTCGACGAAGCAAACCATATGCCAAGTCTAAATGCTGACTGTTGTTGAGGGAGGGAGGCAGCCACAACGGGCTTTGAAAATTTGCAAAGGATAACTTCTTTGGACTCATTAAAAAAACCTATACCCCCGACGGCTTGTTCCATGCGTTTGATATGCATCAAGGCCCGAGCCGTCAATACATCTTTGTTTGCTCTATCCTGTCGACGGAAGGCATTTCCGTGGCACACCACCAACAGTGCAGACCTCATTCCTATAGAAATGCGTGTAGCCCTCTGCAGTTTTCTGTCACAACATGACAGAAATTGATTATCGAGTCTTCAGCGACTCGGACGGAATCCATCACCGCTGCTTCTCACCATAAAAGGTGGATCACCCGGTGGGGTTCTTACAAATTTACTATATCGGCATGTCCACGGCTCTGCAATGAGTATCGCATCTGGCGCTTTCCGAATGGTTCAACTTTCTCCATCCGTTATGGTTTACCATTTCTTGAGTAAAATCGATTTCGAAAGTGGCACCAAAGAATGCCAGCATTTGAAAAGGGGTTCATCGGCTTCGACCGTTACATCCACCTCAAATTCAATCGGCCCACCTTCTGCAAGAATATGATGTGATCTCCCCTATTCCAACTTGAAGGTGGCCCAAATATTGGTACAGTATTCTTTGAGAGCAAATTTGGTCGAAAGCAAACACTTGAAGAATTTGACACTTCCGCAACCCCTGAAGCTGCCTGTAACAAAATTGGTGGCGCATATTCCTTATGGTAAGGTTCAGCGCAAAGATATCTCATCAAAGGATATGCCTAACATCAAGCGTCCAAATCTTATCATAGACAACAAGGCGAGCTGTGAAACAAAGCGGAGATTTAAAAGTTTCGAGAAGAAACGTAAATCTGATTGTATCACGTGATAACCAGCACTTCTTTGCCTTGTACCCTACCGAAACTTCGTCTTTTCTTCTTCATGTCCACCTTCTCTCCCGGGATCATATCCAAACCCTAAACACGAGAGACAACCATATCATCCGCCCGGCAAACGGCAACACACTTATCAAAAGATCATTCGCAAGGGTGTAGCTCACCGGTCCGTCGGATGAAATTTAGTTCCACCAATAGTCAAAACTTTAACTGTGCTTGGAGCAAGGATGAAGCCTTTCTGTTCCTGATCGCATGAACTGGGCCAATAAGTTGCATTGCAACTTGCATATGGCTTGTAAATTGATGCGGGGTCACATTCTCCCAGGGCTTCTCGCGATAATCTGGGGTTGAAGATTATCTCCACAATTATTCAAAGATGGGATGAAACGGCAATATCTTATGCTGGGCAAGAAATCATCTTCATCATTACCGAAGCAAAGCCAAGGAAAGAAGTCGGAGAAATAGAAGCTCCTTAACTTCCCCTGACAGCATGGGAGGTCCACCTACTTACGGATAAACAGTATATAAGCCGTGAAGATCCCCGATCATAATTGTTGAAAATCATCAAGTTCTCTCCTTCAAACTTGCTTCCTTATTGATCCCTCAGATTCGTCATTCACTATGCATTTCCAATTGAGCTCAGTCCTTACAATTGCTTCCGCTGCAGTTGCAGTTGCAAGCCCAGCCTTCCAAGATGCTGCTGTCGCTCGTAAAGCCGCATCCGCATCAACAAGACCGGTTGTGACATACTCTCCAAAGACCCCAAACAGGTCTCCATCTCCAGCAGCAAGAACCAAGACTTGCGTCGTTAAGAGTGCCGGCAAAGGAAAGGATGATTCTCCAGCTATCCTCAGTGCGCTCAATGATTGCAACAACGGTGGTCATGTTGTTTTCAGCAAAGGTGTCACCTACTCGGTTGGCACAGCAATGGACTGGACTTTCCTTAAGCACATTGATATTGGTATGCTAGCTTATGACACCCACAAATTAAAACATAACTTTACTAACGGGTATCGCAGACATCCAGGGTGAAATTCTCTTCTCGGACGACACAGACTACTGGCAAGCTAATTCCTTCCATTTCGGATTCCAAAATGCCACCTCATTCTTCAAGCTTGGTGGAGAGGATGTTTTCATCTACGGAGGTGGAACTTTGAACGGAAACGGTCAAGTCTGGTATGACCTTTACGCCAAGGACATCTACTCCCTCAGACCAGTCCTTATCGGAATTGATGGACTTAAGGACTCAATCTTGACCGACTTGGTTCTCCGATACTCACCACAATACTACAACTTCATTGCAAACTCCACCAACGTTGTGTTCAACAACATCAACATTGCCGGTGGAAGCTCAAACAAAAACCCTGCAAAGAACACTGATGGTTGGGATACATACCGCAGTGACAGTATTGTCATCCAAAACTCTATCATCGACAACGGAGATGGTAAGTGCCCTTTCACTTGATCTTGTGACACTTTACTTACCAGAATTTAGATTGTGTTTCTTTCAAGCCAAACAGTACCAACATCTTGGTACAAAACATTGCCTGCAACGGCTCTCACGGAATCTCGGTCGGATCCCTCGGACAATACCCTGGAGAATATGACATCGTCGAGAACGTCTACGTTTACAACACCTCATTGAGCAATGCTAGTGACGGTGCCCGTATCAAGGTTTGGCCTAACGCCGCCTCAGCTCTCTCAGTGGCGATCTCCAAGGTAAGAATTTCTCCTCAGAATTTACTCACCAAGCGCACAACTAATACAATCACAGGAGGTGGAGGAGATGGAAGAGTTAACAACATCACCTACGATACCATGTACGTCCAAAACGTCGATCGATTACGCCATCGAGATCAACCAATGCTACGGTCAAAAGAACAAGACTCTCTGCTTGGAATTCCCATCCCCACTCACCATCACCGACATTGTCTTCAAGAACTTCAAGGGAAAGACTAGCAAGGAGAACTCCCCAAGAATTGGTTTATTCTCTTGCTCAAGCACCACTGTCTGCAACAACATTATCGCAACTGATATTGATGTTGTCAGTCCCGCTGGTAAAGATGAGGCCTACTGTCTCAATGTTGACGAATCGGCATTGGACGTTACTTGTGTTGCTGAGAAGTAAGACGTTTAAGTAGTGGACTTTTTGGGGGGGGGGGGGGGGGGGGGGAGCGTGTGGTTTGATGGAGGGTGAAGCAGTTGTGTGGCGATTATGTAACGATTATCTAGGAATCGAATGATATTGATTTTTCTGTAAATTGATTATGATAAATCGACTTTGCGAGTGAAGAAATTATTTCAATTGTTGGTACATGTGATATCGCGTCTCGTAAGGGGTTCCCACTTTTCAACGTTAAGGAGAAGTCTTTAGATGGTTCCCCTAGGTGTTGATTACATACCTACATACGGAGTACATAGAATTCGAATATCGAATTCATCCTTAGCGATCTAGCTATACCCAGGGAACTCTAAGCTTCCTCACCACTTACGACTCACAAAATTTATCTCTCGTCTCCCGTCTCCCGTCTCCTATCTCACAGCCCTCGTTAAAATTCACGAGCACTTAACATCATTCACTTCGAAATTCACAACATTACTTTGCCTCGAGCGAGACAGCTACTATAATCTTCAAGCATACTTGGTTCCCCCTTCCAATATCAATTTCCTAAGTGGACATTCGTAATCCCTTTCTCCAAAAGTAGGATGTCCATACCGAAGATGAACTATGCAATCAATAGACTCTATCATCATCCTTATATTTCCGCCCGAAGTATGTCCTCGTTTCATCCGAAGTTAGACTTTATGCCCCTTCTAAGAGAAGCGGGTCTATCAGAGTTGACTCATCTAATTTGTCAGATGCTGCTGCACGAACCCAAACCCGGTCTTGGTGTATCTTCAATCCCTATGGCACCAACATTGTGTGAAATTCCATGTATTATGCTAATATCGATTTTAGCTAATACATAGTAAGTCTAGGGGGCCTATGCGTATATACTATTATAGTAGTACAATATAGTCATTGAACCTCATTGGTTAACCATTCTCTATGAATGGTTATGTTCTATGATTGGACTTTTCAACTCTCCAATTCCTTTTCAACTTTAATAACTACAGCCAGTAAGTCTGTATTTCATCAAGATAAGATAAGTCAAATTGCTTTTTCCATTCACCTTCCTTCCCCTATTCCATTTCGCTTTTCTATTCCATTCTATTCTATTCCTCATATCAACAACTTCAAAGTCTAAATAGCTTCAATAGCAATAATGTATAATAATGTTTCATGATAGTGCATAATAATAATGATTATACCATAATGTTCGTGATAATACTAATGATGATACTAAAGATTTAAGGTTTCTTCAAAATACACTAAATAGTAATCGGTGCTAATATGGATTTAGTGCATATCATATGAGAATGTCCCTCATATTTGGAGCGTTGTTGTAAGAAAACTGTAAGACACATCTAATAGATCTGCAAATAGGCCGTTGATAAAGAACGGAATCTTGGTACACTAGAAGTCTGCTACCCCTTTCCCCCTACTGTACATGTAAGCATTTCGTAGATTAGATATTGAGTTGGCCCATATTTATTTGACGAGTACGATTTATTGATACTGTTGATGGGAGTACACTGTATAATCATGAATGGGGTTGGAATGTTACTAATTACTGTTCTTTGTGATATAGCTGCATATACGGCAAAGCTCGATATGAGAATATATATCCTCGTTGTGAGACCACCAGACTAGGTATTCAAGGTTCTTACCGATCCTAAGATGTAATGCAGAATATTCTTACCTTTTAACGTACCTAAATCCTAGTATATCCTTAGCGGACCAATCATATGATACTCGACAATCTTGGCCGAAGTTAAAACATGATACGTAATCAAGATTAGTCGGAATTCTAGTACTGTATCAGAATACCTTGAAGTATTCTTATTTCAGGCGCTAGAAAAAGTATCCTTATATCGACTTTTCGCTGTACTAATTGCAACTACTACCTACCCTCAGCCAAATCCAAACAGGGAATCTATCAAGCATGCAAAGTCCCATCACTCAAACTGCTCCAATCAAGGTTTTCTAGAACCAGTTGATCAACGGTTAGGTCTATTCGAATTTCGTACAGCCAGAAAGTCTTCAAGCCGGTACGCTAATACGATAAGACCCAGTATAATAGATTTCCAAAGCTATCTATTGAAATATCCATCTTCGAACAGTGGGATCTTCGAAGCCGAACAAGTAATATAACCTTAATTAGTTGCCCTTTTCCTCTATCGTAGGATTCTTAGCGTACTGATTTCAATATTTTCTGGCGGTACCAGCACTATAACCTCGCATTCCATCTGGCCTTTCATCTATTTAGAGTTCGAAATAAACTCGTTTTGAGCCTCATTAAACTCTAAATTCATACTTTTGTATGTCTCAACTCCGAAATTTTTGTTGGAGTAAAGAAGTTGCTTTTCATCTGATTTTCGGTTTGCCATGCATTTTCCGAGCAGTTTTTTTGCTTTTGAGTCGGACTTCCTTTCAAAGTCTCGGTTCCGGTCGGATGCTTGATTAGTGAGATTGTTGTGTGGTCATACTTGTACTATGAATCGATATGTTCTAGTGGTGGGGATGGGGGGCAAGAATCGATTATCAACATATACACTAGAGATTGGAAGCTTTGTCATTCATAGTTCTCAAGCCGTTGTTCGGCTGAACCTTAGTCTGTCGAGACTATACGGCATCATGCTCGGGTTTTAAAGTTAGCTCTTAAATTCATGACGTGCGTCTGCAGACCTTCACTTTTGTTTTTGATATTGGGTTTTCTTCAAAATAGCATTAGCAATTGAAACTCTCAGGATTTGCAATCCAGTGGGCTTGATGAGGAGGGTGGAATAAGACAGAGGTGGGGATACGGTACGTCATATTATGCAATTGTTAAATAGATTTAAGAACAGTTTCGGTGAAGGTGGCGGTGAGTTTGTTATAGTCATAAGCGCAAAAATGAAGTTTTATTTCAAAGACAAAAGGGGTTTGTTGTTAATTTTAATGCCTGATCATGGTAGATGAGAGTCAAAATGCAGATATATGGTAGTTATCAAGAGATGAGTTGTGAGAAGTTATGTATGGCTCATAATACAAGTGCGATGTCCACTGTAGAATTAAGCTCCGGCTTGAGATTGAGAAACCAAGTGGTGGTGGATGAGTCTCAATTGACCGATTGAGTGATTGAGCCCTTGAATCAGTCGCCAACAGAGACTGTAGTTCAATCATTGTGCTCTTAAAACTTCTGCTCTTGCCCCAGCTCCATCTGATCTGAGCATGTAAAACATGAGGACCACACAATGAAATGCAACCAACATAAGTTGAGTGTTATAGCCTGGAGGATAGGAGTTTGTTCAAGCGAGGGGGGTTATCAGTCCAGTTACAGTATCACAAGAGAGCTCAGTGGATTTGAGATACTGAATCCAGTTGACTCGTTATATAACATAGAGAAAAGATCTGCTGCTTAAGTTGGCATATATACAGTATTGCAAGTACTGGCCACTATTCACCAATATTAATCTTTTGTATATCATTAAGTCCACTGGCTTCAATCTAGTATACGTAAACGACCATCAGAATATTACAGCCATTGCGATTCCTTGGCGAATTAGAGGAGGTTGCTGAACGCCATTATATTTTACAGTTCATTCTCGGATGTCTAAACTATACTATTAATCTTCCAATACTGAAACCCAACAAGAACCAAGAGTATCAACATATGTGTCTGTACATGATGCGTAGATAAACTTCTGAATGTTGAATTAAGTGTACATGCATACCAAATACTCATTACAAGAGTTGGAAAAAGAGAGTTATGGGTGAGCTAAATGACTGGCTCAACTTACATAAATAAATGTAGTCGACATGAAAGGGCTGATATCACATGCAAAACATTGCAAATCGAGAAACAATGTTAATAGAAGGTCCACGGATTATCTATCATGATGGGAATACCCATAACCAAGCTGATAGAAGATGTAGCCTGATCAAGGTAGTAAATTGAACACCCGCCATGTCCGTCATAAGAGGTATGGAAGGTCAAGGGCTAGTCGAGCCTTCCTAGGCTGTCAATCAAAGGACCTTTAATAATGAGCGTTGGGAGAACAGCTTGAACTCAAGATGGTTTGGTAGATTGGCCACTGATCCTTCATGGAAAGAACGAACGTAGGGTGGTAGTTAGAAGGAGGGAACCCCGATCACAAGTCAATGCTATCGACTATCTCTTTCCGCACATCTTTTCCCACACTAAGCTTCTAGCTTGACATATCCAAACGGAGATGACAGGCCGATGTTGAAAACGATAGAAATCAAAAATCAAGAATATTCTTAGAATATAAGTTTCACTTGTGAGACGTCGAGATAGCTTTCACCTATAAAAGCATCTCAATACTTGACATCGTCAACATACAGAGAATGATTGACTTCATTTTCTTATGTAGCCGTGGCTAAAAGATCAACATCATTAGGCCTTCGGAGAATATTAATCACTATTTTCCAAGTTTTGCACATTGCGGAACTTACTTCCAGTGTAAAAGGTGTTTCTGTGCATTGAATATCTTCTTTGGATAGATCTGTTTCATTCTTCATGATTTCAATACAAACTGATATACATGGGAGCGACCTTTTATGCTTCATAGCAAGGTTATATAGTCTTGGGGAACCTGTTACTTGCGTGAATCTTGAAACGATCTTTTTAATTTTGCGATGTTGGTTGAGGGGAGAATTTACAAAGGAGTAATTGAGTTAAAAACTGTGGAAGGTGGCATATTGGTAGATTGTTCCTCATATTCTGTCCATGGAAGGAACATCTTTTATGGTAAACTTCGGGACCGATAATTCTACAATATAAGGCAAGTTTACATGCGGCAACGAGAATACAGATTTGGGGTAAGAGAGGTATTTTGAGACCCCTCAGTATGTTTCGTTTCAATGTACGCCCATAAATCAAGAGCTGTATTGATAGCCTCAAAGACCCCAAGAGTCGCCGCACTTACTTCTCTTATGAGCAAGCTGCAAGATTTGACGATACTAATACCGCACATACAACAGTCAGGTTGAAACCCGGACATTTTCTAGCAGTAGGCTCAGCTATGAGTTCCTAGTCGCAGGATGGAATTCTTTGATCGCTTTACCGTTGAAAATGGTAGTCTGAACAATGTAACCTACAATATTATGTGTACTAGATGATAATTCATGAGGATAACAGGTGAACCTCTTGACCTAAATTTACTTCATTTCACGAAGAAAGCGGTAGAATCCTTCACTTTCTTATCGAATATGAGGACCAAAACCAGCAACTTTGCGCTTGGTAATCTGGAATTATGTGGTCAAATGATATAACCACCATGGTATGCATGTATGATCAAGCTTTTAAGGATAGCCAGAGCTATGAATTTAATCCGTTCTCAATGCCAGTCTACTAGACTGTACAAGAAAGATCATATCTTGAAGAGAACATCAGCATGAAAGTCCAAATATGAATTTAGCTGCGTAGAATTGTGTCCGAAAACTGGCATGCGATGAACGACCACAAATGGTTATGCTTCTCCTTGTATATATCTAATTCGCCTTTCTAGATGTTCAACTTTGATAGAACCGTTATGGAACTATAATTCTATCTTTCATCACCCTCAGGCCCAATGGTTCCACATCTTCTCTAATAATCATGATTAAGTCCCTTCCTAAAGAGTTCAACTTTCTCTTGCTCAACAATCGTCGGCTTTGAAATGTGCAGTATCAAGTCAGGTATCATATTAAACTCTTCTAAGTACTTCAAAAACACTTCTGAATATTTGGATTTCTCCACGATATTGGTAGACCAAACCATTTGTAGGACGAACAAAAGGCAATTGTTGGTGACTCGAATCAGTTTATTGATACGGTTTGATTGGTGAGAATGACCGGCAGTCTACAAAAGGTCATGAAACAACTATCGTCAGAGTTACACCTAGCTAAGGACTTCCCAAGTACACACACTGAGTCGTGTCCGGGAAATATGTCTTTCCCCAGTGTTCCCCTTAGATTGAGCATTCAGGTTCGAGGACAGGTGCTGTTTTAGAATGTTATGCCCCCAAGAAGTTGTTGTTGAGTTTTGTGAAGCGTGAGTTGGAAGGTCTCAGATGACATCCCATCTGATAGCTTAACGATTCAATTCGCTCACTAATAGTCGGGTATCAATGACTCAGCCATCTGCTTGCCAAAAAAAAGCACTTGTCCCACGCAAACATTTGTCCCGCTAGAAAATACTAGAACTATATTAAACTATATTGAATCATATATATGAAATATTAATACTTATATTTTTTGATATACTACTGTGTTCATTATTATTATTTACTTGAAAAAGATTCTATTGAATATTTCCTAGCGGGACAAGTGCTTTGCCCGACTGGGGACCAGGCCGCTGAGGCATTGATAGCCGACTATTAAAGGGTAAGCGAGTACATAGTGAATTAAGACCCACAAATGTTTATCATCAGTATTGGTTCCTCAATTATAGAAACTACCCTCGAAGAACAGGGTAGAAGACTCTGTCTTGCAGCCGAGTGTCGCGGTCCTAAATCAAGTAATTCACAGTGCTATGGCAAATGGATGGTCGAAGACGGGTTTTTGGGTATTGACGAAACATTTTTCTTGTGGTTTGTAATTCGTAATTATAAGTGAAGGGAAGAGTGACAAGTCATTGGCGATGTGGATGCAGCAGAATTCGATGGATGGAATGCAAGATATGAGAATAGGGAATTCGACGGCGGGGTTGGGGCAGAGCCCAGAACAGGTGGAGGTTCTGTTGGTGAATGTGAGGAGGCATGTGATGAATCAGCGAATCCATTCTGATGCTTAGGTGTTGTTCTTCTCAAAATCTTTATCGAAGGGAAGGACTAGGAGCTTAGTTGTTTACTAGTATTCTTTTATGATGGAAGGAAGACTGAACCGGAGGGCATATCGATGGGACAGGTGGCATCTTGAATGTCTGGGTACCCCATTATATGATGGATGATTATCATGGTGTTTTAGAATATAAAAATTCTACTTGTGAATAGTTCCAACTTACAGAGACTCGGAGCGCAAAGGTAATAATATTTGGATGTATAAGTGAGCATGGCTTTGAGAATCAGTTTCAAGTGAGCTCACCGGTTGCTCTCCGCTGTGCTGTGGACTGACGCGGTATCAAATACGAGTCAATATAACTCTTTTGTTACGTATCCATATATCTCCATCAACACAGTGGTATATCAGTCAGTCAACTGACAGTAACTAATGTGAATCAGTTAGTTAAAGGTTTAGAATGTATTTGTAACGCTACTGCCGTAGAAAAGCTGAATTATATCACCAGGGTCATTTGTATCCTTAGAATCTAGAACTAAAGGTCTAGGACCAAATAGCGGAAAAGGACACATATATAACTTTGCACATGTGATCGGCGTTCCAATCTGTCAGATAGTGGCAGTTAGTGGGTGAAGGTTTGGAGGTTCGCTGATGATTTACTGAATGATTAATCGACCGCTCTGTCCATGAAGTGAGATGCAATTGCTGATATATGGAATAGTTAGAATAGATAACAAGGCATCAGAACAGTACCACTTGAGTACGATTTCCTTTCTTCGAAATTCATAGCTTTCTAAAGTTCAACAATGACACATATTGCAGGAACAGAGTATGGTTTAAATATGATCAGAGACACCAGATGAATAAGTTATGCAACAGTTTTATTGGGATGCCAGTGTGACATCTTGGGTGCGATGTCTTGAAGACCTATGTTTCTTCCCGTTTTTCTATGATAACGCCACACAATATGGCTAATAGAAAAGCAAACAGAATCTAGTCTATATACAAATGAAAATACATGTGAGAACAATATTCTTCCCAAGACTATAAAACCCTAGATGAGTCCAATATCAGGCATTCGAATCAAATATATCCACATCCATATACCACCCGAGCATCCCAGACAGCGAAGCCACCCAATCAGCGAGGGTTGGGTAGAGTACATGGAGTAGCAGGAGCGTCCCAACCCAAGAGTCTGTTCACGACATCACTAGCATAACAGCTAGTGCCCCACTGTGGTGCACTAAGATCAGTACCCCACTGATAGCTACCAGAGTTATACAGTCTGGCAGCAACGTAGTTTCCATGGGCGGTATGTCCTCCTCCAGCTTGAGCCAACAATTGTTGCAATCCATCACCAGTTCTAGTTCCCTGGGTGCCTTCTTGGATCATGCCGTAGATTGTATAGGTTGGACAGTTGTATTGGACGACGCCACCATTGTTGCAGCTGTGTACGCCATTATGGTCTTGCATGAGGCCGGGGTTGGGATGACTTCCGACGGTAGTGGGAGCGCGAACACAGCCGCCAGATTCTTGCATGACGATTGCGAGGATAAGACGGCGGTCGACGCCGGAAGTGTCGGCTGTGTGGCCAATGGCGTTTTTGATATCTTCGATCTCGCCCGGGGAGTTGTTGTTTTGGCCGAATTGTGTGCAGGAAGTTCTCATAACGTCTTGACTGTTATCCCACCTAGGATTTGAGGTTAGCGTTATACTATTAGTCACGAAAGAAAAGGGAAAGTATACATTGTTTCGAATGAGGCCCAAGAGGACTTTGTTGGCCAGTTGGATCCATCACCAGTAAACATCTGGTAACCGACTGATCTCGTGGCATGTTCTTCTACATAGGCAAGTGGACTTGCGGTAACGGTCAACGCTATAATAGGAGCGACGGCGAAAACTTTTGGTAGCATACTGCTTGATGAGTGTATGAAAAGGGAAATGTTCCAGAAGGACTTTGGAAGGGTGCCTTGTTGGATAGGGTGGACGTTTAAATAAAAGGATTAAATGGGTACAAAGAAATTTGGACAAAGAGGAAGAAGAGTATTTTACGGGAATATCTGGTCCTTATATACATTTTAGACTCTCTTAGAGATCACCAATTACTTACGCCTTTACTCCTTCTCTTCGTCATTGCTCCTTCTTTTGAGGCATTGATACTCTTTTCTGAATCGTTCATTCTTTCCAATATAGCTCATCCATTTCGACGTCATACACAATAAGATAAGGTTAAGTACGCAGGTATACCGCCTGGTTCGATTGAAATATCTCGCTAGCTACAAAAGGCAGCCCTAGTACATATAATGACTCCCAAGGATATGTTTTTACTATATTGGTAAATAAAAAACTGAAGGTTTTCACTAAAGTCATTTAAATGCTCTCATTTAAAAAATGGTAGCTAAATCAAGAGCTGTACGAGTCAGTTTTATACAATTAGATTGAAACATGATTAATTTTAGCTTGATGAATTGACACGGCTAATTAGCTTTGAAGGAGGCTAACTTCACTTTGAAGGGGCAATATAAGAAAACCTTTTGATTCCATAGTTTCGGATTGAAATACAATTCAGTATATCGGTATTTTCCGGAGTTCAATGGAGCTATTTCCAAAAGAGCTCTTATTTCCGTCTGTGAAATTGACTCGGTGTGAAGAGCGCTACTCGTAGAAAGAACACTATGGGGTGGTGTTTTTGGAATTATGGGATGGCTGAAGCAGTGGCAATTCAATGAAGCATCTAGAGCCAGATACTGGACAATTGTCCTTTGACGACGATCTCCAAGCTTTTCGATTCCTAATAGTATAGAGAAACTACTATTATTATTCTATCTACAAGTTTGTCATTTGTAACTACCTATTGGTTCTCGATTTTTCCGAAAGACTCGGAATCTCCCAATCGCCAAGGTGAAAACTATATGAAAGAACAGGTGTTATTCGAGTATTCGGAACAAAGAGCCATCATCCACACATGAATCACACTAATGAATGCTCCAATGCCAGTACTAGTGTCGAGAAATAATTAGTCGCACCTGATTGGTTTCTTGTATGAACCTAACATTGTGAATTTTCGACTGTCAGCTATTTTCGCGTGTTCCTACTTTGATCCTCTTAATTGAATTTGATCGCCAAGTCTTCAAAGCAAAATGTCGGCACTGCTATTGAGACCTTACCGTGCCACATATATGTATGAAAAGTACTGGTGAAAAATCAAATAATTTCACTTTGTTAATATCACCTCTACTTGGTAACTTGACTAAGCGAGGATTCATCGCATGCCACCAACAATCAAGCGAGACCTGGCGAAGGTATCTACTCTCGGGATTGAAGAAATATGAGTAAAAAATGAAGTTTATCAATATGGAGACGAAAAATAATATGAACTATTATCATTCTGTATTGTGGCGATGCCTTTCTCACGGTGTATCATCATTGAAGAACATCCAGGGCAATTTCCCACATTGCCGCAAAGATAAGGTCGAGTGATATTGTCCACGGTAAACATGAATATGAGGAATCATGTTTATGTCATGGGCTTATTTTAACACAACATCTGGGGAAATTGAAAGGAAGCACGAGCTGGTAAAGCGATTTTTAGTCAAGCTCTTACTCAACAAATCAGAATTCAGGAATCAACAATGCCAGAAGCTTACAACAATTATGAAAGTATATTTGGATCGCCAAGAAAATTCATGTCAAAAAGAGGAGAGTCATCGCAGTCTATACCCATTGGAAAATATCTTCAAGTCTTTAAAACCAGGATATATAGTATTATGGTTTAGACTCTTGATCTCTTTTTTAACGACAGCTTAACACTGGATATCAGATGGCTGTCATCAATAGAAGCTGGAGCTTTTGTTTAGACAACTTAAAACTTTAACCACTCGGTCTCCAGGTCTATTCTACGTCTCTGACGACTTGCTCCTGGAGCGTAAGAATTAGGAGAATGGCGTGGAGAATATGGTTTTGCAAAGGACAAATTCCCAATGTTAATGATGACTGCCATTCTAGTATTGGTGTCCTCTTACAGCCGGGTGAATAAAAATTATAGATGGATTACTCCGTAAAAAGCTAAAAAGATATGTTGTCGCCAAACCAACCATATACGATAACACGTATAGCCGTCGATATAAGTGATCACTGCCCCGGGTGCAGGAATATATGATAATGCTTTGATCACCATTACTGATCCTTAGAAACTAAGAAAGAAACTTGGTGCTCTATTGCGTGAAAACACACGAAGAAGGCTCACAAAGCACCCAACGTTGTTCTGATAAATTTGGAATTGTGTCTTGTTCGACTTCAGCAGCTGAGCTGGGCTCAGAAGTTAAATCTGTAGCATCAAATTCTTCAGGACGGGGACGCTTTTAGTTTCGGCACTCTTTGTGATTTTGTCCCGTCATTCATTTTCATGTGCTTGAAAATCATAAAACAGGGACCTGAAGATACCAAGACCAAATACTCGACTTGTTTTTGATCAAACATCGCTCAACATCTCTCCAGTGGGTAGGCCTTGATAATTGCCGTGTTCGCAACGGAATACGGCGCAAACCCACTCATTTCCATAGAAGGACTTGTCATCATAGGAGCTCTGGGGATAATAGCGAGAATTTACCTTGTAGTGGTCCATTTCATCTAAGATTCTTAATAATGGAAAGCCACAAGCAGTTTGCGCAAATCCATTAATGATAACAACCTGCCCAGGAAAATTCTCGCTTATGAGTCCAGTATTGACTATAAGTTTCTTAAAACGATTCATTGGCCCAGAAATAAAGCTGAGGTGTGTGGTACGGAAACGAATGGAGTTTTCGTACGATGCGGCCAGTAGGTATGATTTCTGAGCTCTGCTCTTCGGGAAAAGACGAGTGACCAAGGCTGTATCAGGCGAGCCGGAATTAAAGCCACCTCTCGGATCAGTGCATTGGGACACTTATATTATCGAAACATCTCAGAAATAGTCCTGGCATGATGGAATTGCGATGGGGATCGTCCAGACTAATAGCAACCATAAGCTTGTCATCTGGCAATGTTCACCCACGTTGATCATCTTCACAAACTTGAACATCTCCTGGAGCTCGCGGAGGCTCGTATAAGAGGCGCTCCATCTCGTGGGCGTTGCTAGGATATGGTTTGCATGAACGTTTTGCCGTACGTTTTAGGCCATCTTTTTGACTTGCGACACTTCTCCTTGATAGCTTTAGCAATAAGAATGCGAGTTTCCTTGTAGAGATAAGTATCATGAAGTAGCATATCGAGGAGAGTTGGGAACAGTTTTACTGTCATAGAAGAAAGATCTTACGGATGACCAGGCTCGTCAGGCTTATCAGACTCGACAACTAATGGTACATTCCCATTGGTATTTGGGATGATAGGCGACACATGGCTCTGTTGGCTATCTTGACGAAGCTGAGTTAATTGCGTTGATGGGTGAGGGATTGTAGCTGCATTCAGAAATCCAGTTTGAACATATCATCGATTACTGGTGGCTTCTCGTTTTCTAAGATTCATAGACTCACCATAGGGATATGTATCTACCAAAGAAATATCATCACAGTCGTTATTCTCATTATCGTCTTTATCGGAAGCCTTTCCATCATCATAATCATCATCATCGGCGGCCTTTTCGCCTTCCACTTGTTCATCCAACGTACCTGCGTAGTTGTAAAAGTCAACTACGACTATATCTGTATGTATAATCAGCTCCAAAAAAGAGAGAGCGGCCAGCTTAGTTCTTACCTTCGATCTTGGAGTCGCTGATGGTAGGCGTATCCTCGAGAACACCCGCATTTTCACCTCTCTCTGTTGCGCCCGAGTCGCTCAATCCATGATAATATTTATTAGCCATCCTTTTGAACGATGTACTCTGATCCTGGATTGAGTTTCAAGCCTTGAACGAAGAGACTTTCGCTTCTGATATGATCAAGTATTGAATTCTTTCTCAGCCAGGCAATGTCATTTCCAGTCTCAAGAATATGCTTGCCAGATAGGCAATGATGTCACAGAATGAGGGAACGGGTAATTGAATTAAATCTTGAGCTTTTCTGGTGTTAGAAGATAATAATAGATCTGTCGATAGTAACCAGAGAGATGACAGCCTGAAGAACAGTAGACCTGCGGAACGGATGACTGCAATTCTTAAGATATGTCTAACCCTTATGAGACTTAGCTCCGAGCAACTGAGACCGTAGAGACCGAGAAGAAGTAAAGATGATAAGAAGACAGATCGATGAGTGATGCTTCCCCTCTGTTATTCCAAAGGTGAGAAGCGGGGATCATATTGTGAGTATTCGACGACTATGTCCCTTTTAGTTCTTGCAGCGAGTCCTCAGTACCCCTGGCACTTCTGACACGAGAGATGCCACGATCATAACATCAGATGGACATGCATACAAGCTCAATATCTTTATAAAAGTATTTCCTGGGGTTGAAGAACATGCATATGACCATACCTAGGTATTCATACAATGAGATGGTCAAGCATTTCTGCCTCCACCGCTACCAAATTAGCTTTCTGAGGCCTGGCTCAATCATTGGAGCAGCTTAATCCTTGTCCTGAGGATTGGAGTATACATTTTGCCTTTGACAGTAAGAATGAGTAGATAGCTAGACGTCCATGACCTTGTGGGGTAGGCTTCTCAGGACGACATCGCTATCGCAACTGTCCACCATCAATAATACGATTTAATAAATGTCAACGAGTTGTTAATGGCAACCAATCAATGAATACACTCGCATTAAATGATAGTAGTAATCGCAAATAAGAACAAGTATTGATGAGGCCAAGCTAAAAGCCACCCCTGCCCAGCATGAGTCCTAGCGTTTCGAAATATCATCCGCAAACCACAAGAAGGTATGAGTTCTGGATTCCTCTAACAAAAAGACAGCGTTCGCACTTTCAATTTCTAAACACCATGATTTTGCGATCTGTGTTAATATTATAACACTAAAACCCTCAAGATGGTCGTTAATCGTGATGGTAAATCCCCCCTCTTACATTTCCTCAATCTGCGACATAAAACTAACATATGGACACAGTCTCCTCCTGGTCTACTTCCCATCTTTTGGCCGAATTAGCACGACGACAAGGAAATGGAGCTGGAGCGATCGCAGATAAACCCGTATGTAGCTCTGGGGAAATGGGGAGCTACAATACTTCAGCGCATGTGTATGCGCTTGTCCTGATACTCATTCTGAGCACAATCTGTATGTCTTGCTTTCTAGGCTCTCGGCGATTATTACAATCTAACAATATTCTCCCCCGTAGCATGCGGATTTCCATTAGTCTCCCGCCGTTCCTCGAAATCTGAAGGTCCCAACCGTGTTATATTCTTGTGTCAACATTTTGGCACTGGGGTTTTAATAGCTACAGCTTTCGTGCATTTATTACCAACGGCTTTCATGTCCTTGACGGACCCATGTCTACCAGACTTTTTCAGCCAGCGCTATCACCCTCTAACAGGACTCGTCGCGATGTTTAGTGCACTGGTAGTTGTAGGGCTAGAGATGTTTCTGACGACTAGAGGGGCAGGGCATTCACATTCACATTCACATGGGGGTAAATGGGACGCTGTGCCTAGCGGAGAGGATGGAAGGGTGGAAAGAAATGGGAGCAGTAATAAGAAGGGCAAGCAACCGAATGGCAGACTGGGGAAAATAGGTCTGAACCGTCGACCACAAAGTATAGCACTAGAAGACATGGGGGAATCCGAAGGTCTCGTAGCAGGAGTCTCGCCTCTTCCTGTTTCAACCCCCCAGCCCGGACTTACCGAGAGCTCGGAACGCCAGAAATATCAAGACGGCAATATTTCAGATGAAGACTCTGATCTCGAACTCGCATTTGACGAATTGGCCGACCCACAGACGAAAGCTCCCATCCATTTGCCAGACGATGCCGAAGATATTACATCTCCAATCTCAGCAGAGGATGTCCAAAAACGTCAAATTCTACAATGTCTCCTTCTTGAAGCTGGTATTCTCTTCCATTCCATCTTTGTCGGCATGGCTGTCTCCGTTGCTACCGGCCCTCCATTCGTAGTCTTTCTAATTGCCATCGCCTTTCACCAATCGTTCGAAGGCCTTGCCCTTGGATCCCGCATTGCCGCTATAAATTTCCCTTCCTCTTCTCCTCGTCCATGGCTCATGGTTCTCGCATATGGAACTACAACACCCATTGGTCAAGCTATTGGTCTCATTGTGCATAGATTGTATGATCCGCATTCTGCGGCTGGACTTTTAATGGTGGGATTTATGAATGCTATTAGTAGTGGATTGTTGTTATTTGCGGGATTGGTACAATTGTTGGCGGAAGACTTTTTGAGTGATAAGAGTTACGGGATTCTTAAGGGAAGGAGGAGATGGGAGGCTTTTGCCGCAGTTTTGGCTGGGGGTAGTTTGATGGCGTTGGTCGGGGCTTGGGCATAAAGAAATGGAAGAATATGAGGTTTCAGTGCAACGATGGGCTGTAAATCATACTTTCTGTATTAGTGTATTACTTGCACCCCAGGTTTTTCTTCTTCTTTTTGGTTTTGGGTAGAAAGAACTGCATTGAGCCGATGAGCACCGGGTAGGGCGTTGATTTTGAGATAGGAATAACTTGGCGACGGTAGACAAGTTTTGAATATACAACGCAATTACGGACAATACATACTGTACCTGACAGACTTGGAGCATCACTGCTCGCTTTGGTGCTCATTTTTAATATTGCTGTTTCAACGATTGGACCAACAGAATATGCCAATCATCCAGAGGGTCGGAATATTCTCAATCACATTGTTTAAAGTATAGGAATATAACGTGAAATGTGAAGTCTTTCCATATAGCCATGGAGGGGTAAAAGTGTTGAATTCTGGGGAATGCAGTGTTCTTCCTCTGGGCGTTTCAACCTAATATGGCACTTGCTTTTTCTTCAACTTTCCGCCTCTCAAACTTCGTCCCGGAAGTTCATCCAGCTCTCTGGACCTGGTATCACATGCCGCTCCGCTGTCATCTTCCAATTCCATCGCATTCATAAGCACATCACAATTTCGTCCATAATCTCGCAGTTTGGTAGGAAGCTGAATCAATTTTTAATAATCGACCGCCAAGTCTTTATGTAAGAAGTAGGCCTAACAAGCATCAAAGCAACGCCCTTCCATTCATCCATGACTTCCCTCCATTTGACGTTGAGAACCCCGAAAAAAAGACAGCATCTTTACATGACAACACCAGAGTTACTGGCAATACGCTGAGTAGATATAATTAGTCTCTAGAGTCAAGGGGAAAGGTGTGGGGCGTAACTTACTGGCCATAATTCAGCAGCTTCCTTTCCGACTGGTCCAGTGATGGCGGATCCCTTCATCTCTCCCTTGGGGTTGACAATCTGTGCAGGATTTTGTCAGCAATTATTCAACCCTCATTCATGAGTCTTCATTTCCCATCACCCCCGAACCAATTCTTCGTGTCGCTTCCTTCAATATCCACCCCTCGACTTGTATCATCCGCACTATAGCCCAAATATATGAATAAAAAAACTCGGTACTCACAACACCAGCGTTGTCCTCGAAGTACAAGAAAACACCGTCGGTTCTCTTCCATGGCTTTGACTGTCTAACGATGACAGCTGGCATAACCTTTTTTCTTAATTCTGGCTTTCCCTTCTTGACAGTTGCCATAACCATATCACCGACACCACCGGCTGGAAGACGGTTGAGACGGGCACCGATACCCTTGACGGAAATGATGTACAAGTTACGGGCACCGGAGTTGTCGCAGCAGTTCATGACGGCTCCGCTATTCTTCTAGTCAGTATTTTGAACTTAATCGTTTTGCGAATTCGAATAAGGGTAGGTTGGCAGAATTAATTATAACATTATAGTCGTATGTTCGAAATCGCTGATGGCGGGGGTGTGAGAATTGAGTGAAAACGTACACTGGGAGACCGAGAGTCATCTTGAGCTTGCCACCAGGGGCTCCACGTCTAAAGCACACATCGCATTAGTTCTCAATACTGATGATTTTGCCCATCCCGTCTTATGGCCTCTACATTCAATCCCATCTCCAAATCATAGCTTGATGATCCCAATTTGTTGTCCTCCATTTGCTCCTCCCTCTCAATAAAGTCCAGACGCATTTCTTCGCGCAAACGACTCCAATATCCGTAAAGATCGAGAAAATAGACTCACGAAATCTTTGCCATCTCGACGGTATTTCTTTCGGTATGGTGAAAGGGTCGAAAATGTAATTTGTCGGATTAGAGGTTGTCGTCGATTATTTCGAAGTTCGAGGTTTGCGGAAAATCCATAGGTGAACCCTAATCAGAAATAAGCGAAAAAAAAAATATGGGTTCCACTTTAAATATCTGAGGCTCGTGAAGCGGCTGAGCAGCTAAGACAAGTATGTAGGTATCTAAGAGCACATCTTATGTGGAAAGCTGTGAAAGTCAACAATGGCGAATTATTTTTCACTTGGTCTACAATTCATTCTTGCTTCTAAAACATATCCGCTCTAAAAGCATCTTGTTTCAAATCACCTTTTCATAATCTTTCGAATGAACAAGCACATGTTTAGGATCAATGGGATTACGGTCAAATATTCTGAAATCATTTTAATCCTATAAACACGAAGTATTGGTATATTCCCGATGAAGAGGCATTGAGGCCTAGAACACTGAATCAGCGTGAGCTGAAAGGATTGCATCTGTATAAAAAGGTCTGAAGTTTCACGCCTATATCAAGTTCCTTATCTCGTTCGCCATGTACGCCATGCTCAGTGTACCATCCATCCATAATGTGAGTAATGAGTCGTAAAGGAAATAAATGAAAGATTTCAGATCGACAGCCGAACGTAAGGGCGCGTCGAGGTTAGTAAAGTCCTCATGAATATCGTACGAATCGAGATTCTTTGCGATGATGAGTCGCCAGACACGTTTATTTTTGTATATGACAAACATTGGACTGGCGTTTGTCTTGAGATATGGGCATGTTCCTATTTAGAAACCTTCCTAGGGTGAAGAGCATATAGCCAAAGTATTATAAGTGAATATGACATCCTAAAACCGTGAAATCCAATGGAAATCCATGATCAAAGAGGAAGGTCATTTTCTGGGCAGTGTCAATAACCGTTGACTTGCTCATGATTGAACTTGCTCTGTGGTCTCCTTATTCTCTTCTGCTTTCACATCGGCATCTTGCCTTTCAGTCTGGCCTTCTTCCTTCAACACTACAGGCTCTTCTTGGGGGATGGTTGCTTCGGGTATTGATTCAGCGTTTCCAGTGGATGCCTCGACGTTCGTGGCAATGTTGGCTTTGACCGAGGCCGTTGGAGATGCCGGGGGCTTATCGGATGGTTCTGGGAGCGATGCTACTGTCGCAGCATCAGCTGGCTCGGTCATGTTAACATCACCTTCGGCATCAAGAACAGGCTTAGGTGAGTTTGAGCGAGATGGGGCATTTGATGGACCGACTTCAAGGGCTTTAGTAGGGGTTGCGTCTTCAGTCTTCTGCTCCATGAGTTCTGCATTTACTTGTGCATTCGCTTCGGTAACGGCTGCTGGAGCATCTTCGATCTCGTTGTGGGCTTCAACTTCGGGAGTAACTACACCACTGTCCATATCAACATCTGAGTAAGTGTGGTTGCGTTGTTTTGCTTGGCCATTCCGAGCAAATGCTCCATTTGCAAGATTCGCTTCCACTTCATCGCCATCATCGTACTCGTCGTCCCGTGCAACATGCTTATCGTTTCGGTGCTGAGTAAGACGAACATCCATATTTTCATCTTCATCAGCATCGGCCTGCATATCCTCATCTTCATCCGTTGTCCCAGCTAAAGTAGTGCGGGGAACGTCCTGCATTTGTACAGATGGAGCATGAGCAGTCCTCTTCAGGTTTTCAATGACCTGTATTTTTATCTTCTCGAGATAGTCTTTCGAATTAGCGTTCTCCATATTTGAGGCTCGAACATCCAGTTCATAATCAGGGCCATAATACTGTATATCAATGTTAGAGTGTCCCCAAGAAATCGTACCAAAAAGCATATATGCATACCTCGTAGTACTCGTTGTAAGGGAGTATAGGATCCATGTCCTTCCCAACCAACACACCAGTCTCGAACGCCCAAGTTCGTGCGACATTACGCATGGTATACCCACCTCCTCCAAGAACTAAAGTAGGCTTATTGAAGCTTTTAACAAACTGAACACAATTTGCGTGTCCTCTCATGCTTAAATTAAAACATCCCAAGCGATCACCAGAGAGACTGTCTCCACCGCATTGAAGAACGATAGCCTCTGGCTGATAATAATCCATAACACTTTGAATAACAGGTTCAAAAATAGATTTATAAGTCACGTCATCGATACCATCACGAAGCGGGAAATTGACTGCGTAATTTTTGCCTTGCCCAACACCGATGTCTCGCAATTCACCAGTTCCTGGGAAATATTCGCCATACTTGTGGAATGAAACTGTCATCACTCTATCAGTCGTATAAAAAGCTTCCTCAACACCATCACCATGATGCACGTCGATATCAATGTAAAGAACTCTTTTTTTGAAGCGCAAGAGCTCTATTATGCCGAGAACAATATCTGTGACCAAGTTAGCACAAGCCTATGTATACGAAGAATACAATCCCTACCATTGACATAACAGAAGCCACTTGCTTCACTTTTCTTTGCATGATGAAGCCCTCCAGCCCAATTAATTGCAATGTCGCATTTTCCACGATTTAAGCGGGCTGCGCCTTCCATACTGCCGCCAGCGCTGATACCGCAGAACTCGAACAGTCCATCAAAGACCGGGCAATCATCTCCAACATTGTATTTTCCCTGTTCTTTTGCGTAGGATTCCATGTTATCGGGGGTGACTTTCTGAAGGAAGTCAATGTATTCATCAGTATGAAACTGGGTCATTTCGTGCCGGGTTGCTGGTTTTGCTCGCTACCAAGCACAGTCAGTATATGTCCACATCCCATATTCATTTCGGTACTTTGATGCTCGCCCTTGTACTTGCACTCGCAGAGTAGGCAAGGGACAGAAATCGCGACTTCAAAGAGTGGCTTGCTCAACCGCAACTCACGTAAATCTCCATTTTCTGGTAAACTCCATAGTTCATAATCAAACTATGTGCCAAACGAATTCTATGAGGCTTCATAGGATGACCAGCAACATAGGCGTAGTTTCCGACATCTGAGTCGTAGAAATATGCGACCCTCTTTTTGGTACTTGGCCCATTCGACACCGGATCTAAAGGCGCGAAGGAATTCGACATATTGGATGAGCTTGTGGTCGTAACCAGTGAAGGGAAAATGTGAAATCGTGTGGCGTGAAATGAATTGTTAGAACTTTTCGACTTGTAGTAGACGTTTGCTGATCTAGATATGTCGTTGTGGGAAAGAGGCTCTAGCTATTTGGGATGAACAGGAAAGAATAAATGGGAAATGTGAAATGTGAAATTGGAAAGGCGGCCGATGAGTATAAAAGGCGAGGCGAGGGAAAGTTAAGAGTCCTGAGCTTGAAGCAGGGGTAGCGACCAATGATGACCGAATGTACTAGACATACCCTATCGCTAATTGGATGGAGGATAAGGTACAAATGTAATCTGATAAAATGCAAAACTGAACTTAACCTTGTTGAGACAACATATAACCAAATATATCCTATAAGAATTGGTTCTCTTATATCTGTGGAAGACCAAAGAATCTCGGTGTTCATTGTTCTGAAGTTCACAAGGCTAGAGCTTACAACTTATCATATCATTGTTGTAAACTGCAATCTACATATAATTGGGGACGATTGAGGCGAGGCTGTCAATGAGGCTGTCATCGAAACAAGGCTGAATAGTCATGTGGGATGCTTTTGACCTGATTACATAATAAACTTACTATTGGGACAGGGACCTCATATGCGCGTTCTGAAGCTGCCTTGAGTTGGAGCTTCACAACATCATTGACTGAAACTTTAACTCTTTTCGCCTTCAACCACATTCTCCTCATCCCTCATACTTCCTTTTCCTCTAGATACCCCTTTTTTGAAATTTGCAAATAGAACCGTACCTACAAGATGGACAGATTAAATCGCATGTTGGCCTCCGCCGGAGGTATGGGAGGCTTGAGTTCTTCTGCGCCTGGATCTGTAAGCTACTCCAAAGTCCATCCTACAGAGCTCGATAGCTAGAGAAACCGAATGAAGCTGACCTTGTGCGATCTTAGGATAACTCAAATTTGATCGATAACTCCGAAACCGTATATATCTCTTCGTTGGCGCTACTAAAGATGTTGCGACATGGTAGAGCTGGTGTACCTATGGAAGTTATGGGTTTGATGTTAGGAGAATTTGTGGACGACTTCACAGTTCGCGTTGTGGATGTATTTGCCATGCCGCAAAGTGGTACAGGTGTCAGTGTCGAGGCAGTAGATCCAGTATTTCAAACAAAAATGATGGATATGTTGAGACAGACAGGACGGTTCGTCTACCTTTAAATTTCCTGAAACCCAAATGGCTCTAACATCATATTTTACAGGCCGGAAACTGTTGTTGGCTGGTACCATTCACATCCAGGTTTTGGATGCTGGCTATCATCTGTCGATATCAACACACAACAATCATTCGAGCAATTGACACCTAGAGCTGTTGCCGTTGTTGTTGATCCTATTCAATCCGTCAAGGGCAAAGTCGTCATTGATGCTTTCCGTCTTATCAACCCACAATCTCTCATGCTCGGCCAAGAACCTCGCCAAAGTACATCCAATTTGGGACATCTCAACAAACCTTCTATCCAAGCGCTTATTCACGGCCTCAACAGACATTACTACAGCATCGGCATTAATTATCGCAAAACTGCTTTAGAGGAGAACATGTTGATGAATTTGCATAAGCAGGTATGGACTGAAGGTCTGCAGATGGATGATTTCAGAGTTGAGGGAACCCGAAATACCGAGCGATTACGAAAGCTGGTTGGACTCGCCGAAGGCTATGAGAAGCGTGTCAAGGAGGAGACTGAGTTGTCTAAAGATCAATTGAAGACTAGATACGTCGGAAAGGTTGATCCAAAGAAACATTTGGAGGATGTTGGACAAAAGCTTATCGAAGATAACATCGTTTCTGTTTCACGACAGATGATCGACAAGGAGGCATCTGCACCCAAAGAGAAGAATGGAGCAAATGAGCACACACCACAGGACATGGATCTTGACGAAGAATTGTAATGATTTCCAATGATATTGTACAATAGGCGTTTGGCTGCTACTTAGAGCTTAGCATAAAAAACTCTACATGACATAGTTGGTCTGGAGATGGAGTTAATGCAAGCTTGGTTCTGGACCTCTGTTTTGCCTTCTACTATACCGATGATGTGAGACGGTAAAACTCTCACCATACACTCCAACTATTCTTAGAAAGTGATATCCGAAAGAAATTATTTCAATTGAAATCGTTGAGATTCAGATGCATGAAGTAGCAATTGGTAGCCTCTAATGGAAGAGTGAGAATCTGATTTTATTTTTCGAGGATGCCTCAAAGCTGTTTAGAAGAGAAGCTATACCTATACATCCTCTGACACATTTGTACAGAGAAGCTCATTTACTTAGGTTTCAAAAGATAAGATATCGCTTTCAACTCAGTCTTTGGATTATGATTCATCAATAGACTAGACCAGATGTTTTCAAGTTTTCCTAGACTAATATGCCAAACTTGTGCAGATGATTCCTTACATGGTGCTACAGCTCATAGCCTTTTCTTACACTCTCCAATATCTACCTACCACCTACCAAATACTTTGGCCGGATTGAAAGGGAAAATCAAAGTAGCCCGCTATAGCAATCTGTCAGTATGGTGCTGGGCCTGGGGTATTGAGCACTTGGTTTACACTGTATAGATACTTGTGCATGAGGTCTTAAGCGGAAACGAAGGATAAGCTTACGATGAGATTGATGGGTATACTTTCTTATGGTTGATTTTTGAGAGGTGAAATTGGCACCGACTCTTGGTTCGGGGGTTTCAAGGTGGAAGTCATGGAATTGGTGGTTTCAGCCTGGCATCAAGTGATCCAATGGCCTGCTAAGGAATTCAGGGAAGCTAGAGGGGTCATGAGGTTATATGCAACTTTGTCGACGTGGTGACTCGATTTTACAATGATACCTCGTGGATTACAATGGCTCAATATCTTGAGGGGAATCATATTATAAAATGTATGAAGAATGGATCTCCCTCTAACCACTAGTCTCTCGCAAGCACCAAATAAATTTGCATCTATTAGTTATATACTAAGGATACTCCAGTTTCATCCCGTACCTTTCATTGACTCTTTATGGCCATTGATGCTAATCCCGACAGACAGGCTGATCTCTCTCAGAACAAGTACAAAATGTAATGAATGCAATATTATTGTATCAAGAGACTATGGCCCTCCCGAAAATATCAGAATTCGTGCTTGTAAGGGGTTTCTGAGATGTATTGGTACTTTATGGTTTATAAATATACCTGTCAGTTTGCTATTGTCACCCTTCTCATGTTCAAGCATGTTCTTAGTGACTGAGGGATGCACTCACTAAAGCTTGCATTACCTCGCAATTTATCTTGAATATTTAATCCTCCATATTGTTCTTGTACTTATTACACACTACTAGCTATTCTGTCCTGCTCCATAAATTGCCTTGCGCTGTCTTCTCACTGCCGCTGCCCAGCCAGGTCTATTTCCATCGATTGTCTTCGACTATATGAACAACTTCACAACTGTTTTCAAGCTCGAAGCCTTGTTTAGATTCTTTGCAGATGCTGTATTGTTCTATTCTCTCTTCTGGGCCTGTTATAACCAGTCTCAAGTTATCCTGAAGCTTTTCTCTCCTCGGCCCTAGCCCTCTGCTCGGCCTGCCCTTTTCGGGCTTCTTTTTTTTGATACCATGAATAATTGAGCTCGTGTCTCTTTTGTAGATGGAATTCAGGTCTTCAGCTCTGTAGCCCTATCTCAGACGAGGTGGTATGGAGACTAGGTTGATATCAACTTGGTAGTCGACATTGGATTTACCAATTTGAATTTGAGCTTATGCCGTCTCAGTACACTATCAAAACCATAAGTGTTGAGAAGACGAGTCGCAAAAGTTGTGGCAGGTCTACTTGGATGTTCCCCTTCTTGAGTAAAAACAAGGCGCCTGAGACAGTAGTAGATAGGTTCACATAGACTTTTGATTACTGAGTCAAGATTGGGAGTACTTACAAGCCATCATTGAAACCTGCTTTGCCCTTTATTTGAATAACCCCAGTAAGAGAAAAATTATATAATGCTGATGCAAGAACTGTTTTCTCGCATTGTTAGGAGGACGAGAGAGTTCCCCGAAACGTGATGAAGTTGACATGTTGCCCAGCCAATTTTATTGGATTGTTTCTATAATGGTTGCAATATTGAAACATGGAATCGATTTTTCAATGAATTTGAAGTTGAAAGGTAAATAGGCATGTACGGATTAGAATTTATAGGGCTGGTTTCAGATCACTTGAGGAGTGAGCCTTCTCGAGAGCAACTGCAATGAGAATAACCATTCGCTTACTTTACTTCACTTAACATATTCACTTAACATATTAATCTACTCCGGGTAAAATAACATATGTATCTTGCTAGGCTTGACTGTGAGAATCGATACGCAGATTGGAATCCATCTCAACACTCAATTCTATCGCAATATTGAAAGTCGCTGTAATGTTTAAGCCTATCTCAATATTGCACCTCGATATTCAAAACTATTTGAGCAATTTGAAGCTCAAGCGACGAATCCAGGAAAGTTTCTGTTGGGTGTCCCCAAGGAAAAGTCGCTCCAAAGCCCGAATTCAAAGCCTAGGTCTTAAGCACCCACCCAGAAGAAGCCAAATTGATGAAAAGGTTGAGGTCATTGAGCCGGAAAAAAGTGAGAAACAGGAGAGCATGAAGTACCATTCGAATATGTGATCTTATGTGATATCGGGTTGAGCTAAGCAAGCTGCTTGAACGATTGGAGGGAATAATTTTTTATGGACAAACACTTGGCGGCAACATGGCTACAATTGCAAGCGGCCATGAGCAGCAGCTATTTTGTCCGACATATTCCTCATGAAGAGTCGAAAATCTTGATTCCCTACTTGCAGCCATCATTCTCTCTAGATGTGGAGCTGTGCATGGGTTACTGTCATAATTGTTTTAGTAAAGGATGTGATTAGCATTATTTGGCTGGAACGTAGCTGAAGGTTTGCCGCCCGAAAGAGCTTCAATGGCGAGTGAATAAAGAGACGATGACAATTGAAGTGAGGATGCCGAATAAGTTGGCAAGGGAGAAGCAGGGAGCATAATCATACTGGTGGAATGATTGGACGCCATGACTCGTTTTGCAGCATAGTTTGATTGTCAGTATCGAAGGGGTCGTTAGAACTATTGGTGATATTCCCGCAAACTAATCGATGTCAGACAACTATTTGGTTGCATTTCGAAAGATGGATACTTTGTTAGTCAATAATAAGCAGGTGGTATTTGCTAGTTATCCGGATACCGAAGGTAGCTGGGAATAGGGTATATAATGTACGGTGTACTAGTCCTAATTGCATACCAAAGTTTAAGTATCAAATTGACCATCTGATGTCTTTTTTATGTGATGGAATATCCCCATTAAAAAGAGTACAGCTGCATAAGAACAGGCGTCTGACCACTGGCCAAAAAACAAAAGATACTGTAGATGAGAGGTTTCGTTGAGAGGTATTCCTGTAAGTTTATACATGCGCCCAAATATAACTTCAAACTTACCTCTTCTAGTAATGCCCGGTTTGCTCAAGGGTATCTGTCTTTCCCCACCGGATGAACGTACTGTGGTACCTGTGGACAGATATAAATCCGCGGATGACATCCGGTTGGGAAGGCAAGTATACCCGACGCTGCGAGTGGCTGTGGTAATATTTTGCGATACCAATAGCGCTCAGTAAACACCCTATCTGTCAGCGGGAAGTTGGGGAAGGACGATCTTATTTTGTCTAAATCAGGCCAGATAAGGAAAGTTATTCCCCATTTGTTCTCTAACAGCTGCGTCGGAATCCATGTGAGAATCCCCGGAAGAGTAGAGAATATTGGGTTGAGATTGTGGGCTGAGACGGGAGCCTGGTATCTTATGTAAGAGCGACAATATCTCTTCGGCATCGCATTGACGTTGGTCCACATGTGTGGGATGTCAGATCAACTAGAGACCGGAACGCGGACTTGAATGTTGTGCAACATGCAGCCTCGGTGTGTTTCAATGTCGAGCAGTATACGTAAGGATATTTGAATCGACTTTTGCACGCATCAAAATGTTTGTTGAAACCGTGCCTAACTATACCACCACATCACTATCGGCAGGCAAAATTGAAATTATATCTATTCGCTTTGACTGACTGCTAACAGATCTTTAAAGATTTCAAAACTTTAAGGTCTATGACATATCTTTGCCTCGTTCAATGGTAGATTTTGGGGTGCCGAAATATGTTACTGCTGGAAGACTCAGTTCACGTTCAAATAACCTCAAACAAACTGCATTAAAAGCGGCGTAGATGCGGATTTCGGAGAATCTTTCCCTGTTGATGATCTAAGTCCTTGATGTAAATAAGAATCTGACTGGAGTCTAGCGTGAGCTCGTGCAAAGCCCTGCTGCCCTACGACATAGGGCAGATATGCTTGAAAACTTAACATAAGACTATGATTATTGGCATATGCAACGAAGATGTTCCTCATGCACATGAAGTACGCGGAATCGGGAATTGTTGTCCGGAGGGCTGTGATACTACTCCGTAGGTTTCAAGTACCGTAAATGATGGATGGGTTTATGTCCCTTGAAATCGCCACCTCAGCAACTTGTTTGCCTGTGATCAGTGGACAGGGGAAGTGGCTTTGATTCCGGTTGGATGAGAACAGTGCCACAGCATGATTATCTTCCTTACAGGGAGCTAATGCGGTGTAGTGGTGGGTGAGCTTGACGCTTTGGTTGCTCAACACCGTTTCGTCTGAATACTTTTCGACAGCACATCTTTTGTTGCAGACTGATAAAACAATCGCGTGACAAGCAAGAGCAAGAGCAAGGGAGGGCATGCATGGATTTGAATTCGAAGTGATACAATCCACTATATGCAATCAGCCTCTTCTTTCCTGTCCACTTGGCATCTGCATTGGTGATCGTTTGAGGTCTCGTCGTCGGCTGGAGGAAGATCTCCCAATAAAATTGGCCTAGCACGGCATTGCAAATTTGTATATGGAGACATGCGCATCAGGAGGCTTATCGACGCCATCGAGCCCCCTCCAAGACGACTCTCGCTATTTCCTTCCCCTTCATTTTTTCTCTTTCGTTTATTAAAGCAAAGTTGACAAACAGTGAAACTGGGCAAGGGGCTCTTCTCCCACACGAGGTTGTAGTAGTTCGGTACACCCACCTCTTCGCTATATGCCCATGCATCTTAGATATTTGTTCGGGTTAGTAATATTTGGGAAGAACCAAAATGGATATCAAAACAGGAGCAAATCTCGGCAGGCTTCTCCCGCTGCATGTGTCCGATGCGGGAGTAATACATGATTTTCCAATTGGCGTAAAGATTTTGGAAGAGGGTCGAAGGATATGGGTAGGGATCAGAGAAGGATTGGAAAAATACTTGTTTATTCCACAATCCCTGTTGAGCGTACGGGTATACTTTATGAAGAATGTCGATTCGACATACCTAGGCACCGTATTGTATATGTATGAGAATTAATATTTACTCAACACAATACCTCGATACATTCCTTACTCCGTATATAAGCTTCCAATCAAAACATTAGATCAATTGCAAACTTGATTCAAATAAATAAAACCAATTAGGTTCGACGAAATCTCAAGAAATACTTCATTGAGCGGAAGTATCTGTATACGGAGTACGTAGTTTTTATCCCTATATCCGCCCATTGTTAGACTAGTGTAGAGGATAGCGCTAGGCTATGCAAATTATTTGATGAAATCACTCTACTTCACCTCGTGAATACTCGGTCATTGAACCCTCAATTAGAGGGCTATCAAGCAAATAAACAATCGAGATGTAACCTTTTTTGGTCGTATATATTATATATCTATTCGTTTTTAGAAATAATTCAAACTTATGATCCCTACCTTGCTGTCAAAACCTTATTACTCGGCCCCTCGAATACTCCTAATTAGCTGAATCAGAGCGGCCGAGGCTTGCACATACCTCAGAGGTATCTAAGGGACATTGAGGGAAATATATCTGCCGAGGATGATCACAATAAGACTCGCCTTGCTTTTCCCGAAATAGTAAATGATAGTGCAAAAAGGTAGGGTATATCTTCACGTACCAACTTTCTGTTTCATATGAGATTCTTCTTCTTTCTCTGATGATGCTGATCTACGATGTAAATAGCAACTGGCGTTGCCAAAATTGAGTTCGATCTTGCAAAGGAAAGGCTCTGTACTACCCCGCTAAGCGAGATATGAACTGAGCGGATAGGGCGTTTATTATCAAAAAAGAAGAAAAAAGTTTACTCGGGGATATCGGAATGCTGCGACTCTATCTCAAACAACTGGAAAATGGAACGATTTGGCCGGGGAACTTTCATAAACTTCACATTCTCCTTCGTTTGCAATAATTAGGACTTCCAACCCATGTTAACATGTGTTTCCCACATGGTGTCTGCACAGTAATAACATTCAGCCGTCAGTGCAGGATCGAAGTTAATGCCTCAAAATGCGAGTGACCGTTGAAAAGGGATTGAACTTGGTCGCATTGGCTGATCTATACCGAAGATGGATTCCGGTTCGAGTAGTAGGTTGTATTGGCTGCCACATCCTTTGACGTTTGTGGCACCGAAATCCCTATCCGATCCGAATAGTTTGGGGGTGCCGCAACTCCGCACCGATGGCACAGCAGTATTATTGCAGTATTATTGCATGCCACACCCATTATTACATCGTGAGCGCTTTGACAATTGTTTTTATGGGTTCAATGGTTCATTATATATGGATGTCCATCATAGCTGGGATAAGTGGCACACGGACCTAGATAAGATGACCAGGTAGGTCTCAAAGATCAACTGATTTATTCTCCTTCTCTCCTGTGACAGATTTCATATTCAGACACCCTGGTATTGACCCTAGACTTACGGTATCCAAAAGAAGGATTTCAGCACACTAAGAAATTACATCGGCTTTCTGATTGGCAGCTTACGGGATCATGGACCAGGAGCTGAAAACTTGACTACCGGCATTACTTGTGATTCGATATCAACAAATTTAAACCCTACATACCTCGATGGTCGGATATACTTCTTCATTAGGACCTCTAGTTTATTTAACATTAGATGACAAAGAACTGATCCGCTCCAAAACATGGGCCGGTCTTACAGCAGAATGCGAACAAATTTTATCATATACTGAGAAACCTAACCTAGGCGGACGGCTCCCATACGGAATACCTACCTGCAACAAGCCTCAAAGGTTCGTTATCGGAAATTAACCCGAAAAATCCGGTCGTACCCCATTTGCCTCATTCATCACCCGAACCATATGTATAATTGTCGAACGAGTTTGTGGTCAAAACTCGAACTTAGTTTTAAGCGGAATAGCCGATTCGAAAGCCTAAAGGTTCAACCATGAACGGTTTTCTCATATTCCGTGACTATTACACCGGCTCAAATGCTTGTCAACAGACCAAGACATCGACTTTACCTATTGCTTCTTTCAGGTCTTGTGGCTGACGAGTAAGACCGTTGAGGACGATTTCTGGTTATTATTTTTCTAGAACCTTGATACATGTTTGCAACTGAGCCACTCAAACACATATCCGAACTGAAGATATAATACAGAGAAAAGCATGTAGTTTCCGCTCAGCCTCTTCTGACACATCGCTCTCTGGGTGTGCTTGTACCTTGACTGATTACCCTGGTTCGGCCTCCTATTCTCTGTTGTAACAGCGGGTGTGAAATATCTACCAGGCGAACAAACAGGGAAAAAAAAAACTTCATAACGTCAACTTCATTCCTCTACGGAGTATGATCCGAATTCTTCACCGCTTCTGCATCATATTTGGAGGATCCTCAAAATGATATCAAAAACACAGTTAGCTCATAATTTGACCTTGATGCTATTATTTCAATCAAATACGCCATCTGCCGCAAACTAATCCACTATTTTGGGTCTTCAAGGTACCCGATACCGTGGATATGGTATATGTATTTATCTACAAGGTTTTTGAATAGTCTTCAGGGCCGTCCATGCTGTTTCTCGTAACATCGTCCAAACTACTCTTTCCCCTCGACCATCTCCACGTATATGCAAGCCACACCAGTTTCGTCAATCGGCGTTCATGTTTATTGGTGGGTGCCTAAGCGGGTAATCATTTTCCTAAATTCTACTATTTCGACTAGGATCCAATATCTTCCGCCCTGCTAAAATTCTTTGATGCGGTATCAAGAAGGAAATGGTTTGCCTTATAGATTTGCCTTGCATGTGTCTTACCGGGAAGTTACCATCTCCGCTTCTAGTCTGTCTGGACGACAAGGACCCTTCAAATATTAATATGGCCTTGCCACCCGAAGCTCGAGTCAGTTCCTCTCTTCAAACTTCCCCCTACCTTATACTTCTTGACACTAGCACTTCACTATCAATATCAACTCTCATCTTTTGAAGAGCTAAAATGGAAGTTCAGAGTATTGAGTTTACCGTCGAACAACTTCTAGACTTGCATAGGTACTGGATCACAGAACTCTTTATTGTCGACAAGAAATCTGAGGAGGAAATTGTCAACTTGCTTCACATTCATCAAATCAATGTCACGTGTGTGCATCCGTCAACAGTTCTCTTCCATTTCAACTGCTAACAATACTTTTATAGCCCACACACTCTTCACTCTTATCTCTCAAATTGGAATTTACTTACTCCACGTGCGTACGACCCAAAAATTGGACCATTGTCCCCAACGCTGACCAGCTCTTGTCTATTCAGGAAAACGATGATGGCTATTCCATTGTATCTGCGACCAAATCGCAATTAGCACCTCTGAGCTACAAGCAACATTCTTCTTCTCTTCTAAAAGCACCAATCGCGACCGCTCCAATTTTTACCACTATTATCGACGCGACAACCACTCCATCCATCTCCGATAGCCATTTCCCTCTCCCAGCATCATACCCATCTCAACCGGTCCTGGAAAGTTTAGACACCATTCCCAACGGCCCAAAGCCCATTGAATTTTACTCGCTCGATCTTCAAGACCATGAACGAAGAGCCGTCGATCTCGAAAGTCCACAAGAATTATGGGGAAGATTAAAAGAGAAACGAAAAAGCGAGCTCGAGAGTTCTAGCACCAAGAAAATCAAACGCGCTGTTACTATGAGGAATCGAGACCACGGGAAAAGGTGATTTATTGTTGTTTGTTTTTGGTTTTCGAATGTTTCCTTTTTTGGAAATATGTAAGATGAAATTGGTGTAATGGATAATGGAGTTTTCTTTTTCTTGCCATCTTATTGGAGCGCGCTATATATGTTTTGGGAGCTGGTGATGGACATTCGCTCATAGCGATGGATTCAATGACTGCAATAGGCTAGGCGATCAGGATATGAGGGTTATACAAGGTTCGTAGATGCCATGGCGATGGCGGGCAGTCAGGAGTTTCTTTATTTGGTTGTTATAATTGCAGATCTGGTTTGGTATACCCTGCATCTGAGGATCAGTTTCCGTGCGCTGAGATTATATAGACAGATATCACTCTATTTCTTTTCCGAACTGTAGCATATACGAGACTTCTTTCTTTTGGCGTACAATAGTTCGCAGCAATATCGGATGGGGGTCCGATCAGATCAACAGATTGTAAAGTTCTACCTGTCGTGTAACAGTATCATCTACTGAAATCGAGACAGCAGTTACACGACATATCCCACCGCTCTTCCATGCTGCTAAGTCTTACACAAACACACGCTTGTAAAACCTCATCGATAGATTCGTCTGCCTCGGTAAGATCTTCTATAACCCCCACTCCATACACATAGGGACCTTCACCGTTCTTCATTGGTCCTCGATTCTTACGGCAACAAGATCAATCCAATGTTTCCGAAGAGCCCCGATACCCTTATGCATTCATTGTGTTGCCTCATCCTCCTCCACTTTTACAAATAATCGATGATACCCAATTCAACTTAATTGCAAGATCCAACTTTATGTGCCCACCCCAACATTATCACCTGCATACAAATCCACAATACTCATGTTCCTTTACAATCATAAAATCCAAGCTTCTCCAACTCACTTTTCAAGGCACGAAAGTCCACGTCATTATTTCCTTTCTCGGAAGTCCTTCCGAAACCTATCATTTTGAGGCTACTCATTGAAAAGCTAAGCTATGGTAATACGACAAACGCGCTTCGAAATAAACTTCCCGACAAATATGATAGTCTGAGGGGCGTGGAAGCAGATTGGAGGAAAAGCAGGTGATGAAGGGGTGGAGACTGGATAACCGAGACGTGGCGTCAATTTCAGGGTTTATGATGGATTATGTGGAGCGAATGGAGGTTTTAGCGGCGTGGGATGGTTACACAGCGTTAGATGAGTGGGTAGCACACCTTTTGTGTTTTAAACGGGTTTTTGATTTGGGTTGAAGAGCTATAGGGTATGCACTACTGTATGCATTGAAGTGTTGGTTGGGTCAGAATTTCTCTGCAATTCCATGGGAAAATATATAATAAGCAAAGGAAATTTGATCAATGACGATTATATATTATTGAAAGTTTAATACCGGTAATCTTCCTTTCATTGATGCTTAGTCGCATCAACTAACTCAGCTAATATTCATGTAGTATTCAATATAGCTTCATTTTCCTGTTTTGAATTGGCGATCTTTGCCCGTTGTTGCATTGCAAGGTGCCCCCTCTACTTCTTTGTGTTTGCCTTCATACAGATGTAATTAATCTCTTAGCCCGAAGTCGAGGTGAAGAAGTTCCAAGTTACAGTAGAGGGATCCTTGCGCCTGCACATGGATGAATGAGTGATCCTCAACCCCAGCTGGACTATTCTCCAAATAACCTTATCGCGACCATGCAAATATCATCTTTCTATCTTATTACCAGATTTAATGCCAATCTGGTATGTGCAAGTCAGTGTCCTGTTCTGGAAGCAACCAGGGCCAGGAAATGCGGACACATGCATATAAATCCTTGATCGCTGACTTTATCATTGTTTCAAGCAGGGATTGTTTTTACTATAATTATCAACAAGCAGCTGGCAACGGCTGTAACAATGCAATCTACAGAAGAATGATTAGCGATTTATTATTAGATTTATGTATTTGGCTGCTCTGTCTAATTTGACTTGCTTTATTTGAAAAACTATGAAGTCTAGTACGCAACATGTACTGAAGAATTGGTTGGGCTAAAGGTCCTGTGTAATTCTATTATATACTATTTTTATAAATTCCATTAGCATTATTGTTATCGATTGATACTTGTTTGTTGATGTTTAACTGTATCAAATTATCAATCTAACAGTTATGTATCGATGCATTTTTCTGTTTTGAATTTACGAGTTAGATGTGCTTGCATTGATTTCTTCTCTTCTTGTGGTTACACGGCAACCTATTCTATTGCATATGACTGCAATCAACTATTGGAAATGGAACTTCATGGTTTGAATAGACTTTGTCTTGGGACCAATATGAAGGATGCTGTTCTCAGCGCCGCTTGCATGTAGATGGCTATGTTCAACGGCTCCATTTCGACACCGTACTGTGTATACTGTTGGGGTATCACTTTGGAGAAGTAATCTATGTCGAGAAGTGATAGTTGAATGTACCTCAAACTGTTTGGTTTGGGTAGATTATAGTTTTGTTCAGTAACAGGAATTTAACTGGGCACCAATGCTTTTCCAAGGGCACTGTCCTGTCCCAGTCAAATATCACAAAATGGATGTTCGTCTTCAAGGTAAGCAGATGGCTGCAGGAGACACAGCCAACGATTCTTCAAAAAGACCTTGTAAACAGAAGTTTCTTTTTCATAAAACAGAAATCGTACAATGCGCCCAGTTTGACGAGTTGTTTTTGTGCTGCCTTATCTTATTTCCCTGACTGAGCCATCGCTTAGGTGCAACTTCATATATCTTATCAATTAAATAAAAACGCAGCAAGAGTTTCAAAGCATGGATTGTCACATGTAAAAAAGCCAACTACAGAGCCTGAATGTTCGCCATTGAACATATATTTGATCCCTAAAATTGCGAGCTATCTTTTTGTCTCGTCTCAAAGGTTTGCCTAATCGGAAACACGATGTCTTTTTCGGCAGAATACCCTCTTGCTTTTCGGGAAACAGAGCAAATTTGCCACAGACTTCTTCTTCAATTCTCAGAATTTCAAAAACCTGTATTGGGAAATCAACTTAAGGATCTCGCCATGTTCTGCAATGAACCAACATGCGAGTTCCGACAATGCTGGAAAATCAGCTCCTCTAAAGATACTGAGAGTTGCGCAGACCTCTCTCCAAAGTTGGATACGGTGCCATACAACAGATGTATGAATGATCTGCACCTTACATTGGAAGGGCGCAGGAGAAAAACCAGCATTGTTGCAAATCTATTAAATTAGGTATATATTGTACTGCCTTGTCACAAGAAGCATCATTTCGGATGGCTCCAGAAACAGGCTCGAACTTCTCCGAAGACATGAAAAATGATGTTTCAAGGATACTTCTCACGGAAGTGCACTGCTTCTTTGCGAGCCCTAAATCTGCTGTTGTCATAATCAAACCATTCTGACTGTTAATCAGGCACTCAAACGAAATTATAGGTATATGTGCTACACACTGGATCCGATCCACATCATATCTACACTTATTTGTCCCATGCTCAATCACCATACCGAGAGGTAGCTGAGGTACAAAAGCTCAAGGCAGTCTTGGTAGGGTATAAAGGTGAAAGATACGAGGGCTGAGTGGTATTTGCTGTCAAGCAGATCGGGTGAATAACCTCGCAACGAAAGCCAGAAAACATACTTTGTCAGGATGCGCACATCTGAACGTTCTCTCTCTTGTGGGTGCCCACCGAATTGTTGAAGAACCTAATACCATTTAACTCGCTACCGAACGATGGACTTCGCACACAGCCGAGTTTTTCATTCGCTAAAGTGACTATTAGAAAGAGATATCGAATCCATGTACTCAATGCATAGGGGCATGCGGTGGATCATGAGACTTCCTAGCTTGGGAGTATCTTATATCTTTGAGATGTATGTGGTGAACAGCGGAGCACTCTACGCAAGAAACAAGCGGTGTGTATCAATAAAGATTCGTTTTGGGATGTTTCCCGAGTCATGCTAATAATTCGGCATGCAATGACGAAGACTGATTTTCCAGACAGACGCAGTTTTTGAATGAATTATTACCAGAAAGTAAACTAAGAAATCTCTCACTTGTAGTCGGCTTCAGAATAATCTAGAACTATCAATAGATTTTTGCCATCTTTATGTTTCAAGCTCTTGGTATTTGTGTTACCTTCATGAAATAAATGTAATCGCTGGGATCAAGACCTTCCAGTGAACCAACGAGCTGAACATATCCTTCCTGGAAGATATAATCACTTCCATTGTCCATCTTTTTCCAGCAAAATCTGTACCAACATACACTGCCCAAGTCGCTGGTAGACCGCAGCTGCCCCATCCATTTCTGAGTGCAAAAGCCTCCCGCAACTGCGGGTTGTGACTCAGAAAATAGATGAAGAATAAGTTTTGAATCGCGCATTAAGTAAGACGGGCGATGGGGCCATCATATACACTGGTGCAAACAGTAATCTCACTCCCATTATCAGCTAAGAGAGCTCAAAGCTTGGCGGCGGTACTCATAATGGCTTGAACTTTGTATATCCCACGAGTCAAACCTCGAGGACTTAATCCCCTTTAAATATATGGAAGCAAAATGACCGCTGGAAGTTGATGTTTTTCTTGTAGGGTGTAGGGAGGTCAATTGTTCTAAGTGTATTTGCCATATTGATCCCTAACATTGCAGCAGGGTTGATCGTTATTGTTGTTAATATCATTGCCACCGAAAAAGGCGTTAGTTTCATGTGAAGGTCGAGTTAGAGGAAGGGGAAGAAAAGAACAAAACCCGAATACAAAGTTCCATATTCGGATTTTGAACTACGACTGAAAGTACTAGACCATTAGTCAAACACTTCCTTGCGAACACCTCAAAACCTCAAAATGTGGATGCAATGACTCGATTAGCAGAAATTTATGCAGCCCCCCTTTACCTAACACCAAAGCTGCTCTAGCATGTGATACCCCTCAAAAAAAAAACCACGCCTATACCTGTTCCACCTATACCTGTTCAGTCAAAAGTACAAATTCCTACCCAATTGCTCGTGCGCCTGTCATATCTCTGAAATCATGTTTCTAGTAGACGTGGTCGTTTTAACGTTTTTCATATTTTAAGAACTTTCTTTCATTTTACCGCAGGTAGAACAAGTCCACCATTGATTATCCATTTTAGTACTGCACCATCGACAAGTCCACATTAGTGGCTGTGGTGCAGGTGGCTTTGTAGCCGAAGCTTTCTTTTGGGCGTTCTGAGCAATCTGTTTTGTGATACCCTCGGGCCTCTCGGTAGTGCAAGCATCACAGCACAAAAACTCGATTGGATTGTGAAGCGTGCATATAGTACATGACCATCCTGTCAAGACTGGTACCGAGTATACTGGTCCCTGTGCTGGCTCGTTTTGAGGATCTTTTGGCCTTGGAGACGGTTTTGATATTTTACTCGAACTTTCGAGGACTAGCCGACTTACATGGCCCAAAGGCTGCCTAGATATTCCCATTCCAGTTGAGTTCAAACTCGGAGATGAGGCTTTTTTAGGTGGAGGTTGTATAGATGAAGATTTAGGCTTTTCAGCCGATAGCTGCCCACCTACATTACCACCGCCATTTCCTGCTGGGTTCTGGACCAACGGAGGAACATATAGATCCCCATAATCCTTTTTCTGATCTTCTTGAACAAGCTCCCACATAGCTTGAGCAATGGCTGCCTCATTAGCTTGATCCTCTTCCGCTTGGGTCTTGAAACCATTTTGTGTAGCTTCATCGGCCAAGTCTTTAACCTCGATAGGATTCATCCTGCTCTCTCCACAACCCTTGAGAACTTTGTTTCGGCGTTCGATCGCATCTACGATAACTTTGCGAATATCGGTGCCATATGGAACTGGTCGGCCTCCCAGCTTCTGATCAGACCCTTTGAACTCGTTCTGTCGTTTCTCTCTGCGGCGATTCGGGCAAGACGTCTAGCCTCATGTCGTGGCACCTTTTGTCCACCCAAGCTCTTTCCTTCTGACAAGAAACCTTCCCCAGTGTACCCCTTAGATGTTAAACCATCATGCTCCTTCCGTAATTGATCCCACAAAGCATGAAATTCCTGATTGTGAGGTCCGATTTCGTTATGGCATAATTCATGGAGCATAGTATCGACCACCTCTTCCATCGGCAGAAACTGATTTTGGTCTCCTGGATATCTCAGCCGTAGACATATTTTCTGTCCTCTATTTACATTGAGGCCTATTTCTCCGAGTTAGGTCTTTACTGCTGTGTACTTTAAGAGCAAGTTGGAATACCTAGTAGGTTTTGTTGACTGGGGTAAAATTCTGTTAAAGTACCCACACGCCAATTGCGTGCTCTCATGATGGGTTTGACCAAAGAAGCAATTTTCCGAAGAGTAAGAAGAGCCTCAGATTCTCGTTTTTGCGTTTTCAAGTGAGAATATGACGATATAAGTGCATTGCGTTCAGTACTAGTAGACATTTTCAGGTACGAGGTAGCAAAAGTGAGCTTCTTAAACCTATTTTGATGGAATTCCACAGAACATGAAGCACAAAGTCTGCGACTGGATGATTGTATTGAGGAGGAGTCTCAAATGAATGGATCTAGAAATTACTAGAGGAGTTATCAGCTATTGAAAGTTTTCTAGCTGTATCGTGTAATCATGAAGACGAATGACGAGGCTAGCCGCACCAACGTCCTGCGTCCAAAGATAAGCGGCCGCGGCTTGTAGAGCTATTGGCGATAAGATAAGATTGATAAGACAAGGCTGATTCAGAGTTCTATCAGTCAGAAACTATGATAGAACCCGAGCTTCCCCACACTTGAAGCAAGTTTCCGCATCAAAAGTCAACAAGAGCTTTAAGTATATAAATTTGATCAGAAAGTTCATTCAGCATGTCTGCGGATGATCAAGTGTTCTTGGACATTGTATGTAAACTCTAGTTCTTAAATATTGTATAGTAACTAATAACCTTGGTTCGGTAGCTGTCCTCCGTACCAAATGATGTCAAGAAATATAGCAATGATGTTGCAGAATATGTCGAAAGGCACATCGAAAAGGTAGCTGCATCAATAAGAGTGTCTCTTGCCTCTGCTGAGTGGATTCCTTCATCTGCACGTCCAAGACCACCGCCGCCAGCTCGGACACTGTCTGCACCAGTATACACCCGGATTGAACAATGGGTATCAAAGAACAAGCTTCTCACAGGAGCTATTATCATAGTACTCGGTGGAGTGACATACTATATCACTAAGAAAAGGTCAAACTACCGTAAGAAGCGCAGAGCTAAGCGGGCTGCGACTGGAGCTAGGCAAGAAGTGGTGGTTATTGCAGGATCTCCCTCAGAACCAATAACAAGATCAATCTCATTGGATTTGGAGCGCAGGGGCTTCATTGTTTATGTCGTATGTAATACGATAGAGGATGAAGTTCTGGTACAGAACGAAGCCAGGCAAGATATCAAACCTTTGATGATTGATATTGTTGATGTGAGTTTGGGTCTTTTCTCACCCGACATTTGTAAACTAATATCAATCTAGCCGTCCAGCGCCTCCTCTGCAATCGATAGATTCACTGCACACCTGCGAGCACCACATTCTCCTTTTCAAGGCGGTAAAACTCATCACTTAACATTCCGATCTCTTATTCTCATTCCTTCGCTTACCTATCCGTCCTCTCCCATCGCCACACTATCCGCATCAGCTTTATCGGATCTGCTCAATACTCGTTTATTGAACCCTATTCTTACACTTCAAAATTTTCTTCCTCTCCTCACACAGCTACCATTCCAAGGCCCTAGTAGCAGCCTTGATGCCCCAAAGCCCTCCGTGCTCGTCCTCACCCCCAATATCATACCCTCCCTGTCCCCCGCATTCCATGCACCTGAATCCTCCACTACATCTTTCCTGAAAACATTCACCCAAACTCTCACCTCAGAGCTTTCTTCCCTTTCCATTCCCGTTATCAACCTACAACTCGGAACTTTTGATTTCTCTTTCTTCGGCCCTAAGAATCAACTCCAATCTTACCGCAGCCGCTCTCCTACCACCAACTCAGACTGGGACCCTACCTCCCGACACGTATATTCACGCAATTATACCGCTGTCAACAGCGGAAATGTAGGAGCAGCAATGGGATGTGGATCAATAGGTGGAGGTCACGGGAAAGGAAGCAGCCTCCGAGAATTAAACAATGCCGTATTCGACGCTATGGAACGACAAAGTGGCGGAGTCGTAAGGGTAGGCATGGGAAGCAGCGTATATGGTTTTATTGGTGCATGGGTACCTCGGGGATTAGTAGGATGGATGATGGGCGTTAGAGAATTTAAAGAGGAAAGTGCAGAAGGTTTTCATACGAGTATACCCGAAAGTGCTAGTACGTCTAGTTTTGAAGGCAGAGAACTTACGCCCGAGAGTAGTGGGTTGGCGGGAAGCGATTACATTTCGGTTATGGATTTGGAAGGGAACTAGGACATGGAAGATTGGGATTGTGGAATGCTATATATGGGATGGGCTGGATGGATTATCACTTTGCTTTCAGTAAGATATGTTTGAGTTATTGAGTTTTCGAATACTGCACTTTGGGGAATGGGAGTATGAGCGGGCGTAGGGGAGGCATCTCTGCTCATGAACATAGTCAAGCTATCCGTTTCGATACCACTTTAAATTCTTCTTGAAATCTAAGACACCACCGGGATGAAGATTGATTGGTCCATGCAGACCTTGATCACTTTGGATATGATTGCATTGCAATATTGATACGTCTAGATCCAACCCGGGTTTTCCTTGAAACTACCGAACCCCTATCATTTACCCCACCGCTACTTCCGTGGCCGAAAGTATTATCGTGTTCTAGACTCATGAAAGTCTCAGTGGTTGAGCTGATTTATCCCAATGTAGAATCGCCATTAACGGAAAGGAACTATCATCAAGGGTTCCGGCCCTGGAAATATCTGCATAGCCCAACGCGCCTTATTGGCCGAATCTATCAATACCCTGCTTATAACGTGGCTGGTATGTATCCAACTTTTGATCTTGTCTCAGCCTTGTTGTGATGAAGATGGTCTCTTGCATAATTTGCGGTACGGGGCTTGCCTTGCATGACAAAACCATTTTCTTTGATTTTTAAAACTGAGGCTTCAGTAGGATGGCTTTATTTCGATGGGCGCAAAGGGACTTGCGCAATTCACAGTTCCAAATTGGTAATACTGTGAAGTCTCCATATGTAATCCATAATCAAATCAAGGTTCACCGCATTCGTAGCGCTATGTTGCAGCTGCATAGAGTGTAGTACTGGTTTCGCATGTTTAATGTCCGCGTCCCCGTTGGCTCCTTTCTCCTCCACCGCCCCTTCCACGAAAGCTAAAGCCACCCCTCCATCTCTGTCTAGGTCGCCCATCTGGAAATCCCCTTTCCCTGTCGGCCTCCCTCTCCGCATTCTCTCTTATTTTTGCTTGTTCTTCGGCAACCTCCTCCGGATCTCTCTCGACCTTGATAGTTGGCCTTGGTAAGTCGGACGGCCATCTAGGGTGTGCTTTTTTACATTTCGGTCCATCGGGACAGAACCCAGCGAGATAAAACTCGCAGAGAGTTTTGCGGATATGCTTTTTAGAGCACATAGGACCAAGAGGACAAAATCCTTTATCGTAATGCGGGCAATTTCCAGCCTTAGAGGCCGGATCGACATGTAAATAAAGACACTCGTCTAGACTTGTTAGTGGAGCTCTTTATATCAGACTATGTAAAACATACCTCCATTAGAACAGTACCCGTTTTTTACAAAGAAGTTACATTCTGGCATCTTCCTCAAGTTAAATTCATGGAGAAACTCGCAGGTCTCACCCTTCTTACACAGGCCTCTCAGCCAATGTTTGCATACCAGATTGTTGAAATTCCATGTATTATTGGGATTGGTGGCATGCTTGTCAGGGCAATTAGTACCGAGAGGGCAGTGTCCTTGAAGATATGCTTTACACGTAGGTCGATCAGGCGAAATACCCATGCGAAAGTTATTGAAGAGAAATGGTGTGAATGAGAACTTGTATTCTGGAGCTTTGTGTTCTAGAATCTGCTGGGCGGCAGAAGCTGAAGCCTGTGCTGCAAAGGTACTAGGTTTTTGCTGTAGTATTTCAGCCATGGCCGGAGATACGTTATATGAGTAGGCCGAGAGTCGGCGGTGGCAATGCTGATTACGAAAATGCAAGGCGAACTGCCGGAGGGAGCAGAGCAGATTGATATGTAAGTGTTTGCGAATCTGGTGATGGTGTCGGGGCTTGTTTTAATAGGCTAAATTGTCTCTCCCTTGAGTTTCCTGGATGCTAGACCGAGTATTATAATCGGAATTGAAATCGAAAGACATGAAATTGATGATCAATATCCCAATCCAAATTTCAACTCGAATATATCGAGAGTGTTTGGTTGAATGAAATGTTGATATGATGTCGCCAAGAGAGTTTCTTGACAGCCTCGCGCATTAGTAATCATGTATTGAGCTGCTTACTAACGTGGCTAGCGTTGGCTTATCAGGTACTCTGTACTCCGTAGTTCCAAGGCTATCTTAGTTATCGATATCTACCAAAGGAGGTCCTTTCGCCACTCCAGCTATGAATCTATCTTCAACCTCAAAATTATCCATTGAGCGACGACAACATTAAAAACTCTCTACTCACAGTTGCATTAGCTACCTTTCACCGTACCAGTAATAGAGCAACAATGCTTGTCATTAGTTTCTGTTAATTATATTTACCTAAAAATCCTTGTCTTCGTTTAATGCATTCAGTACACAGCACAGAGTACATATACACAACATACAGTACATACACACTTGTACTCATTCTATTCTACATTGCTGCAATACTCCGAAAGTACTTCTTTTGGTCTTGTTACACAGATATCCCCAATTTGCGTCGTAGAACGTACTTTGCTTTGGAGAGAGGGAGGTAAGATGAGGATAGAACATGGAGTGGTGAGAGTATTGTTTGTATACAAGATGGCGATTATGAAACGTCTCTCGGAGGGTCTAATTGATATATCATAAAAGTGACTATCATTCTCCTTATACACATCTTTTTCTTCAACCTATTACATACAGATGGTGTTTCGGCAGTAATACTTCATATACCGAGTACATATACTGATGTACTTCAATATGCATGCAGGTAACCCGGCTCCTCATGCTTCATGCACACCTCCAACATTCGGCATCTTTCACGGATAGATCGCTATGAAGCTATGACTGTTGATCCTTTTTTCTTCCCTTTTTTTCTTACCGATCCGATCCACATGCTTGCTTGCTTGCTTGCATCTTTTGAATGTATATTATTACCTCCGCTACTCTTGTACGATCTATATACATCTACAACACTTTCTGTCACATTCTAATATTCAAAGGCGTTGATGTTTGGACTACTTTCCAAATGTACCTCGATTATGAATATCAATGAACATCGTTACAGATATCTTCTCACATTATTCTTGCCAGTTGTCCTTGCCCAAGGGGAAAACCTCCTCACAGAAGCATCTTGAAGCTTCAAACAGAGCATTTCTCATGACATTTGATGCAGCAAGGATAGGGTTGTTTGTAAAGATAATTCTAACGTAGATTCATAGATTGGTTACCACGCCTGGAGATGCATTGGCGCTGCAGAGGCAATACAGTAAGAGGTGGTGTTTTTTTTTTTGGCGTCAATATGAAGGCGCATGCGAGATCAACGAACGAGTCAGAATACGAACTTTGCACGTTAATCTTGGTAATTGGAAACTTCAAACCCACATTCCAAGGGTAGCATCATATGAATCACATCACTTAAACTTGGCTCCTCCATTTTGACCCCTCTAGTTTTTAAGGATTTAGCCGATGAGGCTATGAGCTCGCACTGCATTAGATCGCTGCAATGTGGGTAGGTAGGTAGGTGGGTGGCTGGGTGGATAGATGGATAGATGGATAGATGGATAGATGGATAGATGGGATGGGACGGGATGGGATGGGATGCATATGGGATGCTACTGTAATACAACACTCCGTACAATGAAGGTTCATTGAGGTGGAGAAATGTAAACTTCAAATCCGACACAGTATTATCACAGTAAGATGCTTCATGTTTATACCGATCAACGGCGTGGCAAATGGTATGTCCATATCAGGATCAATTTCAACCTCCATTGATAACGATACACACTCGAAAATATATGGGTCAGTGAACATAAACTCCCGATCTTGTAAACCTGTGTACCTAAGTAGTAGGTATTCTCAGCTCACGGGCTCCAAACAATGTTCCGTTCCATTCTTCCTCTGATACTCTGACATCGATACCATACCGTATTCACCACTGATTCGAATGACAAATATACTGACTCGACTGGCTTTGATTCGGTCTGTTTTACAAACGCCACACACACATATCGATTGGCCTTGGTCTGGTGTCCTAGGGACTGCCGATCAACTTGCTGGACACTAGCCTAGAACTACTTATGTGAGCGTATATACTATCTACACAACACTCACACTTGTGTCTTTGTATCCAAGAAGAGGAACTACACTGCCTACTTGCCCAGATAGATGCCCAGATACCCAGATACCCAGATACTCACATCACATAACTTGCTAACTTGCTACCTTGCTACCTTGCTACCTTGCTACCTTGCTACCTTGCTACCCTGCTACACTGCTACCCTGCTAACTGTACCTCAGTGTATCTGGCTACCCGGCATTCAACTCACTTAATACACTCCAATTTGGCTAGTACCCGTTTCTGTCAGGCTCGGATCTTTCCTTAGTTGTCTTGCAGTTTGGTTTCGAAATCAAGACATGACTGGGAACTTCCTTACAGAGTTATCATCCCCCCACACCATTTTCTTCATAGATCCACATCACACACTCCCACAATTCAGCTATGTTAGTCTGCTGGTGGATTGAGTGAATATGTATGATTGATCTCTCCCATCGTCATTTCTCGTGCATATGTACTACCAAACTACCGATATTGTGAATATCCATCTTCAAGCACTCTATTCAGCCTTGTAGGAGAAATCTATATATCTGATTTCATATATTTAACGCTTGTCTTGGTCACAAGAGGTGTTTCCAGCTTCTCGTCTTTCTCACCAAACTCAGGACCAGTTATCCATCCATCTTCTTTGCATTCACTTCTTTCCTAATAACGTGGTCTCCAAACTAGAAAAAGGGCGTGTCGCAGGTTTTTCGTTCACTGAAAATCATCCCTCTTTGTTTCCTTAGCAATGTCATATCCCTTCGGAGCTCCTCCTATACCATGGAACTCGAGGCCACATCTAGACTCTCGCAGACCCTCTCAGCCATCAATCGCGGCGAGTGTTTCTAACATCATGCACAAAAATGCCGTGTACTATCCCAACTATCGAGTCTATCGTGGCGAAACACCCGCATCGCTGAACTTCAGCTGTATAAGCCATGTCTTCTACGCCTTTGCTCATGTTGGCCCGGATGGGGGAGTTTTCGTTAGTTTCTTGTCCCTTAGAGCAATGCTCCTGACTTTTGCTAACGACAGCAGTTGAGTGATGAATGGGCAGATATGCAAATGCCCGTTGATGGTGCCACTGGCTGCCTTGGATCATTTATGCGGTTAAAACAGCAGCATGAGCATCTCCAGCTCATTATCTCTATAGGTGGTGGCGCAGCTAGCCATAGTTTCGCGCAAGTCGCTGCATCAGCTGCCACAAGAGATCACTTCGGCAAGTCGGTCCGAGGTCTGATCGATGCAACGGGCTTTAATGGTATTGACAGTAAGTTTTTGACTCTCTGGCAGGTAAAACTTATACTGACGGAGCTAGTCGACTGGGAACATCCATCAGATCCTGAACAAGGCCGAAATTTTCTTGCTCTCCTTGCTGCTGTTCGGCTTCATTTGCCGGATCAAAGATATCTATTAACGGCTGCACTACCTGCTGGGAGGTGGGCTCTGCAAAATATTGACCTTTATAAAGCCCAAGATTATCTGTAAGGACAATTCTTCACTACCAACGTCCAAGGATCAAAACCCTTGCATCCTTTTGTCATTTGCTCCCGAACTGTAGCAGTACATTGAGATTAGTAATATTCATACTGACATATCCTCTCGCTTTAGAGATCTAATCAATCTTATGGCCTACGACTTTTCTGGATCATGGTCCCAGAAGGCAGGGCATCACGCCCAACTTTACCCGGGAAATACACCAGGTGCAGCAAATGGAAGTGCCGCTGTCGATTACGTTATATCGACTGGTTTCCCGGCTTCGAAGATACTACTTGGAGTTCCAGTATATGGAAGATCCTTTCTGAAATCAAGAGGACCTGGGCACCCGTACCAGGGTTGCGGTGGAGATGAGGGAACATTCGAGTATAAGTTGTTACCAAGGCCCGGAACTCAAGAGGTGGTTGATACTACCACGGTTTCAGCTTCCTGTTCTGGAGGCGATGGGGGATGGGTCTCTTACGACAACCCACAAACGGTCAAGATGAAGGCTGAGTACTGCAAACAGAGGCGCCTAGGAGTAAGTTGACTTATTTTCTCTTGAGCATCTGTATATTGGCTGACATATATCAGGGTTTGTTTTACTGGACAGGGACAGCAGATGCGTCAGGACCAAGAAGCTTGATATCATCTGGATTTAAAGCTTTACATGATTCATAAATGTTCAATGTTCGAGCTGAACTGATCGGGGCAATGAGATGTTACAACAGTCGAACCCTATGACCGTTATTGAAAGGTCTGATTATGTGGACTCAGGGAATGAAGCTCTTCAGTCACTCTGTATCTGGGGTTTATTACGAGTTATGACGAAATGACAAAGGAAACAACAGCATTGGGTGGCGGTCTGGAATTACTTTGCGATTGAGACAAGAGATCTCATAGCTATGCTATATTGGATCAATGTATAATATATAAAGGCGATTCAAAATGGCAGATTGGTATTTGTGGAATACTTAGGTAGAGCTCAAGTGTCATTGTCATTTTATTTTATTTTATTTCATTTTATTTTATTTACTTGACTTTTGTTTGGAATTGATTGCGTGTTGTATCTGAGAGTTTTTGGTGAATGATTGCTGTCATGTCGTTCTATGTAAGACTTACATTGTCTGCATGCCTAGGAACGGTACATTGTGGCGCTGACGAGGCTGGTGGATTCTGAGAATGAACGCATAGACAGTGAGTGCGACCACCTACTTGCTTGGATACAGGATACAATGAGTAAGAAGCTATATAAACTCCCTTTTCACTATCGCACATCAATATTTGATTGGTTTATTCCCACATACTTCTGACATTATCATATTGAGTTGTTGTCTCTTCTCAATAACACAACTTAATTTATTTCATAGCATTAATTACAGCATGAATGGTGTATCAATACCCTCATCACTGGATGCATGTAAGTCTCCAAAGCGAATCGAACTTCACTTCCACACCATAGTCAATGATCCCCACTGATAGCACTCACCCCCGCAGCTGATTATGACCCTATTGACCACTTGAACACAATATTTTCACATCCTTCGACCTTAACCTCTATAAATCAAACGGCTTTTGCATTGCAGACTCATCAGGATGAGTTGTCCAGCAATATCACCAATCTCGTGGCCATCCAAGCATACAATGACGATTCGTCACTCAAGCGCATGCAGTCTGCAAAGTCGGAACTTGCAGATCTATTTCGAAAGATCGAATCTGTACGGACACGGGCTATACAGACAGAGCAAACGATCACCTCGATGACCGCAGATATCAAGAGATTGGATGGCACAAAGAAGAACTTAACCCTGAGCATGACGGCTCTGAAACGGTTACAGATGCTTACTACTGCATACGAACAACTAAGAGGCCTGGCGAAAACAAGACAATACCGAGAATGTGCAAGCTTGCTACAGGCTGTACTGCAGCTTATGAAGCATTTCAATAGTTATAGGAGTATAGATCAGATTGCGACCTTAAGTAGGGGCGTCTCAGAGCTACAGAGGGAGCTATTGGAACAAGTTTGCGAGGACTTTGAGATGGCATTTGCCAAAGGGGAGGTGGGGAGTAAGAAAGCAGTGTTAGCAGAGTCATGTCTAGTAATGGATGCACTGGGAGATAACGCTCGAGCAAGATTGGTGACGTGGTATGTCAATACGCAATTGAGGGAATACAGGCAGGTTTTCAGGGGAAATGATGAAGCTGGGAGCTTGGATAACATTGGTAGACGATACAGCTGGTTCCGGAGAATGTTGAAGACATTTGAGGATGAACACGCAGGGATATTTCCGACTGGATGGAGAGTTAATGAGGTCCTGGCAAATGCCTTTTGCGAAGGTACCAGGGATGATTTCAAAGGAATCTTGGAGCGAAGCATGCGACGAACAGACGGGGGAAGGATAGACGTCAATTTACTTTTGAGCTGTCTGCAGGAGACTATGGATTTTGAGCAAAGCCTTGAGAAGAGATTTGCTACAGGGACAAGAGCAAGTATCGATACTCTCAGCTCCCTCGAAGACAAACCTCTTACCTTCCATGGGTCTATTTCTGAGGCTTTTGAACCCTATCTCAGTCTCTGGGTTGATTCACAAGACAAACAACTCGCCACAATGATACCCAAGTATCGGATCCAACCATTATTAGCAGCTGATGAAGAATTCTCCCCACAAGCTGTGATTCCTTCATCCATCGAACTTTTTCACTTTTACAAGACATCCCTGGCTCAATGCGCCAAGCTTTCAACGTCTGAACGACTTCTTGACTTCTCAAAGATCCTAGCTAAATACCTTGATCAATACGCCCAACAGGTTCTACTATTTTTCTTGCAAGGAGCAGGAGGACCCAGTCTTGAACATACTATCCTTGTTCTCAATACAGCAGATTATTGGCACGCAAACACTCAACAATTGGAAGATAATTTGAAAAAGAGAATCGACAGTGACTTGGCAACAAAAGTGGATTTATCGTCACAATCTGATGCATTTATGGGCGTTGCCAGCGCAGCAGTTTTATCGCTGGTAAATAGAGTTGAACTTGATTGCGAGGGATCATGGCGTGAGATGAAGAATACGAATTGGAGCAAAATGGAGAGCGTGGGAGATCAGAGCAGTTTCGTGGCAGAGTTACTGAAACATGTCAATGATCAAGCTGGAGAAATACTACCCTTGGTGGGGAAACAGCAATATGCGCGTGCGTTTTGTGACAACGTTGTCGAGCATTTGGCAAATACTTATATTGCCAACATCGTTCAATGTCGGCCTGTATCCGAGGTAGGCGCCGAACAGGTATGTATAATTCTCCAAGCACACAGTCTCCACTTTTATTGCATCCTTTTCTAACCTACTGTTCAGATGTTACTAGATAAATATGTCTTAACTAAAGGATTGACAACCTTACTCACTCACTCCCCCACTCCCTCATCAGCCACTGCAAACACTGCATTTCAAAAACGGGTGAACAATATAATGACCCGTCTGGACCCGCTCCTCAAGACGCTACAGGTTCGGCCCTCACCGCCAGAGGGATTGGTTCAAGCATACCTTATTCATATTGCCGATCGTAGCGATACCAACTTCCGAAAAATTCTGGAACTGAAGGGTGTCAGAAAGCAAGATCAAACTGCGTTGGTTGAAATGTTTGGTATGCATCGGGATGGTAAAGCTAATAATCACCTGGTACAAAATTCACCTCTACTCACGCCACTTATGAATGTTGCGGGGCTTGGAAGCACGGGTCTCGGAATTGGAACACCTAGTGGCATGCCAGGATTACAGACACGATTCGATCCTACTAGTTTTGGAGAAAAGCTATTTAGTGCAGCGAGGGATAGTATGGGAACTGGCGGGGTGGGTGATAGAGGGGTAAGTCCTTTGGGCGAGGATGCTAAGGCAGCCGTTGAAGGAAATCTGAAGAGTATTGGAAAGTTCTTCAGGAGAGATATTACAGGGTTTGGCGGGATGACTATAGGAGGAAGGTTTGGGGCCAGAAGAGATGGGAGTGTAGATGATTATACCAAGTAATAGATGATCAGTTTAGAAATGGGCTTTGGAATAAAATCAGTCCTTGAATAATACAACGGCCTTCTTTCATGATGCCTTTGACCAACACTTTCCATACAAAATTGACAAAGATTTGAAATTAGGTATGCATGCATGCAATACATCCAAAATTTATATCGCTTAAGGGATTTCGTTGGGCGGATTGAAGAAAGAAGGGATGAATAAGGTTACCGAGGTAAAATTGAAGGGATTCGAAGCGAAACAGGAATATCTACCTTGTAGATACGATAGACGGATGGATATTAGAGAGTAAAGAATAGATCAATAGTGAATGGTAAATAATGAATAGGGGATAAGGGATAAGGGATGATGGATGATGGATGGTAAGTCGGCAATTAATCGATATAATGCATGGTTTTGATATCTGGGTACTTGGTATCTACTACGAGTACCTACCGAGAATATATCTCCGGGTGGGTTTTATTTAAAGGGGGGTTAGGGATATGGATGGATAGGGATATGGATAGGGATATGGAGGTTAGGTGGGTGGATACTGGGGGGATTTTAAGATTTTTATTTGGATTGTGTTGGGTGAGTTGGATGGGTGAGGATGGAGGTAGGGGGAGGGTGAGGTAGGGTTTATATTTGAGTAGGTATATGTGTATGTTGGATGTGTTGGATGATTTGAAATGAGTGATGATATATGGGGAATTAGTAAGTAGGTACGGAGTATTACCTAGGTTGGTCATCTAGCAATAGGTAGATACTAGGTGTGTATTTGCATGTTTAATGTAGATTGGATATGGTGTACGAAGTACTGTGTTGCAACTGATTCGAAATCTGGAATCTAGAATCTAGAATTTATCAGCTGGGTGTTTAGGCAGGTAGGTAGGTAATGTGAGGGAAGGGAAGGCAAGATATGTATATACTTGAACTCTCTATATAGATATCTAGATATGCAGATCACCTGGTGGATATGTACATATCTAGATACATTGATTCGAAATCTAGAATCCAGAATTTATCAGCCAGGTACTTGTATAGGGAGGTAAGGTAAGGTAAGATGAAGATTACATACAATCTAGAATCGAGAACGTTATACGGAGTGGTTATCTAATCAGATCAGATCTTATGATATTTGCTGGAATCTCATGAAATTGAAATCTTATAAGATGATCTAGTTTCATAAGTCGTTAACTTACAAGTAGATGTTCTGATCAATACTACCGGTGTGCCTACTTACTTACCTAGTATACATCATCATCATCAATGTGAGATGAGATTTAATATATCCTCTATTATCCTCATCATCATAATACTGTCATCATATCATACCTACATAACAATAAAGTTTGATCATTTCCTCCTTATCAAAATATAAGTTAACTTCCCAGCACGACTCTACTCTACTTCGCTTTGCCTTGCTTTGCTTACTGATACTGGCCATCATGTGCGGTCCAGATCCCTCAAGGCTTTGTAAATGACATTTTTGGCGGGGGAACGAGAACATCATTTGAAATCAAGCAACACAAACGAATCTTCGAGTTCCTCTACCAATACCAAAAACACTCTCTCATAAATACCTAGCAAAGAAACAACCAACATCACGAACCCTTCCTTTCTCTTTGCATAAATCACACTTCATAAGAGCATTCTACAGATCATACACTCTCATCTTTATAACACAGAAGGATAACTGTGGTTAACATTTACATTCAGCACAAGGGGAAAAAATTCAAAAAGAGGGGCCTCCTTCGTCTTAAGATCGACAAACTGTTTTCCTCGACCCTTAAGCGTTCTTTGAGGATTAGTGGTTCGGGTGTTTCGGTTGCTGCTGCTGCTTGTTTTCAACAGAAGAATACAGTTAAGAGTAATAGTTCAGGTCTTTTGGGTGTGAACAGAGAGAGAAAGATGCATAGCAAGGTTGTTAGTGAGTATTGCCCTTTTGAGTGGTGGGGGTGAGAGGGGGTTGATGGATGGATGGATGGAGGATAATGGATTGAAAAAAATGTCATCTGCGAATGCATACTAACTTTGGTGTATAGTCATTGGCTCCGGCCCCGCGGCTCATACTGCTGCCGTCTATCTTGCGCGTGCCGAATTGAAACGTAAGTCTGTCTTCTAGGAATTGGAAACTGAGAAGCAAAAGAGAAGGGCTAATTGTCATTTCTGTTTAGCTGTTCTTTATGAGGGTTTCCTTGCAAATGGAATTGCTGCTGGTGGCCAATTGACTACCACTACTGATGTAGAGAACTTCCCTGGTTTCCCCAAGGGAATTGGCGGACAAGAACTTATGGTGAGTTTAATCTATATCTGCATGAATACGTTGGCCATGACAGCAGCTAACAGACCGTGAAAAGAATAACATGCGCGCACAATCCGAAAGATTTGGCACTGAAATCATCACTGAAACCATCGCCAAAGTAGACCTCTCCAAGCGTCCTTTCACATACTGGACCGAATGGGATGAGAAGACAGCACACACTGCCGACTCTATTATCATCGCTACTGGTGCATCAGCTCGCAGACTCGGTCTCCCAGGAGAGGAAAAATACTGGCAAAATGGTATTTCCGCTTGTGCGGTCTGTGATGGAGCCGTACCAATTTACAGAAACAAACCATTGGTTGTTATTGGTGGTGGAGATAGTGCTGCCGAAGAAGCCATGTTCCTCACAAAATATGGATCCCATGTTACGGTTTTGGTCCGAAAAGATCATCTCCGTGCGTCGAAAACGATGGCCAAGAGATTGCTCGCCAACAAGAAAGTTACCGTCAGATTCAACACCGTTGGTGGTGAAATTACTGGTGATGAGACTGGATTGATGACACACATGGTTTTCAAGAACGTCACCACTGGCGAGGAAGAGAAGGTAGAGGCCAATGGATTGTTCTATGCCGTCGGACATGATCCAGCTACCGCATTATTCAAGGAACAAATCGAGACGGATTCCGAAGGATACATTGTCACCAAGCCTGGAACCAGTTACACAAACGTGGAGGGAGTTTTCGCCGCTGGAGATGTTCAGGACAAGAGATATAGACAGGCCATTACCAGTGCCGGTATGTTATACTTCTATTACTTTTGAATTTTTGAAGGATGCTAATCATATCAATAGGATCTGGATGTATAGCAGCTCTTGAGGCAGAGAAATTCCTCGCCGAACAAGAGGATGCCGAGAATGATTTGGAGAAGGGTGATGCTGAAAAGGGTAGCAATGTTGTTGTTCCTGAGTACAAATCTAACCCATTACTTTAGATTTTTCATGTCGATTGATCTCATTTGTTTTGCACATGGCATAGTAGATAGGATAGACGGAGTCCTTGCATGGATAACCTTATTGTTGAATGTGTATAGAGAGAGATAAAGAAAGAGAGAAAGAAGCAATAAGAATAAACATCAAAATTTACATTCGTTCCGTGCTTCGGATTTCCGTGTCTGTTTGTTGCCTTTATTTATATCTACCTTGCTTACTTTTCACAGAAAGAAGGGAACAACGAATCAATGACAAAGATTTCGGTTTATCGTAATCTTTCATAGAAGATGTTTATTCTATAACTCATGGGGTAGGTAGGTTTTATGGTGATGCTGCTACAGACGGGGGGGTTTGCGTAAGCGGAAAGGAGGTCGAGGCTTTTGTAAGCTTGTGTGTATAAGTACTACAGAACACTTGAACGATCCCAAGAGTTTGGAGCTTCAAATGCGGATTCCTTTGTTGGATGTTGTGTTGCTCTTAGCCCGGGTTGGAGTTTTTGGTATTTTTCTCTTGTTGTGTCCGGATTCCTACCATGTTAGGTGCATGGTAAGAATCCCGACTTTTCATCTGCGTCTCAAATATCAAGGATGACTCGGTTATGTGAAGATTCTTAACTCTGTTCTGGATATTTGAGAATCGTTTGTGCTTATTTCTTCGTCGACGATATGCCAGTTGGTTGTGGTTGAAAAGTTAAAGGGTATCTGGCGATCGAGCTTCTACGTATACACTTTTCTCCATCACTTCATCCCCGGTTCAAATCACCATCTAGAAATCCATTTCTGAATCCTCGACATCTTCTTTCTTTTTTCCCCCCCGCGCTGCATCCGCATGTTTGTGTGTTGGAGTGGTGTGGATGTTGGGGTTGGTGTTGGTTGGTATTGATGTATGGTTAGTTGGTCAGTGCAGATAGTAAAGCCGCTTTTGATGTGTTTTTTTTAGAGGAATAGGATTTGTATATGATGTCAATTCTCTGGATTGTTAAAATATTATATGTCAGATAGAATATAGCATATAGCATATCAAGGAGGTATGAAAAGCAAACTATGTAAAAGTAAAACTTCTCCTTCAACGATTCTACATTGGCAGAGATAGAAAATGTGGGTTGGGGGAAATGATGGATTGGATCATATGAACTTGATCGAGAAAGCCAGCGGCTGGTCACTTCCTGTGGAACCTTGGAGTCTGAGGGAGGCAATCAAGGGTCTGTCTTGCTGTTGTGTAAGAGCTGATACGTAGGTTCCGTATATTGTATTGAGGAGGTTCTATCTGCTGTGTATGAGGGATGGCTTGGTGCAGATGTTGATATTAGCTAGAGCTACGATGTAGGTATGATGGGTTAGTTCTCGCAACTTTTCAATCCACACGGTACTCGAGGATACGGCGAGAATATGCAGAATAGCGACCTAGTATATGCGGATATTGCTCTACTATACTGTTTAGATGAGATTTTGGATTCTTCTGTCATGATTTCCTCAGTTCGCGTGCAGCGAATTTTCGAACTGATATCTTTATGAGCTACTTGGATGTTGGTCTACTTCCCAATAACTCCGATCTTTATATTGCCCCCTTTCAGACTCTGGTTTTGTGGTCGAGGTTTTGGGTTTATATTGGGGCAGAATCAGTGGGGGGTTGTTGTTCAGGTTTAGGTTATTGGATATTGGATATTGGATATTGGATATTGGATATTTTGCAATATAAAGAGGAAGAGCCCTGGGTGTGTATTGGGATGATATTTTCATATAGTGAAATACTTTTTACTAGGAATGATTGTTTGAGACATTGAGGTTTGTGTCTGGGTTCGGATAAATGTGCGGGTATTTTATTCATGGTATATCACTTTTATGCCATGCGGAGTATCTACAGTGGAAGAATGTGGGAGGTGGAATCTGTGAAAGGTAGAATTTATAGCGGAGTGGTAGATACTATACCATAGAGTCTATGTGGTATTAGAATAAGATGGCTTCGACTTTTGTGGTATAAGAGTAATATGCTTGGTTATGAAGGGCATGAGAGTAGTTTCAAGAAGCCGTACTATTTATAGATGTATCTATGACGAAGCACTCATGACAATTACTATTACTATCTATTACTATTTTCAATTACATCTGATCTTACTCGGATCTCATACATTTCAATCCTTTCTCTTGTCTTCCTCCTGCAATGGCTTTTGAGCTGACATCTTCGAGGACGAAGGCAAAGACTTGGGCTCGGTGAGAAGGATAGGTCGGCGTGTCATCTCTGGCCTTTTCCAAAACGTGTTCTTAGACTCGGACTCAGACTTAGGTTCAGACTCAGATCTAGCCACAAGCTGCACCGTCGTCCCAACAATATCTCTTCTTTGCCCCGGAATAACTGGCCCTACCCCCCTCTTCCTCTCAACCACCAACTCCATGGTCTTCTCCCATTTCGCGGGGAAAGAAAGAATCATCCCATCGGGAATGCAGGCAAAGCCCAATGACCACGTCTTAAGCCATGAAGCGAAGCTAAAAAGCGGTCTATACAATGGGTAGCTTTTTTGGACCAATCATCATATGTCGAATGGAATTACAATCTTCCTCCGCATAGAGTACCGTGTGAGAGGTTTGATTGGGCGGACATGTAGGTGGAAAGACAATGCGGAGGAGTGAAGAAACGTTGTAGGAAAAGGTGGGGGAGGAGGATGAAGAAGAGGAGGAAATGAGACAAGTTAAGAGGGGGATTTGGAAGATTTGGGGGGGTGAGAGTGGATGTGAGGGCGAGTGTTGCATTTTCCTGACTAGGGAGTATCTCGAGGATCTTGTCTGTATCGGGTGGTTGCGTGGCGTTGGCTAGGGTCTGTCTCCCACTCCCTATTATCAACTCTTCCACTGGTCCTGTCCTCACATGTTCTTCTCCCTTTCGAGAACAAGAGAATAAAAGTGACCACTCTTCCACCCCCGAATCTTCAAAGAGTCGGAAACAGTATATTCACCTTTGCATTTTCGTTGTGTGTACATTAACAAGTAAGGCTCTTTGCCTGGAGGACATTTAGGCGTGCCGAGCGTGCGAGTCCTACTAGCGGCTTCGCGAGAAGACGACCAAAGACAGGTCGACTCGGGGACCTGATTTACTTTAGGCAATCGAAGACCTGGCATGGAACCATTCAACATGAAGACCGCATCATTAGGATCGAGAACTAAAAACACGAAGTATCTGATGAGATGGGAGGCGAGAATTTGGCGGCCATATGGCTCTGCGAGGCTTATGAATGCCTTTCGTGGGCTGATAGCACACTTAAGCATGAAAGATCATTTTTCTGGGATAGTAAACGAACGAGATGGAACAACTGGTAGCTGATGTTGATCCCAAAAAGGTTGGTCGTTCGTCAACTCAAGACGAGGGAATATATGCGAGAACCCATTGTTAACCATACAATTTGGGTTCTTGAAGATAATTGTATAAGGCTTTTTGTCCCCAGGACAGACATGGTTGGCCACAATAGTCAAATCTGGATTCTGGATAACGTCAAGACATGTTGAGACGGGAAGGGTAATGTTATGAGAGCAGGGTAAGGATCGCACAAGAAGAACGGCGGGAAGTGGTTCTTCGGGGTGGTTGGGAATTGATATCTGGTTGGTCGCACTGATATCCGTGCCAATTGCGCTGGGCCTTTCATAGGTATCAATTGGATCTTGCGTAGATAATGGTTGATCTACAGGTGGTAAGGAAAACCCAGAGCTAGGGAAGAAAGTGAGGGTAAAATTGCGGCAGTAAACGATAGAGACCGCATAATCAAGCAAGCGATGATTACTCGAGTAGATGTATCGAAACAAGAATGATTGAATGATTGACTGAAGTTTAAATATCCAAAAATGTCAACAAACTTTAGACTTAGTAGTATTTGAATAAAAGAAATCTGACTGTGCTGTAAAATTTCCTAAAAGACCCACTCGGAGGTAGGCTGAAAAAGTGCATAGAATACCAAATGGAGAATAGTGGTCGGAAGTATTGGATTGAATTGGAATTGTGAGATTGATGAGGATTATGAAGATGATAGCTAATGAGAGAGATTGGGAGGGGTTTGATAGAAATATTGTATGGTATGAGAACTTGAGACGATAAGTCTAGAATATATTTATTGAGTTTGAGCATGTATCTGTCTGTACTCGTCATCTAACATACTCAGGTGATCATCCTCCATCATTCATACTAGTAGTCAGCCCCAATTCAAGCGAGGTTATTTCCATATTCTTGGTTTGAGATTGTCGAGTTTTGTTTTTACTTGAGATTAACTACCAGGTTTAAAACACTTGGTTGTCGAATGGTCAGTTTATTCACGAGAAGGATGTATAGCCAGACGCACAAGAGGTTGAAGAATCTTGAACATGCCTTCATCTACCAATGAGTATGGTAATGAGGGCACAAGTGCAAGAGTGACCATGGCAAACAAGACTGTGTTCTTCCAGCTCCACATTTTAGGATATCATACCAGATGGAAAGGGGTCTTGAGATTGTTCAGCCAATATCATCTCTTGAGAGCCAGTCCCGCGAGGCTAATATATCCACGAGGTCAGGTCTAGGAAGTCTAAGAATAAGCTTCCTGATGAAGTGCTCGAGAGATGATTATATCATGAAGCTGTGAGTGTCTTGAAATTTTTGAAAAGAATGAAAAGCGTTTACAGCAATTCCGGAAAGATTATGCGTTTAAGGTGCGGGATCATCGATCCCTTCATTCAGAACCACTAACAGATTGAACAAATGATTTCCCAAGAATCCTTGTCATCATTGAAAGCGCAGAGGAATAATTGACCAGCAATGGCAACTCTTCGTCAATGGCTTCAGATAGGTGAGTTTGTAGTCCAACAATTGGTTGTGCCTCTCCTACTTGAATCTCCAATCTCGATGGACGGCTGAGAACGTTCGAAAATTACTAGTTTCAGTCAAAAATGGCGATTTAGTTCAATACCCTATTTATATCGAGCAGTTTCATCAATTTACAGGTTATGGACAAAGCTACTTGGTTGATCCGCCAGAACTAAAGGCGGCTAATCCTCCCCCGTCAAGTACAAACACTTGGCTTATTTTGTGGAAAAGAAGCATATCAAGGACTGTAACTTCCTAGCTTTAGATGATAAACCATTCGCAGAGTATGGAAAGACATTCACCTTGATGGTTCCACCATCGATATTCGATCTCTCACTTAAATGACTTTTTTTTAGATAGTACCATGAAGTTCAGCTTTGGCAAGTCTTCTGGTTCTATCTGACCGTCCCAACAGTAAGTATACCACTTCAGTCACCTAATTTTGTTAATCATCGTCTTACAAGATTAGTAGGAGACTTGAAGCCCAACAGTTGTCTGAAGCCTTCGGCGAGTGTTTCCGAGAAATGCGAAAGAACTATATGCCAAGTCAATTTTCATGGCTTATTGGCCCCGACAAGAAATGGCTTGCTCAATCCGAAATCACAGATGAGACATGATGCTATCAGTATACTCCTCTCAAAGAGCTTGTTAAAAATTGTCCAGGCGACAAGATCGTCATTCAAAATGAATTCATGAGTGACAGTTGGAAATATATTCCATTTTCTGGAGGGTGTCGTACATGCCCGGCCCAACAAAATGTCTACACTGAGATGGCAGTCTCCCTGATAAAATTGGTGTAATAATTGAAGACTATTCAAAACAAGGACAATTGCTTAGAGTATATCGAGGAGTATTTTATGACAAGATCGAGCCGAAATAAAGCAAAGGGTGCATGTTCGGTCAACTGGGAATTGAGGAGAATGGTTACCACACAGTGTCTATGGAACTACCTAGTACACCCCTCTGACTATTGATAGTCTAATTCAAGTTACGAGTTGAGATCGGGAGTATGAGGTTAAGGTTGCGAAGGCTCTTCTGAGATTGTGTATAGAACGAGAAAATTACTTGTATGCTTCGCGATCGACTGCGAGGTGACAGCAAGGTGACAGTGTATCACGTGCACACATATATGCGTATCGACCTCGAGTACCACCGTACACCTCACCTGGGCCGTTTTACGGAGTAGAACTACCGTACTAGGTAGGTGTATGGAGTTTTGAAATCCAGGGTCTCTTACACGCCAAATGAAACGCGTTGGCCTCAATGGTCAAGCCCCGAATCTCCGTGATCATCAATTAACCAGGGGATGATCAATTTGGACCGAGGATCCAAAATATATAAAAATAAATTCATATCTGGCCAAGACCCCACGGATTGGATTGAATTGAATTGAACCCCTAATTACGATTGAATTTCATACTGTGAACTATTGATACTATATCTTCATTTCTTCTTGAACTTCTTGTACAAATTCAAACTTCTAGTCACTCTCTTACGCTGTCTTTTTAACTTCGTTCCTTACCACCCCAAAACGATCGACCTCAATGATTGAGCAATGAGTATCTTCTCATACATACGGAGCATTTATGCTCTGGATACCATCGATACACGATTCACGAATTCCTCCTCAACTCCATACCAAGTTGATCCCACTATTGGAAGATCAAAACGAGATGATTCGAAACCGGGCGAAGGGGTACGGACAGATAGTAATGGCAAACCAGTTGCTCAACCGTCGAGGTGGAACACTCCAGAGTTTTATTTCTATTACTTCATTTTCTTGACAGTTGTGCCATACATGTTTTGGATTGCATATGATGTATCTAGACGTTAGTATAGGACTTTCTTGTTCTCAAAGAAGATAACCTAACAAAAGTCCAGCTTCCGATCCCAATTACCATAAATACCAGCATCTTCTTTCCGATGGCTGGGTACCTGGACGCAAGATTGTATGTGATATCTGAGAAAGACAGTGATGGCAGATGCTAATGATATGTAGGATATTTCGGATGCACAGTATTACAACTTTCGAAGCAATGTACCATATCTTGCGATTCTGGTCATTTTCCATCCTATCCTCCGACGAATATATGAATCTATCAGACCTATTCCTGCTCGAGTGGGATCCCCAAAACCAAACCTCAATAAAACATACATATCTGTGGCGGAAGGCAATGCGAAGCTCCAACAACGAGCCGGGTTTGATTTCATTTTCGCATTCGTTTACCTCTCAGCTTTACATGGCTTTTCAGTCTTCAAGATCATTCTAATACTCTATACGAACTATGGTCTAGCAACCAGACTCCCCCGAAAGTTTATCCCCGCAGCAACATGGATTTTCAATATTGGTATATTGTTTGCCAATGAGCTTTCAGATGGCTATAGGTTTACATCGATAGCACAATATATCTCCCCCAAGGGTGAAGCTGGGCTTCAAAATGGAGCTTTATTACACAGCTGGGCAGAGTGGATGGATAATTATTCTGGCATCGTCCCACGATGGGAAATTCTGTTCAATCTTACAGTGTTGAGGTTGATTAGTTTCAATTTGGATTATTACTGGAGCTTGGAAAAAGGAGCTGGAAGTGCATTAGAGGTAGGTTGCAAGCAAATGGTCATATGCTCCCATCTAATACTAATGCGCAAAAGAAGAAACAGCTCGACCCTGCGAATCTTTCCGAAAGAGATCGCGTTTCAATACCTGCTCCCGATAAGGACTACAATTACCGAAACTACTTCGCATATGCGGTTTATGCCCCTTTATATTTAGCAGGACCAATCTTCACTTTCAATGATTACATTTCTCAATCGAAATATCGCCCTGCTAGCATCGACAATAGACGAACGTTTAAGTATGGTATCCGCTTCCTGCTCTGTTTGCTAGCGATCGAATTACTCCTACACTTTGACTACTGCGTAGCTATTTCCAAAGCCAACCCCAACTGGTCAGATTATACCCCAGCTCAACTAAGTTTACTCTCATACTTCAATCTTCACGTATTATGGTTGAAGCTTCTTCTACCCTGGAGATTTTTCAGACTTTGGTCTCTCATTGATGGGATTGATCCTCCTGAAAATATGCTTCGCTGCCTTTCCGACAATCCATCAACCGTCCAATTTTGGCGAAGTTGGCATCGCAGTTATAATCGTTGGATTGTCCGCTACATTTATGTTCCCATGGGAGGTTCATCTTCACGGAATTGGAAGGCACAAGTCCGATCGATTATCAACTATCTCGCTGTTTTCACATTCGTAGCTCTCTGGCATGATATTAGTCTCAATTTACTTGTCTGGGGCTGGCTGATCGTCTTTTTCATGTTACCGGAAGTCATTGCTGGCATGCTCTTCCCACGCAAGAAATGGCTCAATGATCTTACATACTATAGGGTTATATGCGGAATTGGAGCGGTGGCAAATCTGATGTTTATGATGATTGCGAATTTGGTTGGGTTCGCCGTTGGAATTGATGGATTAAAGAGCATCATTTCTGGTATCTTCAAGGATTTTTCAGGTACGTTTTTTTAACATATTACAAACAATATGTGGACTGACCTAAATAATTAGGAATTGTCTTTCTTATTACGGCCTGGGGCGCACTTTTCGTGGGCTGTCAGGTTATGTTTGAAGTAAGAGAGAGTGAACATAGAAAGGGGATATTTTTAAGATGTTAGATTTACATGAACGCGGATTATTATGAATTGCAATCTTTTTCATACTTGTATTTTGAGTCTCTCATCTATCCTTGAGTCGGTCGCATTTCTGATACACCTGGAGTCGTATGGCGTCTGACAGAATTACACCCTCGCAATTATCCAGTTGTATAGTCGATCAACGATCTTATATGGAATAGAAACATACCAATCTCATTGATCGCATTCGAGTCTCTCTCTCTCCTCGCTTTTTGCATCTCGTTTATTCCCGACTAATAGGTCAACCGATTTGGGATATTCTCATCTTCTTCTCTCTGTACTTATGCGTTGTGAGCTCAAGGGAATTTCCTATCTAAAATTATCCATTCAATGGACCTATGGTATGGTGTTAGGAGATAGTATTGAATGTGCCACTGCATTGGAGGGCTGACAAGATTATGGAGGGAGAGAATGTAGGTTGGTGAGGTACAAGATCGTGGTATAAGAATAATCTTCACTGTTGAGGATCTTTGAAATTCCATTTTAATTGACGAATGTCTTCGAGTGGAGGAGTCCATCGGGATTCTGATGAGGGTGTTTTGGGTTAGCCTGTAGAGCTATGGAGGAGTGAAGGAACAACGTTACAAAATATCAATTTATTTAGAAATAGAGCGTGCATTGTCACGTACGACCATAGACTGAAGAGAATTGGGCATCCCGTCCGCTCTGCCATGCACAAGCTTCAGATCGGTGGATTAGTAGTTGGGTGGGTGACCACCAGCGAATCCCCACTGTTGTATGTTTTTTTTGGCTTTTGTCTTCCCTCCGCAAGAGAGGGGCGCTTGTTACAGAGAGAAATATTTCCTCTGTATGTCCTGGTGGTCTCTCTTTAGCGCCAAATGTTGAGGCCGATGGTTTTGGCAACTTTTGAATATTTGACGCCATATCTCCCTCCACCAGGTGCTCCCTTCTAAGAGGAGTTCTGATTGTTCGTGCATCCGGATGTGCAACAATTGCAAGATGTGAGATATTGACTAGGGTTTGTCACGTGCGAAAAGGTCGAAGGTAATACGGAATGGGTGATGGGTGATGACTATTGATAACTGTACCTACCTAGGCACTTACTGCATGCCTAGCTTCCAAACATCCTCCGATATGAAATCTTTCCCCTTTTGACCTCCAACTTATTCTCAATCCGGCGAGCTCAACAAATGATGATTCTATATTAGGAGGGGACATGGGATTTTCGAATTTGGCATGCATGGATAGGGAGGTAGATGCTCCATGGAGAGTAAGTAGACAGACCTTCATTTACAACTTTCTTCGGAAACTTTTGATTCGACAGGATCCTCTGTCTGCTCCATAAATTGAGGTATAAAGTCTAATAGCTATAGGAATAATATCTCAGCTCGATTGTAGCCTCGATACTCGTTCTTTTCAATCTTTGCATTTTCGATGGCCACGGGAGGTTACGATGTATGGAGTCGACGTCCACGATTAATATTGTGATCTAAGGCGTCGCTGAGTCTAGGTCTTTCCTGGTGGGACACTTGCCACTCACTCAATCATTTGATGAAGTTTCAAGCCGTATCATAAAGAAATAACATCTCATATTATCTATCTTGCAACTCTCCCCCCTTCTTATCACGATGCTGGGGATAGATGATGGTTATCATAATACTCATTTGCTTCGTATTCATTCTCAATTGTAGTCACGTGGACTGTTCTGGACACTTTTACTTGGTCAAGCTCATTTTGAGAATCATTTTCTTCAGCAAACGAGTGTTTCACGTCTCGCAAGATCATCTTCAAGAATGCCCGTTCTAATAACGTGCTAATTCCTTAACGCACGTGATCTTGAATCAGTACGTCATCTCAGTGTCCATTCGCCTTAGCTTTTGCTTTGACGATGAAGCTACACTACCAAGATCTGCAAGCTTTATTTTGACATTTCATATTTAAAGTTCATCTTTTTCTTCAATGCATTGCAACAACCGGGACATTCGACTATTCCTACACTGCGTTCATCGGCTCACGCAGTTTCAAATCAACACGGCCAACCTCTTGTACGAAACAGAAGCTGTAAAGTTACATCACATTACAACATCAACATGTGGGATAAATTGGAACCAACACCCCCTCACATAACCTATCTGGTTCTTCCATTCTTCCTGATAATATATGCCCTCTTCTCTAACTTCATCCGCAACCACCTTCATCTCTCGGAGCCTCCTCTCGCCGTTCTTTTTGGTATCATCCTTGGTCCTTATGTGCTCAAAGTACTCACTCCCCAAGACTGGGGCATGGACGATCAAATTATGCAAGAAATCACTCGCGTGATTGTGGGCATTCAGTGCTTTGCTGTGGGTATAGAACTCCCCAAGCATTATTTCAAGAGACATTGGAAATCGGTCCTATATCTACTAGGACCAGTTATGACAGCTTCTTGGGCAATCACTGCCTTTTTCGCCTACTTTATTTTTCAGACCTCTGTTTCTACAGCTTTGATAATAGGAGCTTGTCTTTCGCCAACTGATCCCATTCTTGCTGCATCCGTTCTTTCGAAATCTCGATTCAGCGAACGAGTTCCACCACGCATTCGGCATCTCCTTTCGGCCGAGTCGGCATGCAATGACGGAGTATCTTTTCCATTTCTCTATATTGGCTTGGTTTTTCTAACTAATGGAAGTCCTGGTGAAGCCATCAAAGAATGGATAACCATCACACTTCTCTGGCAATGTGTATTTGGCATCGCGACGGGTCTCGTGCTCGGTAATGTTGCGAATCGACTACTCAGATTCTCAAGTACTCGCGAATATATATCTAGACCATCTTTTCTGGTATTTTACCTTCTTCTCGCCATTCTTTCCATTGGTATTGGATCAATTCTTGGCTCAGATGATTTCTTAGTCGCTTTTGGTGCCGGTGTCGGTTTCGCCCACGACGGATGGTTCTCTAAGAAAACCAGAACCGTGCCTTTTCCAGTCATTGTAGATCATATTCTCAATTCAGCCATGTTCGTGTACTTTGGCTCTATAATCCCCTGGGATCAATTCCAACCATCGTCTATTACACCACACGTCAAACCCTGGACTCTAATCCTCTTCCTCATTCTCGTTCTTATTTTTCGTCGTATTCCAATCCTCCTGCTCACTAAATCCCTTATCCCCGATATCCGCACTTATCACGAGGCTCTATTTGCCGGTCACTTCGGGCCAATGGGTGTAGGTGCCTTGTTCCTTGCCATCGAAGCGCGAGCTCAACTAGAAACGGGTACTTCGCTTCCTCTTCCGTCGCCAGAATTTCCGGTCATGTCTCCGGTCAGTGAGGAGGCGAAGGCTACCTGGATGATTTGGCCAGTAATTTGCTTTGTAGTATTAGGAAGTATCATGGTGCATGGATTGAGTGTGGTGGGGATGAGTTTGGGAAGCTATTTTTCGAGAAAGGAGGGTGAAAGAGCGCCATTGTTGGAGGGTGAGACGGAGGGGCTGGAGGGTATGATTCATGAGGGCGGTAATGGGGAGAGCGAACCGGAGGTTAGTGGGAGTGAAGTAGAATAAAAAAGTTTCGAAGAAGCCTTTCAGACTTCTGGATACAGTATCCGGAAAGCAGAAAAGAATTTCAGCATACACAAAGTAAAGAAGTTATTGATATGTTCTAAGCGAATAATTGTTCGGTTTTATGGTGGTACAAGCGTATTTAATATAGATGGATCGCTGACTATGTGGTCACGCTTTGTGTGACGAGAATTCGCTTGAATAGGGGATGCGAAGGGGTGGATTCTTGAAATTGGCGTTTAACCAGATTGGAGATATTTAAAATGAATGGGATTGGACATATACCGATTCAATTATTTGAAGGTTGTGTGGAGGCAAATATTACAAAGGCAATATGGGTGCGAAGATTTTGGGCGTTATTGGATAAAAGTTTTACGTCGTGTTTGAGATGATTGAATTGAGTCTATATTTGTGGCAAGCTGGGAGATAGAGTTCTCCTCTCATCAATTTCCATATCAGACAAATCACGCTGATAGAAGAATGATCCGCGATTAGTAAAATCCAATAAGACTTTGAAGAAGTGGTTCGCTAATTCAAATTTAAATATTCCCTTCATGCGCATCCGCAAACTTACAAACATCTTTCTTTTCTCGACACAGTTTTAGAGGTGATCCGATATAGAGACGACCCGGCATCAGATGCGCCTTCAAGCGCTTGTCGCACGTGTAAGTCTTGATGAAAAGTCACTTCGACTCCCAAACCCTAAATTCGAAAGTATAACCCATCGAAAATGACTATTAGTATTTCATTCTTCCTTTGGATATAATTGAGAAATGCTAATCAGGGCTTAAAAACTCCCATCCACAATTGTATTGTTCACGACTCCAATTTTGGGATGGGAATGTGATGTATCATACTTGTGGATTTCCGTCTCCATCCACTGGTGTTATGGAATAGAAATGTGATAGTTCAGACGTTCACACAATTGGAGTGGAACGGTGAGAATAAAATCGAATTGCGAGAAGACCATTCACATTCCCTTTTTTTCTCAATGCATTTTTGCAATCGGATGAATAGGGATCGAGTCTTTGGGGCGCGTTTGTGGGAATGCAGGTGAGATGCGGTTCACTCTCTGTAGGGTAATTTGCTTGAAGGAGTTTACGAATGAGAGTCTTGGGCGATGAGTTTGTGGGAATGGAATTATCCAGTTGGGCGAGAGGGGTGGTCATGAGGATTGAGTGTTTGGATGGGCGAGGAAACTGTTTGCGTGTAACGATGCAAGGAGCCTTCGAAGCGGAAGCGAAACTCGATATTGGCATATCATTGTGAAGAACTTCTAATTCTGTGGATACGTGTGAGTAGCAGACCGAATTTATCAACTGACGTTTGTTTGATAACAACACCGCGAGTTACACGGCAGACTCCCGTTGAGGGAGGCGGATATTTATTAGCCTGATGTAATGCGAGATCCCCGCTGTATGGACGACTTTGTGGATATTGGTGATGGACTAATGGTTTATGGAATGAGAGATCGATAACAGAAGTCTTGAAAGGCTAACTATTGAGAAAAGAGAGGGAATGAGACGGGTTTAGTGAGTGGTTGGATGGTAGGTGTTCCGGTATAATGTGGCGTAAGGTTGAGATGTCCCTATCTAGTAATAACGATTAGAATGAGTTTGATGCTGAGAGCCAAATTTAATAAGAATTAGAGTGAATGTTGGATAGAACAGAGATGCTAGAGGCTAGATGGATGGAAGTTCAAGACTCATGTATGGACCGGGCCGCTGGGTTGCATCTCTTCAATTAATTGATATATGGGATTTATAAATCCCATCATTTGTGTAGCGAATGCGAAAATGGGCCCATATTTGTACTTAAATTGGTATTGTCAATTTTCTATGGGATTAGAAAAAAAACTAAATCACAATTGGCAAGTTAGAGAATGGTGGTACAGCATGTGCTGCTGGAGGAAGTCCATGTCGTGACCGCAAAACCTGTCAGATTTATTTTCCTCTCAGTCGTCTAGTTTCATTACTTTAGATAGACAATAAGTTATAGGCAAGGGCTGGATTCTCAAAGACCGTTGCTGTGTGTGGCCACAATAGGAAACGGGTAAAGCCATAGAAAATGTGACTAAATCATCCAATGTATATCGGATCAAGCATCATGGCAACTCCTATCATGGCCATCAAAAACGTTTCTCAGAATTCAAATAAGCCTTCAGACCTTATATTATGTGACAGAAACTCTCGAATCGTATCCAAATATCAAGTTTTATCCTCGGCGCCACGACTATTCGGCGAAGTTGCCCGGATGTCGGTACTGGTCAGCCGCGTTCTTTAGCACATATATCAAATTGGAATTCTCCGATATGATAATTTGTTCTTTGCTACTATTCTATGAGTCGAAACAGAAGAAGCAATGCTCCCCAATAGTATCTGCATGTTAAAAGGAGATGGTCACAAGAAAGAGAGACGAGAGGTTAGGGGTGAATTCCTCTAATTTACAGCGTGCGCACACTGCATTGACATGCTTTCTTAGAACTCGGCAGATATTGGGATCGATAGGTGTGTGTCATGCATCTTTAAATGAGGCAGATCCTGATGATCGCCGACATACCATGTCATTAGGAGGTATAATAATCATTGTAATATCACTTCAAGGTTTACAATTTGTATTAAGCGAATGTTGAATACTATGATTTGCGTGGCACCCGAGATTTCCTGATAGTTACTGGTAAGGGTTCAGTTTTTCCAGCGCGGGGTGGGCAGTGCAATGTAATCGGCGCGAAAGGGGGGAGAAGCTTCTCAAAAAATTCCAGACACCCATTGTTTAATTATGATCATTTCACTTATATGATACATCTTCCAATTGTAATCAAGTACTCGAGTATTCCTCGCATGAATACAGCTACCATTTATCAATTTATTGGAAAGTTCTGATAAATAACAAGGTTAAATTCATACATATATACTGTGATAATGCTAAACCATGTTAAATAGATATTTACCTATCACTTCAGGACCCCATACATGACTGTCTCAAATGATCACCGCTTTTCCTCCTATTCGACTCCATTTCTCATTCAACCACCTTGCCGAGAGGACTTCTTCACCCACCTCCACCCCTTCACTTTAGCTGTCCATCGCATCCTGCCCAATGCTTCATTAGTAATAAGCCAAGAACGTACTTGCAATTTCAAGGAAACAATCCAAGTTATGATAGGCGCACCACTCAGAATTCTCAATCATGAATCCATGGTCTTTTTCCACCTCAGTTTCTTCCCGCTCTGCCTTATTTGATGCACCCCTGTTGGACTAACAGTTACAGCCTGTCAACGGCGCAGCTTGGACATTAAGCAGGCGTGAAAGAAGAATGAGCATTATCTACAATTCTTCTCAACCCGCTTAACATTATGCGGCAGTGAGTCTGTCTAGTTTAGGGGTGACAAGGATTGAAGACGGGTTATTGGGTGGCTGTATCTTGACTCCAACGGTTTCTTCATGATGGTTGCTGAATTTTGTATCAGTTGATGAATTTGAAGCCATCTTGTGATGATGGGATGTAAGTGTAGAAAGAGCAGCTATCTGTTGGAGGATATGAAACGCAATTATTGGAAAGGATGAACTTTGCTACAGGATATTGTTGACGAGAAAACCATAGATTGCTGCACTGCAGCATGTGTTACACATCCAAGATGGATACTTCCCTTTTCATTGGATTTGATTTAGGGAGTCATGGCGACAGGGTGTAAGTCAATCATGCGAAATATGGATTCATCCACGCGGTATGATTGTTTGATTGGCAAACTCGATTTACTCTCTGGACAGGGTAAATGCGAAGAGACTCTCAATGAATGAGGTCTTATGATGGTCTGGAAGAAGAAAAAGACCGAAGTTAAATATGATATGGAATCCTAAAATCAACAGTATAAGACCAACAAACCATACAGATACATACAAGAATGGTCTACAAGAGCCCGCATACTATTCAACCAGAACATGTCCAGGACTGCAGATGTCAGATATTCCAAATATTGTAGTATATTGTCTCCGTCCCAATGTGAATTCATTCTGCTGCGCCACTAAGAGTTAGACATCTTGAATTTCTTTCCGGAATAGTGGGTAGATTCGCATCAGATCTATCCCAAAAGAAGATATTAGAATATTTGCATTTTAGATTGCCCGTTACACCATTTGGAATCAATCAATTACCCACCTAGCATACTCAGACCGCAATTTTAAAACGGCACAGATCGGTCAGAACCATATTTCCAATACGACCACGGATCCCAGTATACCATGTGCATAGGATTGTACAAGATAGCATAGCATAGAATCTTACCGAAATATCCCTTTTCCTAGAATCTCCCAGCCTCCTTTTCCAACGAGGTTCAAGCAACAAATTACTGCCATCCCGTTCCGCACCCCTAAATCATTAGCTGATAAATTATTGAAATACGGCATCGGATCGATCCGGATAACCTTCGCAGATAGTCAGAGCTTACGAAACTTACGATTCGGCAATTTACGGCCGCTATGACTGGGCATGACTCGCATTGGCCGGAGAAACAGTTGGTTTCCAGCCTTACAAGGAAGGTCCATTAGTCTTAGTTGTGGTCTTGCATTGCATGCATATCCTTGCCCGCATGAAGGAGAGATCACTTGACTTGTGAGTTCTCAGAATCAGAGTATGTCGAATCTCATCTTTCGTGCGATGTTGAGTCTGTATACCTTGTTTGTTACACGTGAATACATGGAAAGAAGGTGTCAGCCTTGGGCTTCGTCATGTCGGTCAAGGACTTGAGACTGCCTAAGACTTCTTTTACTGCTGAATACTCAAGAGTGCATGCAGATGCTGATGTATTGCAAGTGAGAGATTGTGCTGCCTCTTGAAGACTATGTCATTAATTTATACAATAAACGTATATAGTTTGCTCTAAGAAAATCCCCGTAACGATAATGCCAGATGTTTTGCCGCCCCGAGACTTGCCTCTATTATGACCTGCCTATATAGACCAATGTTACTCTCCTTCTACACAATGTAATGTATAGCCAAATGTTTCCTTAAAGCAATCGCCCCGTATACCCCGTCCTATCAGAAATAAAAATTCCAATATAATAGAGAATTAAAAATTGCTAAAACCTGCCCATCGCCCATCCTCTAGACCACCCGCTTAATTTCCTACCCACGCCTCTTGATGGTTTTGGTGATGTTGGTGATGTTGCTGTGCATATATTATCTGCTGATGTTGATGCTGCTGCTGGAAATGCACTGAACTGGCATCGCTTGCGGTTCTACTTCTTAACTCCCCTACCAGGGTAACCTCATCGTCCGTAAGATTACGAAGAGCACCGTCCCTGTCGCCATGACTTGGCCATGGCGTTCGTGGTTCCATCTTCACATCGAAATGAATTTGTTCTGCATGTCTGGATGCTGCATACTCTGATTCGTAGGATCGATCGTCGGAATGGAATAATTCATTGAACTTCCTTTGAACGGCTTCCTTGCTCCATTTTTCTTGCACCCCATGATTTAACATGCCTTTGGCAATTTCCTCCCATTTCGCTTTATCATAATCTTCGCAAGCGAGTGTCAAAGCTCGCTCCTAAGCTTTGGTTAGCTTCTTATCGTCTGGATCAGTGACAGATCTAACCAAAATACATAATGAGCTAGGGATGTACCTCGCAGTCGGTCCAAACACGTAGACGTTCACACAATCGCTTCTTGCGCATTTGTAGAGCCGGCACTTTCATGCTCTTGCCGGTTGCCGCATTAAATTGCTTAGCAATGTCTTTCCACGGGACACCGTCCATTTGTGCGAGATCCATGAGGATCTGCTCCTCTTGGTTAACCTCACCGGAATACACCAGATTTCTATCGAGCTGCACGGGCGGAGTCTTTCTCTTCCTTCGAGAGGGAAGAGGTCCGAGTTTTTGAACTGGATATTGCTGTTGTGGTGTTGAAGAATAAGAATCTATTGACGTAGAAATAGAATGCATAGAATGCATAGAATCATGACGACCGTATGGCACACCATCTCTATATGGCATCTCTTCAGGTCTGGTTGCTGGTCGCATTGTGTTGGGATTTGGAGCAATCAGTATGGGTGCGGGATTGTTTACCCGATAGTTCCCTGGACTTTGAGACGGCGTGGGATGACGTGATCTATGTAGATCAGTGCCGATAGTACTTGAAGCTGTATTTTGGGGGCTGGTGTTCATATTGGGAGATGTCAACTCAGCTGATCGTCCGGATTTTGGGGTAGCGGATACTCCAAATGCACCATAGTATGGGGATGGACAAAAAAGTGCTGGAGATGCGGGATAATTTGGCTCGCTGGTCGGAGTCTTCGCAGGATGAGATCTTGACAGCTTTTGCTTCATGGGAGCAGCGCTTAATCTTGACCCAAAGTCATCCGCGTCCCCGCCAAAGAGTGGATAATCAGGAGATTCTATAGCTGGTGATAATTTGACGTCTCTATCTCTGACTGTGGGCGCCGACCTTGAAGATATATGTGGAGATGGTGCCATTGTAATGGGGGTGATCAAAGACGAATCGTAGTGGGCAGGAAGATTAAATGATGAAACCTACATTTCAAGTCAGAGTCTACTAGTTGTTGGTAACGAAACGAACATACAGCACTGTAAGGAGTCCAAGGAACATCTGGAGTTCGGGCACTCGAGTGACCTGCACTATGAGGGACACTATGGCCCCCACCAAAGGCGGGTTCTCCCATGGTGGTCATTTTGAGACGAAGTAGAGGAGGTTTCTTGAAAATAGTTGAAGATGTAATAGGAATAGAGTCTTCAAGAGATGTAGGGGGCTGGATAGAAGCTGGACAAAAATTTAATAAAGGGAGAATATATATGTGAGATGCAACAATGGTGAGAAGTCTTACCAGAATATATATCAAGCATGTAAAAGCTAACAGGCGTTTTGTAGTTATATAGTCACAAACGAATCAATCTGCCTGACAATTTGTAGTTAAAGGATGGAAGCCTCGCTAGCAATTAGAAGATCGATGACTTATTTTTTATGCCAGTCAGGACCTATAAGTCTAAACAGAATGAGAGGCACAGCAAACTCAGCCCTGGTCACTCATTGGGCCGTGGACCAGGTGGCAGTGAGTAGGAACAAGGTAGCGCCTTAACTAAACAAAGTGGGATATGCGTATGAGCAAGGGAGGGGTAGCCGCCGGGATATGATGGGAATTATCTAGTAATGCACGGTACTTGGTAGCAAATATGAATTGAGCCCTGGGAATTCTAGCCGACTTGACGTTTATTTATTCTCCTATCCGATTCTGGTATAGTGATACTTCAAGCTTAAAAATTAAGAAGTATATAATACCCCAGCGTGTGCAACGGCGGCTGCCTGTTGTTACACAACCTTGTTTGTTACCCATTATATATAGTCTTCCTGAATACCACGAGATAGAGTCTAATTAGACAAAGGCGGGCACGAGAATCTAAGGCTATAATATTAGGGGGTGTGCACTGTGCACTGTGCAATGTGGAGTAGGGATTGAATCGATCTTAAGGATCCGGACTAACGGCAGATGTTCCGCAAATTTCTATCCTTTGATAATTATAATTGTATTAGATCGGTGATTACCGGAGTAAAATGCCTCTTACAATCGTATTCGAATATGAAATCACTTTCAGGCCTTCGTAGCTGATGCAATTCTGGATCTCAGGTGCAGGGAAACATCCTGTAACACGAATAGAGGAGATACTTTGTGGTCACCGGGTAACCAAATGACATATACTTTGGGACGCGGTCGCTGCCAGACAACTTCCGCAAGAGCCTGAATTTTCCATGCAAGTCAACGTAGAAAAGATTTTGGATACTGCCAACTGATGGGGTATGTTTCAGGCTTTTCCAGGCTTAGCAGGGGATGCCGGTTCCTTGTAACGTGTTTGGATCGAATGAAACGACGTGCTTGATCCCGAGGGCACGGTAACGGTTCGTCCCATAGTGAATAGGATGTGAGACTCGGAGCATTAGCGAATCAGAATTTTGACGAAAGGAGAGCCTGTGAGTATGTTTAGCCCAAAGAGGGGTAGTATGGGAGTGGCAGAGGAGAGAGTGGAGAGAGGTATGGTGGAGAGAAAGAAGTAGAGCCTTGTCAATTTCAAATGTTGATAGGTGGATGGATGATGGATGAAGCGAAGCGAACAACATTTCGAACCGCGCGCCTTTTGTGGATTCGTGTGGATTTGTGAACCGATAAATCACAACTTTATGTACGTGCATTAGTGACATGGATGTTTGTAAGCTAATTGATCACCCCTTGGCCTGATAGGAAGCTCTGTCAAAGAATCTATCGGATTATTAACCAATCATCATCTCCTTGTCGATGATCTTGAAGCGAATATTGAGCTTCCGTATGAAATCTAGTGCTTATATCGGAAAAACATCTAATGCTCAATTTGGAAAAGGCTACATAAGATACAATCCATTACACGCCATGTATACATACGGAGCACGGCACCTCATCGCCAGCATTATGCTTTGAGGAGGTAATGAGTGATCGATGCCGCTTGAGTGTATTAATATTTCAAGTCTAGGGCTATCTTCCGTCAAATGTGGAGCGTTTTGGAATCTCGACCCTTCTTGCTTGTTGAAGCCCCTGTTCTGTCCTCCTCTCCTCTTCAACACCCCAGTAGTGCTACAACCGATCCACGACCGACTCCAAATCAAATCAAGCAATTTTTTTTTTGTGATTGACGTTGCATTAGTAGTCTAATATCAAATTTTAATTCACTCCGCAATGAACTCATTCCTTATGTCAGTCTACTTCCTATTGGTCTAAGATGAAAGGAGTTACGGAAAGTAGCCTACTAGCGATTCAAGCTTTCAGCTATGGGCTTCTAGCGAGTGATAAACAACCTAAGTGTGCTTTAGCTGAATGTAGCTGGATAGAGAAGCGCATCTAACGCCGTTAGTTTGTTAGCTTGAATGTACAGCCGCGTCAATCAAAATTTGTTAGAAGAAACAATTGAGTGTAAGCATAACACGAATTTCTCCAAAATCTGTTAAGTGGAATGGTGGAATGGATAGGAAGCTGCAAATTGAACGGATGCCAGAAGGAGTTTAGTGATTACCTGGATTCCGGTATAACCGGCAAGTCTCCTCGGTCTCATGATTTGATTTAGTTGGTCGACCATTCGAGACAGCACACACCTTTTACATACCCCTGCTTAGACTGAACCATACTGTCGGTAACTGTACAGGCAAATACTTTCCGCAATCATTCTACAGTTTATCCTCAGCGTTAGATGAAAGCCACTGTGGACCAATTGCAATGAATTCGGATCCTAACGGCGATTTTCGAAAGACTTCATTGTGATAGTCTCCTTAGATCGACATGATGGAGGGTATGATGGAAGTTATGATGGATGGTCGACTTCCTCTATATCCGCCGACCATGAATCCTCCCGACGAGAACAGATACATTCTGGTGGTTTCATGTTTGTATACTTCCAATTACAATGTACTATCAATCTGTAATCTGCAATCTACTCCTTACAATTGCGGCACAAAATAATCACGAATTGAACGGCCTGTAAAGTATGTAGGGTACTAAATTGGCATACGAAATAGCCTGAACACGAAATTCATAGCTCATTTCTTGCCGAATGTCACATTTAACGGCTCTGTCTGCTGTCAGGGTGTCAAAGAGTACCTACCTGTATGAATACGGCGGGAAGAAACGGGGGCTTAAATATAAGATAATGTATCCACCACACCTTATTCCTAGTTATGTGTGCATGGACATGCGCAGCCACGTATGCAATACAGTAGTTAATAGCCTGAGAAATCTCTAAATCAAGGACAACCTAGGCACATAGCCTAGAAAGCCATTGGGTACTACTCCGTACTCAATCTCGATCTGAACCCCTAACCCTCAACCCTTCATCGTTTACCCCTCAATCTTGAATGGGTATCGAACATCAAAGCAAACTAACGGAAAACAAGGTAGTGGAGAACATGTATATTCTACAGTGATACTTCGTAGTCAATCCTATTTATTCCTCATCAACCGCGTCATAAGGTTGAAAATATAATATCCTAGTTTTTTCCAGTAAATTTTGGCTCGTAATTTTTCAACGAATTAAAAAGATCTAGAGTAGAACAAAAACGAATTGTCGATAATGCTGGGGTAAGGATGCCATCTAAGAGCTAAAAGCTAAGGGCTAAGACCATTTGAACCCTTGAATATGAACGAGCATCCATCGAGCCCGTTATTTTGCCATTGCTTAGCCGGATTTCACTTGTCTTTACTTCCACTGCACGGGGATGCTTCTTAGCAATTGTAAATATATCTAAAAAGAAGACATATCAATCCAGACCCTTGGTTCATAGGATTCCAGACCACTATTCTCATTCAATTACGGACATTGATGCAGAGAGGCCACACCGCCAGAATCATCAATAAAACAAGGATTTGAAAATACAAGTGAGGAGTTCAATAGACGCTTTCATCGGTCAGATTATCTACTCCCTACCCTCTTCATGCTGCTATATGAATACTCAGAAAGGGTTTCAGTTTCCGGTTTTACCATGCTGTCGGAATGAGATAAATACTCACGGGTTTGACGGGAAAGCTTAACAACCAACCGGTTTCATGCGAGATAAAAACACGATGCACCGTCTATCTTACCTATTGATCGCGGATATCTTGCCATAAGGCTGCGTTGACGAAAAAGATTGATCGGCACATATTTGGATCTGGAAGCTTAGGACATGTCCATCAATGATTTGTGAATGGACACCCTGAAGAGCTAATTCATACGAAGGATTAATGGTTCCCAATGAAGTGACATTAGAGATTTCCAAGGCAGCCGAGAATAGTTCATCCTGGCCATAAATCATCTTAAAAATTATCTTAACTACAAACGGTGCGAGGTGAGATACGAGTGATTTCGTAGCCCCCAGATTTTGAAAAGCGGTTAGCAAGCATGTTATCAATCTATGGCCAGAACTTCTGTCGTGAACCTTGGAAATCATCTCATTTGGAGCTTCGAGGCTAGGATAAAGGCATGGCAACAGGCAGTATTGGTCAGGATACAGTTCCAAAAGCTAAAGTTGGTATATGGCACGTACTAGCCCAAATTTATACTATTTGTGCCACCCCCTCCCCCACAGATCGTGTTTCGATGCTCAGTTAACGGGCCTTGAAAATTTGTATACTTGATGATGTTATTCGCCTTGAATTTCAGGGGGGATGAGCTGACAAAATACAAGTTTCTAATACTGCTATGAGAATCACTCTTTATGACCCCTTCGTTTGTTTTCAGGGACTTCCTGAAAGTTTCTTGATTATATGTAATTATCTGTAGTTATGTATCTCTGGGAATAGTACTGTGAGATTAGGCCTGCGAGCTCGAGAAATCTATTTCGGCCACGAAACTGACACAATACAGCCCAATAAAAGGTATACTTCACAATATATGGCATATTCCTGTGACTACCAAAAAGTGAGATGAAACCACTTTGCACTCTATCCATTGTAGCACGGATGGGAAATATTATCTCTGTGATGCTTCATAACAGCGTCAGAAAAGGAGAGATGTTTTCGTACTTGCAAGTCACCTTTCTCATGCAATATACGAATTCCAATTCACATCTATGTCACAAAATGTCTTGATTGTGTAGTCTGAATTTTGGCCACAGGCAACAGCAAACCCTCAAATCTCTATAATACCTTGCGATAAAATTTTCCACTAAGCGAAGGAACTGTGCCAACAACTTTGCGGTCTCAAGCTGATACATTTGGTTTGAGCTTCCCCAACTAAGGCCAACGTGATATTATCATTGCGAACCCCATTGTTGAGAACTTCATTGTTGGCCTTTAGGAGATTTCACTCAAGCTTCTCAACGGCTTCAACTGAACTTTGCCTTTAGATCAAACTACTTAATACTCATTGAAGACAACATGTATTTTGAGAACGGCATTTCACGGTCGAATCCTCAGCAAAGTCTTGTACTACAAACAGTATAGAGCGCGTTGCTTCTGTCAGAATCTGATATCGCACATACAATAGATCATTTCAATTGGCGCAGCTTCTATCATTATAAGTACAACTAGCTTGAAATTTTCACAGTCCTCCCTTTTTCAGAAACTTTGAAACCACTCTACTGCCACCAAACTCCATTATGCCACAGCCGCTATAACAACATTCTACGATTCCAATCTTGCATTCCAAACATGGTTTCCCCGCCAAAAACGTCAGAATAGCATCAATAATAACATGGCCCATCTCTCAGGATGGTAAGTCCAAGCTTCCTTCCACCCCACTCCATCGATATCCTACCTTCTCCAGGAACAATATTAATAACATATTACAAAACTAACACTTATATCCGCAATAGATAAGTTCCAACAGTTACCTCAATACCAACAGTGGTATGTGACGTAGCACGTGCAGGATTCTAATCTTAATCTTTATTCTCGTGAATTTGCGATCGGAATGGGATTCATATGAATAACAGAGTGGTATGCACTAAAGCAATTAAATCGAGCAACTCGGAAAAGAAGAAATATTATTCGATCCATAGAATCAATGATTTCAAGCCAGCAATGAAAGGAAGCGCTTTATTTTGAGACCTAGTTCATCTTCGACAAACTCGATTTTGTATCGTACATTCAAATTCACTATAACTTTATACCCGAACTGAATTCATATATCGCTATAGGAATGTCTTGGGATTGACAAAAGATCTGGTCTGTTCTTTTAAGAGAGTCGGAATGAGACCGTGCCATGCCTTCTACTATTTCCAGATCTGTTCCTGAGAGTGCCGTATTTCTTATGACGAGAGGATTCACTATATGGCATCAAAGTCAGGACTTTCGGCGTAGGCATAGGATTTCATAGTTCGATGAATGTCATTCTAAATGGGATAGTTATGCATCATTCTCTGTGTTTCAAGGTCAAATTCTACATCTAATTGGATGGTATAGTCTGATAATTCCTGCTTAGATATTCCCATTTTCCACTTCTAGTTCTACATTGGAGGGGATCGTGTCTCAGCTCAAAAGATGAGCCAGCTATGGAATTCCTCGCAGCCCAGACAAAAAAATCACAACTAAGATATAAAATAGCAAAAGCTCGAGATCGGTGCTGTATGCTGTAATCTTTGTTAACCTTGTTGATCGTGTGTATCCCTGGCCTCGAGCGGATCGAATGCTTCCCACGAAGATACCACCGGACCTCGAGTGATCGCATCTAACCGTCGATCTAGATTATCGCTTTGCCAATACCACCATTTGGCGAGAAAGACTGTGGTACTTGGGAATATGCAGGTTAAGCGAGAACATTCGACTTTGATAAAAATGGTGACATGTGATGGTTTTAGTTTTGCGGTTGATTGCAAGATTTGTTCTTGCTAATGTTTGCTTCTTCAAGTCTGGTGTCCGAGTAGCTTCTATATTATTACGAACCGATAAAAAGATTATTCACAGAATCTCCTCATTCATAAAAGTCCTCACTCATCTATATGCACCCAAGTTCAATCCATGGATTTCTGTTTCTAAATCCTTGACTACAACCTCCATCTATTAGATCTCTCCTCACAAAAGTATCACCAATTTTGCATCCTCAGCCAACTACGCATCACTCCCTCAACTGGGAAAGAGTGGCTAAGATGTAGCATTTGAGAACCCATATCTACTAGCTATAGAACTGTATACCAACAAATAGTCATTCTTCTCAAGGTCATGGCTATCCTCTCACTTAGCATCGCCCTACCCGTCTTTTCGCCTACCTCAACATGCATCACATTACATATTTAGACTAAATTACATACACTATTCGTTTCCAGCCAGCCTGCAAGCCAACAAGCCATCCATAGTTCATAGGGCTAGAGGCGCAGTCCATGCATACGGTATATATCAGCCGCCACCTCACTCAAATATGTCTAACGCTTTCCAGCATCATCAGTTTCATTCATGGAAGAGATCTGGTGGACGGGTAATGTCATTTACAGTAGCGGAAACTAGAAAAGTGAATAAGCTGACAGCATCATACATGCACTAATAAGTGGTAAGATTGGGGGAAGTTTTCTTATGCCGACCACTAAGTTCTCGCACTCCAAGGCAGAGCATCGTATCTATGCATATTGAGCAGCAACCCGGATGTGCCGAGCTTGTGTGTTTGAACCGTTCTCCCAAGCTGGAGTGGGTGGGATGACAGATATGCATGAATGGTTCCAAGAAGATGGTAAGACTCGTAATTTGCTGGGGGATGAGCGATATTTGAGAATTTGTGATTAACGTTGGGATCAGAAGAGGGCTGTGAGGGGTGGAGTGGGAACAAGGTTTGGTTGAGATATGCGAGGTTGGAATTTGGGGACTAGGTCATTTGTGATTGATTCTTTTGGGAGCTAGTAAGGGAGTGGTAAGGCTGTGTTAGAAATAAGAGGATGGGTCTGAAATTGTAGTCGGCGATGACAATTAATCGGGAACATGTGGGTCAATTATGGGGCTCTTCTTGATGGGGAAGGTCATTTGGAATTTGGGCAGATTTGAAATGATGGTGGTTGTGATGATACAGACCTATATACAGGTATTGCAAGGGACTGAGTAGTTAAGATTTCACTGTGCAAAGTCCTGGTTAGTGAATGTAGGTGAAAATTATAGAGTAGCGAATTCGAAGTACAATATTGTCCACCACAGGTTAACATGACCTCGTGCCATTCACTGTAGTCAATTTACCTAATCTGACCACCAAGAATACACCGTATGCTATTGCGTATTTCAACAGCTCCATAGCTCACGCAAAGCTCCTGGATCGACTGGAATCTTTTCCTGGGTACTAATATCAAGAGGCTATCACGTGAGAGGATATAAAGAATACATAAGGTTAAAGAGCCTAGTGCTTGCTAATTTGCTTGACTGTAATCTCTATTAGATTCGAGATCTAAATCAGGTTGTTGTACCATGGATGTCGGATAGTTATACTTGTACTATCGATAATCTTACTTTGATATTTTGTGGTGAATATCCCCAAAATCCTTTTTGCATTAAAGAAAACCTTAAGGCTACTAAGATAACAACAGCTGTCTCTAGTGGTGATCAAAATACAACACAATACTCTTCCCACAAGCTGCTAGATGTTAGCACAAAAGGCTGGATCTTATCCATTAGTAGATCCAAGAGAAAGCTCAGTATCTAATTCCGGCTCCATATGCATGACTTCAAGACAATTATGACTCCTGCCTAATTGAGAAAATTGAAATGAGATTAGAAGCCATCTGTATGTGATAAATGTCGAGTCGCTAGCTTCAATTTCTCATTTAGCTCTTCTGTTCTCGGCGCCATGAGAAGCACTCATGCATAAGAATGAGAAAATCTGTTAAACTTGGACTGAAGGCAAAGTCATGGAGTAGGAGTCCTCTTACCATTGTAGCCAGCTGTAGCTTTGAATTTATTCTTGGCCTTTAGTTCATAGATGTAGGAAAAAATCAATGTAAGTAGCTATAGACACAGGGCGTTTATCTTCTCTAGCATTCCGATAGATAGAGTCAACGCTTGCCTCTCGTCTTTAGTTCTGGTGGTTCTTCACCAAGCATTATGAGTTGATTGAGAACTGTACTGAGATGTGCAAGTAGAAATTACGGGTTCTTACGATAATTCAGACGCCAACTACCCGCATATGGATCCCGCACATGTAGTACGGGGATCCGGAGTCGAGCTTGGGGACCGCACAGGAATGCTTCCATCGTTATGATTGTCATTTTGTGCGAATCTTAGAACTCTGGCAATGTGTACAATAACTATGTTGTTAGAGATAGTATATGAGTGATTAACCACCAATTGAATGGCACTATTAAAATATCAAATTCAAAAATTGCAATACGTTACGGCGTCTGTTACTTCGCTCAAGCAGATTTCATAATCATTTTGACCTAATCCGAGAATTTGATATCAACATTTAAGTTGAATACAAAGAGGCTCTTATTGGGGATTGCATTCACGCGCTATTCGCAGCAAGTAGGATATATATGTAGATATAGCAAGATATTATGTCGACAGCCTACATGTATGATAATTCGATGGTATTGTTGCGTGGAGGCAGGCTATTCTACTACTTTGCTACAACGAGCATACCATGTCTAGATCATTAAATTCTCATTTTCATGTTGATATAACTATAAGGGCTTGTACAGGCTTAGGGTTTGAATATAATCACAGATATTACGAACTGGAGTAGAATATAAAATGGAAGATTTTCGAGCTTTGAAAACTCTGATTCGGCTATAAAGAGGGGTTTTAGTTGCTGGTTGCTCAGAATTATATACTCTCCCGCTTGCTTCGTATCAGAATCTCGTTGCAACAACGGCAAAATTTGTAGCTTGGGTGATTACAAGATGATCTCCACTAATAAGCGGGGTGCCTCTAGCTCACAGAAGTCAAATCGAGAGAAAGAGGTGATAATTTAAAATACATGGCCCTTCCAACCTATAAACATGCAGATTGAGTAATTTTAGAATGTTATCTGAAATTTAAAGGAGTAAACCGGTGACTTGAGAATAAGCGCCAGTGGTCAACTCATCAGCATCGGTTAGTGAGGGGGAGTCTTTTAGCCGCGGATCTCGGGGAACCAGAGAAGCGCTACCAGCTCCAAGAATTTAAAAATCAAATTTTAAACCAATAATGAAACAGTTGAAAGTGAGCATAGGTAGGTAGAATACCAGGATCAGTGGGTGATAGATATGTAACATCGGAAAAGACGAGTCTTCAGATATTAGGCATCAAAGGGCTTGCGATTTATGATAGCCAATGATTTTGAGAGAAGGATTCGGGTAGGCTTTGAATACTTGTAGGACAAATGTCTGGCCTGATTTTCTTCTCCTATCATCCACTAATCTCACGGCCACTTGACCATGCATATCCTTCAACTCAGTCTAAAAGAGAGCCCAATTTTATCTATACTTTGATACTCTAGTATCTCCGACCCACCATTTTCCTGAACCTTGGAAAGTCTGTTGATGGGCGGGAGTCGGAAGAAGAGTCTCGAGAATTTCTCAGTACGACAAATGCACGGCTTGCTCTCCATGTATCAGGTATCCATGATGATTTATAATCTGCCACACATTGAGGATATATGCACTTCAAGAACAAAGAAAAGAGTGGGTTTTCCTCATTTTCTGAACAGCGAGCAGCGGGAATACATGGGATTAATGGACCTAAATAGTTGCTGTTGGGCAAGGCATCGAAATGGATCAGTGGGGAACACCAATGCTGGATTGTGGCCCGCGTTCTTCTATTCCATCGGAAAAAGCGTCTCTTCAATTAATTGTCTAATCGAGAACGATTGCAGTTCTTCAGATGGCTAAACCTCCCCAACCTTACACTTGTGCAGATCTGTCCAAATAAACATCAAATCATACCGCAATTGAGATAAGCATACGCTTTTCTAGGTTCCCAATGGATGTCAGTGAATAAATGACATGGTCTCTATGGCCTAAATATGCTGACTTAAATGCCAGAGATAAATGTTGCAGCATTTATACGTATTCCTTGATTGTGACTCGGCAAGGTCAAATCATTGCAGGCATAGCTGCAGCCCACTTGTATTGCAACTAAAGATTGCAACCTGAGGTTTACTGTATTGAAACAAAGGAGTGAGAATAGGTTTTCCTATAGCACACATTGGATGTGTTCCAATAATATTATACAGTTTTGGAACATTGCGTAAGGCCCAATGGATAGGAATAATGCAACAAGGTACGGGTTGACGCATGTAGTGGTGTGATGAGAAACTAGAATAATCATTTTCGCATCACTCAAGCCACTTTGATATCTATGTATCCATTTTTCTACTAATTTTGGTTTAGGGTAGAAGAAGTGCTTCTTCGAGACGCCCCAAGAGGGAAGCTGCAGCAGCTAGCTATTGATATCACAATATACACAGTGTGCACATCAAGACCACGAGATGAAGATTCGTCATCTAGTGTTATCATAGCTTAACTGTATTATCACTAGAGATAGTATCTGGTCATCAGCATCAGCATCATCATACAATAAACTTGCCTTAGAAACCTTGTTTGACATAATTCAAGTAATATTACATATATTTCTATGGTGAATTTGCAAACTAGGCAAGGTGACTGCTTGCCCTAACTGATAAATGAAGTCACGGAATACTTATATTATTTCATTTTATTGCTGTTCGAATAAGCTTTGTTACCAACACTTTGAAATAAGCTATCTGTGCAAGCTAATCAAGCCTTTAGTAGCGTATTACTTGTAAGATCCTACGATCTGTCCAACTTTTCTTGAGGGGAGGAGATGGTGACATACTGCTTTAAAGGGAGATTAGCTTCGCCCGCATAAGGCTAGAATCAGTTACATCGTTTCACCGATCTATATAAAAGTGGGGGCAAACACTCAATCAAAGAACTGTCAGCGTCATGTACATGTGATGAACAGCTCTACCCACATGTGTTTCGACTAAGGAGTCCGAAAAAGTCCGTCCCCGGTCGATACCTGGTGGCTGCATATCCAGTTCAAGGCCTACCAGAAGTGACCTCATGTCGCCGTGGGAATCTTCACGAAGCTTTGCAAATATGCCTTGAGTTTGATGCCTGCTTTGGTTTTCAAAGCAGCATCGCGTGCCTCAATACTAGCTCATGTCACACTTTTGTAGTTGAATGTGCTATTGTTGGGAAGTTTTACTAACTTCCAGGACATGGTCGCTGAAGGGCCGAAATGCTTGGACGCCAAGGGCCTGGGCATATGAACTTCAAGCCCGTAGTTGGCGTCGATTCCGGTATCACAATCTCAAGGATCCTACATTCATATGTAAGATAAGAGTTGCTGATATCTTGTCAGTGGATAGTTCCAAGAGTTGAGAGGTCTTTCAAGGAAAACATCAATGAAGACTGAGTCATGAGCGTTGATGTGCTTGTTATGTCTGTATTGTCACATTACTACAGTGCTGAGAGGTCAATTCATTCGGTAATACTCGCCGGATCAGACGAGACCTTGGAAATAAGAAATGATTATTGGCTCGCTATTGTAACAAAGTACCAGATTCCCTGCATCGGAAATTACTTAAGTCCGTAGTGACAAGGAAGTGTGCTACACTTCACTGGTTTTAAACTTCATCTTGACGCGCGGGTATCTCTTTACTCCCACTTTCATATTGTGATATGTGCATTCAGGTTTTATCACAGGACGTTATCGGGATTCGAGCCCACAATCAAATTTGAATTTGAAAGTGTCCCCGTCTTACTTTCTCTCAATATTTGTTTGAGCTTCCGCGTCTTCATCTTGCGGCAGGCTGAAGCTCGACTCCAAAGCTTGATTTAGTTCTTAAATAGTTTATATCTTCAATTATGCCTGCCAACGCATTAGTAAAGCCCATCCTGGATGCAATTGGGAACAACCCATCGCAAGTGTTAGGCGTCACTTACAATGGCAAAGTAATCACAACCAAACAATACAGAGCCCGCGCTCGTAGTCCTTCCCCTCCAAAACTCATGCCGAGCTAGCCAAACATGTACTAATCATTATCACAGAAGCTCAGTTCGCTCCCGAGATCTCTTATGCTGTCCCAGATACTTCCTTGACCTGCATAGTCGTTATTCTTGATCTTGATGCACCCTTCCCCTCCTTTGGATTTCACGCTCTAATTCTCCATTGGATTCTATCCGGACGCAAAGCAGGCCGGGGCAATGCCTTGACTTCCGATACACCTTTTATTGCCAACTATATTGGTCCGGCTCCCCCTCCAGGCAGTGGTCCTTATCGCTACTCGTTTTACTTATTTGAGCAGCCTGAGGATCTCGATGGCGAGAAGTATGCTCCAGCTGGGGGTAAAACTCTTAGCAATTGGTTTCGTATGCGTTATGATTTAGACAATTGGCAAAAGACGGCCAAGCTTGGGGAGCCACTTGCTGCAAACTATTTCTTGAGTAACTAGATACCAATATTTAGAGTTTGAAACCTGCTTGAGTGGGTGCAGCTACTCTCAGGTGAGTGGATATATATTATGATTGGACCTTTACTTCGAAATTCTTGCTGGATTGAACATTGGGAAAAGTTTTGTCGCGTCAGTTTCGCCTCAAATAGAACCAATTGCAATTTCTCTCCCTAATACCTACAACTCCTCAATGCAAGATTTATACTCCATTCGGCAGTCATTCATCCACAAAGACCTATCATGCACCCTTCTCATTTTCTCTACCTATCTGGTATATATGTTTCAGCTGCCCTTAATCCGCAGCCTTGTACCCAAATAAGCAGAAGGCAATTTTCCCCCATGCTTTATACAATTAGGTGATAATCACCGTTATGCCTTTTACTATGTAATTGGTCATTCTACCTAATATCCTACTATTTCTAACAAACAAATTGGAAAATATTCTTGAATCCTCGCGAAGAACCCTCCTCATAATTCCCCTTTCCAGTTAAACCCAGATATTTTCCATATCGCAACTACGGGCCCTAATTCTACAGACTCCTCCTTCACAAAATCGTACGGTTTCCCCTGTCTGTTTTTCTCTCGATACTAAGACAAGTAGCGCTGTAGAGTGTGTAGTAGATGGTATTTATGATATTATGACTCATATCACAAGCTATATACCAGCGGCGTGGCTTTGCCGTTAAGCTAATTAGTGTTTATTATATAGGAGTGATTGCTAAGCGATTCTGTATTATTTTCTATTTTTTTCCCTTTCGAAGGTGAGAGTTTAGTTATGAGTGCATTGAATGAAACTAATAATCTGAATAAAGTGAGTGTATTGAATTTTATACTACACTATGTCTTCATTGACAGCAACGAAACCGGCCGGTCGACTCCAGGGGGTATCCTATCCTATCCTATCCTTTCATTCATTCAATCCTTCATACAATATATATACAACAAACAAGCCCAAGTTGAAGGCTCTACTAACCCCTCAAAATCCTAATCCTCTCCTTAAAAGTCACCTTCTCTTTATCATCCTCAAACCCACTCTTCTCCATCCCTATCCCACCCTCATCACCCATCCCAGGAACCCCCCTCATCTCCCTCCCCATCCACTTCTTAATATACATTTTAACCGTTACGACCGTCGTCCCTGTCGTAAACGTACTCGCCACATTCATCGCCGCCCCAATCAAAACCGCATCCGGTAACTGTACCGTACACAAACTAATACGCTGGATATCCACGAAACCCGTCACAAACGCGACATTCGCCGCTCCCAGCAACGCAGCGAGTACCACGCCCCTCAAGAGCCGAAGCGCCTTGATACTCGCATTGAATCTCATCTCTAGGATAAAGGCCACGAATGTAAGAGTGATGGCAACGAATCCGAGGATACCGTGGAAGGTTTTCCCGTGCGATGCCGTACCAAGGAGAATTATGCCGAGGACTAGTCCGCCGAGTGAAAGAGGCAGGACGCCAAAACACCAGATGTAGAATCGGTATTTGGAGGCCTGAGCCCAGATATGTGGGCGTCCAAGCATCGCTGCAATTTCATTGCCAGAGGTGAGGAGAAGAGCGAAGGGGATGGCGATGAAATAAGCGAGTATGACAAGGAAAGCTGTGATGGGTTAGAGAACGTAAATTAAATGCAGTTAATAGAAATAAAACATACCATGTGCCACGATCAAGAGCGTCAATTGATTAATGCCAATTCCATTGACTGTGATATCCATCGTCGAAGGATTGACCTTGAATTCATTGTCCTGGCTCTCTATCGTAAAGGTGGCATTGGGTAACATAATTGAGCTGCCTCCGGTGGCAAGCATAGATGGGATACTCCCACTAGCCTTGAGCCTTGAGGCCACTGAAGATTTGTGCGAAACCGCCTACGCCTGTGCATGTAAGACTATCTACACCTTTTTGCAAGAGAATATCGATGGATGTGACATTTACACCAGTGATGAGATCAGAAGTAATTTCGGAGATGTTGAGTGAAGTATCGACTCTCCTGTCCAATTTAAGTTTTGGGGAACTGGGGACCTTGGGTGGAAGGGTTCTGCGGAGAACAAAACGCGAGCGCATATTTGGTGTTGAGAAATTGCTTGATGATGCCCCCATGGATGAAGAGGATGATGGTACTGTACCTACAGATGTTCCATTTCCACTTATGTTTCCACTCATGGCAGTTGTCCCATTCCCACTCGGGGTAGATGTTATGTTTCCATTGGAAGCCATGGTCATCATTGTTCCCAACATCTGCGCAATCAAAGTAACACCCTGGCCACCCAAGCCTTGACCAAAAGAGGTTGCTACTCCGCCCGTTGTATCATTGAAGTCGTTTGACTTGAAAATTGGTGTTATGGCTTGCATCATAACTTCACTCGAATTGGCTCCACTGAGAATTGCCTGGAACCCGCCCATATTCGATACACTTTGGCCGGCACCATCAACTAGACCTCTTGCAAGGCCCTCCGCTGCTTTAGATACAGATATACCTTGCAAGGCGGACATCATTCCTCCTGTGGAAGAGTTGGAACCCCCACCGAGAAGTGAAGCTGCTTTCGCTTGAAGACGTGAAACCGTCCCATTAGCAAGGAAATTACTCGTAAGACCGTACGAAAAGTCTCTTGCAACCATTGCTACATCACCACCCATAGGGCTTTGCGCCGTAGTAGGATCCTGCAATCCAAGTCCAACAGCGGCACCCTGTCCAATACCGCTTCCAGCTCCTTGGGCTGCCGGTCCCAACATGCTGGAGATATTGGACATGGACATAATACTCATGAGTTTTGACTGTAAGGATGGAAGTGTTCCATTTGCAAGGAAGTTGGTGGTAAGCTGATAGGCAAAATTATGAGCAACGTCTGGAGCAGTAGCATCAGGTCCAGTAGTGGGATCTTGAGCCTTATCTGAGAGACCCAAGCCTTGCGCAGCACCAGCACCCAGCCCAGATCCGGCTCCTACTAGGGCAGGACCAACCATACTGGATCCGGACATGGCACTCATCAGTTTGCTTTGTAGGGATGATAGTGTTCCATTTGCGAGGAAGCTGGTGGTAAGCTGATAGGCAAAATTATGAGCAACTTCTGGAGCGGCTGTATCGGGTCCTGTGGTCGGGTCTACAGCCTTACTCGATAGACCCAAGCCTTGCGCAGCACCAGAACCTAATCCAGATCCGGCTCCCACAAGGGTAGGACCGACCATACTTGAAAGATTTGATCCAGACATGGCCTGTGCTGTGAGTTGCTTGATATCGACTGCACCGAGAAATGAACTTGAAAGTGATCTGGTGAATCCAAATGCAACTTTGCCGATATCCACGCCTGAGCCGGTTGTGTTGGTTCCTGCGGCTTCAGCTGCAGCTCTCTTAAGCCTCATGGCAGTAGCCGCTTTCATTGGTAAATCAAGACCCTCTGCGGCTCCTTCTCCAAGACCTACAATACTATTAGCATAAACCAACTGAGAGAACCCAGAAAGACTGACCTTTCCCAGCACTGACCACTGCAGATTGAAGCATGCCAGTTGGTAGACCACTCATTAATTTTGACATATCAATATTGGAGAAAAGAGAGTAAGTCAGACCATTTCCAAGACCGCCAGCAATTCCAGGGATACCAGTTCCATTAGGAGCAACGACGGCTGATTTGTTGAGACCCAAACCACTAGCAGTTCCTCCTCCTAGACCAGAGCCAAGAGCGGATGAAGCTGCTCCCGCACCAGTAGTGAAAACAGAAGTGTTGAGACTTCCTGTTAAAGCATTCGAAAGACTATAATACGAAGATTATTAAATCAACGTAACATTATATGATTGATTAAAAAATTTGCTTACCCGAATCCTAGGTTGTCTGCAATTTTGTTTACGCCAGATGGCTTTTCTGCCGAAGTCTGTTTGACCCCATTGTTGATCTTGAGGCCAGTAGTAGCACCTCTTCCGACACCATCACCCAGATACTGCGCAGGCCCTGCCAGAGACTCTGCAGAAACATCAAGAAGCTTCCCACCAAGTGCTTCGAAAATTCCACCTCCTCCACTGGCTGCTCCATCTTTTCCTCCTACTGCTCCACCTGTAAATGCTGAGGTAAACGCATCAAAGAGTCCTCTAGAACGCAAACTATTTCTACCCTGTGCTTTATCCGTGTCCGCAGCCAACTTGTGCAAATCGTTGCTTAGTGCCTGCAAAGAAACAAAATGGTGTTGGGTGCTCACGGCGCCCAAAATATCAGCAGCTGCCTTGAGTACTGCTGCGACTTCTTCTCCTCCTCCTTGCAATTGCCCAATATCTAAAGTTTCGAGAGAAGCAATACTACTAGAGTATTGTGAGAAAGAAAGATGATTGTCGGCATGAAAAAATGATCGAGTATGGTACATTCCCCATGGTAATAACGATAAAGTATTAAAAAAAAGTAACAAAGAAGCAAAAATTACAAAAACATTGCGCGTCCAGACGCGCTGCTGTGGTATATGCTCAGCATTCCCCATGATTACTATGTAAAAGTAGAGAAGGACAAGTCAGCATGACTTTCCGTAAAAGGGATAAGGGAAGAAAAAATGATTGGAGAAAAGATGTGAAAATGAAATAGTACCCGCCTGGTTATTAAAAAGAATACAGGCGAAAGAATTCCTGCGCTAGTGGCGGAGGAACCCCTACTCAATTACGATGCTCAAGCTCGCATCAATCTTCTTTTGAATGGCCATGCGTGGATTGCTAAGCCTGAATTGGAGATCGATCGATGAATGTTGGCGATGTGTAAAGCAGTCACTGTAACATGGTTGTCTTGAGTAAAGTCACTAGATCTGTTGTGACTATAGCTCGGATGATGACTGAAACGAAGATTGGCAAGGGTCCAAGAGGGAGGGGAAATTATTTGACATGTGAGCTAGAATATGACAGGATGAATTGTAATGAAGATTTGAATGAACCATATGAAGTTATTGGCCAGATATATTGTTATGACTTCTGCGAAACGCTGGGAGTACGGAGTGACAATTACTAGAACTCTCTAGACTATGTTGATGAGATTTGCACCTTAAAGGAATGACTACTAGCCAGAGCCTGTTGCATTGCTCGTTTAATTTGAAGGAAATAGACTTCCATTTCGTTTGTGCTTGTAAATATTGCTGTCATTATCTCTAGCCCCAACGCCTTCATACAATCATGAATTTACATGTCCAGTCATACGCGAGGCAAAGATTTCATACGCATACGCATGAATTCCATAGAATATGCTAAGAACTGTAAAGTTACACTGACAGTATCAATATGTGAGTGATCATTCCACTTGGAAGATATACCCATTTCTTCCAATCTGCACCTCGCAGCATCCGGGAGCATTCTTACAAGAACGAAAGCACACTTTAATTGTAAACACAGCTTGAAAGTTAGAACCGCAGTCCATAATTTTCATTGGTAAGTACCCAAGTGATTATTGATGATAATAATACGAGCCTTTGCACGGTTGAAGAGTGAATCAAAATTCGCCTCACCATTTGTTTCATTCAAGCAATTTTCTAGATAACATCTACGTTTTGATGCAGGGTTTGTTAGAAGCTATTCGAAATGTCTGTTCGCAGGCAAAAACAAATTATTCATACCGAACCATATCATAGCTATTTAGGCTGCTACTCCCTGCTCATTGCTCCCTACTTCTTGGCCCTGGCCTTGAATCTCACGACTCTTCTCAATAGCCTCTTGAGATATTTACAATCATGAACGTCTTCCATTATTCGAAACGGTGATATAGGTTCGTGCAGACCGGATATTGACTATCGGCTATCGACTATCGAGATATGAACTTCTCAAGTCCTTCAAGAGTTTATAGTCCGAGTAAGGACGGAGTAACGTACCTCCGAGGAGTAATATCCCTTCGATGCTTCGGGACGTTCTCAAACAATACCTAAGACTAGTTTTTCCGAAGATATCCCATCCCCATCGACTTTGGTAACATATAACATGTACAACATTGGAACAAGGGGAAATACTTGATATTACAGGTTCTTTCTGATCTTAAATACTGTACATATCTAGCAATAAAATGCCAGATTTATTAAGTGCCCATAGCGTGGTTTGAAAATTTCAACATTTCTCAAAATGTTCGCCTTAAGAGCCAGTAAAGTAATCTTGATATGAACCCCACATCTCTGGATTTTGAGGACCGTCAGCGCCAACCGTTCCCAAACCAAATATGAATTCATTCCAATGTGTATTTGTGTAAGCGTCGGGAAGAGGAGCAGGCAGTGGGGATGCTATGTTATTATCCATCGGTGTGGATGAGATAGCTATGGGAAGATCAAAGCCCATTGTACCATATGAATTCTGCCCAATTGGATCGACTTGTCCAATTACTGGAGGCTGATTGTAAATGTTGTTATCTGGCATGAGTGAAGAGAATACAGTATCCAATCTGGGACTAGGACCATAAATATTGGGCTCGGCAAAGGGTGAAGTAATTGTTGATGCTTGGGAACCACTGAAGCCTCTTTCTCGTCCTCTCGCTGCCCGGGCCCGTTTCAGCAAATTCTTGACTGGTCGCCAGATCATCCCATCCTTTGTATCTGCGACATATTCACTCCATTTATTGTAATGATATTGAATGACCTCCCAAGCTTCATCGGCAAGTGGCCCAGTTGGTTCCGCACAAAGCTCAGCTAGAGCAACAGCAATCGCGTGCCATGGAACATATGTCTGGAAAAACCAAAACCACCCTTTTGACTTTTCATATTGCCACATCTCTTCTATCAAGTTTAGGAATGCCGTAGCAGTCCGCAAGCTTTGCCCTCGAGGAAGTACACGATTCGTAGATTTCCTACGCTGAAGCGGATATTGTGTAACCAACCATAATTTGAGCGATAAAAGTCGTGATACGCGATGAAACCACAAATACTCCGGGTCCAATGAATCACAGCCCACCAGATAGGTTGATTCGATTCTATCAGTGAATTCTTTGATCATTTGTTCTTTCTGCTCAGAGGTCAAGACTGGCGCATCTTTTTGCGCAGGGACGAAGTTCATCTTCAACCCAATTCCACAAACTGACATTGTTATGCAAGCGAATGTCATGTTGGTAAGACCTTTCCTGTCGACAGCTGGAGACTTAGAAGTCATCATCAGGTCCTCGTCATTGATATTGGCAGGCATTTTCGTGTCGAAAGAGCCATCCGTAATCATTGTTTCAGTACCTCGATCTTCGGAAGCTCTGGTATCAAGTGCGAGTAAGGTCCACCATACCTTCCTTCGCATCTCTAGATCAAAAGGCTCGCCAAAACCCGGGTCTCTATGAAGTCCGATAGCACGGGCTATGCGAACCGCAAGACCAATAAATGTCCATGTGGTTCGACTTCTATCATGAGAGCGCATAACTGCCTAGAAGAAACTGTAAATAAAAGGTATCGCAGAGCCACATACCAGGGGGTCTTCTGGATACTTACAATATATAATATTAAGGCTTGCAAGGTAACTATTTCCACACTATTTAGAAAATCCGATTCTTGGAGGGCAATCTCTGTCGCAGTTTTATATCGTGCCACTAAAACTTCCCTTTCTTCATCTAGATGCTCGAGACACTCTTCATTTGTCATACTTGTTACTGCAGCAAAGTACATAGAAAACGTGGTGGCCTCAAGACTTTTGAACTTGTGCCGACCAGTATTCTGATCAAATAGTTCAGAGTTTGATTGTACCATAAGAAAAGATGTAGGCTTATGCATAATGGTTATAAGGGGGTGAACATTTCTGAAGTAAAACCCGAACAAGACATCGCGACATTCGGTGGATGGATATGAAATTGATATGTTTGAAGAAGTGACCTTGGAATCAAAAATAAACTGTGAAGGAGAATCATACTTGGATGCTGGGGAAGTCGCAGATGATCCAACAGGCTCCTCTTCATCATCACTAGGGTTCTCGATGAGCTGCTTTAATCCATCAATTTCTTCACTTAATCTTGTCCAAAAGCCGTCATGACTATAAATTGAGTCTGTTTCCTGGCGTTTGATAAAGGAAGCAAATTGATGATCCATACGTCCTGGTATTAACCCAGTATCTTGGATCTTGGACTGGTTACTAGGAGACGTGAAAGAACGATGAATTCGAGTTGCTGATGATGGTTCATTTGATCGGACATCTTCTTCTCTCTTACCATCATCACCAACGAGTTTTGAGGCATCAATTCTGCTCACCAAACTCTCGAGGTGAGAAATCCTTTTTAAGAGCTCAGCATCACGAGATTTGGGATTATTTTGTCTAGGCCGAGGGTTCCGAACACGAGTTGGGAAAATACATTCGGTGCCAGAAGCCTGATTGTATGTTAGTCGCAGGTATCAAAAGAGGATATTTTGAAGTTTGAAACATGATGTTCACTCACCTGACATGGAAGACAAGGGCTCGTTGTTTTGTTACACCTTATCTTACGTCTTCTGCAATTAGTGCAGCTTAAAACTTTTGGCGGTGCAGGTTGTTGAGAGCTTGAGCTTGCTATCGAAACGACTGGGCTCGTATTCATGATGAAAAGATATTAGAGAGTAATGCAGTTGTTGAATAAATTAACTAGATGAGATGAAATGTCACCCAGAGAACTATATAACTAAAGGTTATAGTTCTATCATAAGCATGACATTACGGGAGTATGACAGTATGGTAAGATCAAACTGCAATTGAACGAGGCTGAGATGGTGAACCTTTTGCTCAAGCCGTCATTTTCAGAAAGGAGAAGTCAGCCTTTAGTAGTAGCAGTACTAGTAGTTGTTATTGTTGTTGTTGTTGTTGTTGTTGTTGTTGTTGTAAACGTTGTTGTCAACACATGCAATTTTTAAGAGTAGTTTAACCGTTGAACTTGGAAAAAAAAGGACTAGATAACGTTACTGTCCTTCGTACGTTCGCAGACAATGAGTGATAAATGATCTAGAGTGAATATCATGAATGAAGATTTCGTAAAGGAATATTTGTAAGCCAAGAGCGACAATGCGACCATTAAGTTAACGGGATTTTCCGAATAACTATACAATTGACCGATAAATCCGGCAACGTAGAAAGTATATATAAGTAGGTAGTTGGACTTAGATAAAATACAAATTTCACTATTTTTTTCCTTGGGCTTTTTCGAGATCTTTATGTCTGGATAGATGAGTCTACAATGCCCACGTACCTACTAACTGCCTCGTAGTAATAAGCAAAGCCTTGCCGATTCTCCATATAGTTCTAATAAGTTGCCAGGTGTCTAATCGTCATATATATCTATATCCGTCCGACTGCTGCTTTACCGGAGATAAGCGATCAAGGGCTACCTACGTAATACCGGCAGACAATTGCTCCGACATCCATCTACAAAGTACCTATAATTATCTATTTCAGGGGTTCATCTGGTGGTCATCAACAGCAACCCGTACTCCGTACTTACTGTATGATCTAATCTGGAGATCACCTGCATCCATTCCTACCAGTACATTTAGACCATTCTTTAGCCGTCATACATTTCCTCAAGTCTGCCAGCATTTCATAACCTTACCTCCTTCATTCCTCATATCTAACTCTATACGACCTCTTTTGCTCCTATGTACAAAAAAGATTCACAAGACAATGGAAGATGAAAGAACTTAACGCTACCTACCTACTCCGTACTCTATGATACAGACTCTAGAATTTCGGCGGCAGGTTCAGCCCGACATAATAGTCAATAGAACGTGGTCGGTGAAGCAGAACAACAAAGCTCCGACCGCGGCGGACTATGACCATAAGCTCTGCTAGATAGATTAAGAAAGGGCCAATCTGAGCACCTTTCATCAAAAGTTCATACTTGAGTCTAAAGACAATCAAAGTAAATCTCCAAGGTCTATTGTACATGTCTGGTATCCCATAGGCCTTCATTTGAAGTTTAATTTCAGTACCGATATGATTTCACCAGAGAATGATAGCCAGACTGTTCCATCTAGACCTGCAGACTTTACAGAGAACGTTCTAATTGGAGTTAATCACTGTCACGGGTCCGGGATTCCTGTTCTTCCAAGACTTTAAATGAAGGTTCAATCAGGGTGCTCATCAGAAGATACCTACGCAACAAGATTCTATAGTTCATGTGAAAAAATTATCATCAATGGGTGAAGAAGGGATGGCTATACAATCAATCTGCAGTTATAACACCTTTTGTACCCACCAAGTTCACCCAAACTGTTCTAAGGCCGTGGTGGTAAAGACGGATCGATTATTACCCTTCACTTATTACAAATTTTCGTGTGGATGAGCAATCATTGACAGAAGCTCAGCAATACATGTAACATTATACTGTTGCGAGGTAGCTATATATAGAGAATCGTGTCGGAAACACCTGGTTGTTTTGTTTTGCATCAACCTTTGCAGATAATGCAGCCTTTGGAATACTAAAGTTTGGTATAATCTACCCAGATAAAAATAAATGCGTGGGAAGAATACGTCTGATTGCAGAACCCACTGGGATATTGCGGCACATACTGCGACCATTTTGGAACGATAGGTCTGGTAGTACCAACCAAATCCTCTTTCGAAATACATGGACAATTGAATGAGGTCACGGCAGTGTTCTTCCTTAATCATCAGTAAATCTATTGATCTGGAACTAGAACGAGATTTTGTTGTTTTGTTTGAAAAAACGATCGTGGGCCAGTTCAGTTTTTAGTGTGATATCTCCTTCAAAATTTCTCATTTTTGGGCGGAAGAGTATAGTTTTAATACCCAAATCCTGCAGTGCATGGAGGATTGAGTGCGCTCTTCTTCATATACGGTTGCTAGCAACTAGCGAAGAGTGTTACCCAGCTTCTGTTGGCAGTATTCACCTAGGCTTAAGCTTTCCAAGGAAATAAAAATGTATACATGCCAATCCTCAACACATTTCGTTCCTGGGATGTAGACCAGGAAGACTCCTTAAACTAAGATTTTGGTCACATGAATGTGAGACACATTCTCTTAGGGCTACTGAATATACAATTGGATTGAACCATTGACTGTCCACCTACAATAACCTCCTGTTGCCTGCCCTATTCTCATTTGAACATGTCCCATCTTTCGTCAGATATTCGTTCTTGGTGATTATACAAATGGAATCCCAAAGGCAACTTATTCCGTTAGTACAATAATTAAAATAGCAAAAGTAACTTGCCTGGGCGGTATTTATAAACGCAACTCTTATACTTTTCACGAATTGATTTGTAATGCCGCCATTATAGTCAATACTTTTTCAATAAGTCAGAGGAAAATTGTTCCTATTATGATAGCGACATAACCATGTAATGAATGAAGTGGCAGATTTCACATGTGTGCACTTGCAGAATCAGAAAGTACAGAAGCGGAATCGCAATTAGCAAAAAAAAGATCGCACAGGATGTTACCAAGGATGGTATATTTCATGGCTGTGAAAGCTGCAAGAGGATGTGTGTCTATATAATGCTTTTATAATAAAGTGAAAGATGCTGAAATCGTTCGAATATGAAAAGTCTTCGGAATTCTTATCTTCTAATGATCTTAAGGCACCAGACTAGCTACAATGTCGGCTGTTTTCATGTTATTTAGTTCTGATTTCCCGCAGTTTTGCTCTGAACAAAAGTTTGCGTTGCTAGTTGTCATTAAGGTTCCATTGCTTGGTGAGAGATTAGAACGTGCGGATACTTGTCAAATTCTCAAGCCAGATCATTTTCTCCAAGGATGGGCATAGCGTTATGACTTTCTTCATCATTTGATCACTGCTTCAATTTGTCGATGTTTTGGTGGAAATCGGGTTGGTTCATCATGTAATGAGGTCTCATAACCTAAGTGTCTTGAAATGTTGAGATACACCTTGGTGATTGCTCGTAACTGATGTGCACAAAAATATGTGCTGTTGGTCCATGGCTTGATGAGCAATTCCTAGTACAATTCTGTCTCCCTCAATCATTTTCACTATATTACAGATTCATGATGAGGGCTAAGTTTACTCTGTGCCTTCTCCACCTACTACAACAAGCGGCGAATTACCTCAGCTGCAGGAATAACACCTAATTTCTTTTCAGGAGCTTAAGGCTTCTCAAAGAGGATGAGACATTATTACATTAATCTTCTTATAATCTCATTGTAGGTGCATCCGACATGCCTTGAACTGCTTTCTTCAGCCTTCAACTTTACAGTCAGATTTACATATAATTAGTGCTGTTTTCAATACATGGCATTCCTTTTCTCTCAACAGTTAGACGAGCTCGCTGAATGTTTTATAACAGTCTTGATTAATACTACAGTACTAGCTGAGGATTCCAACAAACTCAACTCGGTTCAACGGACCAGCTGATTGAGTTTTCGATGAGGTCATCCAAGCCTCGTAAAATGCATCAAGGACTAGTATAATCTTCATGTTCATAAACCCAGATTGACTCTTTGTTAATACTGGACTGATGCTCTCCCGTCAACGTCTTTAGACTCTCTTTCCAAACACCCAAAATCAGCTGAGCGATGATAGTCAAAAATTCATTCCAGTCAGTTTTGAGTGAGGCGAAATATGGGGTACTTGAGAATAGAAGACCTGCAGTTTAAAGAGTGGTTCAGCGGTAGTCCTACTGCCTCCATTGTTATCCAATTCGATCATTGTCTATCCAACGGCAAATAAAAGAAACGAGACGTTCTTGATCCTTGAAAGTCTCAAGAATTAACCAGATGGTTCAAAGAGATAAGATGAGCCTTTGATTTTTAGTTTATCATACCGCCCGATCCAAATTTCTCCAATATCGAAAGCGTTCTGAACAATTCATAATAGATTTATTGTTCCAAATAGTGTCATCATTGCACGTATCATCGATACATGGAATAGGTTCAAGAATAAAAAACATCTCATCATTAGACCATATCTCATATTGTAACAACCACTAAGCCAACTTATCTGCTGATCTTTCATCTTATTACTCATACCTCAAAAGAGATCTTGCCACTATACCTTTACCCGGAACAATAACCCCTATCTATAACCGAGAGCTAGATTCAAATGCAACGATACTTACTTTATTGAATTCTTTCGAGAACGCTAGGGTATTGCATAGTCATATTTTGTGATTTTCGTGGTGCCCTAGCTCTTGAGAATTCCTATCGATGCGATGGATAGTACGTTGTTATATGAAAAATGTGCTAACATCTGTGATAACTGATTCGGACTCCTAGTGCGGAAATATGTGAGCGCTTGGGTGGAGCTTGGTGTTTAGATAGGTGAGTGTCTGTTTCAAGAGGATCCTTTGTACTCTATCCGAGTAGTCTTTAAAGGTACCTCTCTCGTTCCTACGGTTTGAAAGCCCATCTTGAATACTTGATTAGGATGTTATGTATAATCGTCCCATTTATATTTGAGGTCTCTGCAGTTTCGACTCAAACAGGCAAATACATGATTCCTTATAGCATGTTCTCAGCAGTTAGCCCCGTAGCATCGGTATCATACTGAGAAATATACACAGATTAACTCATAATCAACAGTAAATATTCCTTGAACAAAGCAAGTATCATCATACTTTAATATTCTCTTGGCCTATTAGATCGAACCAATTCCAAGATCAAGAATTCCTCATCATTAAACTCCTGTCCAAACCTCCATAAGACCTAAAGTATATCCGCGGACCCTACACATGATTCAACTTGAAGATAGTATTTATATTTTCTAGTAGAGTATTAAAACTATAAACCATAGGAATGAAGCCCTGGCACGAGTTCGGGTTACCTTCTCTGATAATTTCTTGACATAGATTCCAATTTTGAGCCTTTGTCCGCTGTCAATGACTCCTGCGAATACTGTTTGGTGGTATCAGTCGGGCTTCCAAGACCTGGAGTGACGAGGGCAAGATTGTTAATCAGAGCTGGGTGACGATCGCCCCGCATATGCAGAACATCATTCCAGGAACCGAAGGGGATAACATGATCCGTGCATACGAGACTTTGCGGATGGAATACATATCATAGTGAAGACCGGGTGCAGGCAGTCAGTGGCTCTATAAGAATATCGAGGATATGGATAAGGTTTGGCGAAATATACAATGCGACATATTCGAGGCGATGATGAGAGGGCTTCCGATGCTAGGTACGGAAATATTACAGTTAGAAGTGGAAGAGGAATTGGGGGGCAATTCGAATAATATCTATATCTTTCCTATATTTTTTTGGTATTGGTGATGTAATGGACGAGGGTTCAACGCCTAATCACTCGCCTTTTGTCATCATGTTCAAGACGAATTTCTGGCGCGTCATCTTGGATGCGGGAATTGGAGTTTGGAGTTTGTGGGTTTTGTGATATGTTTTGTTTGGTTTGTCTTGGGCTAAGAAGGACGTGGTGTTTGTACACGTACTGGCCGGGTCTTCCTTTGCCTGTAAAGACGTATAGGTATCTATATAAACACGTAGCAAAAATTTGCTACATTAGAAGTCATGGAAACATTGACTTGAGCCGCCAGCATGCAAAGAATCTACTGATCAGAGAAAGGCATTTTTGAAAAACCTCCAGGCCTGAGATCATTGATAAATACAGGGCTGAGTTCGAGAGTTTCGATAGGAGCTTACGAGGGAAATCGTTGGTTCCAGCGGCTTAAAGGAAATGGAAGCTCTTGATCTGCTATCGCGAAGGTTTTTTTGTTGCTTTTTTCTTTCCGGTTTTACTGATCGTGTCGTTTAATTAGGTTACAAATGCTAGATATATCCAAAGGCCTGTTTGAAGCTTTGTCGAAGAAAAGCCTTGTCAAAGTGCCCCCCTGTTTGTAAAAGGTAATAAATAAGCGGAAATAGCGAATCCAGAGTTGAACAACTTCAGAATGATGAGAATGATGAATTCCTGCATAGAATTTCTTGATAGAATCGACGAGCAAATGGAAAATACCACACTAGAATTAAATGTACTGTCACAGAGATTAAAGATAGAACATATTTTAGAGCTACTTGGAGATATTAATTATAAGAGCCATAAAGCTACCATACGAAAATTCGAGTTAATATCAGTGATAAACAAATCGGGTTAGATAATATTAAACAAAACCCAAGCCAGGAACTTGTTAAGACACAATGTAATGCTTCACCATATATATACCATTGTGACATGACAATTTCTTTTGAATGAATGTAAAGCCATGTTGGAGAACGAACGATTGGTGACAAGCGTCATCACATGGCTCAGAGTATGTTAAATAAAACCCAATAAAACTGGGAAAATCCAAGACTTACAAAAAAATATCATTCTCTATGATGGTTAGAGCTGCTAGAATGGTAAGTGGGGGATTAGGAGGAAGGAAATTCCTCCAGTTCTTCGTACAATTCTTCCTTCCGTAAGCAGAACACATGGATAGTTTCATAGATAACTGGCAAGAATGTTGTCTACGAATGCATCCATCGTATGTCGATGCATAGCCACTTGTATACAAATATGTATCACTCACTCTACATAGTGCAGCAATCATTATCATAAGAACCATGATCAGCATCAAAATGCGAACTTTGCTATGTGACCTTTAAAACAGGCCCAGAAGCCGGACATAGCCTCGTCAAACATGAATCAGCATTTAAGGGGCATGAACGGGAGTATGTAAATTGCCAGGCTCATGAAGGTCAATGTGAGAAACGAGTACCAAAAAATCATAATAGATGACATGCTGGATCAATAGGGGCCTTTAAATCCTTACATCATAATAACATCGCGTGAGGAAGAGATCATGTTGAGATTCCCGTCGAACAATTTAAAAGAGAGTTTGACATACAGGGCCAGAAATTTGGCGGCAGCCTGCCAACATAATTCCGAACCCTATTCAGTACTATAGACGTCTCACTAAGACCACCAGACACAACTTCCACCTTCAACTCCATTTACGCAATGCATATGTACGAAAGACCGAATACCAAACTCGAGAAATAGCTAGACACCAGTATCTCGTAACACTCTTCAATACTACGTATGTGAATTGCAATTTGACAATCAAGTTCCCCAGGTTCAATGGCTTCATAACCGATCAATCGATTTGATATAAAACTTGAAGAGAAGTAAATCTGTTGTAAGAATACATAGCTTGCCCAGGTGTCATTTGTTCTCCGAAAGATACCTCTCTATCTTGAGGTTTAAATGACATTTCAAGGCCACTTGTATTCTTAGCTAAACTTGACACAAAGACATGAATGAATTACAATACAATACTCCGTACAAGTCTTCAACCCCCACCGGAATGGAAAACATGACCCCGAGAAAATGCGCAATGGACTATTGCACTTGCAATATAAATAAACTCAATCAATTGACCATTATCACCTCCAACAACTGATTGTCCATGATATGATATAAAATTCCCAAATTCTTTATGATATGTATGATATGCCGACCTCGAGCTTATGAGCTTGTACAACCCTGCTATAAACACAAACAGAATCCCCACCAAAACACCCCTGTCTACAACCAACCACAAGGCTGACGAAGCCTACCTCACCTCCAACCCATCACCCAGCATCCAAATCCCATCCAAATTCCATCCAACTCTCCCCAGCCACTATACACAGCAACACGATGCCAGGCGAAAAATATACACCGGTCGCGACCTCCCCCTCATCGCCCCCGCCAACCTACGAAACCTCCTCAGCCCAACAGAGCACGCTGCCCTCCCGGCCAGCCTCAAAATCCATATCGAGTATCAAGGGCCCCTTACCACGCGGACCCTTTCCCCTTGATATCCCTCTCCTCCAACATTTAAAAGGCAAGAGAATTATTCTCGCATCGGCTAGTCCTCGACGAAAACAAATTTTGGCCTCGGTATGTGTATTGATTTTCTATTTTTATTTCTGTTTTAGTATCAATATTTATGTGTATTTCTATCACTATCACTATCACTATCACTATCACTATCACTACCACTAACACTATCAACCACCACCACCACCACCACCACCACCACCACCCAAGCCCCCCTACCAAACCAAAAACTAACCCCCCACAGATCGGCCTCACAAACCTCGAAATCATCCCCTCCCCCCTCCCCGAAAATCTCTCCAAAGAACACCTCGGCCCCTTCGACTACGTCCTCCAAACCGCCATCCAAAAGTGCCTCTCAGTCTACACGCACTGCCTAGACAACAGCCTCGCCAGCATCCCAGACCCCTCCCTCGTCATCGCCGCCGACACAGTCATCGTCACCAACTCGGGCGTCATCCTCGAGAAGCCGCGCTCGCAAGCCGACCACATCCGCATGCTGCAGCGGCTGCGCGACGAAAAATCCCACAAGGTCTTCACGGCCATCGCGGCGCTGGCCCCGCGCGACGACGCCCGCTACCCGGGCTACAACTGCGAGAACGAGGTCGTGGAGACCAAGGTCGTGTTTGATGCCGAGGTGGGCGATGAGCTGATCGAGGCGTATGTGCGGACGCGCGAGGGCGTCGACAAGGCGGGGGGGTATGCCATTCAGGGCATGGGCGCCATGTTGGTGGAGAGGATAGAGGGCAGCTGGGATAATGTGGTGGGGTTGCCGATTCGGAATGCTGTGGCGTTGATGGAGAAGGCGGTGTTTGATCAGGAGGATTTGGATCCTGAGGAGGAGGGGGAGGGGGAGGATGAGTGAGGGGGTGGAGGGTATGCGATGTAGGTGATAGCTAGGCTAGGCGAAGCGAGGCGAGACGAGACGAGACGAGATGAAATGAAGAAAAGGAAGGAATTCCAAAAGAAAGAAGAAAGAAAGAAAGAAAGAAAGAAAGGAAAACACACACACACACACACACACACACACACGTACATAACCAGCATAGACATGAATATAAAAACCACCACAACCACAACCACAACCACAACCACAAACATCAAAACCCCCTCGAAAAATCCCTCAACCCTAAACCCAAACCCATCCATTCTTTACCCCCAATCCAATACCCATCCACCCCTTTAACTCCCCAAACGAACTTATTAATATTAATATCGTTATCACCACTTCCTTTTCTCTTCCATCCCCCATCTCATCACTTATATAAACCCCATCTCCATCTCCAACCCAAACCCAAACCCCAAATTACACACCAAACACCCCTTCTCCTCCCTCCATCTTCTCATCTAATCCCCATTCCCCATTCCCCATTCCCCAATCTCCAATCATCAATTATTTTCTCATCTCATTTCATTCCATTCCATTCAAACACAATATAATATAATACAATACAATATAATACACTACAATATAATACAATACAATATAATATAATAAAATATAATACAATATAATATCCATCCAATATATCCATCCAATATATCCATCCAATATATATATATATATATTCCTCAAAACACATACAACCACATACAAACACACCAACTCCCAACTCCCAGATTTCCCAGATCCCCAAAGTCTCAAAGTCTCGACACCTTAAGTGTTAAAAGCGTTAGCAGGAGCATGGGCATTAACATCAGCATTAGCATCAGCATTAGCATTAGCACAAAACACCTAGGTAGATACCCAAGCATGACAAACACCATTCCACCATTCCACCAACCACCTATAGAACGTGACGAACCAACCCAACAGCAACCTGTCATTTTCACAAGTTTCATCACTGATCGTGTGCGGGTCATGAGTTTGGTAGAATCATATCATGGGATTGTATCGTATCGTATCACATCATCGCTCATCATTCATCCTTATATCTCATCCACACCATCACAGCAAAGCCTCACCCCTCACCCCTAAAATCCCCACCCTCGTTCCTCTCTCCTCTCATCACGATACTCATCCTCCGGTTCCTCCTCTCTCTCCCTCTGACCCCCACCAAACCCAAAACCACCAAATCTCTCCGCCAAACCCCCCACAACTTCACCAAATTCTCCACCTCCATACCCACCATACCCACCTTGCTCTCGTTGAGGTTCTTCATACCGTTCCCTCTCACCGCCATAACCGCCATATTCCTGTCTCGGAGGTTCGTGATATCTCTCGCGTTCCCCATATTCTTCTCTTTGCTGACCATATCCGCCATATTCCTGTCTGGGAGGCTCCTCAAATCTCTCTCGTCTCTCCTCTCGCTCGGGAATATATTCCTGTGGTCTGTCGCTACCCCTGCTGCTACCACTTCCACGACGACTGTGATGTCTTCTGTGATGTCTTCTACGTCCACTATCTTCGCTATCACTACCGGATCTCTCCTCTCTGTGGTGTCGTGCTTCATGGTAGTGACGTCCATCAGCAGTTTCACCCTCGCGCCAGGTTTCCGTCTCGATTCTGCCATCAGGGCGCTCGTAGATCCGTTCATTGGTTTCTTCATATCCTCCGCCGTACGAGGGTCTCTGCTCAGAAATCTGTTCGAAACCTACGCCATGGTCACCCGACTGTCCATATTGCTGATACTCGGTTCGTCTGCCTCCATCGGGTAACTGTTCTTGAGTATACTCGGCTTGAGCATAGCGATTGCCCGCGTGACCTATCTCCGTGTAGCTTTGTTCGTAATTGCCTTGCGAGTTGTAGCCTTCATGCGAATATGCTTCTTCTTTGCCCTTTTTACCCAAGACGCCTGCCAAGAGACTTCCACCAACACCTCCAGCGAGAGCGCTAACAATACCACCCAAGGCACCTCCGCCGACTGCTTCTCCAGCAAACTTTCCAATTCCTGACGATGCATGATCACTAAAACCTGACGATCCACTATTGCCACCCATGGCAGCCGTGAAGCCACCCATCAATTCATTGGCCAATGGATTGGAAGACGCGCCGGGGTTCTGCTTGGACATCTTAAGTGGTGCACCACATCCGTGACCAGTGTCATGAACACCTTCAAGATGGTTCTCTCCATTCTCAACTCCTTCTCTGCTCAACTTTCTTCGGAATTCATCTTGCTCATCGCTGTCCTTTTGATGCCACCATTCTTCTACAACTCCGAACATGATTTGACGACCGTCCGAAGCTCCATCGTCACCATAGTGGCGTAAAGCTGGATGATGAAAGACACCGTGGATGATACGATCGATGGTACGATCAGGATCAATGCGTTCATCATCCCAACAAGAAATGAGTTGAGGAACAACCCATTTCAGGACTGCAGAGGCGATCTTACCAGCGGCTTCATTGAGGATCTAAAACAAAGTGTTAGTCAAATTGACTGTGTAGGGGAAGGGGGATATGCTTTCCCTCAGTTCAAACGTGAGGGCTATGATGGACTTGAGGCACACGTGCATATAGCAAATAACTCATGAAGAAAGATTCAACTCACATTAGAGAAATGGTCCTTGGACAGCATAGAATGTGTGGGATCAGTAGAGTCATCATCATGAAAAACGATCAACTGCTTGTCCTTGCTACTTTGGATAACCTCCGAGGAACCCGTGTTCAATTCCGTCTTGATCTGGCCGATGATTGGAAGAACGAATGGAGCAAGAAGGGAGAAGACAAAGATGTTGATTTGTTCTTCAATGTTTTCGATGAGATTTGGAAGGATGGGAATCTTTTCAATGGCTTCCCGAATCTGCTGCATAACCTCGTCGTGCCATTGGATAATTGGATAAATCTCCTTGGCGACTTGTTGCATCTGCTGGGTGAAAGCTTCTGGGTCTTTGGGAGAGACATGTTCTTGAGATTCTTGGGCCGCGGAAGCATTGGCTTGTAGCTCATCTGCTTTGCCAGCTTGATCCTTCCCACCAAAGAGCCCAGAAGGTACCGAGTTGAGAAGGTCTTTCAAAATACTAGAATTGCCCTCGCTACCTTCTTGCATAGTTCCTTCGAGGGTTTGGATCTCGCTCTGCGTTGCTTTGTCATCAAATTCACCCATGACGGAGTGGAGAAAGTCGACACCACCAAAGGTACCAGTGATGATTGGGTAAACCGGATAGCGAGCACCGGGGAGATCAATCTGCGTGTTTCTTCCAACATGTGGAAAGACATCATGTTCACCCATCTCAATGAGGGCCAACTCGGTATAATTACTGTGAGCAGAATAGTCCTCCAAACAATGAAGTCCAGTACCTAACAAGCGAAGCGCCTCGTATAACTCATCCTTGTTCCGGCTTCGTCCATACGATCTCCCAAGTCGAATGGATTCACGGAAAAGCTTTCGCACGTGTAGAGCAGACGTCATGATTCCAGCGTGTTCGTTTGCAATGTAGTTCTTCATGCCAGTTTGGGGATCAATAGCGAGCTCAACTTCTTCATCGACTGGGCCGCGAAGCCTATGGTCATATTGCGAAGCATCAAGGTTATCGGCGTAATCCTTGGGGTTGTCGATATGATCTTCTGGTCGGTAGCAACCCAATCTTTGAGCCGTGACTTCGAATTCGCGTGTGCCATATCCAAAGGTCATAAATCCAAGGACCCAAAGTAGAATACGAATGGCCTCGGCGGAAACGTATTTGACGGTGCCAACATCGATTGCTTGGGCTGGAGCAGAGAAGGAGATCAGTTCCGAATCAACATGAGATTGAGAGTTGCGAGCGTGAGTTGCGATGAGTCAGTTTGCACTTACAGTAATCTCTGAGCCAGTTACCAAAGTAGACTCTTGCGACCATCATCTTATCAAACTTCTTTCCACCGCACGCTCTTGACATGATCAGTGACAGAAGGGTATCTTCAATATCTCCATGGCGCCCTGAATTGCAAGTTAGAATGACCCGTCACCCAAGCAGTCTCTGGAGATAAGCTCACAATTGATCCCCGAAACCTTTGAAACCGATGCGATATTTCCAGCACCAAATGCATGAGCTGGATGTGCCAATAGTACGAGGATAGCGAAAGCAAGAAGCAGCGTCGAGCTGCTGAAAGAAGGCATGTTTGTGGTGATATGTTCAAATGGGGAGTCGATTGAACTTTGGGAGGGGTTAAGTCGAACACGACAGAACACCTGGAAGAAGATAAATATGATGGGATTAGTGAACCAACCGCTGAGAAGCTTTTGAGGGGTTAGTTATGTAGCAGATCGGTATGCCAAGACGAATATCTTTTGGTTTTGGTGGGGTTTCCGATACGAAATTCGTTGTCTGCCAAGTCAAAGGGATCCAGTAATAAGAGAAAGTTTTGAGAGGAAGCAGGGTCGATGTGTTTGATGGTGATACTATAGTCAGCTTGGTGTGAGAGATTGTATAGCAATGAAGGTTGATTGGAGGGGGATATTCTTAGGAGGGTAGTGAATGATTTTTATGATCTGATCGCGAATGACTGATGGATGTAATGGAACAAACCATAGGAACAAACCATAGGAACAAACCATAGGAACAAACCATAGGAGCTATTATTGTAGCTGTTATTGTAGCTGTTATTGAAGCTGTTATTGAAGCAGTTATTGAAGCAGTTATTGAAGCTGTTATTGTAGCAGTTGATCTTCCAGCAGTTGATCTTCCAGCAGTTGATCTTCCAGCAGTTGATCTTCCAGCAGTTGATCCCCCACCATCACTAAAGCATTTCATTTCATTTTATTTCATTGCAGCGACGACGACGACGACGACGACGACGACGATGAGACGAGACGAAACAAGATTCACCAGGCCAGAGGTACTTGGCATAAAAAGCGAGCTGCTCTACCATAGATGTGGAGAGCATTCGGTGCTTGCGATGGGAGAGATCTTTAGTTTAGCAGGGCCGGGAATGAATTGAGGGTTTGGGGGTCTGGCGTTTATATATTGGGTATCTGGGTATTTGGGTATTTGGGTATTTGGGTATTTGGGTGTTTGGGTGTTTGGGTTTATATTATGTAGGTATGTATGTATGTATGTATGTATGTATGTATGTATGTATGAGGATTGCTTAGCAAATGGTTTTACCAAATGGTACTAGCTACGTAGATATTGGTAGGTAGGTATTGTAAGTAGGTATTGTAAGTAGGTATTTATAGGGAAGGTAAAGGAAGGGGAGTTTACGTGAAGGAGTTCAGGTTTGGAGGGAAGGGAGGAGTAGTAAGCTTTTGGGAGTTGGGTATGTTAGGATTTAGTATGTAGGTGGGTAGATATAGATAGATAGATGGACATCTAGTAGGTACGTGTTGGTTTTAGGGTGTTCTAAGGGTTTGTTGATCGTGTTGATGTATTTGAATGGATGGATGAATGAATGGATGAATGAATGAATGGATGGATAGATGAATGGATGGATGGATGAATGAATGGATAGATGAATGGATGGATGGATGAATGGATGAATGGATGAATGAATGGATGGATAAATAAATGGATGGATAAACAAATGGATAAATGTTTATAATATATAAATGGCATTATACCACACTTTAAAGCTGTAGTTCGATTTGATTAGATTTAGTAGACTGAGTAGATCTAATAAACATTGAACAGTATTACTATCTACTTATTAGGTAGGTATATATATATTACTACTCAGGTATATCTGTCTACCAACCCACCTAAACAACAGCTTCCCAACACCCAACTTCCTTCTATTAGAACCATTCCAGAGAATCACAGCTGGAGAAATATTTCCCTTGATGACCTCATGAAGCCTGTTATTGATATCTGATACTTGGGAGATTATTTGAAGGCTGCTTGGCTTCTTGTATGTTCTTCTGCTGTACTTAGCTGTTTGTATGGTGGTGGATGTTGATGGTGAGATGTATATCTGTATTGGTAGGTAGATAGGTAGGTAGGTAGGTGAAGATAGGTAGATGGATAAATACTAGGTAGATATATAGATAGATGGTATTTGAATGCAAAGCTTGGAAAGGTGGAACATTATTGTTGGGAGGGAATGAATAGAGAGGTAGGTATGTATTCTGTATAATAGGGACCTATCTAGGTATCTATAGATATGTTATAATTGATTATGAATTGAGTGAGTAAGTGAGTAAGTAAATGAGTAAATGAATAAGTAAGTAAATAAGTAAGTAAATAAGTAAATGAATAAATAAATGAATAAGTAAATGAGTAAGTAAATAAATAAATGAATGAATAAATAAATAAGTAAATAAGTAAATGAATAAATAAATGAATAAGTAAATGAGTAAGTAAATAAATAAATGAATGAATAAATAAATAAGTAAATAAGTAAATGAATAAATAATGAATAAGTAAATGAGTAAGTAAATAAATAAATGAATAAGTAAATAAATAAGTAAATAAGTAAATGAATAAATAAATGAATAAGTAAATGAATAAATAAATGAATAAGTAAATAAGTAAGTAAATAAATAAATAAATGAATAAGTAAATAAATAAGTAAATAAATGAATAAGTAATAAATAAGTAAAATAAGTAAATAAGTAAGTAAATGAGTAAGTAAATGAGTAAGTAAATAAATGAGTAAATAAACGAATAAATAAACAATCAAGTGATCAAACCAACAAATACACAAGTACATAAACGAGCAAGTGAGTAATTAATTGACCAAATGAGTGATTAAATGATTAAATCAATCACTCGATCAAAAGCTTGATTAGCCTTAAAACGGGAGAACAGAATAGCTGAGTAGGAAGAATCCGGGTTATACGAAAACTTCAGGTCTCCATTACCCTGTAAGCGCCCATTCGCCTGGTCAGAAGTACAGAAGCAATTTCTTCACTAAACCCAAAAGTCCCATTGCGTGAACGTGGATGGGATGTGGTTAGTGAGGGCGGTAGGGGGAGGGGGAGGTAGGGTAGGGGTAGATGAGGGGGTAGAGGATAGAGGGAGTAGAGGGGGAGGAGGTAGAGATAGAGGGAGTAGAGGTAGAGGGGGTAGAGGTAAAGGGAATAGAGAATAGAAAGATAGTAGAGATAGAAGGAGTAGAAGTAAAGGGAGTAAAGGTAGAGAAAGTAGAGAGTAAAGAGATAGTAAAGATAGAATCGTTTAAATAGATAAGATAGTAGAGATAGAAAGTAATAAAAATAGATAATATATAAAATATATAAATAATAAATATATTAAATATAATAAGGGGTATAGAGGAAGTAAGAATATAATAAATATATAAATATATAAATAAATAAAGTATATAAGTAAAATACTAAAGATAAATAATAAATAGAAAATAGAAAATAACTCTTTCAGCTAATACTATTTTAAATATATAAATATATAACCTTACAACTAATTACTAATTACTAAAGCTTAAAAGACTACTATTAAAAGTATAAAACCTAGATATATAAATAAATAAGTATTCAGATAAACCACCTCCTCTATATATAATTATTCATCCTCCCTCCTATAAAGAAAAGCATTCTAACTCATCTATACTTTAGTAATCAATTGAATTAAATCTCAACTACTCATCTACTATATAGATATTCTACTTCATTCATAGATACTAGATACTAGATGCTAGGTACTAGGTAATCAAAGAAATTGAACTTTACTTCAATTGTTATACCTAGGTAGATAATATTCTAACCCATTAATAATCAAACACATTCAGCGTCAACTACTAAAGAAATCAAACTTCAATTACTTAGATTAATACCTCTTATATAAATATTCTACTCTATTCATCATTCTATCCCTTTAACATTAATTATCTACACATACCTATTATATCAATACTCTACTCCCTTTATCCTCATCCATCCTACACACCACCACCACACACCACAATCCCTCCAAATAGCTCTCATAGGTCAAATGGCTACCTGTATACAGTCCATGGACGGACTGCACCATTTATGGCCGTGGCTGTAGCACCAGATGACCGGAATCGGGCGGAGCTTTCAGGCTCATGGTGCCGAGGTCTATGCCTAGCTGGGTAATTTGGTGCGGGTGAGCGAGCACACTCGCTATTGTTGGACCCTGTGAGCTTTGGTGGGAGGGAGTGTGTTTGTTGATGGGAAGGATACGGAGGAGATGTATATATATACTTAATATTGATGAATGTATATATAGTGAATTAGTTTATTAGAATATATAAGATATATATATATATATATATATATATATATATATCCATAAGAGATTATTAAAATGATCCTTTAGATATCTTTAAGGTCTCTTTAAATGCCTTTCTTTAGATGTTTCTCTCTCTCTATTTTTCTTTAGATGCCTTTCTTTAAATGTCTTTCTTTAAATGTCTTTCTTTCAAGGTCTCTCTACTAGGTGTATACCTCCTATCTACCTACCTACCTATGGATAACAATACCTACCTAGTATTTCAATTTCAATTTCAATCACAAACCCCAATCCTTATACATCTATCTAATAAAGATTTCATAACCCCTATATAAATATAATTACTAACTCATAACTTCTAATTCAACATTTTAATTATTCATTTTGTAAATAGCGTCTGTTTCTTACCTTTACTTATAATAATAGTAATAATACTACTACTATTATTACTACTACTACTATTACTACTACTACTTTATCTATATACCTGCTAGATACTTATATTCAGTTACTTACACTTGTCATTATCATTATTACTTATCACTTACTCTCTCATTCATATACGAATAGACCTACCTAGGTAGATGGTGGAAGTGGGGAATGAGAAGTGGAAGTGAAAGTGAAAGTGGAAGTGAAAGTGAAAGTGAAAGTGAAAGTGAAAGTGAAAGTGGAAGTGGAAGTGGAAGTGAAAGTGAAAGTGAAAGTAAATGAAAGGGGAAAGGAAAGGAAAGGGAAGAGAAGAGAAGGGAAGAAAAGAAAAAAAAAAAAACTTTCTCAAATCATATGCTCTCTACGTTACTTTCCTCTGTTCTGTTTTGCTCTACTATGCTTTGCTTGATTTTATTTTCTATTTTGTTTTCTGTTTTATTTTATTTTATTTTGTACTATATTATATTTTCTATTCTATTTCCTTTATTATCTTATTTATGATTTTATTTTTTATTTTATTTATTATTGATTATTCTATTTATTTATTAATTAATTAATGAATTACTTAATTACCTATTTACCTACTTATCTACTTACCTACTTACCTATTTACCTTCTTACCTACTTACCTACTTACCTATTTACCTACTTATCTATTTACCTATTTCTACCTCTACCTCTACCTCTACCTACTTTTCCTCACCTCCCCCCCCCGTATACCCTCCCCCGTTTATTCACATCAACCCCACTATAATTCCCCAAAATCCGTTGGTGCAGCCACCAGGCCTGTCATTTTCTCATCTTCTCAGTGATCGCAGTGATCGGAAAAGCCCATAACTTGTTTTTAAATCATCCACCTTTTCCCTTTCTCCCCCCCCAATTTGTCAAAATCCCCAAACTAAATCTTCAAACTCTTAGGCTTTCCATTCAGCGACAGCAGCCTGCAACTCCTCAACTCCTCAACCGCTCAACCATTCAACCACTACACACACAACCCAATTCACATCATCTATATCATCATAATCACTATACGCTCAATACAGTTCAATACAATTCAATTCAATTCAATACAATACAATATACAATACAATCATCAACCCTTTGATAACTCACTACAATACAACTACAGGACACTACAGGACTCTACTCTACTACTCTACTCTACTCTACTCTACTCTACTCTACTCTACTCTACTCTACTCTACTCTACTCTACTCTACTCTACTCTACTCTACTCTACTCTACTCTACTCTACTCTACTCTACTCTACTCTACTCTACTCTACTCTACTCTACTCTACTCTACTCTACTCTACTCTACTCTACTCTACTCTACTCTTCTCTTCTCTACTCTACTCTACTCTACCCATCTCATCTCATCCCACCTTATCTCATCTCGTTCGCAATACAATACATCATAAAATTCTTCCTTCAAAATGGCACGACCAAAGAAGAACACAGAAGAGAAGCCAAAGGATGCAGCCGCAACAACAACAACAACAACAACAACAACACCAGCAGCAGCAGCAGCAGCAGCAACAACAACAACAGCAGGAGCAGCAGGTGGTGATGGAGCAACTCTTCAGATTGATGTTGCAAGTTTTGTAAGAACTAGAGATACAGTGAGTATAGTATTCCTTTTTTTTTATTTCATTTTCTCCTTTCCCCCTCTACCTTTTCTTCACATTCCTTGTCTCGATTCATTCCGAAGCCCTCAAGTCGCATTCCTTGAATCAATTAAAATTACCTTTTCTTTCCACCCCCGCCATTGCGATTCCTTCAACATGCCATCCATCTCATCAGATATCAATCATCAATCATCATTCAACAACAACAACAACAACAACAACAACAACAACAACAACCCACCACCACCACCATCATCATCTCCACCACCACATATTTGAATCTTACAAACTTCAATATCGCATCTGGACGCGACCATATTGCGCGTGATTTTCAATTTGAATCCCCTCAACTTTGTATCTACCCCTGCACCTACATCTTCCATCATTTTTCCTTCACGCGTCAATCCTGTTTACATCCATCGCCATTTCGCGTTTCGATACAATCCAATCCTCCACAATGGCCACCCCACCAACCCGACGCCAAGTTGATTTAAACTTGTACCTTTGTGAGCAAACGCTAATGTGGTCAAAGTTTATCGGTGGTCTCGCGACTTTACAAGAAGCCATTCAAAGTGTATCATCTGCCTACATCAAACACACCAATGCTGTTCTCGGAGAACATGGAGCAGGCTACGATATCGATACAGCCTTATCCAAGCTCGGTGAAAATCCTCTTCTCGGTAGTCTCGGTGCGCTTCAACGCGCCGCCACCCCGGTCGTCGTGAAGGCGGTTGATCAAGCGCCCGAGAAGAAGGAGCGGAAGAAGAGACAGCATGATCCCAATGCGCCCAAGCGTCCTCTCACTCCATTCTTCCTCTATATGCAAACCGCTCGTCCCATCATCGCCAAAGACCTTGGTAATGTTCCCAAGGGAGAGGTCTCCAGCGAAGGTACCAAGAGATGGACCGACATGGCTCCTAAGGATAAAGCGGTAAGTGATGTGACGCGAACCTTCTTTTTTTTTTTTTTTTTTTTTTTTTTTTTTTTTTTTTTTTTTTTTCTCCCTCTCTCTCTCTCTCTCTTTCCATGCCTGCTAATCATCATCACAGCTTTGGCAAGATGCCTACAAGGACAACCTCCGTCTCTACAATGCGCGCATGCACTCTTATCGCAAAGGTAACCTCACGGCCAAGGAGATGAGTGATGATGCTGCCGCCGCATATGCAGATGAAAATAACATTGGCGCAGATGCTTCAGCAGATGCTCAACTGGTCGGAGAAGCTTCCGCTGGGGTAACCGCCACCGTTGAAGAAGAAGAAGATGCAGAGGGTGAGCCAGAAGCGGAAGCGGAAGCGGAAGCGGAAGCGGAAGCCGAGGTGGAAAAAACCCCCACCCCTGAACCCGCTCCAAAGACGCCCAAAGCCAAGGGACGTAAATCAAAGGGGAAGTCTGATGTCGCTGAAGACATCCCTCCTCCATCATCCGCTTCCATCGTTCCACCCCAAAAGGAAGCAAGCCCGGCTCGAAAGCGCAAGCGTTCCGGCAAGAAGGCCGCTGATGAGCCCGTTGCATCTACAGAGCAAGAAGAAGCCACGATTGAGACACCAAAATCCGCACCCAAGTCTAGAAAGAAGAAGACCAAGACCGATGCTTAATATGATGGGATGACATATTTATCACATCTTTCTTAACAAGTAGAGGATCATAAGTATTCTGGCGTTTCCTGATGCTTCTTTACCTTTTTGGTGTGAAGGGTGTCAATCATAACATGGATCTCATTTTCCTTTTCATACTCTTTTTTGTCGAATGCCTTGATGGATATGGTTATGGTTATGGATGCATGCGGGGATTCTGATTACTTTGATGAATAGTCTGGGTGAAGATCTAACTAACAGGCACAAAATGGTTTTTTTTTTTTTTTTTTTTTTTTTTGCAAGGGATTCTTTTTAACTTGCTGATATGCTTACGGATGAGAACAACTGGGAATGAATAAACGGATTCTTGAGTTAGTTGTAGCTTTAGGCTTTTTCTCTTGTCAGTATTAGGGAAATGCACTAGTATGTGGAAAGGTGATGAATAAATACTTGATATGTAGAATGTTTTTGATTTGTGTTGTGATTTTGACGTGATGGTTGTAGTGATGTAGTGATGGATTAGGGTGTAGTGCTTGATGGATGGATTACTTGTAGGTTGTGTAGTGATGGATTACTTGTAGGTCGTGTAGTGATGGATTAACGGATTATAGATCTTTTTCAAGTGATTTATTTGGTTTGGGTGGTTGCTTTTTTCTTTTCTTTTCTTTGAGGGATTCGAATTCGAATTCTTTAGTTTTGGGGGGTTGTTTTTTTGAGGGTGGGGATGGGGAGGGGAGGGGAGAAAGGGGGAAAGGAAGGGATAGAGGGGAGAGAGGGGGATGGGAATGAGGATAAAGAATGGGAATGGAGATAGGGGAAGGAAGAGGAGGGAAAATGGGAATAGGGGAGGGAAGAAAAAGGAGAAGGAGAAAGAGAGCAAAGAGGAGGTGGATTTGGATTTGGATTTGGATTTGGATTGTAAAGATGAGAAAAAGGGGAGGGGGGAGGGGAAAGAGAAGGGGGGGTATTTTTATAGGGTTTTTTGGTGAGGGGTTGGTGGTTTGATGGGTTGATGGGTTGGGGGTTGGTTTGTATGTATATATGTATGTATGTATGTATGTATATGTAAGCGAAATATCGATATTTGACATTTGACATTTGATAGTTCTGGGAGGTTTAGGATCTGGGGGTTTACACGGTTTTTTTAAGGAGGTGATGGAAGGATGTGAGGTGGAGGGTGGAGGGCGAAGGGCGGGCGAAGGGAGAATTGGTTGGGTTGGGGTGGGTTGGGGTGTTTATTCTACTTTTGGAGTTTGGGTGGAGGTTGGAGGTTGGATAATTTCACACCCTTTGGATTTTTGATATGATCGTTAAACTTTGGTTTATTTGTTTGGGGTTATTTGGTTTGTTGTATGCTTTTGGTGATGGTTTTTTGGGGGTTGGGGTTGGGGTTGGGGGAGATGAAGGAGAGGAAGGAGATGAGGAAGGTGAGGAAAATAAAGGAAATGAAGAAGATGAAGAAGGTGAGAGAGAAGAAGGAGTTTATATAAAGGTTTTATTTAGGGAAGAATAGATGATAAATTGGTTGATTGTTTGTTAGGGGGGAGGGGGATGGTAGTTAGTTGTGGGGATGGTAGGGGGTAGATGAGTATAGGATCGATATGGATAAATGGATAGTAGAGGAGATCTGAAGATTGAGGTTAGGTTTGTGTTTGGATGGAGGGTGGGTGGGTGTAGGTGTTGGTTTTGGTTGCGGGTTGTAGGTTGTAGGTTGTATATAAGAGGGGTTAGGTTTTTATGTTGGTAGCGGAGTATGGGTGTGTGAATGGGTGTATGGATGGGTGTATGGATGGGTATATGGATGGGTAGACGGATGGATGGATGGGAGTATGAAAAGTATAGGTATATGAGAGTGTAAGTATATAAAAGTATACATACGCCAAAAGCGATACTCGGGAGGAAAGGGGGAGGGTGAATAAGGGCTGTGGTTGGGGTTTGTTAATGGAGAGGTGGATAGGTAGGGTTGATGATGTTGTGATTTAGATAGAGACAGGGATAGAAATAGAGAGATTTGAATATCTAATATCTGATATCTAACATTCATTCATTCATTCATTCTCCAATCTACCTGCTTAATCTTACGTTTGCATTTGAAGGAAAAGGAGAAGCTTAAGGGAAAGTAAAAGTAAAAGTAAAACTAAAATTTCAGCTCCATTGATTGCATATTGAATGTTGATTCATCAGTATTAGGTTTTGCATTTGTATTTGTATCTACTTAATCTCAGGATTAATAGTAGTGTTACTATCACTATATATCACCATCACCATCTCAAGAAAGAGGAATACTAAATTACAAATAGCTGGTTATAAGTAGCTGAGTAGCTGAGTAACCGAGCACCTATTCAATAAAGGCTAGTAAAAGTTGATTTCCCATTTGTACATAGTATTGGTTTATAAACCTATAGTATATAAAGTTTATAAAGCCAACAAAAGCTTTTACAATAATCATTTGATTATATACAAATGCTTTTATTGATTTTACTATTATAGCCTTTCGAATTCGATTTTATAATTAAAAAGATAAAAAAGATGAAGGGGCGTTAAGCGAATTTGCAAAGGAAAGCAATATTATATTTGAAAACGTTTTCAAAGAATTAAGATTAAACGGATATAGTTGGAAAGGATTTTGAATATTGATTTCGTTATCGATGTATTTGATTAGAAAGCTTCAAGTTATTTGAGGTATATTCAATATTTTGTGTATTTATTTTAAACGGAGTAGAAGAAGAACATTCAAATAAAGATTTTGATTATATATAAAAAACAATTATAACCTTACACTTTCAAAATGTTTTTTATAGTCTATATTGGAATTGTAACATTACGGGATTAAAAATCTAAGTTTATATACGGAAAGGAGAGTTTTTTTTCTTCTAATTTTGATTCCTCTTCTATATAAAACTCTATATTTAAAAATCGATAATCTAGCATATTCCTATACCTTTAGGAAGGTTTCTTAAATGCAAATTAAAACTACCACTATTACTACTACTATCTATTCAGTAAGAAGACATTAAAATGTTCTTTATAAATGTATAAACAGTATAGATAGCGGAATGGAAATATGTTTTTGAATGCATTGTTGCTTTTTTTGCTTATTGTGTTTTGTTTTGTTCTAATTATTAATCTAATTCTAGTTTTAGATCTGCTTTGCAATTCTAGTTTTAGTTTTAGTTCTAGTTCTAGATCTGTTTTGCAATTGAGCATGAACACATGAATATATATAAGGTTGGAACTTAGTTCTATGCTGACAACTAACGTTGTGGATGTAAGTTTAGATTGTTTGTAGTGAAGCATTGCGGAGCATCTGGTAAATACCTAGGTAGGTAGGTATATGCTGGATGGATGGATTTATATGTACATGTATGTACTTAGATGGTTAGCTGGTTAGGTGGTTAGTAGAGTTAATCTATTCTGATGAGTACCGGTTTTGATATAATTTTGAATTTTGGGCTTGGTGGAGGTTGGTAGTTAGGTACCTAGGTATAGATAGATGGATGGATGTAGAGAGTTTGATGGTACCAGTAGTGATGTCAGATTAGGGTTAGGGCTGTTTGTTATCATTGTTGTTAACGTTGGGGAATTTTGGGTTATAGGCTATAGTTTAGGGCTTGAGAATCGGGGATTGGGGAGCGGGGGATTGTCGGTGTTGGGAGCGTTGAGAGTGCGAGTGCTGGATAGGGATGGATTATTGCGATCGTTTGCAATTGTGGTGCGGGATTGGGGTTTGAGGAAAAGGCTTAGGGAGATGATAAAGAAGGGAAAGGGGAGGGGAGGGAAATAAGGATTTCAGAGTTCTCTAGAGTTTTTGAACTTGTTTGTTTTGGGGCGTTGTGGGGTGGAGAAAGATATCGGTTTTGTTTTATGTTGTTTTATAAGGTGAGATTTTAGAACGAGACTCCGAGAGGATTTCCGAAGGATGCTGGATGATGGATGTAAATACGTGCAGATATGACCGTTGCGGCTCGCGTGACATGGCATGTGGTAAGCCGAAAGATTGGGCATGGTTTTGTTTACGTATATCTCTCATCTTTGCGATAGATTCCTTCCGTGAGTGTGGCCGTGGGATTGGATTTAGATTTGAGGGGTTTGGCTTTGTTTTGATGATTGGGTTATTGATTGGATTATTGGATGATGGATGATTGATGATGGATGATGGGTACTCGTTGGGAGGTAGGTACCTAGTTACCTAGTACTTCTAGTCTTCAGTTTGGGACGGTAAGCTGGTGTTTTTATGGGTTCGTGAGATTAATATTGCTCTGGTTTGGTTTGTTTGATTTGATTTGATTTTTCATTTAAATCCCTTTCCTTTTCCTTCTTCTTCTTCTTCTTCTTCTCCTTCTCCTTCTCCTTCTTTATGAACATCGTTCTCTCTTGTCATTCTTTTGAATCAGATTTTTCCTACTTCGTTGGTTGTTTTGTGTTCGTATATCTTCATTCTTTGGTATACAGTTCAGGTATCTAGCCCTTTTTCGTTCTTCTGAATCGGCTTACTCCTTCATTGGGCTTTGTACTGTGTTTGTTCAGTCGGCCGTTCATTCACTCTTTCAGTTCAACCATGTATCTTCCACTCCTTTCCCTTCTCGCATCTTCAAGTTTTGTTCTTGCGAGAAATCTCCCCCTTCTATCTTCTCGCAATGAAGAAACTCCAGGTTGGTCTGTTCAGGCAGATACATGTCCGGGAGGAAGTATATCCTGTGGAGATACAGCGGTTGGTGCATGTTGTCCATCGAACATGTTTTGTGTCCAGCCTGCGAATTCAGAGGTTGCGGCTTGTTGTGCTACTGGTAAGATCATATTTTTTTATTTGAATTGGGGGGTTTTTTCTGAAGTTCGAGATCGAGTTCAAGATCAGGTTCAAGATCAGGTTCAAGTTGAGGTTTGAGATTAAGAAAAGAAATCTAAACTGACATGATACAAAAAGCAAATGCATGTCGAGGAATCATCGAAGCATCTCCAAAATGTGCAGATGAAAGTTGGAGTTTATGGGCTGGATTGGATGGGAATGATTTTTGTTGTGAAGTGGGATTCGTTGGGGCTTATGATCATATTTCTCATCGCGCTGGAACTTGTGTCAAGAGTGTTGTCGCGCCAACTACTTCGGCTGTTTTGGTAAGTTTTGATGTAGTGATGTTTTGAGGAGAAATTAAGGAAGTTGGAAAGCTTACGGTTACTTGCAGAAATCTACGGGGACGGGTGAGCCGGGGACTTCAATCTCTATTACTGTTTCATCTGCCCCGATAAAATCCACTACGGCTCCAACGACCAAAAGTGTCGTTTCAAGCACTTCTATAGCAGCTGCTAACTCAAAATCCACCGAGAAACCAGTGTAAGTCAAATCTAATAAAGGACTAGAAACTTGCTAATCTTGTCTAGATTCTTTCACTATATGATTGGAGGAATTAACGATGATCATTGCGAGCAAGATATCATTGATGCCATAGCTTTAGGAGTAGATGCATTTGCTCTTAATATTGGTAAGTTTTCATCTACAGTAGACACATACATCAACTAATCCAAACCTATCAGCTGTAACGCTAGATTCCAGTCATTCATGGGCCGTCAATACCGTTGCTTCTCTTTTCAAACATGCCAAAACTCACAATTTCAAGCTCTTGTAAATCTCATTACACCTACACGTTTCACAATCATCAACTGACTCAACTTCCAGTTTCTCCTTTGATATGACTGGTTATACATCTCCTTCACAATTCATCCCCATCTTAAACACCTACATCACGAATAGCGCATACTACACCTATTCCGGGCAACCCTTCGTCTCCACCTTCAACGGAGGCGCCTCAAACTACAAATTTGGCCAATCAACCGTAAACGACGGTTGGAAAATTGCCTTCCAAGAAAAGATGGCCGCCTCCGGTCACCCAATCTACTTCATCCCCTCCTTCCAAGACATAAACCCCACTTCCTCTTTCTTCACCGGCCAATTCCCCACCCTAAACGGAACATTCAACTGGAATTCCTGGCCCACCTATACAGCCGGCGACGTCCCCGTCGACACCATCTCTGACAAACTCTACCAAACCGCAGCAAAAGCATCCAAGAAAACATTCATGATGGGTATCTCCCCCCTGCAATTCAAACACATATCCCAGACGCAAAACTGGTACCGACGCGGGGAGGCCAATCTCGAAAGACGATTTGCACAGGTGCTCGATCTGCAACCGGATTTTATCGAATTTCAAACGTGGAATGATGCTGGTGAAAGTCACTATATGGGGAATTCGTGGGTCGAGCCTTTAGTTTCGAATAGTACGCCCGAGGCACTGTCGAGTTTGGGATATGATCATACAGGATACTGGGAGATTCTTCGAAGCTTTATTGGGGTGTGGAAGGCTGGCGCTACGAGCACGCAGACTATGTATCCGACGAATGGGAAGAAGGCTCAGGGGACGTTTTGGCATCATACGTTATTGAAGGATGCGGATTGTTCGGGTGATAAGTTGGGGCTGGGGAAGCCGGATGGGATAGGAGGGGTGGAGGATAGTGTTACGGCGGTGGTGTTGGTTGCTAAGGGTGTAGATGGGTTGAAGGGAAGTATTAGTGTGGGGGGGAAGGTTCTGGGATCGAAAGCATTGAGTGAGGGGTTTAATACCTTGGTGGTGTCGAACATTACTACGGGAACGGTTTCGATGAGTGTTGTGGATGGGGCGGGGACGGTGGTAGTTAGTGGGAAGGGACCTTTGGATGTGGTTGGTAAGGCAGATTTGTGTAATTACAATTTTCAGGTTGTGGGGTTGAGTTAGGAGGTGTAGGGGTGTTGTGAGATTGTTTAAGGGAAGGAATTTGAAGGAAGCGAAAGCGAGGGGAATTTAACCTTACAGTACGTCAATAGCGTAGGAAGAGGCTATTCCTTGGGGGAGACATGTGGAATAAAGATAGGGTATCTACCTTTTCATATGTAAATACAGCTTTAAGAAAATGAAATAACATGGGGAGAGAGTGATTGAGATTTACAGTGTGATTCGGATGATGCTCGATCTTGTGAGAAAATCATACGTAAATATTATATTTAATTTTCATGCTCGAGATATTTGGCTAAGAATAAGTATGGTATTGTAATGAATCTTGCGATTGATTGATCTGTCGAAAAAAGTATTAGGGAGCTACTGACTCCCACACGCATTTTGAAGAAACATTTAAATACAAAAGGATGATATCTGCTTAAGTGTGTATTCAAATTTGTAATTTAATATTATGGAGTATCTTTTGGGTTTTGGTCGTAATAAAATCTCCCCTGTTTATTGCACCAGGCCAACTCGGCTAAAGTACATTGCCTAGTCATTCCTGCCGGTAGCTCTGGACTTGAGATGTATAGATTAGGTCTTCAATCTCTGTTCACAAACTTGTAAGGCCTCTTGCAAGGTCATCATCATCACTAGATAATTCTCCATCCAATATCGAATGACTTATGAGTTTTTTTGATTGAATAAGAACTCTTCATATTCCGCAACGAAGTGCTTGGATCCAGGAATTCCTCAACGCTATGGAGTTCCTCTATTTCTTCAGTAGGGTGGCCTGAACAAAGTTGGGGTGCATGATTTATTGCTGGGTCTCGAGATGGCTGATTTCGAGATTTAGTTTGGTGTGCACGATTGTAGAGTATTTACAAGTACTCACACGTACACTTGTAAGACTTGTCGTCCCCTCGGTTTGTTGCGCAACGGTTAAAAATATAAACGAGTCCAATGGCCGGGGCTCATGAAAACCATCTGCATGCGGCTGACCGAATATACTGTAATCGCTACCAATTACCTATTCAGCGGAGTACAAATAGTTCTATTTACAATGAATATTCTTGTAGAGAAGTTTGTTGCCTCATTCCGACAAGAATTTGCCGAGATTATTTGAATGACGCTTTTTATAAATATATATACGATATAAGAAGATGAGAGTTAAATGTTTTGCTCGCGAGCAGATAACGCAAACGACCTCGGGACGCTAAGGTCAATCTGTACCAATCCCAAAATGGTATAGCTTCCGTCTCATATCAACATTAGAATTTCCCATGTGACAAACAGAAACCCTACGCACAACACCCCTCATCATTCCAACGAGAAGCTCAACGATGACTTCGGACCCTCTTTTAATAATACCTACATAATAGCGATCGATACACAAGCTCTAGCAGAAGCATATCACTCGCCTCAAGATGTCAACGTCACCCGCAGGTGAATCCTCTGCCAATGCCAATTTCGCGAATGGGATCAATCCAGCCGACGAGAAACCGCGGTTATCGGAACATGAGAAGAAAGCCAACCATATCGCATCTGGTAGGTAATTCCATAAGCTTGACCTTCGATTCCATGAAATCATAATGATAGTAATTCTTCGGGGCTAATAATTACTCTTGTCTATAGAACAAAAACGTCGTCTAGCAATTCGCGAAGGCTTTGATCGACTGGCAGATCTGGTTCCTGGGCTGGAAGGTCAAGGAAGAAGTGAAAGCGTGGTCCTGAAAAAAACTGTGGATTATATACGTATACAGATAGAAGAGAGGCGGATGTTGATTGAAGAAGCTGAGGATTTGGGAGTGGCTGTTGATGAGGGGTTAACGGGGGAGTCATCTGGAACGGGGAATGCAGGTTTGGCTAGCAGAGGGACAGGGTGGGGAGATCGGAGTGGATGAGCTTCCGAAGGGAAAATACGGAAAAGGAAAAGGAAAAGGAAATGGAAATGGAAATGGAAATGGAAATGGAAATGGAAATGGAAATGGAAATGGAAATGGAAATGGAAATGGAAATGGAAATGAAAATGGAAACGCATCTGGGTTTGAGTTTGGTGTTGGAGGGTGGGAAACTGCTGATGGTTGAAAATGGTCGGCGTTTTATTGTTCTATTGTTTGGGATCTAGCGGCGCGATACCATTTGAGAGAATACCCCAATTTATGGAAGGCTACGAATTATACGTCAGTCTAGGGGATAATATGGGATAGAAATTATCCTACCATAATCAGTACATAGTATTAGACTGGTCGATGGACAGCGGGTTTAGGGAAAACAGACGCTTAACCTCAATTGACTTCGGAATTGCACTCGGCTTGATGCAAGAGTCGACGTGCTTCGGGAAACAATATTAAATGCCACGGGCAAGGGACAGTGACGGCATGGGCCGATGGAGCCAGGAACGCAAATAGTGTTTGTACTTCCTGCAATCAGTTTCTAGGAATATTTACTCATGCTGAAAGACACTCACATAACTATTTGTTGAATAACACTTCTGAAGCAAGTAATGTCTATCTTCTGACAGAAATGTTTGTCGTTGAAATCAGCACACAAGTCAGTTTCCTGATACACGAGGCCAGGTGGCGCCAAGACATTAGAACAACATGGAATTCAATGTCTTGCCATCCTACTAGGTTGGATCCTTTCATTCGGACGACAATCAATGAGTAATGAGAAACAATTTACCAGGTCAATGGAGTCTTTTATACAGATTGGAGATGATAGCTATATTATGGAAGACATCAAATGTTTCATTTTGCCAAACGCATTCGTGCCACACTTCAATGGTGTCTTTGAGACTGGAACGGGTGTATTTGCACTGGCAGTAGTGGTATCAACACCAAACCAACCAAGACTCGGCACATGAGAAGATATGCTTACTAGTATACTAGTGGCATTTACAATAGCTTGAAATGGGCTACGAAGGGCGTGAGTCATTAGAGTGCAAATACACTCAAGGCATTCACAGTATGTTGGGATAGGGCCTTTTGAATGAGAATCGGCTGTTGTATAGGGACACCTCGGATTCTCATTCTATGTTGAGACAACATTATCAAAGCTTCCGCTAGTCAATACCTAAATTTGCAGGAAGCATTTATCCAATACTGAGATAGAATCCCGGACAAGAGACTATCAATATACGATATCGATTTGAACATTAATATTTGCATCATACAAGAATGAATGATGGGTACCAATTCAGTTAATGCGCAGCTGATTCTCTTAAGTGCGCTGATTGTTGAAATATATAAGAGAAGGTAAAAGCATATCTTAATACATCTCAAGTATTCGCCAAATATTGGAATGAAGAATAGAGGATAGAGATTTGAAGAATCCAAACTCATCTTGCTATCTTTACTATATCAAAGTGATATAAAGAAGATGGAAGTGTTGGTTTAACCTTGGTGAAAGGGTGAAAGTCAATAATGGGCATATCATAAATACGTTGTTATTGCTCTAAAGGATCACTATCTAAATGCTATGGAACGACGACTAGATAAAATGCCGAGGCGTTAGCGCGTCACGTGATTATCCCGACAGGAAGAAACAAAAATATCGAGATATCTCCAGTATTTGCTGGGTATTGGATTGGGGAATATGGAATGGAGACTTATAATATTCAAGCCCATTTTGGTATTAGTACTATACCAGAGCAATATATGAGAAAGGGAAGAAACATAATTTTCCATATCTTGAGAGGGCTGTGTTCGGTGTGAGGTTATGGAAAGGATGGGAAAAGGCCAATACTCAGCTAGGTCTGGGGCATCCACAGGGTATTGAAAGCATACAACTGGGTTAGGATAAGTAATTTTTATGATATCTGGAGTATATGTTGCATGCTAGATAAGAAAGGTGGGATAGAAGGCCGTCAACGTTCAGGAATATTTTGAAATTTTGAGTTTGTTTGGACAATATACAAAAGGCTGGAAACGCTATTGTTCTTATCTATTATAAATGTTTACTTCACTTTCGTGGTGAAATGAGAAATGCAATTAGACTAATGTGCTGTTAAGTCACGGCAATTGGTCATACCAAGTCTGGGAATGCGAGATTAGAATTGGTTTATGTTCAAAAGCTAATCGAAATTTAATAGCATGTTAGGGCGATATACAAGAGATAGGAGACCAATTTTTAGCCACATTGTGAGATTTATTCCAGTTGAAAGATTTCAGAAAGGATAAAAGCTGCACAATGTGCTTGTCGGTATCAGTGATATACTATACTCGGATAAGAAAGGGAAGACGAGAAGGCTCAAATGCTCGAGTGAGTCTAGACTCCAAAAGGAGATAAGAAGGAATCAAACAGTCAAGGATATTTTGATATTCAAATCTTCGGAAACATTCTTCCTAGTGGAACGAAAGGTAAAAGACGATAATAGCTTACCGTCTAAATCATCAGAATCCCTTTATATTCTTATCTGTAGTTGGTAGTTGATTACTATTAATTTTCAAGATGATTTAGATAATCTTGAAGCCTGAGATGAAAATTGAGCAAGGCCTAATTTCACGTGACCTAAAGAGTGGTAATTACATCATCGATTCATCATGCATGACCACAAAGATCTAAAATCACATAGTATCACATCAATTAGGCCTATTTCAAGCATTTCAGAGGCGCAAAGTGGTATAATTGATAGCAGCTAACTAGATATACCCCCAACCCAACCAATCACAGCGAAAAGAACCCCAAATTAGCTCCAAAATCATCTAAAACCCCCAATCTCCCAACTAGTTCTCACTAGTAGGTGACTTTGGCGAGGCTGTTAGATCATAATGATCCATAGTCCTCTGTCGCTTGTGCGAAGGCTGACGATCAGATGTAGTTACCGATCTAGTTGGAGTAGATGGCAACAACGTACGAGAAGCCGCAGAGGAACCACCAGATGTAGTGGCCTTTGTAGGAGTTTGCAGCTCCAATGCACTGGTGACTTCTTCGACAGTGCGCTCCTTGGTGTCCTGTTTGTATCATTAGCTTTGATCTACATACTAACAGTAAGAGTAGAAGGTAGAACATACGATGGACTTCTTGATATCCCAGAACAGCTCCAAAAGTGCTCTCTCCTGCTCGACAAACACCACTTTGCGCCCCCTCTCGGCCTCGGTATCCTTTGCTCCTAGAGCTGCGGTGACCTTTTGCTTCTTCTGCCTGAGCTTTGCTTGGAAGGTCGCCAGTTGCTTGTTGTGCCACTATAGTCAAGAAAGAGACGGTCAGTTACATTATTTATCAAGTGGACAGGGAGAGTATATTAGATAAAGAAAGGCTACTTACGTCCTCCATTTGCTGAGGCCAATCTTCAGGGATTGGCATTCCCTTCTCCAAGCTCGCAATGCGAGTCTGCAAGCCAAAAGCAAGATCGGCCATGAACTTGGCAGTGTCGGCATCGTAACCATCGCATTCCTTTTGGAACCTTTTCTGCAGATTGTGTGTGAAGTGGCGAGCTTCGTTATCGTTGGCCTCGTACATCTCCGCCAGCTGCTTGGCAACTGCAGCGAGACCGGGACCAATTGCTTCGTTCTCGATGTGCTTGAGGAAGTCGTTCATGTTTTTGTTGATGTCGACTGGATTCTGTGCAGCGACTTCCCAAGCCTTGAGCTTGCGACCACCCATTCCCTTTGTTGGTGTGTTGGAGACAGACATGTCGAGGATGCTTGGTGCTAATGTGGTGGTGTGAGAGATGGAGGAGGTGGAAGGTCGCTTGTGGTTTCGGTAGAATACGTCTAGCCGATGATCTGGAAAGGGAAGAGGTTGTTGTAGGTGGTGTATAAACAAATAGTCTGATAAGCGATGCTTGAGATGTATTGGTATGTGTATAAACGATCTAAAACCTGAGAAGACTGTCGCAATTGATAGATTAGGTCTGAAGACAATTCAAATGAAGTAGATGCTGTATGAAGAATCAAAGAAGTACAAGCAAGAATGGGCTAGATCGATGTAATCGATCTTTAATACTTTGATGTTGTGAAAGAGAAGGAAAACAAACCCTATTTCACAAAGTAAATTGTTATATAAGAAAAACAGACCGATATAGTGAATCTATAACTTGCTCAAACCACGTGTTTTGAAGGGTCGGGCACTGAAAAACAGTGAATTCACGAATATAATCCGGGTGAAGGACTGGGTGAATCTCTTTTGGGGAGATTCTATATTTCTTGAATCAGGGAAAAAAAGATGGTGAATCATTTTATGTACATGATAGTTATATTACAACAATAGATTAAAGCACTTAATTGACATATGCTTGTATTTGATAGGATCTAATTTTATGATATATATGTGAATTCTATGATGAATGCTCCTAAGGACCTGGACAGTCAATATATTTGGTAGTGGTGAGGGTGAGGATGAGGGGGGCAGAATGATAGGGGGGTTTGATGCTAACACTCTTAATGCCACTGTCTTTCTTGAAACTGCGATGACTACCATAGGCCTTTGGAAGTATATCTTGGACCTTACTACGCTGATTTGCAATCTTCTAAAGCCTGATGCACTCCACACTCAGTGTTCTCATGCTCAAGATACAGCACAACTAGGTCAGTACTCATAGCAGCACCTGGAAGAGAACCACACATATTGGAGGCTTGATGAATTCTTCTTTTACTTCATTCAGTCCACCAGCTCCAACCTTAGTATCGAAATATCTGCAAAGGTTTAATCATCATCCAAAAAATATTGTGCATAGCTTCATGGGAGGAAAGCGCGCTATCTGAGCAAACCTTCATACTCTCAATTTCAACCAGTTTCGATCTATATATAGCTACGCATTAGACATTGTATATTCACGTAGCTGCTTCTCCGTATCTAAAACAGTAGTTCAGTTATAGGTCTTTCATCCTAACCGCAACCTCTAACTCCTAACTCAGCAATGCACGAGTAAATGTATAGCTGAAAGGAGACAATCTAAAAGATAATCGATATCACTAGGGGATACTTGAAGTTCAAGTAAGGCATCCATTCCAGTAAAACGAGTTTCATACCCAAATCTATGTACAGAATTTTCTAGACCATGTAAAATATCTAAAGAACGTGCATACAAATACTACAGCACTCCCAAAAACATTCCACCCATGATATTCCATAGTATTCCATCTCTTATATCATCTCCCAATACCGCCTTTGCTACAAGTAAACTTACTTTCAAAGAAACACATAGTATCCATTCACAACCACAGACAAAATCCCATCCCCATTCAGTATGCCACAGTCCAATCTCATCAATTCAAGTTCCCAAGAAAACCAATCAATTTATCAACAACCCTATTTAAATTCACGTATAGAACTAGTACATGATCATCATCCATGGATCGTGATAGAATGCATTCCAATTCCAATCATCCAATCATCCAATCATCCAAATCATCCAATCATTCAATAATCCATCTATATGGGAAGTTCGCAATTTAACACCATTCACTCAAATGAATACGATTGCAACGAGTCTCCAAGCCTTCCCAAGGTAGACAATAGAATAAATAATATTGAATCGGCTAATTTGGTGTGATACCGATAAGAATAGAGTCATCATTTGTAATACAATACTTGCTATGAAAATTATCTTTTTATTTTACTATTGATCCAGAAGATGAACAAATTAATGAATTGTAGAGGAACAAACTTAAGATGTATATGATGCACCACCTGGGCATAACACATCACAATCACCATAATATAGCCACCAAAAAAGGTAGGAGGCAAAGTCAGATGAAAAATCGCTCATAGAATAACAAAGCTATCGCACTCCAAAAATCATGCACATGCGTAAAATGTACAATATCAATTATATGTTCATAAATGCATTTCATGGCATTCAGATCATCTTATCTCATCCCTTTTGCTATCTCATTCGTCATTCTTCATCCACAAATTCTCGTCCTCCCATCCTTTCTTCCTCAAAATGACATTTCGTGTATAGTATTTCCCATGCATCCTCCCACCACCCCGCCATCCTAAAAAATCAGCCATAATACAATTTTGGGTGGCTGTGAAGGAATCTAAAGCAAAATTCGATACTAGGCTTTAAAAATCTTCCCATGAACGCCACGGAAGGAATATGAAGAGACCCCAATGCTAATGAACAAATCTTCAGCTCAAAAACTATGAGCAGACAGACCCTAAACGCCTGAAGACCATATGCATATTCTTTTTTTGAGCAATGATGATACATTAAAGAAGGAAAAGAAAATCAATTGTTTCCACCTCGAGGGGATCTATAACAAATTAGCACGGAAAACTATCATTCAAAGAATTTACTTGACTTACGTTGGAGAAAATTGAGGAGAAGTAGGAGAGTAAGAAGGACTGGTTGGAGAATATTTGGGAGAAGTGTTGCCTTGGTGTTGGGGCGAAGAAGGGCTCCAGTTTGGAGAAGTTGGAGAATAGACAGGACTGGTAGGCGAGAGACCTGAGCCTGGGGATGTTTTCTGGAAGTTTGGACTAGACGGACTATAGTTGGGCGAAGTTGGCGAATACGATGGTGATGTGGGACTATAAGATGGACTAGTTGGCGAACCATGAATATTAGGAGAGGTTGGCGAGTAGTTTGGTGATGTCGGACTGTACGAAGGCGAAGTCGGAGACACGAAACTAGGACTTGTAGGACTATAGGCAGGTGATGTAGGCGTGAATGCAGGGCTGACTGGCGAGAAACGAGGAGAAACTGCATATCCAGGGCTTGCACCACCTCCCATAATTGGCGAAGTTGGACTATAACCAGGACTGGAAGGAGAGAATTGTGGCGAGGATGGAGATTGGTTGAAAGGACTGTTTGATAAATAACCATCACCTGGGCTTCTGGAACCTGCTCCATAAGGACTCATGCCACCACCAAAGCCAATACTTCCACCATACTCTGTAGCAAATCCGCTTGGTGTGTCAGAACCAGCACTTTGAATGGGCGAGAATGCAGCACCGTAATCAGGTGTACCAAGATAGCCACCTTCATTGAGTGGAGAGGCGCCATCGTAAGGAGTTGCAGCACCACCTTCACCACCCTTAACAGGAATTCCTGCCATGAGACCCATTCGACTGTTGTCAGAAATGACAGTTTCTAACATCTTTGGATCAAGCAAAACGTCCATCTCTCCAGTTCCCATAGGGGCAAGTTGGCCAAGCATGACGTTCTCAGAGATACCACGGCAGTCGTCCAGCTCACCAACGGCGGCGGCTTCGAGTAGAATCTCAACCGTTTCTTCGAAAGAACATCTCATCAAAGCTCCCGTGTCTGCACGATTGATACCGTGACGAGTAATAGCCATCAAGTGACCACGCGAAGTCATAATGTCAGTAAGAAGAGCAAGATGGCGATGATTGACATATGAACCATCAAATGCCAACACCATAGTCAGCTCACGCATCAATGCAGATCGAGCAGCTTCAATACCAAAGACTTCAAAGACCTGGATGAAATGATTCGAATAAGTTCTCCGAGGATCAACTCCTGGAACAATCAAGACGTCCTTCAATGAGGTTCCACTGGTATCGAGGTACCATTCTTCGCAGTCCTTGTCCTCTCTGCTGGCAACCAATCTACCATCAGGCTTCTCGAAGAGTTTAACATCTTTGTTCAAGAAAGCTCTGTCAATACCCAGAACACCACGAAGGGTCAAAGTGTCGAGAATATGTGCCTCGAGACGCTTAAGCATAATGTCTTCTTCAATGTCATCGTCATCGTACTTGGAATCATGCTGCTTGATCATTCGAATACGAATGACCTGTTGTTCGGCGTTGTTATCACTGAAAATGACAGCCAAATCTTTAGGGTAATTTTCTTTGATCTTAATGGCGACATCATCGACCTTTAATCCCTTGTCCAACATCTTTTGACGATCAAGAATAAGACGAAGAAGCCATCTGGATTGGTTATCTGGGGAATCTTGATGCTCTTCAGGGATAATAAAGTAAGACTCGACCATATCAACATCATCTTCAATAGTGGTAGATTGAATATGAGGATCATGGTAGATTTCGGTAGCATATGTAACGGAGCGCAAGGTAGTATGCTCAACAGCACTACGCAACAACTTGGCAGTCTCTTGGTTGGCATTAGCGCCATCTTGATAGACAATCATGGATGGTGTCTTGATATTCGGGGCGATGTTCAGAATTTCCTTTAGACGTGGAACACCAAGAGTAACGTTCTTGGATGAAATACCAGTAAAATGGAAGGTGTTCAAGGTCATTTGTGTGGCTGGTTCACCAATAGACTGTGCAGCAAGCACACCAACCATCTCACCAGGATTGACCAAAGCTCTAGTGAAACGACTCTCGAGCTCACCAAGAATGTGTTCAAAGGCAAGCTTGTTGAGGTGCATGCCCAGTGCAACACGTTTGTAAGCAAGTCTGGATCGGAACTGAGCCTTAATGAAGATTGTGGCATTGTATTGAGCTTCAACGGAAAGTTCGTCGGTACCACGGACAATAATCATGCGATCGAGCAACTGTTGGACTCTCGGAATTACATCCCTAGGGTGCAAGTCACTACGCTTTCCATCATCTGTCTTGAACAATCTCTTCGCACTGTCGATAATTCGAATGATGTTCAAAGGAAGTTGGAAGTGATCATCATCCTTCTCCTTAGTTCGGGAGTGTACAAAGTCTCGAAGAATTCTTCTATCCTCTTCTAAAGCAGCAAACTCCGCATCGAGAAGTTGCTGAGTCTCAAGATCTCCGTAGAGTTCGTTTGCATGTTCGAGAACATCGGTTGAGATACGCTCAGACATAACCTCAAGCTTGAAGAGATCATTAAATGCCTTGTTGCTGATGTTGATATGATCCATCTTCTGGTTCTCGAATATGACACCGTCCAGACCATCTTCACCGTAGACGAATTGAACAATATCACCAAGGGAGTTACGGACAGTACCGTCATATTTTGCCATGACATCCTCAAGAGCTTTGACAAGACGACGTTGAATGTAACCAGTTTCTGCAGTCTTAACTGCGGTATCGATCAAACCTTCACGACCAGCCATGGCGTGGAAGAAGAACTCTGTGGGGGTGAGACCTCTAAGGTAAGAGTTCTCGACGAAACCTCTCGATTCTGGTGAATAATCATCCTTGGTGAAATGTGGAAGAGTGCGGTACTTGAAACCGAAAGGAATACGTTTACCTTCAACAGACTGTTGACCGACAAGAGCAGACATCTGGGAAATATTGATAGTGGAACCTTTAGAACCAGAGCGAGCCATTTGTACAGCATTGTTGATATCCAGGAGACCATCCTCTGTCTTTGTACCAGCTGTGTTACGAGCCTCGTTCAAAGCTTTGGAGACTTGACTCTCGAAGGTTTCACGGACGTTCATACCAGGAAGGGATTCAAGTTCGTTACTAGTGGCCTTCTCTACAAGCTCTGTGACTTCCGCCTTCTGTTTTGCAATAGCCTTTTCAATTTGCTCAATTGTCTCTTTGTTAGGGACCGTATCACCGATGCCAATACTGAAACCATTGTGAAGGAGCCAGTAATTGATAACGCGCTGGCAACCGTTGAAGAAAGCCATTGCAGCATCTGGACCTTGTTCGTTAAAGACAATATGAACAATACCATTACCGGAGGCTCCCACATTCTTCTTAGCCATTAGACCATACATGAGTTGACCCTCTTGGATCAAGCAACCATCATCATTCAATGGCGCATGGATATGATCTTTGTCTTTGCTAGCATTGTAGGAATTAACGATCTTGGGAATGATCAAGCTGACAATTTGCTTTCCAGTCCATCTAGGGCGTGGCTTAAGAATAGCGGGTTGGGGTATCACGCCGTCCCAGTCCGGAACCCACAGCAAGATGTTCATTAAATGTTCCTTTGTGATAAAAACATCTCTTCTGCAGATCTTGTAAACACCGGCCAACGTATCTTGGACAATACCCATGAGAGGACCGTTTCTCTGGGGAGAAACAATGTTAAGCGGTACCATACAAAGATTCATGACCTCGGCACGAGTCTCGTATGTTTGTGGAACATGCAAGTTCATCTCATCTCCATCGAAATCTGCGTTGTATGGTGAAGTAACAGACAAGTTAAGACGGAAAGTGGAGTAAGGCATAACTCGGACTCTATGACCCATCATAGACTCCTTGTGCAATGATGGTTGACGGTTGAAGATAATGAAGTCGCCATCGACGATGTGTCTCTCAACCTTCCAGCCGTACTCGAGTGAGATTGCACCTGCACGCTTGTGATGACGAAGATCAATACGTGTACCATCAGAGCGAATGACATATTTGGCACCGGGATGCTCATCTGGACCATTTTTAACGAGCTGATGCAACTTATCGATGTTGAGTGGTGTAACGGTTTCTGGATATGTGAGAATTCTCGCAATACTTCGAGGAACACCAACCTCATCTAGAGAAAGATTGGGATCACCAGTAATAACGGTACGAGCAGAGAAGTCAACACGTTTTCCCATCAAATTTCCACGAAGACGACCTTCCTTACCCTTAAGACGAGCACGAATAGATTTGACAGGTCTACCTGACTTCTGGAGAGCTGGTGGTTGTCCAGCAATATCGTTGTCCATATATGTTGCAACATGGTATTGCAGCAGGGTTTCAAAGTCTTGTAGAATATGCTGAGGCGAACCTTCTTGTTGTGCTTGACGAACGTTACCATTGGCACGAATGATATCACCCAACTTGTATGTCAAATCATCCTCTCCTCGCATACCCTGACCAGTACCATCCATGGAAATACTTGGTCGAACGGGAGGCGGTGGTACTGGTAGAACGGTAATAATCATCCATTCTGGGCGAGCATAATCTGCGTTCAATCCAACATCCTGGATTTCTGCAGTGGTCATGCTGCGAAAGACGTTAAGAGCCATCTCCGGAGTGATTTGTCTCTTGTCAGGTTGCACAGCCTCTCCGTCTTCATCCTTGGGCGGCTTCCACGTACCCCAGAGGGCCAGAGCAGTTTGACGGACTTCAGGTTGAGTATTGCCGCATCCTCCATGCGATCGCTTTGCAGCTTCCTTTGGATCTCCATTGAATTCCTCCTCGTTCGCCTGGACGTCACTATCACAAATCATCTTGGACTTGCAGAGTTTCCATATTGCTTCGAATCTGCGCTTAGGATCACGGATGGAAACGGCTGCCTTGTAAGCTGGATTACTCTGATACTTTGGTGTTAGCATCAAGGCACATGAAACAAACCACCTCAAGTTGGTTGCAAACTAACCCTGTCTAGTTTAACTTTACCACAGTTGTGGCAGACAATTTCCAAAAGTTTCTTTGTCTTCTTCAAGAAACCAGGATGGTAAACAGGTTTGGCCAGTTCGATGTGGCCGAAATGACCAGGGCACTCCGACATATTTTGATCACAAGTAGCACACTTAAATTGTCTGTCAATGGAACCTAGTCGGGGATCATTAAGACCTTGCTCTCTTGGCTTCATCTTACTCTCATCCATGGTCTCAGGATACAAGATATGAGCTACACTCATATTTTTAATCTCTTCAGGAGAGAAGAGACCAAATTGTATCTCCTGGATAGTTCGCAACGGCGCATCTGAATGCGCAAAATTAAGATTCGCCATATTGACGGTTGTTGATGTATATTAAAAAATTGATGTAAAGGTCAAAGGTCAAAGCAAGTGGCGACGAGCGGTATAAAAAGTATTCCACCACAGTACCCAAGGTAGCGACGCGATTTTTATCTCGAAAATATCTCTGCAGTAATGCCCAAAGAGAACTATATTGGGAAAACAAGCAAATCTATGTCCAAACAGGGTAGAATGTTGATGTCGCGATTTGGGGGGAGAGGCCAGGCCCTTGGCCTGAAGGACAATTTTCGAATTCTCCGACTGTGAAGACTCGATCAGTCTGTCAGAAGTTGTCAAAAGAAAGGTATACAGTTTCTTCCTCTTGAGAAAGACCAGCAATGAGGAATCCACGTCTTTGGGTGCGATTCCACAAATTGTCGGGTCGGTTGTTGATGGAGATGGATGGGGTCGTAAGGAGGAGATTCCTTTGATCTGTCGCGAAAGAAAGCTAATGGATGAGGCTCCCGAATATTGTTCTAACCAAATTCGGTTAGATCGTTAGCTCATTACTGTGATCCAATCATGACCAAGATGTGGCTGATGAATTGTTTCAAACATTCACCCCGAAGACTCATTCGGTGAGAGATATCAAAGAAAATGAAAAAAGGAGAGGAATTTGAAATCTTTGTTTCTTTGATGATTTTTCTATTATTATGCTATATTGTACTATACTATCTAGGTATGTATGCTAGAGAGTGAAGAGGCTAGAGTTGATCTCGGGCTACTAACTATAGGTATATATACATAGCTGCTGTACACGTACTGCAGTTGCAGTAGCTTATACTCATGAAGTTGATTATCTACCCAGAGCGATTGTAAAGGGAGCTATACATAGGTACCTAGGTAATGATACATACCGTATATATATATGGGTGTGTATGTGTGTGAGCATTCAAGTTGTTTCCTTGGTCTGTTTACTGACCAGTATATGCCTAAGGATGTGATTGAAGTAAGGTTCTACTCTCAAAGCTTAGTAGTATTAGCTATACTCATCCTTTCTAGTCCTTTCATTCTGTTCGGTACATTCCCTTTTCAAGAACAAACTCCAACTGGGATATTAAGCATCAATTGCAAGCTCAAGGTAACTTTCTTTGATGATGTGTCCCCTTCAAGATGCATGGACAAGTTATCAGAGTCAGGTTCTAGCTGGCCCTCATCCTCTTTATTCTTTTCAAATACGGTTCAGTTTCTCCCTAGCAATTGCAATAAAAGCCAATCATGATTGGCCCTTAAGTTCAAAGGATCAATGAAGAGTTTCAATCCTTCTCGAATATCCATTCATTGTCGTTTGTACAGCAACTTCCAATACATCTTTCAGGCGGTGCTGGTAGCTCCAATCAATTATCTTCGCCCAGCTCCCTTCTGCATGGCTTGGCGAATTGAGCTAATATCTATTTGATTTATAAATTTGAGTTCTAGAGTTTTCAATGCCAATCTGAATATCAATAGGTCTTGTTTACCTTTCAAAGTTATACCCTAGCACAATATCATCATCTCCTCCTTCAAGACCTCTTTCACGTTGACTATCGAATAGCTTCAATATAACATATGAATTTGAAGATTGTGGGTGCCAATACATATATTATTACTCATTACATTTGTATTTCAAGCGCAGGCTTTTTGAAGAAGTCTAAAAATTCATTATCGTGATATCGAATCCTATGTCCCAAAACCGATCATCCTTATTGCATTCATAGTTCATTCCATTTGTCTTGTTCAATTTGCCACCGATTACCCTCTCCCATCCATTCATTCTTGCTGTCCAAGTCCGATCATCCTTCGCCTACTATGGCCTGTCCATATAACCCGTAACGCTTCTCCCTGTCCTTACTTAATCGTAACAATCTCCTCCGCACTCGTAGGATGGATCGCCACACAAGCATCAAAATCCCTCTTCCTCGCCCCCATCTTGACCGCCACTGCAAACCCCTGTAACATCTCCCCCCCCCAAACCTATCAAATGCAACCCCACAATCCTCTCTTCTACCCCTCACAAATAATCTTAAACTCCGTCGGTATATGTTGTTTTTCTTCCACGGGCAAAAAATCATAAAACATTGCCGCAAACTTTGTGTGATAGATTTTGAGATTGCCGGCGCCATACTTTTGCAGAGCTTCCGCTTCCGTGAAACCAATTGTCCCTACTTCTGGGTGTGCAAAGACAACGGTCGGGACGAGGGAGTAGGAGATAGCGGATTGAGAGAATTGGGAAGGTCCGAAGAGTCGGTTGGATAGTTGGCGGCCGGCTGCTATTGCCACTGTTTGTTTATTAGATACGATTCCATCTCATCATATCCAATATCACCAAAAGAGATACATACATACAGGTGTAAGCTCCAGTTGACCCGTCACATCCCCAAAGCATACACACACCCTCCACATTAGTATTCTGAAACGCATCCACCTTCACATGCCCTCTCATCATCCGTCACCACGAATCCCAAATCCAAATCCAATCCCTGCGTCTCCGGACTCCTCCCCACTGCCCAAAGCACCTCATTAACCACCAAACCACTCCCATCATCCCCATCCCACCTCAAATTCAACACCTTCTCTTCAGTTTCTTTCTTCCCACTCCACATCTCTATCCTCGCAAACCCTTTATACCCCCTATGAACCACAATCCCGCCGCCTCCTCATAGGTCCTCGTCATCGTCTCAGAAATCATCGGATCGAATTTCCGCAGAAACTTCTCCCCCCCGTATGAACATATGTACTGTACTCAATCCCACCAATAGCATTCAACATACCCGCCATCTCAACCGCAATATACCCCGCCCCCACCACGGCAACCTTCTTAGGTAGTTCTTCCAGCCCAAAAAACCCATCACTAGTAATCCCAAACTGCGCCCCAGGAATCTCTGGCACAATAGGTTTTCCACCGGTAGCTATACAGATATGTTTCAGCCTTGAATGTCTCAACCCCGCTTCCATCTTCTAACGCCACGGCGATAGTTTTCGATGCAGTGAACTTGGCAGTTCCGCGAACGAGCGTTATACCTTCGCGCGCCCAGTTGCTTTCATAACCACGATTTAGACCAGCGATGTTCGCGTCGCGTTTAGACTTAAAGGCGGCGTAGTTGAAGGGGATATGGGATGGGGCTTCATAGCCATAATGCTTGCTAGCGCGGAGGGCTTCGGACATAGAAGAGAAGTTCCAGGTGTGCTTTTTGGGGACGCAGCTGTCTTGCTGTTAGTGATTGTGGGGTACGAATATTTAGCTGATTAATTGCAAGAGGATGGCTATCATGTAGAACTATAAAAACGAAGGAAAATTCCTCTGCAAGTCAAGAAAACATCATATATCCAACCTAGCTCGTGAAGGGTAACATGCCACAATTTTCCTTTCTTACATACATCGCAATTCCAATTCTCGCTTCAATCCAGAATGAGTTCCATTACATCATTCCCAAGTCACTTGACGCAACCTGTTCCAATCCTGGCAAGAAGCGACATTCACACAATGAAATCCAAAGCAACCAAATCCACACACAAAAGGAGTCCCCAAAACTCACCCTACCTACATTGACACACGTCCCTCCACTCTTCCCCTCCTCTACCAAAAGAACCTTCTTGCTCCACCCCCCCTTTCCCTCCCTCGGTCCCCCCCCGCCCTCCTCCTCGCTGTCCGCTGCCACACTGCACTTCCACCCCCAATAACAATATAGTCAAACTCGTTCTCCTTCGCTCCCGTGTTGACCGTTAACCCTTGACATTTTCCTCGTCAAGCCTGCTTCGTTGAAATCGGTAGCGCCGATTTTTGGCTACCGAAGAAATGGCCGATAACGTGGTTGCGGATGTTGAAGTTTTGATGCAGATTCGTCGTGATCGACAAAGGATGTAATGGGAATGTAAGACGGTTAAAACAGAAATCTAATGCGGTTGGAGGGTTGAGGAATGGAAGTGTTGGTATATGTAAAGGATTTGAGGCTTGTAGGTCGTTTATTTATGTACAACCTCGAAAGTTTTGTGTGCTATATTCAAGCATTTGAGGCGGAAGATGCATGTCTTATATAAATAAGACAAACAAAATTGTGAGGTAAGATAACCAAGAGAAGTTGCTTATTGAGAATGTTGCTAGATGATTTTCTCTTAATGTGTAAGCTATTAATTGGTTACACCGCTGCATAGATAGATATGCAGTCAGTCAAGGTATCCACCCACAACCTATCATTTCCCGCCTTAAGCTCCAGACCATACGCTTTCCTAAAAACGCCATTTGCCAACACAAGTAAAGGGATAAGTGAATTAACGCCTTCGACCCTTCTTTTTTCGGGGTTGTTCGTCTGCACTCCCAATTGCCTCAGAATCAAGCTGGTAATTACGACCATCCGAGGGACTTTTCCTTCTCATTTCACCCCTTCCCACAGCTACAAATTCTTCTTCACTTTCAGTATCGTCACCATCGAGCTGTACTGGCATTCTGAATGCATTCTCTTCGTCAACGACATCTCCCTTGACTGGTTCTACCGTTAGCACATCTATATCATCATCTTCGGCATCCAATCTCCTTTTATGAATTTCCTCCTGTGGATGAATGTCAAATTCGTCCTCTCTCTCGATGTATTCCACATTCTCCTCGACTTCTGCAAAATCTGGCGCAAGAGCCGACCATCTCTGTTGCGGAACAATCGCCCAAATATGTATTCTTCCCGACTCCAAACCACATGCTGCGATCATAGGCTTGTGAGGGTGCCATTCAACTACCCCATGTTCTTCCTTTGGTCCTTCTAGAATCTTTACCAAACTTCCATGATTTCTCTCCCAAATGTAAATATCGTGATTGTTGAATGTCGAAGCCGTTACATATTCACCTGTCGCACTGAATGCAACATGGTTCCAACTCAGCCTATTTACCACATCCTGAAATTTGTGCTCGACTTCAATATCTATCGTATCAGGGTCCAGATCCTCTGCTGATAAATTCGGTATTTGTATCGTCCTAATGATTCGATCCTGCGCATTGACTACAACATCGCGTCCAGAAGTCGTAAGTCGCATATAGAGTAACACACCAGTGCATAACTTCGTAGAATAGATAACCGTCCTTGTAGCTACTTCTATTATGTTTAGCCATCCCTTGTTGGTGCCCGAAAGTATATGATCTCCAGAGGCGGTAAAAATTGCGACTGTTGTAGTTTGTGGTGCGATTGGCTTTGACTCATCTTCTCCATATACCGTTCTTTTTTTTATTGTAGAAGGCAGGATATATTTCACCGTTTGTTCGTTTGTGAGATCTACCAGTAATGGCGGATCTTCAAATAATGAGACCAGTATCTTGAGACTAGTTTCCCAAAAGAGCTCAGTCTTCGTCCCGAACATAAAAAATGAATTATACTTTGACTCACTGTGTCCAAGGATGAAATTCTGCCAGATATACTGGTGCCTCAAAGCGTACACTCTTTACAATACTCCCATCTATCAAATCCCAGATATTGCATGTCCAATCTTGACTTGACGTGAGTATGAATCTGCCATCGCGCGACCAACTTAATGACTGCACTTGTCGCGTATGTCCTTTGAGCTTTCGCGCTATGCCGTTAGTCTCAACATCAAAAATGACGACGGTGCCATCGGTGCGTCCTGCGGCAAGGAAATCACCCTTGCGATTAAAGCGCACGCAGGAAGCATGACCACTACGAAGGGTGAGTGTAGATGATTCTGGATAATCTTGTGCAAGAACGAAGGGATCGGTTAGGGACAAATTCATAATGCTGGTATTGAGAAGTTAAAGAATATAATAGAAGGTCAAGGTGCAGGATGAGGGGAGTCTCAGCCTCGCTTGAATGAAGAGTTAGGTAAAACAAGGCTGACTGACTGACACAATCACCGATGTTGTCCCTGCTTTGTGTAGGTAGAATTAGAAATATTGTGCATTTATTATGAAGATTCTTGTTGTGACGAAGATTAATTCAGAAATTTTATTTATTTGTTTATTTGTGCAAGTTATTTTCTTCTTCATTTAAATATAAGGTTGAGGAGCTCGCACTATCTATGATACATTCCACGAAAGTATTATGAGCATGTAAGATGAAACAATTTGATTCTTGTGCAGCAGTAGCTATAGGCAGTTCTACCTTCTAAAGTTCATATATATGAATCACTCCACAATACATACAATAATTGTGGTTAGCTTAATACAATGTAACCCGAAGCCTTCCATACGGCCATTGGTCATTACATCAAACCAATGCTGCACATAATGTGCAACCCACACTACTAAACTCATTTAGTATGATGAGCATCCATTCTTGCAATTGCTGTAGCCTGGAAAGTTAGCCAGTGTGGTTTCGTCAATGCCTTCCAGTTGTGGACAACCCAAACCAAGAAGACGCTGAACAACTGTGTCGGAGAATGGCTGGATAGCATTCCCGATACTTGTGATGGTGCCACCGGCAACATCTGGAAGTGCAAGTTGTGCGGCTTGGAAGACGAAACATTCCAGATTGTTGCCCTCGAGTAAAGACCCGGTTTCAAACACACCCTTGGTTAAGTTTCCAAGGTCGACGGGTGAGAATGTGTTGGGTTCACCCATGTTTCCACCAATGTCGAGAAGAGGAGGATATTGCACTGCAAAGTCAATGACATCGACAAGGAAACTAGCAATCGTATATTCATCACCAATTGCTCTCTTGTACCAGTTATCTGGGATACGTTCATGACCAGGGGTGTATTGGAAATTGCCGGATTCGCCAGTGATAGCGAAGAAAGACATGAGATCTCTTTTTGTCAATGAGCCTTCCGGAAATTCCGCAGATTTGTTGGACATTAATCGAACAGGTAAGTTGTAGCCAGCACCTGAGACGAGAACACCTGCGACGGGCGAAAAGAAAAAGTAAGGGTTGGTCGTGATGGAGTTATTGAAGCGGTCTTTTCTAAAGTCAAGAAGTCCTTGATATTGTTCGTCGGCACCAGCACCCTCAATTAAAGCATCATAGTACTTCTGAAATAGCTCAACCTCGACATCGAAGGATTGTCCCGCGAGGTAGAGGTCCGGGCGAGTTGGAGAAGTATCAGTTTCGTACTTGTTATGCGAGCCGGAAATTCCTTGAGGCTGTCCTGTGAGACCCAAGAGGTTGCTCAAGGGAAGAGATGCTTCGGACGTTGGTCCACCAATAGACCAAGCTTTAGAATGTTAGGATTCGATCTACAAAAGGAGGGATTTGGACGAACCTAGCAAGTTTCCATCGAATACAGCGCCGTAAATAGCGAGAAACCCTCCCAAATCCAGTGCCATTCCATAGGCAGCGTTGGTACCACTTATGAAATCATCGATGGCTCCAACACCATTGTGGGGAATATATCCATGGTTTGCTGCGGCATTCAAGCCTGGGCAAGGGCCCCTAACATCCCCTGCATCAAAATCGGGTGGCACAAATGCATTCTCTCCTGTCGTGTTGACATACTGTAAGGCGGCATCAAAACTGGTTCGCTTGTGCAGAGTACCTCGAGCAGCTGTGCTTCGTTTTCCAATTTGTGACTTTGCAAGCCTTTCGGCATGCTCTGCAGCCAACTTAGGATACGCGGCGACTTCAGTGGCAGCAAAGGCTAATAAGGCAAGAGTGTTTGCTATCTTATGACTATGTTTGGCTTTGAGTGTACAAATGTGAGAACTGAAGAACGAACTGAGGAGGAATAAGCCAACTTCTATGAGATGAAGACGACTGCACTTATTCAGATGTGAGAGTAAGAGCTGGGAAGAAAGTTCGATACTTATATGTCCTTGTATCCCCATATTTAGTTTCATCCACAAATTGTGATATAATTGCAGGCGTGCCACTAATAATCTACACTTTTACGATACGAGGGTAAGCCTTAGGTAGGCCATTAGGATATTGCTGCAATCAAGAGATTTGAGAATCTAAGAGCCGAATCGACCTATCAGAGGCAGTTGATTTGATTTACTCGCCCGCTTGAAGTAGGGTAGAGGTCAAAATTATCGCATTCTCCGTTGGTAACTTGAGAATGAATGCCACGACAAGTACACGGGTAATTTAGCAATCACGCATGCATGCTGGTTATTTGAAAAGACACCTTTAGTAGTACCATGAGGAGCCTCACCTCGACGCATCCATAATCACCGGCTGACGGCTTGTCACCGCTGACGTCGATCGATGCTCCAGACGGAACGAGATTTGACTTAAGAGACAGGCTTGAATTCTCACGATGGATGGCGCACAAATATTCTACCAATAAGCCTCGGGCTAGCCTGTACAGTTATGTTAGTCTGCTTCTTAGCGCGGAAGTGCCCTTCAAACGATGAAACGTGATTACAATCATAACGCCCTAACCCTACGGACTCGGGAAGCATAGTATCAGTAATTGGTAAAATCCTGTCACAAGGGCTAAAAGCATGTATCTAAACTGCGCAGCAAGGTTTAGATCAAGAGAAAAGTACAATAAGATGGTAGGCTAAATGGAGAACAGTATTAGCTTCCCTTCGAGGAGTTTTCTGCCTTTCTCTTCTTCAGTATCGACTCTTTGACTTGATGCTTTTCAGTGTTGAACAGTAACTTATTCTGGTATATGATTTCCAAGTCAATGGGTCTTATTTTGACAAATGAATAATACCCGATAAAGTTTAATGTTAGGTACACCAAGATCAGCTTCCTTCCCTCTTCGTTTTTCTTTATGTCTCTTTCACTCTTATTTCAAGTTACTAGCTCAAAGCTTTAAACTGCTGCAATGTTGGATCAATTGGGAGGTAAGGTAAGGGAAGGGAAGACAGGGGAGCAGTTTGAAGGGGGAAGATCGTGTCTAAAGAAAGATCCAATACGAGGTACAATTCAGCTGACGTTGAAATAACGAATTCATTAACTGCGAGATGTCAACTGTATACTTTCAACTGGTGCCAATCAAAAATGATACATTTCCTGTATTATGAAATCATCAAATAGATTGTCACTGGAATGGCAAAATATGTTGTCTTACTACCTTGTTAGCAAGAATAGTGGTTCGAAAGTTGCAGAAAACCTGAACCTCTGAAAACCCGAGCACCATACAAACCGGTTAAAATGGAAAAGGGGTTTGAAGCTTACTTTTCAAAATCCAATGAAAATTTGACAGCATAGTTCATTTTTTCCAATTTCGAAACATATTACAAGATTAGAGCAAAATTTGATATTGTTGAAAGACAAAAAAGCAAATCATACTCATTAGATTTGAAAGCTGACACTTTATTTGGGGTATATTACGATGTCGAGGTTCGGGTTTTGAGCTATAAATCTCTGATGTGAAGTCAAACGAAAACAAATGGGTAAGAGTTGGAAATTCTTGACACACTAGTTACTGTAGTAATTTGGAATTATACAATGCGGCTGACATTGCATGGTAAATACCACCACAGAATAGTGATATCCGGAAAAATTGTCGATGTTAACATAAATATAAGTTGCTACCCGTCACCAGAGATGCGTCCGATTATTATACAGGGTATGAGAGGAAGGATCAATACTTCGATGCTGTGGTGAAGATCAGTGGCTAGCTTTTTGAGGTTTAGGTCAAAAGAAATATGGCCGGAAGTCATGGATGCATGTATCCCGGTACGCCATTCATATCCTTTGAACAAAGAAAGTTTATTTGATTTATCCGTCTTTTCATACATGGAGAAGAAACAAATGCAATTCAAGCTTTTTAAGGGAGATCTAACTATTTTGAGATTAGTGCCTCCCCACCTCCATACTTTCTTCTCTATTTGAACCTCTCTATTCTCTATTTTTAGAACAATTGAGGACTTTCTCCTGTTCTTGCATGGCCAGCACTGAATGAAATCTTGTTTTGTAGAAACAAAGATAAAGAATTTCCCACTCAAAATAATTCATCAGCGCAAAACCTAGTGGTGATTAGGTATTCTTTTTAGTCCCTTTGTATTGCCTTCCCAAGGAAGGGGATCCCATCCTTGAACGGCATCCTTCCCAGAACAAAATCGAAGCTTGTATCATCCATATCGCTAATCCCAAATTTGAGCTTGTCCTCAGTAGAGAGGGCAGTTGCACTCTTAAAAGGCGAAGGTCAGCAAGGTTAGGAAAGATGTAACTGCGGGCTTTTGCTTTCACTAGCTAGTATAGTTCGCATTTCTGGGCCTGATGACTGTGGCTTCACTCTATCATTCAATGTCGATCATAATTCCGTGACTCTTCTATGCATATGCTTGTTTGGCCGCAACCCCTTCTTTTTTGATTTAGTTTATCGGGCATGGCATATTAGTAGAGTCCAGCTCGGTAGTTGCAAGAAGATCTTCCCTCTTGTTCCCCAGTATACTATGTCGTCACTATATCAAGGGCTAGTTTGGATGCAAAATCTATGAGAAATCTACACATTGGCAGATTTTTGAAAAGCGGATCAATGTTTTAGAGCCAGCGAGAAAATCATCCTCCGATATGTGAGGGAATCCATATAACGTTAAATTTAGGTGGCGTTAAATTTTTATAGCGTTAGATTGTTGTTTGGACTACATACAAATTTATGTTTATGTGATTATGTAATCAGTATTTTAATACAATAAAAAGAATTATATTTCATTCATTTATATTATAATTCTCAATCAAAAAAATGGCAGTATATAGTTTAAAAAATAGATCCCCTCTTTACCGTAAAAACCGGAGGGTCATTTTTTACAGTAGAGGGCTCTAAAACAGTCGCGAGCATAGCTCGCCCTATTGTGGGAATCCCTATGTGACACTTATATCACGTGATCTCAAGTAGAGTATCAATACTTGCCAGCTGCAGCTGTATACTAGAAATAACAACTTATTCTTATCCTCTCAACTTGATTAATCTTGTCTATTAAACGTTTGTTACTCTATCTATTGGTTATGGTGATAGTTAGCATTATAGTATATGATCTTCATCAAAGCTCTTACGATATATACAAAGACCATTCTATTTTTCTATCTATAGCTACCAGCCTCCACTCCTTGACAGTATGAGGATCGAATGCATGTTAAAATCCGTCGAAATCCGTTAAATATTCTATCTTTTCTTTAATAAAAGTGGAGGTGAAAAGAATTTATCAGGGATTTCGAAAGTGTTTAATGTATTTCATTGAAATTCCGTTACAGTAAGATTCTTGCAATTGCTTCTATTGTAAGGAATCTGCTCGTAACTCCTGGATCATATTGCATCAGATAAAGTATTTATATTCTATTCGCTTATAGTTTAGAAATGACAACTTACTCTTAACTACTTCGTGATTGTTGCTGTACGTTGTAAAAATGTTACCTTTACCATTGATTGTAATCACAATCTATGTTCCAATAGGTGAGCTTAATTAGAGCTTATACCCTATATACGGAGACTAATCTATTGTTCTATCTACGATTCTACCAACCTTCACTCCTTTACACTGCAACTGAATTAAGCGAAAGTGAGAATAGCTTCAAATTTAAGAAGTTTACTAAAGTTTTGATACACAGCTTTAACGTAACTGCTTTTATTTCCCATGCAAAACATTTACAGAACGCAGATTTTCATCACAAAATTTAGATATTCGAAAATGTAGATCATTTGATAAAATCTGGGTTTTCTCCAACACCAAACAACATTTTTAAAAGCACACAGATTATTCAATAGATTTCAATGGATTATTGGACGGGTTTTTTTGCATTCAAAGTACTATCCTTCATCAGGAGTTTGTGATATATTCACTAGAAATCTCTTTTGAAACAGAATCCTACGATAATCCTCAGATGCATCCGTTGGAAGATCTGCAAATTTGTGTGAGCCTGGCCTTGAAACTTGGCAGTCGCCTTATCTTTGAGGTTTTTATGAGCTACATTTAAATATCGAGCTGCCCTCGATGTATATACGAAAAGAACCATCGTTGACTTGAATACTACACTCTTCTTATTACTTGGTGTATTCAATAATTTTCATAAGCATTGAATCATTAACCAACGTTCTACATCAATTTCCACCATGCATACTAAGAACATTCTCGCCATTTTCGCTCTCGCAAGCTCTATAATTGCTGCTCCTCTCGCTTCTCCTCAAGAGTCAGGTCTCAGTTCAGCATTTGACTACCGAAATGCTGGCGGAGACTCGACTAGTATAGAGCATGGAAACTATTTGAAGGGAGTCTATGTATGTATCTTGATGCTGTATCTCCAAACTCCTGCTTATCAGAAACTTTAGAATGGAAATGTGGAGCTCCCCAATGATCAAGATGGCAATGTCTTTGCAAAAGATAATGCTGTTGACCATGAAGATAATGATGTATCTGGTAACGAGAATACCATCGGGAGAGGTGACGCAGGATTGAATGTCTCTGGAAAGGTAAGAAAAGAAGGTGATACAACCACCTCCACACAATTGAGCCCAACTCGTACCGAATCAGCATACATCAATGGAGTATGGGTTACCATCAAGGATGCCATCGCCAGCTCTCTCCCATCAGGACACAGTTCCAACGGAAACTATGCCAACTCGGTCCCAACCAACGGGTGAGCCCACTCAGCCCCTGACCCACTTCCACAATGCAGAACACCCACTAATCCAAACATCAGGAATGATAACGTCATAGGTAACAACAACGGGTAAGTCCACTCAACCCTAACCTACTCTCCCACAATGTAGAGCATCCACTAATCCAAACATCAGCAATGATAACGTCATAGGCAATAACAACCAAATCTTTTCCAACATCGGCGGCATCAACGTCGACCCTATCATCAACCTCCCCAGACTCTAATTGCGAGATGAAACAAACGGATAATTAACACACCATACACCAGGACACTTCCCCACCCCCCACCACATCAAAAGCCCGAAGACCGGCCCCCCAAACCTCGACCCCGCAGTCAGCGCTTCCGAATCCGACTTCGAGAATCAGAAACGTCAGTTCCTATTATCAAATTTGGAGGACATCATCGCGCAAGATGTGGCTTTGCATGGCCCTTAGATGTGTCGTTTCCGTTGTACTTTTGGATATACGTTGTATCAGCGATAAAGGTGTGTGAGTGGATAGCTGGGCGGTTGCTTTGATTTACAGTACATTGATACCTATTGAGCGATTGGTTCTTGTATATATTTATTGTTGATTTATTACTTAATTCATTATTAAGCTTGAGTTTCAAACTGTTCTGCCGGTCATGGGCGGAATATTGGTGCTTTCGTGTTCGAAAGCCACCATGTTCACTACGTAGTATACCATGGGGAAGTGTATAATTTTAAAATTAATTGAGTCCTTCGATATATACATAGATAGAAAGTGAGGAGTGACAAGTAAGGCCCTCTTAAATGTATTTGATCTCTCAGCTGAATCAAATGTTCTTCGAATGAATTGGCTGTAAAGGAGAAACAAACACGGGATAGACTGCCATAAAAAAGATTACCATTCGCGTATCAAGATTGCTTCGATCACATCAAACATTTCGGTCGTGACAGGAACAAGAAATTATAAATTCGTAGGACAGGATATTTATCACCCATCCGTCGCATTCGTGGTGCTCCACCACTCAAGCACTCTGCTATCCCATCTCCGCATCTTCCACTTCCGCCCATCAATATAGCTTCCCTCTCTATGTCTCCAACCTACACTTTCCACAATCACACTCAAAACCATAGAATTTCTTCAACCCCTTAAGCCCATGTCCATAATCCACGGTAATTTCCTCTCCCAATCCAATATCCCTCCTACTAAAGTATTTCATTCTTCCCCCCAATTCCCCATTTTCCCCATTTTCTTCTACTTCCTCTTCCCATCTATACCCCGCATTTGGCACACAAGCATGATTGAATCTGCTCGCAGTCTCGAAAACGCCCGTTGATAAACTCTCTACTTTCCCAACTCCAAACCCATTACTATATAAAATGCTTCTGTTTCTGGTTTCTCGAGGATTCGCCCGATAAGCATGGAGTGACAGGAACGCATTTTTGCGAGAAGGTGATAATGCGGATACAAGGGCATCAAGTGGATCGATGCGTGTTCCTGTGTCCGTGAGTATGACGAGAGGTTGTTCACTCAGGAGGAGTGTATTTGGTGGTATGGGGCAGAGGGCAAATACACCGAGGCCGCCTTTGGGAGAAGTGCGAACTTCGATCAGAATTCCGATGGTTTCGGGGAGTCGAAGAAGAGGTTCTTCGAGAAAGGGAAAAGATTCGACAGAAGTGTCGGAAATCGAGAGCTTAGTTTGCTTTGGCTTAAATGTCGCTGCCGAAATCGTGGATATTGTTGATGTTGACGTCGTAACGCCCATTTTATTGGGCTTTGGCGGTAAAAATGCCATGATCCTAGTTGGATCTGAAGTAGAAAATATTAGTAGATATTCCCAGGCTGGTCATGAATAATGATGGTGCATGATAGTTGGACGATATGGGCTTTAAATGATATACAGTCGATAATTATGACTCTGGTTTATCATGACTTATTTTCCGAAACCTTTTCTGAAAACTTTTCTTGGCAACAGTGAATGAATAAATGATGAGTTGAGCAATTCATCATTTGCCAAGTGCCATGAAAGTGATTTCGAATTTGCAATGTATGAAGTATAAGGAACTTGTTGATTTCGAAGACTAGGCAGGAAAGGTAACGGTAGATTGAAGGGGTTTCGGATATTGTCAGCATAAATGTTACCCTAGGCAACAGCGAAACTTCCCAAAACGCGTAATGCGTGCAGCTCTCGATGACGTGACATACTGAAGTCTTTGAAATCTGTAGACACTGCTCGAACATCATTCCATGACTCCTGTTCATTGGAGCTCAGACGATAAGTTGTCATCGTCTTGCAATTGCTCCATAGACTCTGGGGGGAGGGGGGAGGGAAGTAGGTTAATATGGTTGGGTTCGGCTTCCGAAAGACCCGACATAGGGAAAATTGAACTGGCGATTGGCCGATGGTAGCTGGAACATAGGCAGCGCTGCAGATTGCCCGCATATGCTGTGCCTTAACCAAAAGCTAAAAAGCACTAGAATCACAAACTGCTACAATGACGCTTGCAAGTATAAAATTCTACCACGCCATCAAGATTGCAAAACCCTGATTCTGGCATGAGCATGCTGTCTGAAATTTGCACTGCAACTGAGCTAGAAAGTGTCCCAAAGATAATGGCACTCGCCTGAAACTGTTCAATAGATGTGGCGATTACCACTGTCAATGAATTGATCGACCGAACGTGTTTCGTGGCAATTACTCATCCGTTCCAGAAATGCGATTCGATGTCATGTCAGTATAGTCGTACATAAATATCCCAGTCATGCGTTCCATACGATGGTCGAGAATGCTGCAAAAAGAACCCCAACGCCTATGCTGTCCCAATATCCGGATGAGAACCAAGGTCACCTATGCCGGTCTTTGCTCAATTGCCCCTCATCCCTCCTCGGGAATCCACCAACTCTCTCTGCTTTCCTCATTACTTCTTTGCCCTTCTCGCCTTCTCTATCTTCAACTGGTAGACCCCACCATTCCCTATGGAACTTCTCTTGTTCTTTCTTCCTCGCTTCTTTTGCTTCACGGTCTCGTTGTCTTTGTAATCTCAGGGAAAACCATTCTTCTCTGGCCGCATCTTTTTCTGATTGAGTAGCATGCGTAATCATGCAATTGTTCATCGCTCGATTTTGTTCTCTACACTTGAATGGGGCAGTGAAAGTTCTTCCAAGAGCGCATTCTGCAAACACTGAATCTCATCATCAGTAAAAGACTTTTTTGGAATATATCCATAATACACACCTTTAATCTCTGCCGCACAATAACTCCGCACTCTTGTATGGTAAACTTCCTGGACTTGTGCTTCTTGTGCTGCGGATAATGGTAAGGGATTTCGTGACGGCATAGGTAGCCTAGGTGCCTTTTCCACCTCCTCTTTTTGTGAAGCCATAACTGCCATATGAAATAAAGTAAAATTAAAAACACTACAAATCAAGACTTTGGGACCGAATGGTGTTTCATTGCTACAATAAAAGAAAATCGAATGTTCTATTCTAAGGTAGTTTCCCAACTCGAACTAGTTTATCTTAGCGTATGATCCTTGTCGAAATTTTGACAATCATAGATACGAAATTCAAACTTTCTTAAACAAAAACATCGAAAAGCAACCTCCTTCGCCAGAAATTTGAATGTCACACTTTCATCTCAATTAAACCTGCGGTGTATCTGGGAGTTTATTATTACAATGGATAAAGCCAGTAAATCCGTCCGCGATGGGCGTACATACAAGGAGAGATCACAGCCTGAAGAGCGCAAAAAATGGGGACTTCTTGAAAAGCATAAGGTATAAATTTCCTAAAAGTATATCATACACAAAATATTAATTAGTTACGTAGGATTACTCTGCCAGAGCGCGCGATTTCAATAAGAAGAAAGCAAAACTTAAGGCGCTCAAGCAAAAAGTGCTCGAGAAGAATCCCGATGAGTTTTACTTTGGGATGGTGAACAAGAAGGGACCTTCGAGAACCGGCAAAAAATATACAGGAACTGTAAATGGAGACCGAGGCAATCAGGTTTTGAATCAGGATGCCGTTCGATTGTTCAAGACACAAGATTTGGGTTACGTACGAACAATGAGGAATAAGGCATTGAAGGAAGTTGAGGAATTAGAAAAGAGAACCGTGGGTATTAAAGGACGTGGAAAGAAAGTTGTATTTGTGGAAAATGAGGAGGAACAGCAAGAAAAAGCGGGAGGAAATGATTCAGACATGGACATCGATATAGATATGGATTTCGATTTCGATTTTGAGGACGATGAACACGATGAACCAAGTAAAGTTGAGGATGCTAAGGAGGACGCCGCAGCCAAAAATCTACGAAAGCTTCAGGAAAAGGAGGCGGATAAGTTGGAAGTTAAATTATCTATTGCGCGACAACGGTTGAAAGCCTTGACGGAAGCAGAGGAGGCTTTGAATTTACAACGAGCGAAAATGGCCAAGTCTCCAACGATTGGAAGTGTTAACAAAAATGGAGTCAAGTTCAAGATACGAGAACGGAAGAGGTAGAAATATTCAAATGGTCATCAGTCATGTCGAAAGTTGCATGCTGAATAAAGAATGGCCAAAGAGCACCTTGCTGGGTTCAAGACCCCTTCATCGACCTGCGATAATAATAAGATACCCCGGGGATAGCCCAAGGAAGGGAATTATGTTCATATCCGAGCCCAAAATCATATCCAAGTCGTGATCGTATACCCAAAACGCCAATGTATCCTCTTGTCTCAAACGCCGTCATCTCTTTTTGGTCAAACATTTGCTGAGCCCAATTATAATAGCTGCCATTGCTTTTACTGTCATCTTCACGATCCAGACCATTGCCTTCGCCATCATCCAAAGCAAGCCACAGAATCCTGGAACTTTTTCTTTATCCTTATCCTTTTCTTTCGTTGGGACCGTTTTATACTTTGAGCTCTCTTGACTTTCTACATCCAGTTCCATTTGCTCACCCCTCAAGAAGGATCTCCTCTTTGATCTTGGCGTGTCTGGTTGTACCGGTGCTGCCGGGGGCGCCTCGAACCTCTCAATGTGCATTCTCTTCTCCTCGTCCATCGCGGCTAGCATAACAGCAGCAATCGCTACATCAACGATGTAGAAAGCGTCTATTCTGGCCGCCACTCCTGTATCAACTTCCAAAAACCCTGTTCCACTACCATCTCTTACTAAACGCACAAGGTTATGTGGTAGTTCTGGATGCTCAAGTGTATATTCGACTCTTGACCAGGCTGGCGACGAATTAATCGCTATCAGGAATGGGGTGCTGACTGCAGGGTGTCTGAGGTAAAATTTCTTCGTGTCGTCATCCCATAGTAACCGTCCACATTCTCTCTCTGCTGCCGCTAAAACCAAGGCACTGTCTGCCACATTTGATCGTCCAGCAAGATCAGCTGCCATACTTGAGGCTGCGTGAGGGTAGAGGAGAGCGACCAGGCCATCGTTTGGTGGCAAGCGCCGTGAATATTCCTCGAGGGTCGTGATCAATACTTCCATCTGAGAATCACCTTTCGGAAATACACCAGTTTTAGGAGATTGTGATTTCCTCGGGGATTTGGCTGGGTTTTGCCTTGTCATCGTTACCTGAGCTGAAGTTGAAGTTGGATCAAGACGTATTGTATAAAAAGGCTGAGTGGCAGAGGAAAGCGTGTGTATTGGCTCTTCTACTGCGCTATTCATTTTCATAATGAACTTCTGACCTTCCGATGCCGACGCTTTCCATCCATTGGTGACTTTCCATAGCTCTTTCAGTTCGGCGGAGCTCGATGGTTCGGGCCAAGTCTCGTCTTGAAGTCCTCGTCCAACCAACCCAGGGGATTGTGGGCCTAACGACATTGGACTACCCATACCAGGGCTCACCTCGTTGATCCCTGGTGAATATGGTTGTCGACTGATCGCACTCTGCGGAACATATCGTGGACTTTGCTGTGTTGGGTAATATTGTTGGTGTTCCAGTGGAAGTCCGGGGTTATATCTGGGGAAAATGGATCTCATCACTGGCTCTTCTCGCTGGTGGTGTTGACTATGTTTGGATGAATTACTGTTGCTTCTCACAAGGGTGGGTGCTTCCGAAAATGAAGTGTAAGACCTGGGACGTTCTGATGCAAGTATGGCGGGGGGAGGTATGTTCATTGGCGACGCTCTGCCATCTTGGAGAGTTTGTTGACCATTAGATGGCGATTGCCGTCCATTGTTGAACAAATCAAGCGACTGTGATGGATTGTCAAGATCTAGACCAGCTTTGGAGTTATTGCCTTCGTTGCTGTTTTCTTTCCAGGGTTTCTTCTTGGAGGGTGGAGGTGGAAATAATTGCAAGCCCATACTAATGGGTTTTTCTGACATCGTGGGAAGAAATTTTGCAAAAATCACAATTTCAATATTATGTACAACTCTCCCCGGGCACACAACATCAAAAACTGTTAGGAGCACGATACTACACATATATACATCAAAACATCACTTCTCGACAACAAAATGAATTCCCGATTTATGCAGCCCAAAATAAAGATCCCGGAGACAATCAAATTCTACGACTGTGCTCATTATCTCGAAATAGATTCCGGCTTGCAATTCGATGAATTCGATTGATCCAATTTTTTTGTACGCGGGGGAAGAATCTCATTAGCGCCAACATGTACTGTGACAGCTATAATGATTGGTGGTGCAACATTTTAGGCGCTTCCAATAACCAACCAAAGTTCAGAAACATCAGCAAACCTTTCACAAACACAATTTTCTAGTGGATCGGAAGATTTTTTTATTTATGGAAATGTGAGGGGTTGGTCGAGTCTGTAATGTGATTATGGAAGATCATTTCGGCTTATTGTGTTATCTCTCCAACTGTTGGTTAGTGCATGAAACACATCCATTCATGTATCCAATATTTCACACCGAATCGGAAAGATTGAATTTAACCTTAATATGTCAATAACCGTTAACCAATTATCAAGGAACAACGGTGGTCATTGCGAGATATCATGGAGGAAATCCATGATACGGTACTTGGCAGGTACTCTTGCCATCATCAGCCTTAAATGATGATCCGAGAAGCTAATTGAAAGGGGTACTAATAAATCCAATACTTGGGTATAAAGAGGTTCTCTTGTCTCCTCAAATTCTTTTTGGGGATTTGGCCGGTGTATTGGGTCAGGAAGAACGACGCCGAGACAATATCGTTGCAGCCGTCATTTATGGGACAAAACAAGCATTGGGAATCCTTCTTTACAACACTCAACCCTCTATTTGTATGCGTAACGGTTCGCCATCGAAGGACATGATGCATACGGTTATTCTCTTGGTCGGGTCAGACAGTTTTGCCCCTACCATGGTAGACTCCAGTGATTCGTCTTGGCCTTGTATGAGGACAGGTTCCGGCGCTTGAATACATACCGCACACAGAATTTTGATATTGCTCGACCGGTAGTTTCGAATCCTGAATATAGCTTCCTCAAAGCAATTCATCATCATTCGTTGCGAGTATTGTTGTCATCAGGCCCGTGATCTTGTATGTTTAGCAGGATTTTCCTCAGGATGCAACGACACCAAGTTCGGGGTACGTTTCCGGCGGTCGCTGCTTATTTGCGGAGACGTACTCTGAGACTGCTTAGATGACTAATTATATTGCTCTCAATGAGAGCTGGTTTTATCTTGCACAGTCAAATCACTTGGCACATTGTCACATCAAGAGACGTAAGGAATTTTCTCAGATAAGCTACATTCAAGGGCTATCGATGGACGGATGGCGAGAAATTATGAAAGTTTATCTAGAGGCAAACAAGATCTCTTCGCCATTCTTCACACCGAATTCCGCAATTACTTCGTCCTAGAAATTCAACTCAACCCACCACCACATCTACTTTGACGCGACTATCAACTTAATCTACTCGGCTTATAACCGTCGACGGTGAAGCCAAAGCTGTGACCGATTGTGTAGTGGTTTCCTTGATTATCATATTGCCCGGTTTCAATTGCTCTGTCGGATCCGTAAGGAACGGTGAAATATGTGCAAGTACTATCGGCTAGTCAGTAATTGCTTATTAGGGAAGGGGCTTGAAGTAAAGTGAAGCAAGCCTGAATCAGAAGCAAAAGAAAAAGAAATATGGAACAACAGCTTACAACACTCCGTTTTGGTCATTCTCGTACAAGATATAGGACACGAAGAAAGCGCAACCAGGGTTACTCTTTGAACTGCAAGCAGCCGCGCACACAGTTGGGTCATAGGGCTGAGTCTGAGAAAAGGCTTCAACTCCCACTATTCATTGATTAGTAAACTTTCCGTCAGACCTTAGTTTTGCCAAAATTCTTGGTACCTACTATATGTTGTAGTGTTTGCAGGGGCATCAATGGTAGCAGATCCAAAGCTTTGTACTCCTCTATATCCCGGTATTGATGGGGGTGTGACCGCATTATACGCGTTCGAACCAGCGATCACAACCTGGAAATCTGCTTGCCATTGGCCACAGTTTGTTGCCAGTAAAGCGTCAAGTAAGCCACCAAAAAGCGAACATTTTATAAGTGTCTGAGATGGAGGATTTGGGCAATCTTCTGTATCTGGAACAAGGGTTGGATCGCGCTCAAAAACTAAAATCGTCACTTTTGCGCAGAATTTAGGAGTAATCATTTAGACCTACAGATATTGAAAGCAATGCAGCCCTGAATCGCATTGCATGCATTGGCACAAATAGCGGGATCGTAAGAAGTAACAGAGTCTGAGACATAAGTCAAATATGTCGCTGATTGAGCAGCAGAATCAATATTTTGGAAACCATCGACAAGAACGTAGTCTGCAGGAGTTACAGCTTTCAGGGCTGCATTGGCAAGATTCTTGTCTGCTTCAAAAGCTGCTGCAGTATCTGGATTGTTGACACTAGGTCCATTCCCAGCGGACAAAACAGCGCAAGTACTGGGACAAGTGCTACGCTTGTTTCTACGATTGACAATGGCAGCTGAAGAAGTAGCGGCAGCAATGGCAGCGTTTGCTACGGAGGTCGGATTGTATTTGAGACTCGCTGTTGCGGTATTTCCCGCTGGAGCTCCTCGAACTGGGGCTGTGGTGACAGCCTTATATGCTGAAATATCGAGACTTCGAGGTTTGAGGAATGGGGTCGCCGTGGCTACAGCCAAAAAAGCAGACAAAGCGACTACTGGTTTCATTTTCGTATGAAGTGGAGATTTTGAAGTGTATAGATTTGCTCTGGCTGTGCGAAAGATGATTATCAAGAATGGAAGACTGTGGCTTTAGTCTTAGTTTCTTCTTGAAAATCTGCAGATTCGAGGTTCTTTATAGTTTTTCTACAAGAATGTTCTCTAAACGCTCATTTCCCAGCTGAGTATATCCAGCTTCATCTATCACTTCCACGAAGGTACCTGACCATTTAGTCCTCATAATGTGATGCTATTCTCATCATTCCACCTCGAATTTAATTTCAATCGAGTATTATTGCTACCCTTCAGAAACCCAAGACTCCTCAAAAGGAAGCCTGGAGATGACTTTGGCTAAAAATGATACTACTCCCATAAGCCAGGAGATGACGGGTCTTCTCCAGGCCACATTCTGACCAATTCAGGTCATTGATTTCATCTTCTTGAATGAAACGGTAATAATCTTGACGCCACATAATTTACAAAGACCTCAAAACGTATATCTGACACGGCGAAGCCCACCTATATGGAAGATTTGGACGTGGACTTATAACACGTTTTGTTGAAATCATCATAGGCAGATGCTTATTTTATTAATATACAACGGAAACACCCGAGTCAAATTTTACGTCGTCACATGTGGCTCAATATTCTTCACTAAACCAGTCGAAAAGAAGCAGAGGAAAACTGAACGGCGAGGGCATCACTCAAACCCCCTTTACCATGCCTCGATGTTACTACCAAAATGCAAAGTGGGGTCCATTTTGACAGCCAAGTTTTTCATCGCGGTGTTTTTCAGACAATGTAACATCCGTAGATAACGGCTATGAGGCCATGGCCAGAACATTTCACCTCTTAGGATGCGTTTAAAAGTTAAGGCTGAAAATGCTGGATTTTTTGCTAATCTAGTCTGTCAATAGTTGTACTATGTAGACAGGGACAGACATTTAGACTAAGGGATCTCCGATTCGACAAAGTTTTAGTGTCGAAACAGGGGCCCCATGTACATTGCGGGTCTAAACACAGCTTCACAACCATTACACATCAGATACCGGTATTTTGAAAAAGCATGCAGGATGTTCTGTCTTATCAGGAAACAAGCTGTGGTGATCGCTTGAAGTCTTGGGCTATAATGTGAAATCTCCTCGAGTTTCGTCCAAGTTTTGATTGTACAAGTCTTCATTTTAGAATCAACCTTTCTCTCTACCATAGCAAAAATGCAGAGAGCTGTTTCTTACATCAACCCTTCGAAGAGTACACCTCAATCTGAGGAAAATAGCCGTGCACAAACTCCTGTTAGTACTTCTAACCCATTTGCGACCCCACCATACTCAAGACCTGCCTCAACAATTGGGGCTCGATCTGGGTTCCAGTATGCCGAAGTACCTGGGACAGGATACTTTCGATCTCGTCGCGTTCGCAAAGCAGATGCCGTACCGCTTCCTGTCACCAAGAAAGCAAAGAAGGAGGCCCTATTATGGATATTCCCTCTCGGAGGCTTGCTTCTTGGGTTGGGTCTAACTGCTCTCATCATCTACTTGAAAGTCGCTAGTATTACAAATCACAAATACTGCCCAGTTCTATCAGAAGATTTTTCTTCTGGCACTTTAGATCCCAACGTTTGGACAACAGAGGTTCAGGCTGGAGGTTACGGGTAAGTTTTTCCTACGAACAAATACTTTCGAATTCTAACAATCGGCACAGAAATGGCCAATTCGAGTTGACTACAACAGATGCTGAAAACCTGTTCATTCAGGATGGGCAGCTATACATCAAACCTACAATTCAAGACGCAAAACTGATTACCACCAACAACATCATCAATCTCACGGCTGACGGAACTTGCACGACCACTTCCGATATATGGCTCAACTGTGTTACTGCTACAAACACAACTAATGGGACTATCGTGCAACCAGTTAAGTCTGCTCGCATCAATACCAAGCTTGGTGCTACCATCAAGTATGGGAAAGTGGAGGTTAAAGCCAAGCTCCCCAAAGGAGATTGGCTCTGGCCAGCTATCTGGATGCTCCCAGTCGATAATACTTATGGAGCGTGGCCACAAAGTGGTGAAATTGACATTATAGAATCTCGTGGTAACAACTATTCCTACAGTCTTGGTGGCAACAACTTCGTATCCAGCTCTCTACACTGGGGTCCGGATGAAGCGAGCGATGCATACAAAAAGACCACCAACATTAGAGCTGCCTTACATTCCCAATTTGGTGATGACTTCCACCTCTACGGCTTGGAGTGGTCCGAGAAGTACATCTTTGCATATGTCGATAACACGCTGCGCCAAGTCATGTACTGGCCGTTTAATAAGCCATTGTGGCAACAAGGAAATTTTCCCTTGAGCGATGCCAACGGGACAGCTATTGTTGATCCATGGTCACAAACGGGCCGAGACAACACCCCGTTCGATCGAGAATTTTATCTCATCTTGAACGTAGCTGTTGGGGGACAGAATGGCTGGTTCCTGGATGGTGCAGATGCAAAGCCATGGGTTGATGGAAGTGCATCTGCAAAGCTCGATTTCTGGAAAGCACAAAACCAATGGCTTCCTACATGGGAGAAAGATGGGCAAATGATTGTGGACCAAGTGCAGATGTGGCAACAGTGCGATTAAACTAGCTTGACAGACATGGGACAGAATCAGGAAATGATGGGCGTAATCAGGACAGGCACATAATAATGGACCTCGGAGGATTTCTTTGGATATAAAATGCTTAATGAAAATATTATTATTATTAGATCAGATCAGCATAGCAACACCGTTTTATGTCAAGATATGAATTATACAATTCTGATTCATAGTGCACCACAGCAATCAAAGCTCCATTACGCTGTCAGCCTGTATCGGAACAAAAACGCACCTTCCTTGCTATGTATCTCTTATTGTTGGTTTGGAGTCATGATCAATGTAGAATAGGGATATCCGAACCATAATTTCACAAGATTGAACTTTATATCGAATGTATAGTACTGTAAAACATATTGCATACATGATATTGATGGCGACATCATCATGTATTGCGACTTCAAGGAAGCAAATGTCTCGGAAGAATGTCACATCAAACTCGGTTGGAAAGATGGCATTCGAAATTACTCGCTTTTCCGACCACTGAAGTCTGGTATGTTACAAGGAAGCCACAGGAACATTGCAGATTAATTTCCGGAAAGCCCTCCCGTCTGGAGTTTTCTAGCCTACAACCCCAACTGCCTACCAACAATAATCCCCTTTCGAAAGCTTACATCTAATTTGCATCGCTCAGGTATCACAACTTATATGGCCGGTGATACCCAATAGAACAACGTCGTATGTTCTTATCTCGTCATTATAGATTTGACAATTGTGACATATGCCGCTGGCCACCTCAATGCCATTTTCACATGTCAAGCCATGCATTTACATCGCTTAGAAAGTGTTGGGACCTCGTTCAAGCAGGGTAATCTTCAAATCAACCAACAAGCATTCAAGATGACAATTCGTCCTTATCAAGACTATGCATAAGTACTATTGTACCACGTCTAGATTGCGTGCCTCAAAACTTCACCATTGCAAATTCTCAATTTTAGTTCTTTACGAGAGGTATGGAAATAAGAAGCCCTTCTCTTTTAGCAGGGGCTCTATATGGATTGTTGTTAAGCCCTGGTCGTACATCACCACATTATAGCACCACATCCCGTGTTATGGCGATCATTAAAAGCTGATGTTATGACTGGCTGGAACTTTCACGAAATCTATGTCAACTGAGTTACTTAGGTACAAAGGTACAGCATGGAAGAATCAACTCATGTCCAGCTGAGCTGTGGAACGGTGCTGTATCCAGATTCAGCCTTCTTCCTGGGTTTAGTTGGTGATCCATTTTTCTGAACGGATAGAAGTGAACATGACAGGACAAGATAAAGTTTGAACTTGACCATCTCGGTTATCTATGGATGGGCGCCACTGTTTAAAGTTAGCGCTTTTGGAATAGGGTATTCGAATTCAATGCAACCTTGGAAGTAGAGGGTAAACCACCTCTTTGTATCAGCTTTGCTTTAGGTACTGCTGTTAACACCGCCGAATGAGTTGCTTTATTAGGTAAATTTGAATCAGTAATCCACTAGCTGCACCTTTTTCCTCCGAACAAAGTTAATTATTTTGAGCTGACGATACGATTATACACGTAATAATCTTACTTTAACCCATGGGAGGGAGCGAGATCTGTATCGGTAGTAACTGAATTAGATGGTATGGGTCTGTATGGCTGCCACGTTGGATTTACCATTCTTCCCCATTTCTCTTTCCTTTTTCCTGATGGTTGATGATAAAGTTCCAGATTCAATTTTCAATGGGTCTATTTTGAGCTTATCATTTCCTAACTTGGGAATATTCACGGTGTCAGATGGATGGAAACGCTAATCTTGGATAAAGTGGTGCCATTGAAGATAGCCTCGAAGCCAAGCCATAAACTAAACGACAAACAAACACACGGGCGCAAGGCGTCAACGTCGATTCTACCAGTGTACGAGCTTATCAGCTATTGAAATACCGTTGGCCTGTCAAGATACGATGATACAGTACCATGTTGCAGTATGCATTGCGAGAAAGTGGGTTTCCGTCATGGAGGCTAGTGTAGCTTGATAAGCAACCCTGAATGATCATGCCTACCCTGGTGTCAAAGTGCAACTTCAATATTTCCATGCAGACAATATTCTCCTCACCTTCTGTACGACGGTGTTATAGACCAGCATGGTCCATTTCTTTTCTTGGATCCCAACAGAAGCAACGACTAGGGGTTAAGAGATATGAGCTTTATGTATTCCTATCGGTATCTTGACTTTGCATATTACCCCTGTTTAATCCGAGCTAGATCATCACTAAGCGATAGATCTACTCAAGGATAATATCAAGTAATTGAAGAACCCCAGCTCAGAACCTCTATATTCCTTCGGACATTGACCGACCCGGTCTTTTATGCATCTCTCTTTGGAGTGTCCGTCTGTACTGTATTCTTGGAATAAAAGTGGAGATTTCGAGAGAAATCCCCATGGATACAGGGTGTTCGGCGGATGGTGCTCACAAGTGTGAAAGTATATTCTTTAGAATATCGATTGGACCAGGGTCAAAATCCAGGTTCGTGCTTTTGACATCTTTGCGCTCAATTCTAGACGCTCTTCTGTAGATGGTGCTTCAATCAACCCCATGAGACCTTCCGGTTCCGCCTGAGGGGTGGCTCTGTGTCTGTTCTTAGCTGGCATACGAAAATGGTAGGCTGTCAGTGTCGCCTTCTTGTGAACATCTATATTATGTGTTTATCTCGTTCATGTGTCTATCCGTCCCTCTTCATTTATCGTTGTGCAAACTACTTTCGTTACTTGAGATATCTTACTTGACGCTCTTTTAAGTATGGGTGTTCTTAGCTATTTTAAGATTTCAAAGCCTGATAAGTCTGAATCAAGCAAAGAGAAAGCTCCAGCTGGCCCAAATACTGTCGTTGACAATGATTCACCCCGACATGGCTATTCGGAGCCATCGCCTACTGCCTCGAGCAGGCAAAGCGTGTATAGCAACAATCGTTTAGATGATATCAGACATCAAGTTATTCTAAATTATCTGTGGCAGAAGCAAAGAGGTCTGATGTGGATTATGGATAATTCAGGACAGCATGAGGGTGTAATGGTACGCAAAGATAGGACAGAATATCTTTGTCGTCCTCCGGCTTTAGCTAGTTCCACGTTTGGTAGAGCAATGAAGATAATGAATGTTTCGGTAAGTACCACTCTTTGACCTTAACACTAGCACGAAAAGATGATGCTAATGTGGGGTATAGGCTGCCATGACCATCAACTCTACCGTTGTTCAACCGTTCCTCACGAGATCGCCTGACGCTCTTGACGTTCCTCTTACAAACGGCCTTCGAATTCAAATTCTACCAACACTTGAGGACCTTCCTCGTGCTCGCAGAGCTCACTATGCTGCTTTCATAGCTAGAGAAGCTCTCCTCGTCGTTTGGGAAGACGACCCAACACTCCTTTTTGATAGAGCGAAAGCAATAGAGGATGGTCTATTACAGACCATCTGGAGTGCAACTGAACATGAAAAGAGCGAGTCGCAACCTCGCACTCATGTCAGCGAGCTTGATGAAGAGTCAGGGCAGCCTGTCGTCGAAGAGAGGCCAGTCATGTTCCTCAACTCATTCATGGTCGCGTGCTCAATTTGTCTTCTGGTTTGTATTATGGGGCTGGGGTACGCTCAGCTTGCACTTGAGGGTGTCGTCTTACATCATTGGATATCTCTTTGCTACCTGATCATGACTCCGATCTACTGCTTCTTTACATTGGTATGTTATACACGACATTAGTGACCGCCTCAACCACTAATAACGCCTAATAGTTCTTCACCAACGTTGTGATTGGTGTTCTTATGCAACTTTTTGGCCCCATCCAGCAACTGTCCAAGAATAGCAAGTTCTTTTCGGCAAAAGCACCACCTCGTCTTCTGACCTCGACACTTCCTCATGTCACTATCCAGTGTCCTGTATACAAGGAAGGATTATCTGCTGTCATTGCCCCAACGATCTCATCAATCAAGAAAGCTATTTCCACATACGAGCTACAGGGAGGTTCCGCAAACATCTTCATCAATGATGACGGTCTCCAACTTCTCGATGAGGCAACTCGACAACAGAGAATTGACTTTTATGCTGATCATGGCATTGGCTGGACTGCCCGTCCTCCTAACGGTCAGAATGGTTATGAACGCAAAGGGAAATTCAAGAAAGCTTCAAACATGAACTATGGACTCGCCTTATCTAACGCTATTGAAGAAAAACTCCAAGATATACAGAGACCTGCTACTTGGACTCAAGTTGATGAAGTTGCTGCTTTTGAATCCTGTCTAGCGGATGTTCTTGATGAAAACCCCGAGGCATGGGCCGAAGGAAACATCAGAATCGGCGATTATATTCTCATTATTGATTCCGATACTCAAGTTCCCGAAGACTGCTTGCTTGATGCTGCTAGCGAAATGGAGCAATCTTCAGAGGTAGGTATTATTCAGTTCTCTTCTGCTGTCATGCAAGTATCGCACAACTTCTTCGAGAATGGTATTACCTTCTTTACGAATCTCATCTACTCCGCTATTCGTTATGGTGTTGCCAATGGTGGTGTAGCAGCCTTCGTGGGTCACAATGCAATTCTTCGATGGTCTGCTCTTCAAGAAATTGCTTTTGAGGACGAAGACGGCCATGAGCGATTCTGGTCTGAGTCTTGTGTCTCTGAGGACTTTGATATGGCTCTTCGATTGCAGCTTAAGCACTATACCATCCGTATGGCTGCTTGGGCTGGGGATGGATTCAAAGAAGGTGTATCTCTCACTGTTTACGATGAATTGACTCGCTGGCAAAAATATGGTAAGTCAAACCATGCTTTACGATGATAGTAGTTCCTGCTAACCACGAAACAGCTTATGGATGTAACGAACTCATGTTCAATCCCATCAGAACTTGGCTTTGGAAGTCCCCATTTACACCTCTCTTCCGCAGATTCATGTGCTCAAACATTGACATTGGTTCGAAAGTTCATATCGTTGCGTATATTGGCACGTACTACGCATTGGGTAGTGCTTGGTTAATCTGTCTTGCAAACTATATATTCGTCGGCCTGTGGAACGGATACCTCGACCGTGCATATGTTGATTCATGGCAGAACTGGCTCGCTATTACTGTCGTCTTTACTGGAGCCGGTAATCTGGGTCTTGCCGTACAACGTCATCGTTCTGGTGAAAAATCTTTTCTTCCTGCTAGTAAGTCTCCCCGAATTTTTCCCATTCAACTCTCGTCCCCATCCATCGCATGAATATTTTAGATTATTCAAACTAACATCCTCGTCCTCCAGTCCTCGAAAACATCAAATGGGCCGTCATGTTCATGATATTCTTCGGTGGTGTCTCCCTTCACTTGTCCCAAGCGCTTCTCTGTCATATGTTCGAAATAGATATGTCATGGGGTGCCACCTCCAAGGAAGTTGAATTCTCCAATTTCTTCCTGGAAGTACCGAAGATTCTCAAAACCTTCAAATATACATACATTATATGCATTACCGGCATAATTGGGATGATCATTATGGCAGAGGCAACTTTCCTACCATGGAGTTGGAACATCGTTGACTTTATTGCCATTTTCCCATTAGGGGTTATGTGTGCTAGTCATTTGCTGTTGCCCGTGGCGTTGAACCCGGAGATGATGACTTTTAGTTGGTAAAGAATGGAATGATTATGATGTTATGGTCTAATATTGGGATGAAAAATTGGAGGTATATGGAAACAGGACATTCTTTATGGCTGACTTTGGAGTATACGGAATTTGGCATGATATTTATGGTAGGAGGAACACAAGGTACACCTTTTTAATGTATAGATTGGGAGATTATAGCACATATAGTCTGGTACAAAAGATACCAATGCGAACAGTCTGATGGTAGATAAATCTTTTCAAATATACTTGAGATGCACTGTTAACGAGGCGATTATGTTGTAAACCAGGAACTTCACATGTGTTTCACGTGTCGCTATGTTGATAGTTGGAGCAGGAGCGATCTTCTGCAAACTTCAAAATCAAAACTCCAGGTTCTTCGCCAACTCTTCCTCTTCTTTCTTCATCCAAGCTTCTTTGATTTCTCATATTCGTGATCTTTGTTGATTACAATTCGGTGGCCACGTGCTTGGCTCGAAGTGGAATTGCCTGTCTTGATTTATTCGCCTCATCCCCTGAGAAGAGTGGGCATCATCCTTACATTTTCTTAAATTAAGTGAGACGCTGACAAGATTTTCGATGAGCCAACATATTTATTGGATGAATTCGAGGCTGGATTGGCTGCTAATCATATATGAGTACCGATATGATTCTATCAAGTGCGGAGTTTGATTGGTCGTGAGCATCCTAGGCGCTGAGGTTTCCCGTTTTCTTCAAGTTTCCTACCGTCTGACTGCAGGACGGTATATATGAAATGTATTTTATAGCTGCTTTTGAAGATAAACTCAAGGACCTTGGTGTAGACGATCTGGCTACGACTACGGGGTGTGATAATAGAGCGAGAGGAACTTCGGACTAGTAAAAGATTGAAGGCCATACCATATAGGCTGGACAAATTCTATCCCACTGGCAATTATCTCCAAGGAGATGGCAGGAAATTGGAAACACGGTATTTCGGATTGGTACTTTGCTCTCCCTCCAGAGCAGAATGTCTGCTGGAGGTAAAATGTACCCGTTTGAGGAAGTGAACCCCTGCAAACGATGCCAAGGCATCAATATTGACGTATTGATTTTTGCCGAAGGCTATATATGTCCTAGGATCTTATTAAGAACTCATTGAAGCTGCCAAGATTGGATTCGAAATAAGGAATTGAAATTTTGTGACAGTCGATCTAATCTGTACAATCGCTTTAGAGGCATGAATCAAGATGCGAAAGAACTTGATGGTGGCGCATTTCAATCGAATTGGCAATATCCTCAACGTTCCATATTCTCAGGATGAGATTCATATATATGTATATGATCATTTTACAAGTTCTGTTGGCTTGTGTATTGATGCTAGTATGTCGCGTTCTCTGTTTGCAGGGCCGCTCCAACTCATAACGTTTTCAAAGATGATATAGTGGCCGTCTCGAGAGGTGCAAAGTGACATTCTTGATCAGTCCAAAATTCCGGAAGGGCCTATTGCTTTCCAATTTTAACTTTTGGTTACTCATGTATCACCTGCTGACCGAAGTTTCTGATAACGGACCCGGTCTCGAAGATAATTCCTGGTCGGTGGGTAGTACTTCGATCAAACATGGAATATGTCACACAGCTTATCAAAAATTGGAATCATAAATTCCTTGATAAGGTTGACAAGAACATCAACTCACACAGAAAGGTATCAAACCGCGCCATTAATGTCATTTTGCCAAATATTCTTTTGGACGACTTTTCTCATGTTCTTGACGAGCTACACCCCTGAGGCCTAGGCCTCTATACAATACTTAGTCACAGGTAGGACGAAAATAAAAGAAAATAAAAGCCCTATCAAAACCACGACCAAGAATATTCCGGAATAGAAGATGGTTTTTTGAATTGAAAGGCTCCCTCTCGGCTTTCGTGGTGCCATAGAATGGACAAGGCGAATTGGTACACAATACATCTGGATTGACTCTTTCTGCATAAATCAAGTCCTCGGCAAGACTAGGAGAGAAACAGTCCCATATGGAACTCTTACTATAGTTTAAGCTGGCTTAAAATTGCTATTGGTCTTGAACGTCATTTGAGATGCTTTCCTCCCCGGGAGTTGTCCCGCGCAGAAAGGATACTTGCAGTGTCGTACCTTTGGAGAGGATTCTTCTGCCTTGTATCTCTGTAAATTTGAGCATGATGTGAATCTAAACTACAATTATTCATCAATATTGCAAAAAAGTGCTTGGATATTCCAGGAAGAGATACTACCACCTCGCTCAGTCTAGGTCTCTCTTACAAAATATCAGATATTTTATCATTTTGATACGTCTATGCTATCACAGCCGGGAATACAAACAATGTTCTTGAATATTACTTTTCAAGTGAAGCTCCTTTGACAAAAGAGGACATTCGTGTAAGCCGCGGGGAAGACATGATTGAAACTTATTCCAAGCGATGCTTGATTAACTAAAAAGACAGATTATTAGTACTCTCTGAAGTTGCCCTCTCTTATCATTAGGGAGACATGATTATTGTTTTGACGATTACCTTGCTGTCTGCTGGCGGAAAAGGCTGCTATGGCAGTTTTTCTGATACATGCACATTTGTATATATACCGGATATTCGCTGAAAATCCATACGAGGCTTTCTGGCTATTGTTCAACATTCGCGGTCTTGTACTGCAGAAGATGAAATATGGGGAGAAGTGATGTACTATCAATCAGATTTTATGGTGGAACCATTGTATGTCTTAACGGAACTAGCCACTGCTGATTGAATGGGAAGTCTAAAAATAGGGGCTGCTCATCTTATATGAATTCATGAGGAAGGGGAAACTAGATACAAACCTCCTCCATGTTCTGGAAACAAGTAAGAATGATGAAAGGTTTTCGTACATCCCTGGCCCTAAATCTGTCGATTCAGCATTAAAGCAAGGCCAGGAATTATGGCCCTTGAATATGAGCTTATGTAGTGTTTTAGCGTTGATTCCAGTGCCAACTTATGACACTCGATATTGGTAGAATTCATACGGAATCATTGGCTTTGCGTCGGTGGCAAAGCTTGATTAGACAGAAGGGCTTGAGAGACAAAGTATTAAAAGGATATGACAAGTTTATTTTCTTCCACACTTCGCTCTTTATATGGATTCTTGGTTATCTTATCCCGGTCGACAAAATACTCGTTCGTTGGGATTAGTGGTGGTTGATAATCTAGGAAGCGAAACTGGACGGGCCAGGCGGCACGAGAACGGATTCAGATGACAGTTTAGTCAAGGAAATAGAAGATACCATTCAAGATTAAAAAACAATATTAGAAACATATGATGGTAGCCTTAGACCAATTGCTATCAGCCAGTCTGGTGGTATCAAACTTAACTCTCCATACATTACCACTATTAAGCTATATCTCTCTGAGGCGAAAACCATTTTCTAGAATACTAGAGCTCTTATAGCCTCTCTCAAGCCATGAGTTATACTCTAGTATTTCCTGTTCCCTCCTAATATGATTTCAGATAGTGAATAAACATATGATGGAAACAGGCCGTCTCAGAACCTTACATTGTATTGAGGACATCAAGAGGTAGAAGCAAGGAAACGGAAAGGAAGCCTAGAGATTGCCGGCCACAATAACCCTCCCTCATCAAACTCTGCATATAGCCAATAAAAAATTTCCTTACACAAATGCAACGACAGCCTACCGGTAGAGTAAGCTGCTTTTCTGAGTTTACATTACTAGCACATCTCAACTAGCTACCTGCGTCCCTAACTCCGACAAATCCTACAACCAATATTCCTCTCACCATTACTTTTATAAAGACTTTATAGTTTCAACGGTCGCTATCCACAATTTCCACAATCATGAATTGAGAAGTTGAATACGATTGTCTGGAGTTACTTGGTCAGTCATTCCTCCATCAAGCAACCATCGTGAAGCCTCGAAAATTTTCGGTTTGCGCTAAGATTTTATAGGCTCTGTACATCGAATTGAGACTCACTGAGAATATCCACCAAATACAAGAGGTCAAATTAGCATTCTGGAGCTCTGCCAACGGGTTAGATCAATCGTTTGGGAAAGGTCGGTGGTTAGGGTGCCTGATATTGGTTGTGCCCTGCGAAAATCGAGAATCTGGAGATCCTGAATGGCGATTGGGCTCTGGTAGAAGGTCAAGAGATAATTGTTTGGTATATACATATTATATTCTTCTGATAAGTTAAAAGCCTGATTCTAAAAGATAGGTTGTCAATTTAATATGAGAGGTTTCTGGTATATATTAAAAGGGAATTTCGAGATTGTAGAGAGGTTGTTTATTTGCACTTTGGTGTGAGGACCACATTTAGTTACTATTCTTATCATCATTTGGGATGTTCTCTCTACATGTTGCTTACTTTTGATCCTGGAGGTTTTTGGTTCCATTGTTTACTCCCCTTATTTTATTATGGTTTTATCTAAGACTTCTCTTGTTAACCGAGGACTAACCGAGGAGTTCTCCTTCATCTTGTTGTGTTCATATCAGACCTAAGTAGTTCAAAGAGAAGGAATCATCATATAATCAAGACTTAGTTCTTATAAAACTCTTTTGTGTCTTTAAAAACTAATCATGTAAGAATAACTATTGCTAGAACAGTAATAAATGGAAGATAATACGAAGCTCTTTTTACAGATACACAATAATTAAAGGAACCTACTGCTTACCGCATTTTCCCTATACATCAAACCTCTATATCAATATATATCCATCCAACATCTTACCAATAACTAAGTCTCAAACATGAAAAACAAAGATCCTTCAAAATCAACCAATTGGTTCACACAATCATCCAATTTTCCACCTTTGTCCTGATATATACCCAGACTAACCCCTATCTCTCAGAACGAGGCTGAGTAATACAGTTTCCATGCCATGTTTAGATGAAACCCAGCCACGTCCCATCTCTATTTTGTTTCTATTTGTTCTCTGGGGTTGGGTCATGTGGTAGGTCATCTTTTGCAACTTTTATAAAATGGTGATGATGAGCTGGGGGGTGATTTTTGCACTTCTTTACACTTCTTTACACTTCTTTGGTGGATCAGCTTGTTGATTTTCAATACATGGCGTGTTTATTTTTGTTGAGGGAGTTGCCATTGTGATTTGTGGAGTCATGGTTTGTTTCTATTGTTATTAGTGGCTCAACAGTAGATATTTGATATTGGCAATCTCTCTCTATTGTTAGCATAGAAACTACTAGAGGATAAGTAAGAGTGAATAAACAAAACCTAACGACAAATGGCTGTTGACTGACCAGCGTATATGATTTCCTGATCATATGAATCTCTCGTCAATTTTTTCCTAAAATTTTTATTTAAATCGCGGTAGAGAACTTGCTCCCAGACTCTTTTCTAATTGACACCACCATCAAGCAACTTCTTCGCTCAATACACTCTGGTAAGTATCTAATATAGATCTAATTACTCTACTTACTGATTAATATAATTGCTAATTGTTCTTCCAACGGATTAGTTATTCTCATAAGAACTTCTACAAGCCAAACCCCTTTGCTCTGTCGATTCTTTACACGCCTTTTTTCGAAGTCCATTCGCGCTGTTCTTCTACTCTAGCATCGAATTAACGCACACCTTCGATCTCACAGATATCTCATACTACAGAGCTTTCTCGCATCCCTCTCAAGTCTTTTTCAAGGTCCAACAAGACAATTCTTCGTCCGTAGCAACAGCTTCATCAATACCATCGATCCTACCAGTCGACACCCATCATACACACTTTTTAAAACCCTCTCAAGTCAACAACCTCCAAGATGATCAACCAGAACCAACACGTTGACGTCGATGCCGTCAACCAACTGAACCTCCCATCATCTGAGGCTGTCGTGTTCGAGTATAATAAGGGAAGCATGTACAGAGGCATCAGATACAGCGGGAAAGTGCCATTGTACCGCAAAACCTGGGTGCAAGACCAGAGATCCAAGTGGGCTGAGGGCCACAATGGCCACATGATTGGTCAGTGGTGGCCCGAACGTCTTTGCGCCTTGCGAGATAGGGCACATGGAGAGCTTCAGCGTGGGATCTGTGGGCAGAAGGGTGTTGGCGCCGTGTCTATTTATATGGGCACTGAGTATGACAACAGAGATAACGGTGATGTTTGTTGATATTCCCCATGATTCTGTATCCAGATTGCTAACCAAAAAACAAGGAGATCGAGTACTGCGGTGATGGCGGTGATGGCTTAACATTGATGGATTTGAGCTTGGAGAAAGGCACATTGATTCGAGTGCTCCGTGCTGCCAATGGGGATTCGGCTTGGGCTCCAGTTGTAGGAGTCAGATATGATGGTCTTTACAAGATCATTAGCAAGGAAGAGATGACCAAAGAAGAGAGTAAGAGGCAGAACTATCGGTACAAGCTCTTGCGGTGTGAGAATCAGAAGCCTTTCCCCTACAATGGAGAGGATTCTCGCCCAACCATGGAAGAAAAGGCTGAGTTCATGGAAATGAAGCCTTGGGAGGCTCTTAGACATTAAGTTATAGCTGTATTTAGATTATTGTAATATTTATTAAGATTCCATTGAAGATTGGCTCGGCAAACTGCTCCCACTACGTATACTTCTCCTTCATTCAGGGGTCTTTCAACCTAACCTAACCTAACCGAGCATCCTCCGATAAGCGAAATGATTGATTACTAGTCCAGGAGGTTTGTCTTTCAGCTTTTGAAACTTAGCTGTATATCATCGGATGTGATTTGTGAAGTATATCTTTTATCAAACACCTTTTAAATGTATCTGATATATTGTCGGACATTGTTTCTTATTGTTCATTGTATTGCCAATCTAGTATTGAAACTAAATGGTATATCATCGAATTTAAATAGGGAAGAATGTCTATTATTGAAGAATTGCTAAATAGTAATGCTATGTCATCGAGCTGGTGTCAGTGATCAGCTTTTGTGCTGTCAGCCATTGACAGTCAATAACTGAATTTCTATATGTACCGTCGGATTTGAAGGATTGATTATCAGTATAAGTATAAGATCGTTTATCTATTTTTGATTATCTCGATAAACTTTTATCAGTTATTAGTATTTGTATTTTTAATCAAGCATCTGATTCATATGTATGTTATTAGATTCAATGAATAGACAATTCGTATCACTATATACTGCTTTATTGCTTTTAACTATCTTATCGAATTAATGTCAAATAGCAGTTCTTATATTTTTACTATTTGTTAGCCAAGCATAGAGTTCTTGTATATAACATTGCATTCAAGGGGGTGAAGTATTTGAATAATTGTAATGCTTCTTAACTATTATTAACTAACTCGTCGAACATCTATCAATCATAAGTCTCTACATTGCTGATCTGATGTTGCTATTCCATCTCAAATTGTCGAATATAGCACTTCGAAATACTCTTATATTCTAAAATAGCTTGGGTTTATTTCTCTATATTATCGAATCCATATATTTTGCTGCATTTGATATTATCAACGCAACTAATGCTTCTATATATTATTATTGAATTCAGCTCTTGTAATACTCTTGATATTATAGAAGTACTTGAACATTTGGTGGTGTAAAATCAAATATATACTTATTAGAATACATTATATGACTAAAACAGCCAATGCATCTATAAGATATCATCGGATCTAATTTGATGATAATCTATAATATCATCAAACTATTTAAGTGTTTTATTATAAAAATCTAACAGACATTTATTAAAGTGCTTTATATTACTGAAGCAGCTAATATATCTACAGGATACCATTGAATCTTGGTTTATGATAATCCTTAGTATTATCAAACCATTTAAATCTTTGCTAGTATATCACCGATTATATTCTTTTCAATGAACTTGATATCATTTGAATAGTCGTTGTTTCTATATAGTATTATCTGATTTGGTCTTTGAACTATTTTTGATACTATCAAACTATTCAAATCAACTTTGGTATATCAGCTTAGTGCTTGCTTCTTACGTATTAAATACTATCCATAAGAGTCCATGCAATTACAATATATCGTTGGATTTGGGCTGTGCACTGCTACTCATGATGTGATATCATTCTGCTTTTCATGTATGTGCCATCAGATCCTTCTGAAGGACTTCCTATCAGAGTATCAGTCTGCCTTGCAGTAAAATGACCTATACCATCAGACTAAGATTGGTGACCAGCTTGATTTTGTCACATCTGTTGAGATTTCGCCGTACACCCTGAAATCGTTCTGGCATGATAGTAATTATATTTACTCCTATTTGGTGTTCACAATATGACAATAGCCTCTCGGAGTTTTGAAGGAGATATCTGACTTTAGCAGCATAATGATTAACACCGATAACAACAATAGACTTTCTATATTGCGCCTCGAGGGCTCCTCTAATCAGCTTGTATGATCAAATCTTCTAAAATGAACCAGATATTCTATAATTAAGCTTCTCTCAACTAGAGATGGTTCATTGACAGAACTGCATCGCGCTACCAAGCTTTTGATCTTGAGCAAGAACAAACCATGATCTGAACAACACACGAATGCTATTCGAGAGTGAGATTTGAGTTGCAAAGTCATATAATTCCCCTGACTAAAACAGAATAAATAAAAGAAAAGATCGCAGAATGAAACGAAATTGCAACTTGCCAGCTGCAGCACTCCAGCATCACTCACACTAATCAGGTATTTTCGACCCATCACCCATCACCCATCACTACAATATCTCGCTAATCGAAAGCACCCCCTTCCTTCCTCCTATTTTCCCTCACACCATTCATATGCATTACTGTAATTCCACCACTCATTCATTCATCCATCCATTCACACATGTACACCCCTTCACAATCGGAAAAAAATTCTCCTTTCTACACAACCAACTTCGTTTCATGTATTTCATGCTAAATAGACTTTTCAAACCCAAATAGATCAATTCACCTCTCATCTGCAATTTTATACCGGAAAGATGGAGATTAGTCCGAACTTTGCCTTTTAGGCTAAATGATAAATGTGGTGCGGGGCTATGATCCCCGAGAGTCTTGGTATTATGGAGAGTTTGCTGTAAACTGGTGTGTAAAGTTTCCAAGAGGTTGGTACAGGTACATGTATGAGGATTATGAATTTATCCTAATTGAGCCTGGTAAGGGTAAGCTTGTAAGATGCTAATGGTGTTGTTAGAAAGCCATGTGATGATGCTGTTATGCGTGTATGGCATCGTCGTCGTAACATCATATAGACTGAATTTATTGAGCATAGCACGAAGCGAAATAAGAGAATCCATATTACCTCTGTGTCAATTCTATCCATGCTAATCAAGGATTCTCTCCTGTTCCTTCTTCATCCATCCTGTCCATCCCATCCAGTTCCATCCATTCCCATCCTTCCACGAGTTTCTTCTCTTATTCAATAACTTTTCTTAACTGTAACCTTACCACCGGATACAATACAATTGCCCCCACCTCCAACCCCCACCATCCCACCTTCCAATCACATCACATCATATCAACCCCTCTCTCCAAAGGGAAAGAAAGGAAAGAACACTTTATATTAAACCAAACGCTCTTCCTCCCATTGATTTATCGATTCTTTTTATAAATTCACATAAGATATCTTCAACTCCTACTTTTTCCATATCCTTCTCTCAATTCTCCAACCTACATACATAAAAACATCAATCATGGCCTCCCCTACCCTCAAACTCAATTCCGGATATGACATGCCACAAGTCGGTTTCGGCTTATGGAAAGTCGACAATGCCACTTGCGCCGACACAGTATACAACGCCATTAAAACCGGCTATCGTCTTTTTGATGGCGCATGCGGTAATCCTCCCCTCTCCAATCCTCCCGCACAACACTAACCTTGTACCCCCAGACTACGGCAACGAAGTAGAAGCCGGCCAAGGAGTAGCACGCGCTATCAAAGAAGGCATCGTCAAACGCGAAGAGCTCTTCATCGTCTCCAAGCTGTGGAATTCGTTCCACGACGGAGACCGCGTGGGTCCCATTGCACGCAAACAACTCGCGGATTGGGGAATCGATTATTTCGACTTGTATATTGTGCATTTCCCCGTTGCGTTGCGTTACGTAGATCCATCTGTCCGTTACCCACCCGGATGGCAATACAGTGATAAGGCTGGCGATGTGCAACAGAGCAAAGCTACTATTCAGGAGACGTGGCAGGCGATGGAGAAGCTTGTTGATGAGGGATTGGCCAAGAGTATTGGTGTCAGCAATTTCCAGGGAGCGTTGTTGATTGATTTGTTAAGATATGCAAGAATTAGACCTGCTACTTTGCAGATTGAACATCACCCATATTTGGTGCAAAGTACTTTGTTGAAGCTTGCAGAGGCAGAGGGCATTAAAGTTACCGCTTAGTGAGTTTTTCTATTCTTGAAGCCCTGGATTCATCTAGAGCCAGGAATCCTATCAGATAATAGGTATATCATACTAATCTAGATACAGCTCCTCATTTGGTCCACAATCATTCATCGAACTTGGATGGGACCACGCTCAAAAGACACCACCTCTCTTCGAGCACCCAGACATCTTGAAGATTGCCGAAAAGACTAAGAAGACACCCGCTCAAGTTCTATTACGGTAAATTCTCTCTCTTTTCCACAGTCTCTTATTTTCCTCTTTTCATAACAAGACACTAATGCCTCACAGCTGGGCAACCCAACGTGGTCTCGCCGTGATCCCCAAATCTAACAACCAAAACCGCCTGGAACAAAACCTACACGTCACAGATTTCGATTTGGAGAAGGAAGATTTAGATTCCATTACTAAATTGGACCGAAATCTGAGATTTAACAACCCTACTGATGTGAGTAACCTATGTGCCTTTTGGTTCTCGAAATTGGGATTGAAGCATTTTATTTTGACGAATAACTCTTTTGCTAACCCATTCAACCCTTAGTATCTCGGTACATTACACATTTTCGCATAAGCATGATAATAAAGGTTGATGTCAAATGCTGCGGCGCTTTCGATTTGCTTTATTGCCTGCGATAATATCTATATATTTAACGTGTGAAGAAATGCAATCGTGCCATCCGTACAAATCTGACATCCACTGTGCAATGCAACACTGATAGTTGCCATTTAAATTCTGTGGTATCCATGAAAACCTATCGATTCCCACCAAGAACTCCATCGCCATGCTATAATATCTTCATGCCATGTATTTGCATGTACACCTTTCTGACAGTTCCCATTTAGAAATGCCAACCCCCTCTAGCTATAAAAATCGTAACCTATGAAACTCTAACAAAAGCTGCCACATGATTAGCACAAATGCCTATACCCACGGCATGAAAGGAGGTAACTTACTAGCATCAATCTGCATAACCTGCGGTAACGTCAAGCGCACCTTATTCCTATACAAAGCTGGGGCCCTCAACTGCAAAGGGTTCCCCTCGAAATAAACAGTATTCAACTTCTCTTTGTCTTTCAAATTTTCCTCCACATCGTTAAAATCCGCAATTTGATTATAACTAGCCCATACCTCTTCTATCTCCTTTAACCCTTTAATCCCAGCCAAAGACGACACCTGGTTATTCGAGATATCCAGAACGCGCAGCTGAGAACAAGATTCCAGACCCGAGAGTGTCGTCAGCGCATTGTGCGAAATGTATAGTTCTTCCAGCGTAGAAAGTTTGTTCAGACCAGTTATATCCCGGATACGATTACTCTGTATACTCAAGATCTTGAGATTCTGTAGCGCATCTAGATTTTTCATCTCTGTGATCTTATTCTTGCCGAGCCATAACTCTTCTAATCCGATCAGTGTATCTAACCCTTGGATCTCTCGGATCCTATTTGCAGCCAACTCTAAATTGCGCAGTTTGGTCAATCCCTCGAGGTTTTCGATGGTGGTTATTTTGTTCTGGACGAAGTAGAGATCGGTGAGGGAGGTGAGGTGGTTGATTTTCTTGATGTGTTTTAGTTTGTTGAAGGAGAGGTCGAGGGAGGTGAGGTGGATGAGGTCTTCCAGTCCCCGGATGTGCGCGATCATGTTGTCGTAGAGGTCGAGGTCAGTGAGGGTGGAGGCGAGGGAGGCGAGGTCTTCGATTGTGCTGATGGTGTTTTGACGGAGACAGAGTCGTTGGACTTTCGGGAAGCGGGAGAGGCGGAGGGAGGAGATGGAGGAAATGCGGGCGTGGACTAGATCGATTTCGTCAGTGTCGGAGGGGTAGTCATCGAGGAGGTCTAAGGGGGAGGTTAGTATGTATATATGTGTATATGTATGTAGCTACATGTCTTTGATTAGGGCCAGAGGGGATACATACCTTCGTCTGCATTTATAACTTCCCCTGGAACAACATTCTCCTCGTCCGAGTATTCAGGATCAGAAATCGCCTCCGGATTCAAAAGCTCTAACTTCTTGCCCTTTTCCTTCTCTATACGTAACTTTCCATCCCAACCACTGCTATTGCGGGGCGTGGTAGATTCTTGCGCATTATGTCCTTTGGCGTCTTCTCCGTTTATAGAGATATGTGATAGGTCAGCTATCGTTTTATGTTCTTGCTCGTTGGACATTGTAATTGCTTGAATGCGATGGGATATTGGAATGTCTTGTGGCGTATTGAAATGAGTCTGGTGGGTGGAGGGGTATTTGATTGATTGACAGATTGTTTGTTCGTCTCTTCGTTCTTTTTGCTGTTGCAAGGTTATTGTGGGTGAACTGACACCAGAAATTTGATCTGTGCTAGCTAAACTTGGTTGCGGGGATTTATATCTTGCTTGTTATCTTTCTTGAGTCTATTCCGTATAACTTCGCAGACTTGTTGTTTTGCCTCTTACGACTTTTGAGAATAATATATCATATGTCTCAAAAGTATAGTAGCATGCCTAGATAAAAGCTTGATTTTCATCCAGTCGATTTCAAATCACCAGATTTTATTTGTATTTTATTTTTAAGCTGATTTCGGGGGTTCTTCTTTGTGTTGATTTGACAACCTGATGATGATAATGACGGTATTTTTTGGTGGGAAGAGTGGAGAGAGGGGTTCAAGACGTGGTTCGCATGCTTGTCTGGTGGTGTGTAGGCACAGTAGAGCTAAGGTTGGTTAGTTCTAGCCGATCTGATCTGGTTGGATGAATGGTGGAGTCAGAAATGTTGCCGATAGTTGAATACTTGAATACTTGGGTATAATTCGAATGAGAGACTTTATCAATTGATTCACGAGGCTTTCCGTGATTCATTTTGATGAATCGCTTTGAAACGTTGAGTCAAAATGTTTCGGACAACTCGATTCCCTGTTCAGCAAACACGATGTATCTTACAAAGACCTAAATATGGACATGTCCAATATCAACGTCGTTCATTTTTTGAGATCCCAATGTTCCTAGTTCCGCCTTTATATTTCTTGGGACTGGGGATTGGGATGTGGACTTGTGAGTAGGATTTCTTTATCCTCTTCTATTCGTCACAAAATCCCAATGTTTTTGGACAAGCAACTTGGGAGCACTGAAAGCTTAATACTCCCTATCCAACTCCATGGCTTGTCTCTGAAGGCGTTAATGAGATGTCACCTTATTTGAGGGGGCGGTTGACTGCAATGAGCGTTGCAATGAGTGTTACCCGCTTCATATTTTAGTTCAACCATATAATGCTCATGCTGAGTCGAGGTAGGGAAATGTTTAATGATGATTACATTTCAAAATAAAATCATTTACATGGTAAGCCTTCTCGATTAGTCCTTCGACATATCTCATACTGCAGAAATAGCCTGGGCTTCCTCCAAATTCTCGGCAGGAAACTATCGCGAATTATCAAAAGGACTGTTTGGGTATAAAATGGAGGGAAGAGAAGATAAAGTCTACGGATGGTACTGCCATCAGTCTATGTGTAGCAGAAGTATCTAGTGCTGCTGGGACTGGGCGAAGAAGACGGATTGTGTATATTTTATATTTTCAAGGTTATTATCTCCTTTTTCTATTGCATAACTGTAGATATTCACACAAGTCCAGGAAATGCAGCATCATTACCACCAAGACTTCCATTCCTCTCCACTGTCCCACGAAAACTGGAAAAGCCACGATCTGTTCATGATGGGCCTGTTCAATATGTGTTTGTGTGCTGCAGCTATAGAGGGTATTGGAAGTCACGAGGAAGACCGTCGGAGAAGGGAATAATGAGGGATGCAGAAGCTACCATGCAATGGGTTAAAAGAGACTTCGAGTCACGTCTAAATCCAAATGAATGCGAGATTGTTCTCTGGGGACAAAGTATTGGAGCGGGAGTAGCGACGGCTTTGGCAGTGAATGATAAAATATTTTCGGGTCAGTTTCGTTTGCAGAAACTGATTCTTGAAACACCATTTTTAGGAATGTTAGTATTTATCTTCTCTGAATTCAGGATGCATAAGATTAACCAGTTCAATACAGAAAGGCCATGCTAGAGACCCTCTATCCGCAGAAGTGGCTTCCATATCGACATCTTCACCCTTTCCTAAGAAACCATCTTGATAGCTGGAAGGCTCTAGATGAGTTACATGAACGGACTAAAAGATGCGGACTAAGAGCACCTCATATTCTTATTCTGCAAGCTGGGAAAGACGAACTGGTGCCAGAATCTCATGGTGATTTGCTAGAGAAAAGGTGTTTGGATCTTGGTCTGGAAGTGAGGCGAGAGATCATTCAAAGTGCATTGCATAATGAGGTTTTGGTTCGTGGGGGTGGAAGTACAATTATTGCGGATGCTATACGGGATGGGTGTTGATTTAGATCGGGATGGAACGAAGAATTAGTAGTTAATAATACATGAAATATACATACCTATATGAATGAGGTAGAATCGAGAACCGAGAGGTTATAAATAAGGTAGCACTGTTGCCAATGTGACGTATCACAACATATTTCGTCTCATCTCGAAATACGCCGTCCTCTATAATCTATAATTGTACATGTTCCTGTCTACTGTCTCTCCTTGTCCAATGCTATCTAATAGATCCTATTCCATTCCATTCCATTCCACCTTATCTCATTTATATTATACATATGAGGTACCTCTATTCTTCCAATCCTCGTTTTTTATCTTTTAACCCCATCTTTTCTCTACATCCTTGAATTCCCACAAGTTTCATATATTTCATCCAGACAATCGGGTCACACCAAATATCACACTAACACCATTAGCGTTGCATATGCTTTCCAGCTTTCTTTGGAGGTTGCTACATTTCCTTGCATCCAATCTTCCAAAGCTTCATTTGATATCTTGCTCAAATCATCAATTTTGACGATAATTCGCAGCTTCAAATTCGAGAGATGAATGTTTCTATAAGTGTAGAGTAATTCCAAATCAATTGATTTTATTAAATTATATATCCCCTACAAGAACTCGTATAACATGATTTCAAAGCACCATCGCCCTATTTTACCTTTTTCTATATAGCCAACTTTTCGGAGTGATATCTAAATGCTGGAACTTTGTCATGCTTGTCTGGACAATGAGTGGTCCGGGGAAACAGGGATATAAACAACGCCTCTATTGATATCTTGTTCGTTTGGAATAGCTAGAATGCTGCTTTATTTAAAATTCTAATGTTATAGGCCTACAGATATCCTACTTTAGGGTTTACCTTAAGTGATTGAAGCCCAAATAACAGCCTAGATGACTCCGTTTGCTTCTTGAGGAGTCATTAGACGGCGAGATGGCGTTGGTTGGGTACCTAACTGCAGCCTCGTTTATCCTTGCTTCCTTTTCCATGCCGAGATATATTGTCTCACATTTAATGCCACCACACCGAGAAAGAAAATTTGCTTGGATCTCTCATGCGGCTTCCCTGACTTTACTGGGAAAACCTGCATGATCAAATAAAACGAGGCAGAAATTAAGGCCAACTGATTGAGAGTCACCTGCTTTGGTGTTGGGTTCGTACTCATGTAAAATACTATATCCTTGTTGTTCGCGTCTCCCAGCTCCGAGGCGCGTCAGCCCGTTTATTGCCTGTCGAAACATATATATGTACAGTGATCACCCACTTCTCTCTGAACATTCCACTTTCAATTAATGAGGCTCGATTAATCCTTTTGAGTTGAAGAATCAATCGATATTAAACAACCTTCGTTTCGTGTTTGCGTGATAGAGACTAGAGTCGTGATTTTTGATTGAATTTTCTACAGAATTCCATTCAGCGATTGAGCAAGAATGTTTACCAGAAGCTTGAACAAATCACAGTCACAATCAGAGAGTTTTTCAAAGAGTCGTCGTCACAAAGGAAAGTCTTCATTCAGAGAGCATGCCGTGTCCAAACATCGCCATGAGCGAACTGCTCGTAAACCTCTGACCGAAGAAATTTCTTCCCCAAAGTATGTAGTGCACATCCCTTCAATCGTCACAATAACTGACTCTTTGCACTAGTACATTGACCTCCTCAGTAGTAACCATAACCGTCGGGCGAGATCAGCGTCTATTCGCCGCTCACGAAGAAGTACTCTGTCTATCGCCCTTTTTCCAATCCGCATGTCGAAACCAGTACATGGAAACTACGAACAAACGCATTTCCCTCCCAGATGAGGAACCCGAGATCTTCTCATCTGTTCTCGAATATCTATACAAAGGAGATTACTACCCTCGCCTCATGCACAACAAGCGAAAAAACACATGGGAGTTGGAGGGCGGCGACGGGGAAGAAAAAGAATCTACCATTCATCATCATTCTGTCGATGGCGAATTATTGAAAGATACCGTGATCTATTGCACAGCGGAGAAATACGGATTGGAGGAACTTAAATGCGTGGCGTTGAGGAAACAGGGACTTCGTAAGTACCCCCCTTTATTCTCTGACAGTCATCGCTAACGAATGGAAAAGAATCCGGTATTCAATGCAGCACTATTCTCTCATCAGCTCGCTACGCATATGCCCATACACCCGATACCGACTCGAAGCTGAGAGCTCATTACCTAGCGCTCATCATTAGAAGCCGCAGCACGTTTAAGCGAAGTGGGACCATGCAACTTGAGATGATGCAAGGAGGGTCACCGTTGTTTTTTGATTTGTTTGTGGCTTTGGCTAATCATATTGATGATGTTGTTGCGTGAGTTTATTTATGTGTTGCACTGTGATGTGTGTTGAGGGTTCGTGCTAATCATGACGATAGAGCTTCTCCACGAAGTGTTAGAACCCATTGATTGATAGACGAGGGATGAAAAACTCTCATCTCATCTCAACCCCCCCTTAATTCTGAGCTTCACTTGATGACATGATTCTCTTTCTTCACGGCGCTTCTCTTGATGACCATTTCTCCTCATCATCTTCACTTCATTTCACTTCTACACGTCCATTCGGTCCTTTCTAAATTTTCACACCTTGGACGCTCGAACAGCAGCTAACTCAGCCTTGGACTCACATTCGAGTCAATCATAGACACACAAACCACCTACATTCCACGATGAAACCTTAATTCTATTGATTTTGATACCACCGGCGTTATCCCTTCTCCTTATCTTTTGATTTTGAATTTCCTTCAGCCTTTCAGCGTTATCTTTGTCTTGATATTTGAATTCGATACCGACAGGACGGTATGAGCGGATGGAAAATGGGGGCTCAAATGTATGATTATGATTCTTGCGCCGACTATCTTGATGACTTGTTTTCTCTTTCTGGTTATTTCGTTGTTTCTTTTAAAGACTGGATGGGCTTTGCGTTATTCATACGATGGTATGAGGGGTGGGGTGTCAAATTGAACGGATCGATGGGTCGATAGGTGGAATGGATGCAAGAGTGTATTGTTTGTTTTTTGGTCTTTCTCACTTGTGCCCTTTCTCATCCTTTCGTCTTCTATCTCACTCTGTTGTGTTTCATTATTCCCTCCTATTTCCCTTATGCGCGGGATGCCCTCTTGTGTTTTATCATCTTTACATTTCTACTCGACAGGCTGGAGATACATGCCCTTATATTCTTCACGTCTCTCACATCTTCTGGTCTTGCTCCAGTATCCGATATATATGGAAGACATCAAATACCCCACCCAAGAAGCGCAGCTCACAATATTCAAGTTTACAGAAAGGATGCAAGGTATCAAGATGGAAACACAGCAAGGGACCTAATTTCGCACTGGAATAATTCATTTTACGCATCATTTGAGATAGATTAACAGGTCATATTTCTTGGGATCAAGTTATACACCAGGTACCAGACAATAAGAATAAGAATAAGGATACCAAGAAAATCATCCAATCCACCTCCTTTTGCCAAAAATTTAAAATAATGATGCTCTTATTTTGTAATTTTACTGCCCTCGTCAGCATAATACTTAATTTTGCTTAACCTATGATTGGAGATTTGATGATCAGTTTTCTTGTGTTGTGCTGTAATACTACTGCTATGATTAATATTTCCAGTCCCCAAGTTTATAGATTTGGGGATTGAGGAATCTATAGATACGCGACATGGGGATAGGAAGTTTGGGAGTTCGGAAAGTTGAATATACTTCTTTGGTACTTAGTACTTGTATCGACGGGAAACTCCATTCGATCAAAGATGGAGAGGTTGTCATGAGGGAAATGCACTATGAATAAGTCAGCTTCGGACAAATCAAGATTGGGCGATGCGGGAGAGGTATGTGAATTGCAGGAAGAGTGAGCCTGGGTGATGACTTTTTTGGTGGGTTTGGAAGGAAGGAATGGAACGGGGAGGGTATGGCTTGGGGATTTAGGAAGGTGATTCAGGTGAGTCATGGATTTGTTTGGAGGTATTTCGGCGTATGTGGATTGGGAAGTGGAGAAGAGATTTAGAGGGGAGAAAAGGAGAGGGGAGATGTGAGATCAATAGAAAGACGTTGTTTGATGGCGGTGTATTATTTGTTTATTGTTGTATGAATGTTGAAACTAGGGCATAGGCCGCAATTTGTTGCCCAAAGAGTGTGTATGAAAAAGATTTTGTTTATATATCAACATATGCGGAATGTGTTTTCTATAATTCGAAGTATCCCGAACGGATGTTCATGGAGGTTTGTGGTGTGAAGCGTGAGATGGAGATGTGAGCTGAAAGGGAAAAGCACCGTTTCAAATAGAATGCATGTGCATATAAGATATGGGATAGTATATTGCCATAGTACTATCCATATGACTATTAAAGTGAGCCTTTTGAAAATTTCGGCGATACTGCTAGGTAGATACCCAAAGCCTGTCGATATTGAAAAGTGAAGCGGATTTCCTCATGAAAGTGCCATCGTTGACCGGAGTAATCAGTCAGAAAAGTCGTATCACTGTGAAGTTAGGCAGATGCTGAGACACTGGAGGCAGGTATATATTAAGGCATGTGTGTCTATGGGGAGAGAAGACGGGTGTGCATCCATCTGAGTGGTATGATTTTGACGGAGCTACCATCTATAACCATCCCATTATGGTGTACATAGTTGAGGTGAAAGATTTCACCTGGAAATCAACCAATAAGATGAATAAGAATCCAATATAGAGACAAATGCATATTGGTCCGAACATGGTTCATGTGAGGCGAATGTTGCCTAGGAGGCAAATGGCCTCGGTACCAATCTGGGAAGCGAGAGTCGCCGAATAAAGATAATTCATACACCCTCGCACATGTACCCCGTAGATACATATTGTAGATATACTCCATAGTATTGTAAAAATTTACCATTTTTGGTAAATACCATTAAACACCTGTCCCAGGAAATGCGCCACCCTTACTCAACACTACGATACCACGTTCCCGTGATATGTAACCTTTCATCAAGCTCTGAGGAGTAACTATTAGCAAATTTTGACTCATCCAGAAAGCAAAATCCCGCAGCAATTGAAAAGAAATCCAAATATTCAACTTACCTTATAAATCATATTCGCAAGTAAACATTCCACTTCATCATTTTCCATGGTCTCCTTACTCCCGATACTAATAGCAGCAGCGAATTCTGCAACTTGGATCCTTGTCTTTCTTACTGGCGCCGCAGTAGGTTCCTTGGTCTCTTCATATCCACCCGCGATAAACACTTTGCGCAGCAGATTGCGCAAGGCGATATCGCGACCACGTTCTAGGGTGAGGTAGATGCGGCGTTTGACAAATTCATTCTCACCGGCTAGGAGGGCAGCATCAAACCCGGCTAGGTCGCCCTTTTTAATACAGCGGGAAAGAGGAGCGAAGAGCTTTTGAAGTTTGGGATAAGGTTGGAGGAGGGCAGGTGTGGGAAGGGTGTGAGTTGTCAAGAGATGGCAGGGAATTAGATAGGTGAGGATGAGTCTGGCCCTTGTAATCAGTGGTCGTTTCAGTATTGGGAGGTTAAATTTGAACATACTCTTTGTTCTTGATGGCACTCTTGTGACATAGTTTCCATGCTTCGGTGAGATACTTTTCTGCCTAAAAAAGTTTGTCAGTACCGCAACAAGAATACCCATGGGTAACTCACTTCTTCGTAATGTTCCTCAAGAAAATATATGACTCCACAATAATATTTGAATGTCACTTGATGAGACATCGGGAAAGATTCAAGGCTAGGCATATCACCTCTATACGCTTGAATAGCGTTGAGGATATTTCTCGATAATCCGATCGAGTTCAATTTAAAGTACGTTTTGAACAACAAATTGATTATATTGTAAGTAGCCCATTTTCTAGATTCTTCGAGGGATGCTCGGTCGCTGAGACATAGGGTGAATATGCGGTTGAGTTGTCGAGCAGCATCTTCGAGCTTTTCATTTTTCTCCGACTCGGGATTCATATCATCTTGATATATCATAGCTGCATTCATTACGTTGCCTTTTGCCTCATCGGCTTTGATAGCAAAGATTCGCAAGTATTTGCCAGCTACGTATAAGCACGGTACTGTCCAAGCTTCGAATCCGCAGGCACTATAGCCACGATGAAGGGTATTTGTTACATCTTTCCACGATTCATATACCTTCGTCCATGCATCCTAAGCTTTTGTTAGCTGATTCTTTTGGTTGTAAAGATAGTAAGACAGGAGACAATCGGGGAAATGATTCGCAAGCAAGCCCATCACGTGTTTCCACCAGCGCTTTTGAATGAACTTTTTGTCGACATATGGCGCCCTACTACATTGTAGATACCAAATGACATACCTTTGAGTTATCTTCGGGAACATTCTCTGCCTTGATCATTAGATCAACAAACTTCCAAAACGCGCAGTAAACGTCCACCCATGCTCTGGCTTCTTCGACGGGGCAATTCAGCGGAGATCGATCATCATAAAGGAGTCTATATTCAAGATCCTTTTTGACATGTTCATAATTTGTACTGTGATGGAATGCTCGAAGTCTGTTGGGAGCTGAGGAAGGGGCGATAGGGTAGAGAGTCATGGATAGATTATAGCCATTTCCCTCGTTATATGCCGCCTTGAACTCATGCAGGAAAGCATCCATCTTGAGGCTTTTGGAAGATTTCGCGATTGTTGTCAGATACTTGTAAATTTTGCTATGTTACAGTGACAAACAAGAGGCCTATTTGATGCTTTATTGGTTGAGGTTGAGAAGAGGAGAAAATCTTCAAACACAAACTCAGGGTATCATGAAGTTGGCTCAAGAAGTCTTAGAAGAGAAACAAATTGGTATATTATCACAATTACTGTATCATTGAGGTGATGAGGTAGTGTCATGAAAGACAACTTTCAAAGAATCACATTCATCATTTATCATTCATCTATCACCTCTTTCCCGGGCCATCATTGATACTCATGAAATTGATAATACTCAACAGTAACGTGATGATGGCACACCCAGTCCCATATTTCCCGTGGTCGGTGAGACATCAGTCCTAAAGAAGTAAGGTACGAATTCCTAGGGCTGCCAAAAATTGAAACCCTTAGCTTCAATTTTCAACCGAGAAATTCAATTTGGGAGGAGCGAAGCCATCAATTTCAAAATTTGCAGCGACAATCACGACAACAACCACGGCCACACAATTTCACAGTACGTTAAACCCTATCGCAAAGAAATCAACGAGCTCAGCTAATTCCCTCCAGATGGGTAAGATATAGATTTCTTTTCTTCAATCCGGACCGGACTCTCGAAAGCAATCGATAAGGCAATTGCGCACTCCACGAATCCCTTTCTCAGCACAATGCAATAAACGACAATGCAATGATTGGCACAAGGCAAAAAACTGCATTTGATTTCAGTTTCAGTGGTGGGAGCAATGAGAATTGAGTCGACTGGGTGGTTATTTACATGTGGGGGCTGGGAATATTTGCGAATTGCACGATGAAAATCTCTAAAGCGAAACATCACCGCACAGCTTTTCATGTTACATGAGAATTGTTCTGGAGATGATTTGGAGAGCTCCCATTTTCGGAATAAGATGAATCGACCCGATTTCCAACAAAATCAACAATCATGATCCCAGTATTATTCATGATACCTATGATACCAGCCATGTATTGCGGATGCCTTTGATACCGGATAGACTCGAGATAAAAAGTTAGCAGTTTTGGAAGCTAACTCGCTTTCCTTTAGGTCGCCTTAGAGAATACCAGGTCATTGGCCGCCATTTGCCATCCGAGGCAAACCCAGCCCCAAAGTTGTACCGCATGAGAATTTTTGCACCAAACACCGTTGTTGCAAAGTCTCGTTTCTGGTACTTCTTGATGAAGTTGAGAAAGGTCAAGAAGGCAAACGGTGAGATCGTCAGCTTGAACGAGGTATGCGATTATACAAACATCAATATTGGAATTCTTCGAGATTCTAATTTTCATTTCTATAGATCTCCGAGAAGCGCCCACAAAAGGTCAAGAACTTCGGTATCTGGATCAGATATGATTCCCGCTCCGGAACTCACAACATGTACAAGGAGTACCGTGAGATGTCAAGAACTGATGCTGTCGAGGCTTTGTACCAAGATATGGCTGCCAGACATCGTTCCCGTTTCAGGTCGATCCACGTAAGTTATATCAAATTCGTCAAGATGAATCATCACATACTGATTCCGCAAACAGATCCTCAAGGTTGTTGAGATCGAGAAGACCGAAGACGTTAAGCGCCCATACATCAAGCAACTCCTCGAAAAGGACCTCAAATTCCCTCTTCCTCACCGTGTTTCCAAGTCCATGACCGCCAACCTCTTCGCCGCAAAGAGACCATCAACTTTCTACTAAGTGTTTCGTGGCATAAGTCTGGGTTGGGGGGTTCAAATATTGGTGTTTTTCCATGCATCTCGGAGAGGTGTTTTAGCTTAATCTCAATGAATGGGATAACGAGTAGCAAACAACAATATTGACATGACAAAGTTTTTTTGTGCACATTCTGATCAATGGTTGACAGTGTATTTGTAACATTTGATTTCCCCTGCGTCATCAATTCAACATATCAACCATCCCCTCAGCTTCTCATCACATCAACAAAATCCAGATCATCATAAACGCAATGCCAAGTAAAGACAAATCCCAAAATCAACATCCAAACAGCCTCACTAGTGTCGAGTCTTTTATCCCATTTCTTCAAACCCCAAGTCCAGCAAGTAGCAAGCCCACAAGCCATTATCATACAGAAAATAGAATACAGTATAGAAATAGAAAATACAGTATACAACATCCACAACACAATCCCTACTTGTATCAAACTTTCTCCTTTCTCCTTTCTCATCTAGTTGTTTGTATGTATATTGATACTTTTCCTTTTTATACCCCTTTTATTTTCTTTTTATCTTCATCTTTTATTTTTTTGCTGTTGCTATAGCTATAGCTTTCTTTTCCCCCTCTTTGTTAAAAGTGTTGATTTATTTAATTATTATTATTATTATTATTATTATTATGTTGCTATATTACCTATGTTACATTACTGAATCTCTATATTGATTATGGTGGTTTTGGGATGGAGGGGAGGGGAGGGGATGGGAGTAATAAGGAAGATGGATGGATTATATGAGTTGAGGAATGAATGAATGAAGGAAAGAAGGAAAGAAAAGGTATTTATTATATTATTTTGTGATTATTTTACTATTTGATTGATTGATTGATTGATTGATTGATTGATTGATAGACTGGGTATTACTTGTAAATTTGTAAAGTTTTAAGCATAATGATGATGTGATTCTTGTCTACCCAATCCCGTTCATATATCCCTATCGTACAAATGTCCGAATACAAAACCTGTGCTAAGAACTCCTTCCATTCTTCCATTCGTTGATTCATTCACACTCATGCCCTTAAACCCCCGAATTCCCATTCAGATCCTTGACTTCTAAATCGCCTTTCTCATTGCTAGCAACGTCCCCCTCCCCATCAATATACGCCGGACCCCCCAAGCTCTCACCGCCTTCGACCCAAACCTCCTCCAACTCCTCATCAATCTTTTTTCTACGCTCTTCCCAAACCCCCTCCATCTCCATCCTTTCCCTCAACTCCTGCAATTCTTTCTCTACTCCCATTTTCTCCCTCTCCGTCCCAATCCTCTCGTATTCCCACTCTGCGCCTTCATCTCCGAGTCCTAATGTCAAGTTAAAAGTATGATATCTTTTTAAACTCGCTCTTGTGGAGATGGTAATAAGTGTAATGCCTTTTTCCTTACAAGTTTCGTAAAGTAGACCTTCGACGTCGCTTGATACGGCACTGGTACCTTCGTCTATGAACGCATACCTGGGCTCATGATACAGTAATCTTGCGATAGCCATGCGTTGTTTTTCGCCTCCGCTTAGAACATCTTTCCATTCTTTCCTGGTATCCCATCCACCCTCTCGATCGGGAAGGTAACCCAGACGCGCTTCTTCGAGAATACGTTTGAGTTCGAAATCACGGCGGCCTTTGGAGCGCATTTCGAGTTCGCAGTCGGGGTAGATGACTTGATCGCGTAGAGTGCCGATGCTGAGGTAGGGACGTTGTGGGAGGAACATTATTCCATCGGTGCCGGTTGTGCGGGCTCGGGAAACGAGGCCTCTGTAGACGGGCCAAAGACCGGCGACGACGCGGGCGATGGCACTTTTTCCTACGCCGTTCGAGCCGGAAATCTGGATGGTTAGTATTAAAGGTGCCAGAGGGGAGGGCATGGGCCTTACAAGTAAGTGTTCTCCAGAGTGAACGACCATGGAGAGAGAATCAATTAGTTCTTCTCCACCATGTGGATATACAGAGGGAGCAACAACCGGTACATTTTCTAAACGGACACCGTCAAATCCCATTTGCGTTGTACCCTGTACGTCTGCTAGCGAAAAAAGTTCCGAATGACCGGTTCGTGGAGGAAAGTATGCGTTTGCATGAACTCGGTGAAGAGTCGATATCAGCGTGTAGACTCGGCTGGTATATCCCGCCAATTCAGAGAGATCCTTAATTGAATACATCATACGACCGCCAGCATCGGCCAACGATAACATGAGTCTCTTGTTCGTAATGAACTCCTTCATCCGACCTCTTTCTCGACCACCCACTACAGAAACATTTGCCAATTCCTGAACTCCACCAAGGCCACCCCATGCGGGGAGGAATATTGGTAATGAACTTAGCAGGTAACCATATGCACTCCAGCTGTACTTGAGAACAAAGTCTTCAAGTATATTGTAGCGGATCTTCAAAGTATATATGCCTTCCATCCATTTTTTGAGACTTCTAAATTCTTTGTCCAAGAAGTACTTTTCCATATGAGCACCTCCATAGAATGCCACCTCTTCTGCGTTTGCGATGAGGCGAGCATGAAGACCCCGGAAATCTCCTTCTTTACGCCCTTCAACAGCCTTCAATTTTCCAAATGGTGGTGAAAGCCTTCGTAGAATTGAAGCTGTCAAAAAGTAATTTGCCCCCAAGCCGGTCAATGCCAAAGGCCCAAGAGACCGGTATAATTGATAGTTGAAGACACAGAGGTCGACGAAAGGTTTGCCTAATGACGAATATAGACTTGCAGCAGATGCACAAAAGAGGGTAAGATCTTGTGTGATGAATTGATCTGCACCTTGCCCAACGCCACCGTCAAGATTGGACAGTTTGTAGTAATTGAGGTTGTCGTTAAGATACAAATCGTGAATGTATCTAGTTAATCGTGTTCGGAACGCAATTGAAACTTTGGATTGGAGGAACTTGATCATAGCATTGGTGTAAGAAGCAAAACCTCCAATACCACACCACTTTTATACAGTCAGCCATTTGAAATTGAGGAGTGATATCGTTTAACGAGAAATGCAGGATGATTAGGTTGATAGATGTATCAAACAAATAGAAAACGGAACAGATATTATTGATATATATATATATATATATATAAACATCAAAATCTGATGTTCTTACCTTTACGATACCCCAACTGAATGCTTTTCCATTACCCGCGACCAGATCTCGAACAATTTCACCATCCAACCGTGCGACAACCAAAGACAAATAGGTTCGCAGCATCAAGAAGATACCATGGCTAAGAAGGAGACCAGTTTCCTTACTTGACCATCTTGGTATCATTATACTCAAAAGACTGAGGAACTGATGTAAGAACGCCAAATTCAAGCCTGGCTTTGTTTGCGGAGGTGGAACCTGCGGGTTATGTTGACCATCCGTAAGTCCAGAAGCTCGGGGTGGGTTCAGGAAGAGTCTTCTATGTGCATCGAAAGTCATGGGTTTGGTGGGATATATGGTGACTTTGGAGGTTGTATCTTTATATGGTACGAATACCACCCTCGACCCATCTTTATTCTTCAATCCAGAATTCCGCCGGTGCAATCTCTTGCCTTGTTCTTTTTCCGCCGCCCTCTTCTGCCACCAGTGATGACCGAAAGTCCCTCCGCATATTATGGATAGGGTGAGGAATAATGTTGCTAGGAGCTTTGTTATTTTCGAGGCACCCTTGATCCGATCACGAATGAGATTCGCATATCTCTGGTAAAGGGCGCCGATGGGATCGGAATACCGTAACGTCGACTGCGAAGCCATCCTTCTATCTCTCCGAGAGGATTCCAGATTCTGCGATATCTAATGCGCACTACTTGGACTTCATCTCCTCGGGTGAGGGTCAGGTATGTTGTTGTTTTGAGGTGTTGCATTCCGCGACAGACTTCAATGGTAGAATAAACCGCTGATCCTTCAGCGAAGCTACAATTGTCTCACATAAAGCCAGAGATGATTAAGGATTTCTATACTGTGTTTTTGATGATATTGTACTTGATATGGTGGTATGGTTGATATTCAGAGATGCGATGCCTATGATGATTTGTTGACATGTGAAATCAATGGGGGAAAGTAAACCGAGGCTGGAACTTCCAGCTGCAGCCAAACCCGCAATTCCAAGTTCGCTTCCCCGCAATCTTTTATTCTTGATTCTTGAAAGGAAAATGAAAGAATGTGATGTGGGAGTGAGAGTGAGGGTGAGAGAAGTATCAATTCAAAACAAAGTACATTGCACGGAAAAGGAGAAATAAAAGGAAAGAGAGAGGAAAAGAAAGTAACCAATATTCAAATGATACTTACTACCTAATATCTATTTATTCACTGTAGATAGCTACTACCTCGATATCCATCCATCCATCCACCCATCTGTACTACAATATAAATTTACAGTCATGAGTGATGGTTGTGATACTGATTAATACTCACCCCCTTCATTCATCCATAGTATTTATTGATTAAGCGATTTATCCAGGAAAATTGATTCATTGCAGTAGGCATTCATCCTCAACCTCGAGCTCATCCGAAAAGTCTCTACTTCGTACGGAGTCCTGAGTCCTTACTCCATAAATACTCGAGCTTATTTTTTAATTACGGAGTACAATACAATTCCCTAGCACATATCGTATCACTAACTAGGTAATTTTACAAGAAGACGGGGAAAGAACCAGCTCCCAACCACACTAACCACTAACCACCAACCTACCCTACTTGTCGACCGGGAAACCTGACCGAGAAAAATCCTGACTGAGACTGGGAAACCTTTCTTATGCCGTTTGTTCGGACTTTCATCGGATATCCAAATTTGGCAATGCAGTTGGGCCTTGGGGGGCACCATCACTTTGATCAATCATCATCAATGCTGCGATTCTGTGATTTTGTGATTTTGCGATAGGCAAAAGAACATGAGTGTTGGGAAGTGAGTTGGATTCATAATATGGTATCGCAAACTTGGAAGATACCACTATACTTGAGTAGCTTAACTGGATCTCTTCCGGGGGTAAAAGCTTAATCCTGGTTTGGTGATAGCTTCATAAAGGTTAGGCCCCGTTTATAGGTCAAAGCATAACCGCTGAAGTGGAGTGGAGCGTCGTGTGAGGATCCTTTTTAATAATAAGATCAACCAGAGACTCCAGAGCACCAGAGGTTTTGTGCAAAGCAATGGTCGCATTTATAGTGTAGTGTACAGTAGTATATATGTAGGGTACTTACTGTCAAAGTGTCATTACAGCTCTTCGATCATCTTTGGTTAATTTCTCTCCAGACTTCTTCCTTTGGGGATATATGTCCGGGCCTACTAAAAAGCTACACACCATACCTCGGGGGTAAGCAGATTCTATATGCTGACTATATGCCGGGTCAGGGTCAGGGTAAGGGTACTGCGAGATATCTGCATTCGCATCAAACAAGTAGGGACGTACGACATCTGTAAGTATCGATAACATGACTGAACTGTCTACACAAAAGTACATGAATAGCCTGCAAGTGACGAAGAACCCACGATTTTCTGCACAAGGTACATGAAGATAGTCTTCAAGAGATGAAGAGTCCATCATGTTCTGCAAAAGGTAAGACTTACATTAACAACAGCCTTTGCGTGAGAAAGAAACCTTGATTTTCCGTCACTAGATCGGAAGTGATATGGGGAAATGAAGGAATGATATTATCCTGAATCCAAAAGATTACTCTAGAATCCACGTCCTGAGCTAGACACGAAATCCCTCTCCGCTCTTCCGTCGGGTTTGAGGAAAGATTTGATGAAGCGAGGCGGATGATGGCACTTCGGGAGTAATTACCCACAGGAGCATTAGTAGTAGTAGTAGTAGTATGTACCATCTGTTGATCCATTCATTAAGGCGATCAATCAATCAATCGAGTTGGTCCATCACTCTACAAAATAATCAAGACACTAGGATGAAAAGATCCAAGCAACTGATAAATTGACAATCGACCAATCTTACTAATTCCTCGAAAAGGGAGTTCCCGCGTTTGATAGGTTAAAGCATGGGCGGTAAACTGAGCGCCTAATTTCATTTGCCCCTTGAAATGATCCATTTATATAATTGCTAGACCAAGCCAAGTCCGGATCGATGATATACTTTTTTTCTTCTCTTTGATTTGAATGGGGGAAGGGAGCCGGGGGCCCAGAACTGAATCATTAGAGCTCCCCGTACAGGAGCCCACGGATGTTATGAAATTGGATCGAGGAAGTAGGCATCTGCGTTCTTGCATAACCTCACTACTGCATTGAAGAGTGCGGTCCTGTAGAACGGGTAGAGGAGAAGAGTGGAAAAGAAGAGGACCATGGCTGTGCGAGGGGATGCTTTCGATAGGTACGGAGTAGATGTGGTAAGGGAAGGCAAGGTTATGTACGGGTGATAAGTAAGATAGATCGATGGGTGAAGGCTCAAATGCTTGAGATGTTGGCTGGCTTTTCCTTAATGCATTCATTACTTACATATAAGGTAGGTAGGTAGGCAGGTAGGTAGTTATTACTGGGTACTTACTAGGTATTTACAAGGTAGTGTACGCATCAATGATACTTCCCCACCCAGTAGATAGATAGAGTGGGTGGCTCGAGTGAAAAGGCTTCATGGATACGTGGAAAGGATACAGGATACAGGATAGGATGGATACAGTCGGCAACCTTTGATTATCATAGGTAGCCTCATAAATTTACAGCTTCATAAACTCATAACAAACCTAGAAGCCCATAATCCATAATCTTACACTCTCATAAGCTCATCCTCATAACCTCATAGCCCAACGTATCTTAGACCTTACCACCTTACGTGACCAGGTAAATTTCGACCCAATTGCCTAGTATCACCAACTGTCAAATCAACGCAGTACGGAGTACGGTACAGTACAATACAGTACAGTACTGTACAGTACAGTACAGTATTAATAAAAAGCAGTACCCGCAGCTGCAACCCTCATCCGAATCTCTGCATCGCCTTTTTGCTACCTATACGGGGTGAGTAGGCTAGGTAGGTCGTAGGTTCCAAGGGTTTTAAGGTTCCATCAAATCAACGATATCTTCCTTTCTTAATCTTAGGGTAGGTAGATAGACCTTCAACCAACCAACCATACGATCAATCATACCGACCTACATATAACCCATACATCTATACTCCGTACATATATATATACATGCATACATACGGCCATACATACAGCCACACATTCCTTACCGGACCGTTATTTCGTACATGTTCGATTCGATGGGTTTGTACAACGAGTGCAGATGATGGGAACTCTATATTTTAATTCTATTATAGCAAGGTACCTAGTATATATGGCCACGTCTTTTTATTATTATTATTATTATTATTATTATTATTATTATTATAATTAGCATTTTATTAGTATTTATTATTAGTATTATTAGAATTTTTAGTAATATTATTAATGTTATTATTAGTATTATTAGTATTATTAGTATTATTAGTATTATTAGTATTATTAGTATTATTAGTATTATTAGTATTATTAGTATTATTAGTATTATTAGTATTATTAGTATTATTAGTATTATTAGTATTATTAGTATTATTAGTATTATTATTATTACATTATTAATATTATTTATTTACTATATTGTTATCATTTGCATTATTTTATTACTATCCTATCATCATCGTCGTCATCATCATCATTATTATTAAAAAATACTTGAATCGAAAAGAGTACTGTACTATAATCCAATACCTAAACTCCATTCTTCTCTGTTGCATTGGAAAACCTCATTTCTTTCCCCATTATCGTTGTTGTTATCATCATCGTTATCATCACCATTATCATCATCATCATCATCATCATCATCATTACCATTACCATCTCACCCACCAGTTCTCTACCTACCTTACCTACCTCCTCCCTCCTCCCTACCTCTACATATCGACATACATACATATATTGGTACTCCATACAACATACGTTCCATATCACAGCCTTCAGATTACGAAAATCCTCGCCACCATCTTTACCAATGAGATCAAGTCTGTATCTTATAAGACGAAAAGAAGGTGGCCCATACCTACATTATTGTATTTATTGTATTTGTAAAAATACACAAAAAGATACACCCTTTGATTTATTTGATTGATGGAGATGGATTGATTGAAGATCGCCATACGCTTCATCATCTCATCTCTTCGTCTAGGTATTCATCTACTAATAATAAAAGCTCCCAAGCTCCCAAGCTACCAATATATCAATATATACCAGAACGGAACGGATTTACCTAGTACCTACTATTACTATCTGGGTTCCTAGGTACCTACTTATTATTATTTATTATATTGTTATTGCCTCCCGACCTACTCTCCTACCTCCTACCTACCTACCTACCTACATACCTACCTACCTACCTACCTACCTAGTCGGTATCCTGTTCGGTTCTATTCTATTCTAACAATAAAAAGTGTTGGTACAAAGGACAAAAGAAGTGAAGTGGAAGTGAAGTGGAAGTGAAGTAAGTGGAAGTGGAAGTGAGAGTGAGAGTGAGAGTGAGAGTGAAGAGTACGAATGAAAGTGAAGAGTGAAGAGTGAGAAGTAAAAAAAAAAAGTGATTTCTACTTTTCTACTTTTCTACTTTTCTACTTTTCTACTTTTCTGCTTTTCTACTTTTCTACTGAAGCTTGATTAGCGCAATCCAATCTCGCTAATTAAGTCCGTTCTGAATGTCCCATCCTATTATCGACATTCATCTCGCCCAATCTCATCCCAAAAGTCGTTCTTTTCAATTTCTCTCCTTCAGGAGCGTCGAGATTTCCGTTGATTGTAAGTTTCATCTCGTCTCATCTCTCATCCCATACATCTCACTTTTTTCTTAATTCAATTGTTCCTCCCTCCTATCTTTTCTGCGCCTAATCCTCGTATCACTCCTACTCTCAACACCTCCCACCCAAAAAGTACCATCGCATAATCATTAATTATTATCTATTCTATCCTATCCTATCCCATCCCATCCTATCCTGTTGCGCAACGGGGAACGATCTAAAGTTTCTTAGTTTCTTAGCTTCTTAGGCTTTTAGATTTCTTAGATCCCATTTCAGATAGGAGACTAATTAATTAGCGGGTTAGGGACATCAACTGAATCATCCGACGCGTTCGAAGATATAAGTCCTTTACCTTACCTGACCTGACCTAACCTGACCTCATCTTACCTTACCTACCTTATTACACTCGATAGATCTTTAAAGAAGATATTCGGTCCTTCGATAATCTTGTTCTTCTTTAATCAAATATCGAATTGCCCTCGATGAGTAATGAGGTAGCTCAGCCGACTGAGCAAGATCCTAACCGCTCGAATTCTTTGGAAGGTACGAAAGTTAACAAACCACCTGCGCTCGATACTTCGAATTGTACGTACCTTCTTTCCTTGTAAATCCCGATCTATTTTTATGGCCTGATATGAGATGCGCTGATTACTGCAATGTCAGTATTCGTTGCTAACAAATAATTATAGTCACCGCAGTCTCCCAACCACCTAGCTCATCTACACAACAGTCAACTACTCAATACACCTTGACAGAAGATTCCGAGAACACCTTCAATTCAACTACAAACGCCGACAAGGATCCAGGAAGAACTAGCGAGGCATTGACTGAACCCCCTAAGAAGAAACGAGATCTACTTCAACTCCCATCGAGATCGTCTTCCAACAAGATAGAACCTTCGCCAACGTCGACAGGTTTAAGTGGAGCGACTGCGAGTGAGGGAAGAGAAAGTATAGGTGGACGATCTAAGGAATCGAAGGGCAGTTTTCTTGGGCGGAGGCGGAATGGGAGTGCGACAAGCAGCAAAATGTCGATAAAGTCACCTGGCCATCCTACGGGTGCTTCAGGTCCTTCGCAACCTGCCGTTCCCGACGCACCTTTAGTTCGTCAACCCAAAAAGAAGAAGAGCTTCCTTTCCCTTCTTTGTTGCGGTACTCCCGACCACGCCAATTCTTTGGATGCACCCGTACCTGCCAATAAAGTCTCCAAATTTAATTTTAGTCGTCCTACTACAGCCAAACAACCCGACTCGAGCAAGATGGGACAACAAAACAGCGTTCCCGCAGTACCACAAGTCGAGAAGGAACCATTGCAGCAACCACAACAAGTGCCCGAAGTCGATACCGAGGATGTGAAACATGATGTGACAAGCCCCGAGGAGACTGCGAAGGCAACCGCGTCTACATCGGATGCCAATGGAGAATTGAGTCGTCCAACTGGGAGCTCGCGCGATCAGCCTCTGCCAGACTTACCCACAGTTGTAGAAGCCGAACCCGCACAACCTGAGATCCCAAATCCCACCGTATCTGTTGAAACTCCAGCGCAGACCGAAGCCGTGATTACCGGCGCTGCTTCTCCAAGCACTGAACTGGGACAACAAGATGGAGAGGATGAGAAGAGCGCGAACTTGGAGCCGGAAACCACGGAAACTGACGAGACACCACTACCGCTTCCAAAGGATGAGCCAGCAACTAGTCAGCAAATCCTTCCACCTCCACCACCTGTGCCCCAGATTCCAACGACTGAAGAGATTGTTCCCGTGGATTCGATGGAGCAGAAGCAACAATGGCTTCTACCACCAATTGAACCAAGATTCAAAGGGAAGAAGTGCCTGGTTCTGGACCTTGACGAAACTCTTGTGCATAGCAGTTTTAAGGTGAGCCTTAAACCACGCCGGTAGTAAAGTGTACTTCAAAGCTGACCAATTTCTTTACTAGATCTTACATCAAGCCGATTTCACCATTCCTGTGGAGATCGAAGGGCAGTATCACAATGTATATGTGATCAAGCGACCCGGTGTTGATCAATTCATGAAGCGAGTCGGAGAGCTCTACGAGGTTGTTGTCTTCACAGCTTCTGTTTCTAAGGTATGTATCAACGATGCTACTTATCTTGACGAATGTTTACTGATAATCTATAGTATGGTGACCCACTTCTCGATCAATTGGACATCCATAATGTCGTTCATCATAGATTGTTCCGTGAAAGTTGTTACAACCATCAGGGAAATTACGTCAAGGATCTTTCCCAAGTCGGTCGCGATTTACGGGAAACTATTATAATCGACAATTCTCCAACGTCTTATATCTTCCACCCGCAACATGCTGTTCCTATCAGCAGTTGGTTCTCAGACGCTCATGACAATGAGCTTCTAGATCTCATTCCAGTTCTTGAGGACTTGGCCGGCTCGCAGGTCCGAGATGTCAGCTTGGTTCTTGATGTTGCGCTCTAAGAGGGAGCAAAATCTGCATGCAATTCGCTTGATATCATAGCGAAAGGCGTTTGGTTGATACCTTTGGTTTCGTTGTAGAATGTACTGTTTAATCTATATAATGGGCCAGCGTGCTGGCTCAGCCTTGGTGCAGGAAGGTATGCGAGTGGGAGGGATGGGGGAAACTTGCTAGAAAGAGAGAGACCAAATCACGATAATGGGTCCGAATCTCCGTGGTTGGGATACGGGAAAGTCCACATTATCTCCTCGGAGTGGTGAAGAGGGAATAGCGAACATCATACGATGTATAGCGTACAACAGATCCGCCTGTCACATTCTTTTCCTGCCCAGCAAGATCTGAGGCACTTTGGGCAGACGCATATCCGACATTTTCATTTGTCTAACTTTTTTTTTTTTTTTTACTTTATTAAAAACTTCTCGGGGCTTTGCGCATGGCGCAGACTCTTCATTGTATCAAACACTCAATACTCTACCGTTTGTGAATGCTTTGGAGATAGCATTCAAATACCAAAAATGAAACGATTCCATACGACCCTTTTCCTTTTACTTACACTTCAATTACACCTTTCTTGTAAATAATTACTGGGTAAATAAAAACTTAATAATAATACTATGATGCATTTTCTGGGGATGAATTATTGTTTGGTTGAGTTTTTTATAACTGAATTTGGTAAAATAAAGACCTTTTCACTCCTGTGTACTTTATTATTATTTGAGTGTTCAAATCGATAAAAGTGTGAATAGAACAATATCCATACTGTAGATGCTGAAGAAGAAGAAGAATGATCGTAATAATAATGAGATGAGATGGAAATTAATAATGTCCTATCAGCAGTGAGATGAGGCGAGAGCCTAGGTCTGGTCTGGGGTTCTCTTAGCGTCCTTTTGGTTAGAATCTGTCCTTTGATAATTTGGACTGGTGGACCAGCTCATCAAAGGCCAACTTTACCTCATCATTGCGACTTCTTTTGATTTCAGTTCTATCCATTCAATTCGAGACCTATTTTAAAGACTTCTTGTTGAGTGATTAGATTTTATTTCCTCGTGTGAAGAGATACTTTTTGACAACGAGACTTGTTTGTTTTTGAAGATAGGAAGAAAGAAAGAAAGAAAGAAGGAATAAGAAATAATTATGGTATGTATTTCTGGCTTGGGTGACTGGGTGACTGGGTGACTAGTTTATTGCTGCTGCTGCGTTTTTATGGTATTATTATACTATCCTATAGAACCGCGCAGCTTGCACAGCTTGCACAGCTCGCACCGCACAACTTTCCAATCCTTCCATGCTGTTCATACCATCCCATCAAATCATCAAATCCATCTCCATCGCACCAATTCAGTCACTAACCCCCCATCTTGCCTTAAACAGTCATCCCCAAGATCAGCATCCCCAGCCAATAGCCCATCGGCGGCAGCTTCAGGCAGACCTTCTTCGCCAACACCGCCCGGAGGCCCAAAGACGGCTATTCGAAGACGTGCTGCGGCGGATCAGAAGGATAAGGTTGCGAATGCTAGGCCGAGTAGTACGAGGGCGGCGGGTGCGGGTGGTAGCTCGAGTACTATGTTGAGTGAGTTTTTCTCTTTTTGCTTTTTGCTTTTTGCTTGTTGGATTTGGGGAGGGGGAGAAGTGGGAAAGGGTGAGGGATGGGGGGATCGGGAATTCAGGGGGGGAGGGCCAGAGTGAGAGTGAAAAGAAGTGTTTGGCTGGATTTGCGGTTATGTTTCTTTCTGAGAGATGTATAATTTTTGGCTTTGGTCATGGCGCATACTTGGGGTGCTTCTTTTGCTCTTCTACTGCCAGTTTACCTCAATTTTGAGATTCCGAGTACCGCAAATGGTCTTGGAATTTTCAAGCGTTTTCTGGCACTGGCGAGCGAGCTGTTTTGACCAAGGACCGCGACTGCGACTGCAATACTGCTTCTAAGATTTGAAATGACGAATTGTTGAGGAGGCGGCCATGGTGTTTGGTTTCGTGCTAACATCATAAATAGGACTATACACCGATGAATCCCCAGGATTGAAGGTCGACCCCGTCGTTGTCTTGGTTCTCTCTCTCGTCTTCATCTTCAGTGTCGTTGCTCTTCACAGTAAGATATTCAAGATCTACCTTTGTTTATAATATCCCACTAACATCATGTTTAGTTATCGCAAAGGTCACTCGCAAGTTCTCTTCTTAAATTTGGTATTGCAATGTTGGAGCAGAGGATATAAGGGCGCGATTGATGTACTTTTGCAGGGAGAAGCGTCTAAATGGTGCTTGGGAATTCTTCAGCTAGGGAAAGTGAAGGGGAGCATTTACGGTGCTCTTCTTGTATTATAAACAATCTTTCAGGGGATCAAAAGAATTGATGGACATTTACTTTCAAGCTCACTGATCAGCTTGTGATTCTATTGGTTGTAGACATGTACCTAGTAGTTATGGTGTAATGAAGGAGGCTTAACATGAACTTTTGACTTTGTTTCTATTTGGGATTTAGAGGGAGTAGACCAGCTAAAGTGCAATCTTGTATATTGCAGCAGATTTGCTCTTCAAAGAATAACCCAAGTAATCAATAAGCCAGCCACACTTCAAATTTCTAGTTTCAACCTTAGCTCCACTTACTCCCATACACACCCGCGTATGGCATCTGCCAAAACAATGATAAGAACCCCCGCATGGATCCATTTACAAGGTAATCTTCAGGGCAAGTGCTTTAGCTGATATTCTTTGCGTACGACGATGATACGAGGTATCTTTTAGGTGCTTACAGTTCACAAGCAAAGCCACTGAAGAGTGAATGATTTGAGCAAGTTGTGAAAGACAAAACTTCACCAACACACTGAAGAACATCATTCAATTCAATGCTTGACCCTCTCTATCTCGTGATCGTGTAGGTATACAGGTAGGTTAAATGATGGAGAGGTACGAGGTATACCCTTCCTTTATCTATTCACACAGTATTGAGTTTGTGACGAATTTCTGGAATACATGGGCTTCCTTGCTTTTCTGAGATTGCCACCTTGATCGTCATTGTTACTACAGCCTCCGCGGGGTATCAGTATCTACTAGGTCTTGCAGCCTCGTTTAGTTTGTTGGGAACTAAGATTCTAGAGCATCGAGTACAACGAGAAAGTATTCTAGAACTATTCACATATTTTCTAGTATCTGGTCTACTTACGAGTTCAGCTTTTTATGACAGCTGTGGGGTTAATCGGGAAGCTCATCCCGCATTCACACACCTCACTCTTATCAGTGCAGGAAGCATATCAATATGACTTCCGAAGCAAACAAACCGACGGAGGAAGCTGTACCTTCGGCTTTGATAGCACAAGCTGAAGCTGCGATATATGGTAACCTGGAGGACAATGACTCGGCACAACATGAGAGGAGACATCCTAGGCATCATGAAGGAACCGCGGGGCCGTCGGCGGATGCACCTCCTTCATCATCGTTCGTGTACATTGCTCCCTGAGATCTAGATATGTACTAATTATATCCTCTCACTCAGTACGCATTCTTCTTCCCATCTAGATGTCCCAAACACTGAGTCTCATCACGACTCAGCGGACCCCCAACCTGCATATGGAAACAAGCATGATGAGCTAGAAATAAGTCAAGATGGATTCGATACCCAAGCAAAGGTCTCTGATGATGGTCGAATCAATATAAATATCAACCAGAAGACTCGCAAACTCTCCGATCTCCTTATTCCTGCTCTACGAAACCAGCTTGCGATTAACGCCAAAGAAGACGCTACTCCGCTTCCTCCGGGATATATACCCCCTGCGTTGGGAGGATTACCGGGCCAGACGCCTCCACCTAAACTCAATGTTGTTATACATGTCGTTGGCTCTCGGGGAGATGTACAGCCATTCGTTGCGCTGGGTAAGATCTTGAAGTCTACGTATGGACATCGTGTGCGTCTAGCAACACATCCAACGTTCAAGAGTTTCGTTGAGGAAAATGGTCTGGAATTCTTTAGTATTGGTGGTGATCCTTCGGAGTTGATGGCATTCATGGTAAAGAACCCAGGTCTCATGCCCGGATTTGACTCTTTAAAAAGCGGCGATGTTGGCAAACGAAGAAAGGGCATGGAAGAAATTGTCCTTGGTTGCTGGAGATCTTGTATCGAAGCTGGAGATGGGCTAGGTCCAGCCTCTGTTAATTCCGGATCGTCGTTATCGCTGGGCCTCGAAGCTGGTATCAATATGGATACTAATCCGTCGGATAAACCGTTTGTGGCTGATGCGATTATTGCTAATCCTCCAAGTTTTGCGCATATTCATATTGCGGAAAAACTGGGTATACCATTACATATGATGTTCACGTATGTTGTTCTCATGAATTATAGTACTATGTCGTTGCTTACTCGTATACAGAATGCCTTGGTCGCCCACTCAATCTTTCCCCCATCCCTTGGCAAATATCCAATCCTCTAATGCGGACGTGAACATGACTAACTTCATCTCTTACTGCCTCGTCGAAATGATGACATGGCAGGGTCTTGGAGATGTGATCAATCGATTTAGAGAAAGAGCTCTTGGCCTTGACCCTATTAGTTTAATCTGGGCACCTGGAATGTTGAGTCGCCTTCGTGTTCCATATACCTATTGTTGGTCGCCAGCACTGATCCCAAAACCAAAAGATTGGGGGAAGCATATCTCAATATCTGGGTTTTATTTTCTTTCTTTAGCGTCTTCCTATACCCCTGAACCAGATTTGGCAGCTTTCCTTGCTGATGGTCCGCCACCAGTTTATATTGGATTTGGATCTATTGTCGTTGATGATCCTAATGCAATGACTGCGCTCATTTTTGAGGCTGTCAAGAAAACTGGTGTCAGAGCTTTAGTGTCTAAAGGCTGGGGAGGTCTTGGTGGGGACGCACTTGATGTACCAGAGGGAGTATTCATGCTGGGAAATGTGCCTCACGATTGGCTTTTCCAGCATGTATCTTGTGTGGTTCATCATGGGGGTGCTGGAACCACTGCTGCCGGTATTGCTACAGGAAAGCCAACTGTTGTCGTGCCATTTTTTGGCGATCAACCTTTCTGGGGTGCGATGACTGCTAGAGCTGGGGCTGGTCCACTGCCGATTCCTTACAAACAACTCACTGCCGATAAGCTTGCTGCCGCTATCACTGACGCTCTCAAGCCCGAAACTTTGGCGAAGGCTCAAGAACTGGGTGCTAAGATTAAGGAGGAGAAGGGCAGTGAAGTTGGTGGGAAAAGTTTCCATGATAATTTGGATATTGATAATATGAGATGTTCGTTGGCACCTCATAGAGTAGCGGTTTGGAGGGTAAAGCGTACTCAAACTAAGCTTAGTACTTTGGCTGCAAACGTCCTTGCTAGTGAGAATCTCATAAGTTTTGCGGACTTGAAATTGTGAGTCGTGGCTATTACCGCATTGTTGATTTTGGCTAATCAGTTTAGATATCGTGCAAAAGAATATGAGACTGAGGATGGTCCTTGGGACCCAATCTCTGGAGGAGCAACTGCACTTCTTGGAACTATTGCGAGTCTCAGTATGGGTGTAGCAGACTTTCCAATAGAGATCTTTCGGAAGGTGAAGCGGGATAAAGAAGCGTACATCGCTGCCAAAGAATCTTCAAGGCCTGCTTCTGCTACACCGAAGTCTCCGGCACGGCATAAATCTCGAGATAGTTTACTCTTAGATGAGAAATCGCTTAGATCTGTGGATGCTAGTTTGCGGCAAGCATCCGAATCTTCAGAGAAGGCTTCTTACGAGAGTACTTTACGATCCTCGGATGATATAGCTACACCCTTGACACCAACTACTACTCAAGATTCCTCGTCGAGTCTCACGAGCCCTAGTATCACAAGTCCTACTATCAAGCACACGAATTCTTTGCGACAAGTGCTAAAGGAGAATATAAAATCTGGACATTCTCGCAGTAATTCAGGCTCTGCAACTCCTAAGGAATTTGATCCTTCTAAGCTGACTATTGAGAATGCGATAGGAGCAGGGAAGGGTATTTCGCGCATTGTTGGTGCGGGATTGAAATCGCCTATGGATTTCACATTAGGTTTGGCACGTGGATTTCACAATGCGCCGAAATTGTATGGTGATGATACGGTTAGGCCTCAAGAAAAGGTGACGGACTTTCAAAGTGGATTAAAAGCGGCTGGGAGGGAATTCAGTTATGGGATGTTTGATGGAATTACTGGCTTGGTTACACAGCCTTTACGTGGTGCTGAGAAGGAGGGTGCTGCTGGACTTTTGAAAGGTATAGGAAAGGGTATTGCTGGAGTTGTTCTTAAACCGGGAGCAGGTATGTCAAAATAAGCTAGAGGCTTGTATACATTGCTAACATCATAAAGCTATTTGGGGACTTCCTGGTTATACGTTTATGGGCATTCATAAAGAAGTGAGGAAGCTTTTTGGGTCAAGCGTTCTCAATTACATCATCGCAGCTAGGACCGCCCAAGGCTTTGAAGATGCACAGAATTGTAGCAGAGAAGAGCGTCTGGATATCATCACTCGCTGGAATGAACACAAAGCGGAATACCAGAATGCCAAGCAGAATGCTCATGATAAAGGTCCTGATGGTCAGGGCACCGGGCGTACCTCCCCACGAGGCTTCTTCCAAACAAGACATCTCACTTTTGATGAGAGGAAAAGGCTTCACGAGGAACGAAAGGCTAAGCGTGATAAGGAAAATAAGAATGGAGGCAATTCTCTCCACACAGGATTTGGTCAAAGCTTAAGAACTCAAACTCATGGGCTCCAGGATGCTCCAGTCATTCATGTTAACCCTCCTGCTAATCAAGCGAATGTTCATCCGGAGTTTGAAGAAGCAATTCAAACCTCGGTAGCAGCTACTTCTCGTGGTAATATAGATGAAGATCTCATGATTGAACGGGCCATTAGAGCCAGTGTTGCGGAACTACACGGTGGCCGGAGTGCTGGGTTGAGTGATAAGGAGGTGATGGATCGTGCGATTCAGGCTAGTGTTGTGGCTAGCCAGGAACAGGATAGGAAGGATGGGAGTGGCCATGATGGTGATGCGGAACATGAGGCTGCTCTTGCGAAGGCGATTCAGGAGAGTTTGAAGGAATATAGGATAGATGAGGAGAAGGTTCGTAGTGGTAGCGCGGGAAGTGAGGGTGGACTCATAGAGATGCAAAATGATGAGAGTGAAGATGATGAGGGTTCAAAGAAGGTGTTGAAGGAACCACAGGTGCATCATGAAAGTTCGAAATTGGATGGAAAGCGGAAGGAAAGTGAGAAGAGTGATGGTGGTGTTGGGGGAATGACGGCAGAAGAAGAAATCGTTTTGGAATATGTAAAGAGGCAGAGTTTGGCAGAGGAAGAACATAGGAAAGCGGCGGAAGATAAGGAAAGGAAGGCGGCGGAGAAGGCGGTGGAGGAGAAGGTCGAGAGGGAGCTGGTTAATAGTGCTGCGGATGAGGAGGCGTTGCGATTAGCTATTGAGGAGAGCTTGAAGGGCGCGAGTGGGAGTGCGAGTGGGGGGGCTTGAGATGGGGAGTGAGGAAGGGTTGTATTGGTGGTTTTGTGGGATTGGTAGAACTTGGTTACATGGGTTGAGATTGTTGTTCGCATATGAGATAGATACGATACCCAGGATATGAAGGGGGAAAGGGGAAGGGGGAAGGGGGAAGGGGTGGTTGGTGATTCTGAATTCAAAGACTTTTTTCTTCTCTCCCCTTTCTTTTTGACGTTTTGGGCATTTCTTTGGTGATGTGCGTTGTGGGTGGAGTTAACGTTGGTGTGATGGGTGAATTTGATTACAGGTGTTGTGATTTGAAGATGGTGAAGTGTTGGGTTGTTGATTATTTCTCGATTTTTGAAGTCGCAAGTTGCGATGAGTGATGAGTGATGAAAATAAATTGAGAGCGAATATCGGTTTGTAGATGCCTTGGCTTTTTTTGATGATGTATAGGAGGAGGTTTCTTGGGAGATGGTTTGTAGGTAGGTTTGGGATTAGAATTGGAGGTTGGAGATTGGAGGTTGGAGGTTGTTGGGGAAGGGGAAGGGGAAGGGGAAATGGATAGGGGAAGGGATGTAGTTTTTTGGTATTGGTATTGGTAGGGATGAGTGAGTGCTTGTTTGGGGTTCGGGTTATGGGAGTGATAGTGGAGGGAAGTTGGGGAGTTGGGGATTGATTTTACTTGTATTGTGAGGATTCTGGGTTCTTGTTGATTTCCATCCTGTCGACTTTTGAGGCGAGTATTGGTTTCGATGGATTAGGGGAGAAAGGGGGGAGGGTTATTGGGCGTTGGGGTATTTGGATGTTTAGATGATGAGGCTATGCATGGATGGCTGCTGGTAGGCTGGGGGATATTCCGTCCTTGTATACCCATACATGGGTAAGTATCTAGTGATAACTTACAAGAGAGAGGACGAGACGTCGACGCCGACGAAAACGAAGAACACCCCCCCTCCATTTGTCAACCCATACATTCCTTCCCTCAACACGCAGCCAGTCAGTCCACAAGACACCACCACCATCTTGGGACTAGATCGATATCCAAGCAAGCCCCACCTCCCTTCCCCCCTCTCAAACTCTTTACAGAATTTTCGCGCCCCGCTTCTTTGGAATATGAAGTGAATTGCGAAGGTGGCAACCATCAATTTAGCAACAGCCGCCCGGCTAGCTCAATCGGTAGAGCGTGTGACTCTTAATCACAAGGTTGGGGGTTCGACCCCCCCGTTGGGCTCAATTCCCTTCAGTGACTTGATATTTTTTTTTTTTTCTATTTTTGTGTGTAGAAATATTTTGGGGATGGGTATTGTGGGGCCGGTTGGTTTGGTGGGGTATGTGGTTTTTGCGAGGGTTTGTTTGGGGTTACTTGGTTTTATTTTTTATTTTGGGTTGTTTTGTTTTGTTTTGTTTTGTTTTGTTTTGTTTTGTTTTGTTTTGTTTTGTTTTGTTTTGTTTTGTTTTTGGCTTTGGCTTTGGCTTTTGCTTTTATTTTATTTTATTTTTTTCGTTTGAGTGGTTTTCTATTTTGAGGGGTATGGGGTTCGTGTTAAATATTCGGATTATGGATTATGTACTGTATCTAGATCTGTGAAGGGGTGGTGAAGTAGATGTATGAGGTTTTGGTTCTCAGGGGTGGGGGTGTAGAACACGGGGTTAGGGTTAGGGAGAGCAGGTAAATTCATGCTTGTGAGTTAGTTCTCTGTTTTGAAGGCCTAGGTGTGAGAGATAGACGTGTTTCTTTGTTGATAAGCAAAAGACAATTGATATGTGGGAAATCTTTGTTCCGGGTTGCGGGGATTGTATGGGTATGGATGTTCAAACTCATGTTTCTTCGGACTAAGCCCTTTCATCTATGATCTGGGGAGGTGTCTTCTAGATATCATCTGGTTGATTGATAAGGTTGGATTAAGGGGAATGATTTTAGATCCAATATGTTTTCCAGATTTGATCTGATACTTGGGAGATTGGCGGGCTTCTTTCTTCCTTTTCTTCTTCTCTTTGGGTAGTGAGTGATCATTGTTATCATCAGCTCCTCGTACTTGTTTTTTGCTCTGGATACTGGGGACCCTAAGCTTATATTTGGTGCTTGAGCAAGGTCCGCAACTCAATCTCCTAACGAAGTCGTTGTAGAGAATACTTGATCTTAAAGTCTCATACTGTAAACTTGCATCTTACATTCGCAAATGACCAAGTTTAAAAGGTTTCTTAAGTGAGGACAGGATGTGTGGACAGCTTACAGGCTTGGTGCATGGTAGAATCATCAGTATGGTAGCTGTGCGAAGCGATTTACTGGGTAAATTATTGATTTTGGTCCATTGAGTTCTGCGTGGTAGTCTTATTTCAATTCTCGGAATTGGAAGGTTGCAATACTGCTCAGAATCTGTAGATGAGTTGAATCTTCGTTTCTTTCTTGGTTCTGTAAACGAAATGTCTGTTATGACGTCTCTTTGAGATTATCCGCTGGTATTGGGGAAAACATTTCACTGATGCCGTAGTTATTTCTTGTACCAAAGCCAGGTTGGTGCCTCTGTTATAGTATGGATTTTTGGCGTGCTGGGCAGGCTGTGAGAGGGGTGTTAGGAGTTGACGTTTTATTGGCTTTTGGAATGGTGGTTGATGGATTCGAAGGGTCATAAACCTGGCGGAACCTGTTTTCTTCCTTTGGTTGGGAATATATTGTTCATGAATTGGGAGTAAGGGTGAACATATATGGTGAGGCGAGAAAAGTCGTGGAAAGGGTGGTAATGATATCGTGGGTGGGTAGTAAACCGTCCGAGGTATTGGATGGAAGCGATTCGCGAAGTACAACCTTGTGCGGTTCACGTGTTAGGCACGCTAGTCATATACGCTCTTCATACAGAGTTGCATACTCTATAAACTTAGACACACATATAATGCTACGTAAGATCTTACATTTAGTCTTTTTCTGACAAATCTATCATCTATCATCTATAGCGAGAATGATATTTGGTTATGTGAAAGTTTCGTGTTCATGGTAGACTCTGGAGTGACTATCGGAAGAGAGTTTCTCACTTGATGTACGCCATGAAAGTAAAATCTAATGGCCCCAACTGTCAGAACTGAGCTGTTGGTAGAATATAAGATATTGTTAGTTTCAATAATGCTTGTTATATGAGACCTCTCAACCAAGTGCAGGTTATTTCTATAGTAATAGTAAACGTTAATACGGCTATTATACTATAGCTTTTAGCGAGATACGATATATTGTATAATGCAAAAGCTTACTTTATTGAACACTACAAATAAAATACCGGCATGATATGATTCGTTGGAAGTTGTAGCAGCATGCTTCACTAGCTATCAGATGAGAGTGCTCAGTATAATGAAGGTTGATGTTAAACGAAATGGTGTACTTTGGCAGTCATCAGAGAAGGGTTCTTCGGATGATATACGCTATTTTATATCATTGCAGTAGAAATTGAAGGCTACCTAGAAGGAGAGATCAGCTTCATCTGGAGTATTTGAAACGTTTGTTGTAGACTCTATCGACTGTTGAATCAGAGCCTCTCGCATGGCGTAGTCTCATGTATGATAATATGGGAGAATCTAGATGGCGTTAGATGAAAGGAATTAGAGAGGTAAAGTTCATTGACCTATCAAGAATGAGAACTGGATAGCTATATTCTGACTGTGATCATCTAGTATTGTTATAGTAGAAGAGTAAAGCTCATACTTGAGAAGTTATTGATAAAGGTATTCCAACGTATCAGTCTCCATTGTATGGAGCCATAATCTATAACAAAACTTCCATCTCATGAAATGTTGATTCACATATACAATATTTGCTTCAGTAGTATACTTTAGAAGCTGTTGAATGAAGTTCTAAACATCATATTGTTCATCATGTTGAAGTCCAGAGGACGGTTAAAGCTCTAGCCTGTCTGACATACAACTATGACTTTATGGGTCTCTTCTCAGGCTGCATGAGTGGAAATATCTTTGTTCAAGATAACATGGCAACTGAAATAGTATCTTTCACCTTCAAACATTGGTCTTTCATTATGACAAGATGAGATGATAGCCCTCCATTGGAGTCTCCAACCGAGTCCCATTAGACGCTAGAGAGGGCACTTTTTCTTTTGAGCTCGGGTAATTATCTATATCTCTTTCTTGTCGCTTCTACGTTTGAACCTCGACGTCTTCGATCTTACAACAAGCCAAGCTATGGCTTCAAATAGCACCACTCCACGTCGTCGACGCAAAAACCAGCTCTCATTCTCGACTGCCAACATTAGAACTTCGGCATCGCAAGGCTCAGGAGCCTCGTTGAATTCGTCTTCGCGATTGGCCCTTGGATACTCTGGTGGGAAATTGGTGCGAAGACCAATCACACCACCCGTCAATTCGTCTTTCAAGATCGAAGATCGGGAATCACCGAGGTCATCGACGCCTCGATCTTCCGTGCCCTCGCTTGCACCGCCGCAAGCACCAGTGAATCATCCAAGTCGCGCACTTGGAGATAAATCTTTTTGATCTCCATTTGCAAATCCTCCATCACCTTCTCCATCACCACCACGACCATCGCCACCATCACCACCATCGGCAACGATGGATAACCAACCCGCTACTTTGGTGGCACAACCAGACGACGTCGAATTCGACGCATTAATTGACTTCGCGGAGGGCGAAGGTACGGAGGTACTGGCAGCGGCTGCGCGTGAGCCGTTGCTGACTACCAGTTCGGAATTTCCTGTCAATACTGGGGCAGATGAACAGCAGTGGAGGGCTGCTGTTGATGCTAACAATCCCAGTCCGAACCCGTTCAACCTAACCCTCCCAGATCGGGCGCATCGTCGCAGTGGAAGTCGAGCAGGTTCGACGATAGAAGGTGGCTCTGGCCAAACTGCCACTATTGATAGTGGCAGCCCTTCCTCCGAAGCTGTTGCGACCCTGGCGATGGGTCCGGACCTCGAGGTCAATTTTGCGGAGATGATGGCGAGTTTGGAGAGATATGGATCAGGAGATCTGACGGAGAGCGCTGGTGCGGGGGTGGAAGAAGAGACCGTCGACGTCTCTCTCGTCGGGATATTGATAGATCCTCGACTTGAGACGTCGACGGCGGCTACAAATTATTCTATCGCAGAGGTAGCTGCGGTGAATACTGAGATTCAATCGGGTCGATCATCTTCAACCGCTCAAGTCGACGTGCCAGAAGACTATTCATCGGCAGAGTTCCCCATGGGTCTCTTACCTTTCTGGGAAAATGTCAACCTGGACGCTATACCATCTCCACCATCGAACTTGGTTGAATCTTTAAGTCAAGCAACCACAGAAGCAAACATGGCTGGAACTTCATCTTCAACTCAAGCAAATCCAGTCGCAAACATGGTTGGATCATTAACTCAAACACCATCGATCAATACTGCTGGCTTTCTACCACCTGTTATACCATCATTCATGGGAGCTACTCAGAATACTTTGCTTAGTGTACCTGGTGGTTACAATATGTCGTTTGTGCCACAAGGTGCCGGCGTAATGATGAACAATCCTTTTTCTTCCGTACCTGGAGCAACCATCCCGACCCTTCAAACTTCTTCTTCTCCTGCTGAGCCAGTAGCAAAGCGACATCAGACTGGCCCTCCAGGTATTTATGGGCACAATCCAAGTAATTTGATGAGATCGGAGACTGGTCGGATGACCTTGCGATCATCAAGTTCGATCAACGTTCCTGATAGATCGATGGTCCAGTTGACCAGATCAGCTACACCTAATCAATCAGCCAGCAATACTACCAACGAGTCACTATCTACAGAAGCAAACATTATCGTTGGATTGCCGACAAGATCGAGATCATTGACACCAGCACTTTTTGCTACTGGAGCTTCAAGCACCTCTGGCGCTAGCGCAGCTCAGAATCCTCTACACCCCGCAAGCTTTCTTAGAGATACTCTCCGTGCTTCAGATGGTCCTCTTATTGTCGTATCACCAAGCCCTCTGCATCCACTTAGTTTTCACCAGCCTACACCTCGTGCTCAGTGGCCAACATCACATCGTCCTATTCCTCCAAGCCCTGCGTATTCGGGAAGCATTCCAGGTTACTTTCAACCAGGTCAAGACTATAACTCGCATGGGAATATGGGTATGAACATGAACATCAATACGAACATGAACATGAACATGCACATGAATACGAACATGCACAACATGCGATTCCCGGCTCCTTCTCAAATAGGTCAGCAATACCAGCATAACACGAATACTGGAGGACAGCAGAATAGGCGGATGCCCTATCCATATCCTCTCGTGCAGCCAAATTCAAACGAATACATGATGGCTCAAGCAGCATTCGATCTCCACTCCAACCGTAGCTTCAATGGACCTACAACTTTTGCACCATTGGGCATCCGTATGAATCACAACCTGCTCAGTCAGCACGTCGATCGACTTGAACAGCAGCAACCTCTGACCCTGGAAGCATCCGAAGATCAGCATCGCTTGCGAATTGCTCAACGCATTCAAGCCTCGCTTCGGGAATACAACCTCAATGCTCCTATGCCGTTTGATGGAATACCACCTCCTCCTCTTTCAGATGACCTCCGAATGGTACCGCGCATCCGAAAGAAGATCAGCAACGAATTGGAATCAGAACGATCAGCATTGGCTATCAACCTTTTGACTATTGGAGAGAGATTCGAGTGCGACTTTTGTTCTGGTCCACCAATGCCTCATGGTATCGGTCTATATAATCATGAATTCCTTCCGATTTGGGGTTCGGTTGGTCATGATTGGTGTCGCGAATGTGTCAGAACTGGCAAGGACCGCATTCCTATTGCTGATGCCGATAATCTGGATGATGATTCTTCTCGGCCAAACAAAGACAAGAAAGGCAAGGGTAAAGGAAAAGGAAAGAGAGCAGCCAAAGAGCAAGCCGGGTCCGGCCCACCCCCAAAGAAGCCAATCCATTCCTCATCCGGCAGCTCTCCAATGAACGCCTCTGGTTCTTCAGCATACTATCGTTACCATCCTATGTCTGATGCATCTAATGAATTCGGCGATCCCCAAGAAAAGTACTCTACGATCGATAATATCTTGATCAATCCATTCATGCACAATCTCATGTGTCGTGGCTCCCAACATCGACAGATTGACATGCAAAAGGTCAAGATCTGCGAACGCTGCAAGGTTCTCAAGCTGCAAATCATCGCTCATAGATGTCATACCGAGTTCAGTCATATCATTGCCTTGAATGATGATGGACAATGGCAAATGGATTTGCATAGTTCCAACCGCCAAGCTCCTGGCTCTGTTCAATTTGGTGGATCTGATGATATGAATGGTGGATTGAACTCTAACGACTTAATCATTGATGTCGCTGCGGATTTGGCTAATGGGTATATGACTTTGGATGCTATCAAGGCTATTGTGGCTGCCGGTATGAACGAGGGCGGCATGAGTTCGGGCAATGCAAGCTCTAGTACGAATGATGGTACGAACTCTAGCATGAGCTCCAACATGGATGTTACTATGTCTGGCACGAGCTCTAGTGGCATGAATACCAGCATGAGTTCTGCTACGAGCCCTAGCATGAGCTCTAACATGGATTTCACAATGTCTGGTGGTATCTCGAGCAGTATGCAATCCGCTTCCAATCCAGCCAGCCAACGCAAACCGACCAACGTCGACTCCTTCAGCACACCACAAACCAACCAGCCCAGCTCCTCTCGACAATTCCAAACCGCTGCCGAAGCTTCAAACCCCCACTATCACAACGTACACATGAACGGCAAGCCGCACGGCCCCATCTCAAAATTCTGCATGGTCTGCCCTTCCCCCTCCGTCTTCCTCTGCGATGGCTGTCCCCTCACCCTCTGCGAATCCTGCAGATACAAATTAACAAATACTTGTCAAGGATGGTTTAACAACTTAGTTTATACCAATGGTGTTAATCATAATCGAAACGATGCTTTCTTGCTTCGTTCGGATAATGGGGGGTACCATGAGTATGGCAGGTTTTGGCCGTTGCCCGCGCGCATGAACTTTTCGGGGCGTTATTGATGTGTGGTTTACTGTGGGGTTTAATGGACTGGAATGGCTGGGATAATTTACCTGTTGTGGAGGAGGTTGCTTCTGAGGCCCAGACACTTTCGATTTTCGACTACTAAACTCTCGAACTTTCAGCCAACGAAACCCCCTTTCTTCTCTCCTTTTACTTGCTCACTTCTTGACTGACACTCTTGAGCACCAAATCCAGCATGACAGACAAAATATCAGGATCTTCAACCTCCAACATTAACACAAAGATCTTTCACTACTTCATGCATCTCGATGCTCATCTGGAACGCAACCTCTTCCTTATTTCCTTCTCTTTCGCTGGCGCATACAAATACCAACTGCATACGTTCCCCAGAAATTTCTCTACTTGCTTTACATTTCTGTTTCTCTTCATGGATTTGCGCGCATGGTTACGCTTCACAATCATACGAGAATGATTCACGACATCTACGAAGTCTATGAAGTCTAGGAAACGAAGCTATTACGATCAACGAACTCTTCTTCTCTTTCTTCAATTATTTACACGCGTCAAATACTTGCGCACCCACTCACGCATCTTCTTAAACCCAATATCTTTGCCAAAAATTGGATGATGATCGAGGAGTGAGTGATAGCATGCGGGGTGTTATTAAGGGTGATGGATGAACGAACGATCACTAATTTTCTTTTCGATATGAGGAATGACACGACATGGAGTGGGTCTGGATATGGATATGAAGACGATAATGTTTTTTCTTCAAATTTATTTTTCGTTTCTTTACTTTTTGTTTCTTTCCTATGAGCTTTGTTTCGTTTTTACTATTGCTTACATATTACGTGTAAGCTGCTCGCTGACTACTCCGGTACTAATGTATTCGAAGTAGTAGATAGATGATACTGGAGAAGATGAAATAAAGATTAATTAAATATATTCCATGGTTTGCGTTATTGTACAATGTGATTGTGACTAACTTTTATATTGTAAAGCCTTTGGGTATATTGTATATGTGTGTGTATGTTTTCAAGAGGAAGAAAATCATAATTAAAAAAATATATAATATGCAAGAATCACTCAAGTACCCTCCCCATCCCCAAACTATGAACAGGTAGCACTGGGACTCCAATCCTTCAAATTTGGAAAGATTCCATACTCCACTAACTTCGCCGCATCCCACTCATGCGCAGACTCGGTCTTGAAATTCCAAAAAATCCACCCATTTGCCTTGCCTTCAAAGCTCGCCAATTGGGCGCCCAAATAATTTTTCATATCTGTCTTGAAACTGTCGCTCCAGGTGTTGATGTCGGATTTTCCTTCACAAGAGCCAACGTAAGTCGAGTCGGGGTATGTGCCGTCGTAGCGGGAACCCAAGCCAAGGCCGTTGAGTGCCCAGGCGCAATCCGTCATGGCAGCTGTGAATTCACCGACTACGACCCATTTGTCGGAGCCCGTGTAGGTGTGTGCGTTAGTGCATATGTATTCGATGTGTTCAGCTGGCGTCATTGCTACGAGGTCGTTGCTGAATACTTGGTATTCGTGGTGGTCGACGACGACTAAGTGGGTTAGTAAATGGAGTGCTTAGAACGGGAGGGGGGAGAACGAACCTCCATATGCACCGTTGTCATCTGATGCTAGGATATTGTTCCAGTTGTCTGGCTGTAGGAATGCATCGTGGATTACGACGACACTATCAGAAACTGCACGGACCTGTCCATATCCGTCTCTATAGAACTGCTCCAATGTATTGAAATCCAAAGCCCAAGAGGCTGGTTCGTTAAGTAGTTCGATACCAACAACTACATCTTGATATTCCTTCTGAGCATATTTCGACGTGATAGTTTCTAAAACAGAGAGGGTTTGTGCAACTGAGTCACCTTGTTGCCATCCGGGGGGAGTGACCCGATGACCGGAATTATCAAATCCATTTTGAGAAAGTGGAGCACCGTGTAGGTCAATCCAAACTTTGAGGCCAGCGCCACGTGCCCACTCGATTGCCAAATCAATGTATGGAGCTGCCCCTTGGGTATATGGTTCATTGTCATAGAGAGCATATGCCCAGTATCCAATTGGGATGCGAACAGTATTGAAACCTGAAGCTGCAATCTTGTAAAAGTCGCCGGCGGTACACCAACTGTCCCACTGGAATGATGTAAGAGTTATGATCTGAAGTGACGAGATGGGAACTGACATGAGGTTTGAGGATGGCTAGAGCTGCTTCTGTGCCCAACTTTTCTGTCAATGTATACCTGAAGGATTATGTGATTAGTATGCTTTTTTTATCGCAAAATGACAGCGGATGAGATCTAAATAACAAAGGATTATGATTGGAAAGAAGGATAAACTTACTCATCAACAATTCCTAGGGATTGATCAAGTGATTGAAATATCGATGCTATTTACAATGTCAAAAACCATTCAAAACTATCGACTTCGAACAACGCTACTCACGTGTAATCCATGGTTCTAATACAAGCCAACCACCAATATTCACTCCTCTCACTGGTTGCGACCCATATGCAAAGTCAACCCCTCTTTGATAGCTACGACGATGTTTAGTAAGAGATAACAGAATCTCCAGTATGAATGCTTACATTGGTTTAGCTGCCACTAAAGTAGCCGTGAGGAGGGTAACAACAGTATTTTTGAAGAACATTATGTAGATGTAGAACCCAGATCAATTGTTCAACAATCAAAGGAATATGGTGAGGATATCTTGAATTTAGAGAAGGAATGATAATAATATAAGTAAGACAAAAGACTAACTGTCCAATAGTTATGATTATGCTGAAGACCAAGAAGGAATATTGAAATGAATCAGATGAACTGTATGACTACCGTTTCTCGCTCACGATACCCGCAGATGGACACTTAATTACCGGATTAGGGGTAGTAGCGTACAAGGAAGACCGAAGCTCATGATCTGTAGTTCCAGAGAAATGAGGGAAAAAGGTGAAAATCATACCTTTTATGATATCAAGTCAATGTAAGTAAGAGAGTTGTGACCATAGAAGCCGAGCATATAAATTTGTTTACCATGTTGGTAGCTTGACCACACGAAACAACTCTGCCGGATCATCTTGCATGAGGCCTTTGCGGACGGGTACCAGTAAGTCAGAGAAACCTTGAGCCTGACCACGATTTAAATTCTCCGACCAAGGAAGATTGTAGGTTGCTGAGTTGGGGGATGAACAATTTTAGTTATGGATGTTTAGGGCCGAGCGAATGGCAAATCATTTGTGGGTAGTTAGTATTAGGTTGTGGTCAGAGGTTGTCAGTGGTACCTCGTCAATGGTAGTAGTCAGTGATGGTCAATGACTATCAGTGGTTGATATATTGGTATACCCTACCAGGATCTGCTGTGGGCGTCAAAAATTCGGTGGAGACGGTGACAAGGCTCAGAAGCACAAAAACTGTACGTACAGTACTGTAAAAGGTTGGAGACTTGGAGTGGAGAAAGGGGATCCACGTCTCCACGATTTCATGACTCCACGACTCCACGACTCCACGATATCATTTGTAGAACTACTACTGTACTTACTTACTATTTAGCACAAAGTGGAAGTATATACAACTCACGAGATCAACAAGTGCATATTTACCGTGGTCACATTACTCCTGCATATGCAAAACACGGCATGTTCAGAATACCTATGAGCTTTCAAAGACGCGGAGTAAAGGACCAAGGTTGTTGCTGGTGCTGGTGCTGGTGCTGGTGCTGGCGCTGGTGCACCTGATACTAAATTTATAGTTTCGTCGTGTCACTAATTATAAAGTGGCTGGCCAAGTGGCTGAGTACTAATTGAGTCATTTGAAGAATACTTCCGTACATCACTGCCGTTCAACCCGTTCCTAGGTAGGCATTGATAATCTATTGAAGAATCCTTATACCCTCTCTTTCTTATCGATTTTTTATTCTGAACACTTGAGCTCCACCACAACTTGAGTTGGTCAAGTTGGTATCGATTGGGGAAGGCTGAAAATAGAAAGTTGAGGAAAAGAGTATCCGTCTCTAGTATTATATCTAGTGGCGGAAGTTGTGGGATCTTTCAATGGTGTGACGAATTCTATTCGATCGGATCTTGTGCTTGGTACTGGAGTGAAATTTAGCAGAAACGACGGCCTCAAATACTATACTCTAATAAAACTTAGGTTCTGGGTTGTTCGATAAGAAATTCTCAAAAATCAATCAATCTTCGATTCTTCGGACTCTCCTTGAGATATGATAAGCATTGGTTGGGAGGTTGTTGCCATGGAGTATAAACGTGAGATCCCAGCACCTTAAATGTTTCTCAAATCCAAATCATCAGCTACCGTTCACTGCCGCTCTCAAATGTTATTATTATTTTCATTCATGTGAAACAAACCCGAGTCCGACACAACAAAATGAGGAAAATAGGAACTCATTTCGAATGCAGGTCTGAATTCCGAAAATATATGCACGTCGCCAACTTCGCCACCTCAATATTTTCCACAACAGCCCCCTCGCTAAATATTTGAGCATATCGCGAATATTCATAGATAAGAGTAAAATGAGACTGAGTATATCGTATGATTTTATAAATAGTTGTTAGAGTATTCTCACTTGGTAGCATTCTTCTCTACCACCCCTCTTGCAAATTCTCCAAAAGTAATGCCCATCTCTGAATCTACGATTTCGTCCAAATTAGGCTGAGTAAATACAGCGAGAGTATTTCTCGCGATTCTTCCTCCTTCATTTTCACCATCTGCAATTCCTGGTCGTACACCTCTCACATAGTGCGGAACTGCCTTGAATTTACCTTTGGTAATTCTTTCAAGCGCTTCCCCAGTTTGGAAAGCGATACAATCCTTGGGAATCTTAACCTGAACAGTTTGTCCAGTCCTAGATTTAATGTAAAGTCCTGCAGTTGGGTCTGGAGATGTAGGAAGTTCTTTGAGGGGACTGAGAGTTGTTGGACGATATGAGTAGGATATTGGGATCGCTGGTGGACTACGAGTTTCGTTGATGAACATTGCCGATGTAAGGCCAGTTAGACAGCCATGATCCAGGTGTGTTGCGCACCAGTCATCATCTGGGTTCTCAGAAGACTCTTTGGATTCTGCTGGAAAATAATGTAGTAATCGTGCTTTAGTTGTGGTTGAAGTTTTCACAACATGTTCAAGATATCCAGGTTTATATTCAGGAATCTCCTTCTCTGCATACCTGTCACAAGCTCGAGCGACAAGTACTCCGGTGTCGATAATAATGCGACACAGCCTTTCAAATGTACTCTTGAACCCAGGTAATACGGAATCTGCTGGCCATAAATTTGGGCTGAGGTATTCAGGAAAGTTTTCAGGAGAAAATTCCGAAGTAGGCACCGCGCAAGACAGAGATGGATCGACATAAAATGCACAATTCGCATAGTATGATCCCTTGAGCGTATCCACTTGGCCATTTTTCAGAGTTTCTTTACCACGAGACCAGCCGGTAAGATACTTAGCTGGCGCATTTTCGAGCTTCTCTACTAGACATTAGACCTTATCGACTGCCTTTGGGAGTATGATACTAACCAAGCCTATATTCTGGTAAGTTTCCGAGATAAGACGAATATGAAAGTAGACTATGTCTTAATTCTACGAATATATCTGGGACGTCTTTAACCAGTATAATACCCAAAGACTCAGGACCAAAGGCCTCCTCGAGTGTTGAGAACGAAACATTTCCTGGATTGTCAAATCAGCTCTGGTGGGATGGATGGATCCATCCAAAAGGCTTAGTTAGACCTACCATTTTGTAAATCTTTCAGACTTACAGTCACAGGAGAAGGTGCCATAAGTATTATGGCGATTAGAAATATAGCTCGAACACGAAGGTATCTCGAAATTTGAAAAATATGAACTTCCAGAGCATAAGCTTGACTTTTTATTATTCAGGTGAAAGTCACACAGATTGGAATACCTACCTAGGCAAGAAGGATGCTGTAGTAGTTTACCGAACATTACCCGAATTCGGCAGCGCCCGAATATCGCAAACCTCCGTCATCTACAGTACCCGACTCGTTTATATACAGACAGTTCTTTCTTTATAGATAATTGTCATATCCTACAATAAACATGGTCAAACCATTATCTTTCAAAGGTGATAAGAAAACGAAGAAAAGAAAGCGCGTCGATACAGCTGAGAAATTTGGAGATTCAGAAACTTCAGCCTCCCAAGCAATCGCGAAGCCTCAGGAAGAAGAAGAAGCTGCGCCAGATGATGATACTTGGGTGACGGCAGAAGCTGCAGGTGATGTTGTTGGACCAGTGGTGTTTGTTCTACCGTCAGATATACCATCATGTATTGCCTGCGATACGAACGGAAAGGTATTTGCAAGTGGGCTTGAGAATATGATTGAGAACAATCCCACCACTGCAGAACCTCACGATGTAAGACAAGTATGGGTTGCCAACAAAGTAGCAGGTACAGAGACTTTTAGCTTTAAAGGGCACCACGGGAAGTAAGTTCATTGATTCATCTGCTGTGATATTGCGATGTTAATCAGTGTGCAGGTATCTAAGCTGCGACAAATTTGGAATCCTATCAGCCAACAACGAGGCTGTGTCGCCCTTGGAATCCTTCTTAGCTATTCCAACCGCCGATACTCCAGGCACATTTCAGATACAAACTCTGCGAGATACGTTTTTGACGATGAAGCCAAGCACATCTGCGAGGGAGAATGCCTTACCAGAGATCCGGGGAGATGCAGATTCAATCAATTTCAATACTACAATACGAATCAGGATGCAGGCAAGATTTAAACCAAAGTTGAAGGCATCCAAAGAGGAAAAGGCCAGCCAGAAAATAAGCAGAAAGGAGTTAGAGGATGCTGTTGGTCGGAGACTGGATGATGATGAAGTCCGGAAACTTAAGAGAGCAAGGAGAGAAGGCGATTATCATGAGGCACTACTTTTGATCAAGGTAAAGAACAAGCATGACAAATACAGCTGAAATGATCAAGAACCAGAGCATTTAACAGGAGTACATGGGTAAATTTACCGAAAGGGAAGCCATTCGGGATATGATAATTGACAACTGTCAACACTTTTGATTTAGCCAATTGAGTTGGGATAGGAAACTGGCCACTATAGCCAGGAAATCTACAGCGGCTCTTGAGATTTTAGCAGTACAATCACTGCAGCAATACGCTTAGAGACTCAAGGTTGAGTATGTTGACCAAGATATCAAAATTCAATAGATCATGTGATACCAATAAATTTACATCAATATTTTCCTTACGTCGTGAAAATATCGAATCACACTTTGATAACAGTAAATTTCCTACAGCCCATTGATTTTATATTGAAAATTCCCCATACGTTCAATTCTCTTCATCGCCGACGAGGACTGAAAAATCTTCTTTCTCCCGAAAACTTTTCTCTCCGTACAATAACAAAAACTCCACATTCAAGAGTACTTCAAAATGTACAGATTCTTCGCCTCAGATACTTTCGAAGTCAAGGGTGCAGAACCAACATATATCTATGATATCATATCTGTTGCAGCTGGGCTTGCATCAATTTCATCAGATGATTGTTTGAGGTTGTTAGACCCAACTGCTTTGAATGGACAACCACTCAATACTATCAAGAAAGTCAACTCTGATGTTACATGTTTAAAAACTATTGGAAATGGTGACAGTTCTATTGTGGTTACAGCTGGAAGAGATGGAAAAGTGTGTTTGGTTGATCCGAGGACTTGTGGGAAGGTTGGAGAGGTTAAGAGTGGTGAGAATCTTTCCTGGACCTTTTTCCGTCATGGCTATGATGGGAGATGGTTTTCTTCTTGCCTCAAGTGAGGAGATAGGACTTGACTTGGGATTTGATCAGGGTCATGTAAATTTCTACATCTACATGTTCTTTGGGTGGCTATATTGCCATCAAAATTCTATATTACAAAAGAAATTCTAATACATAAATAGACCAAGGAGCTCCAATCTTATCCTTGGCGTGCTCAAATACAAACGGGATTGCTGCTGGAACGGAGTTGACAAATCACCAAGCAGCCGTATCTATTTGGTAGATATCCTCTGCAACCACTTCTCAAAATGTCCTCCAGACTAATGTAAACAGGGACGCAAGATCTTTAGCCGCTCCGATTGTACAATACGTGGAAAGTCACAGTGACGATGTCACCGAGGTTTGTCGCCTTCATACTAAGTTGTGGGTTTACTGCTAATACCTCTCTTAGCTACAATTTCATCCAGCTCAACAATCACTTCTGTTGTCTGGCTCTACGGATGGTCTCGTCAACATTTACAATATCACAATTGCAGACGAGGAAGAAGCTCTCCATCAGACAATCAATCATGGCCACTCGATACATCATGCCAACTTTCTTAGCGATACCGACATCTTTGCTCTTTCACATGATGAGAAGTTCTCCATGTATGAGCTAGTTACAAATCCAGAGGAGGGAGTTGAAGAGCCAGCTCCGGTGGTATATGGTGACATGAGAGAGAGTCTTGGAGGCGAATATGTGGCAAATGTTTTGTGCAGACCAGATGGAGGAGCTGTATTGGGTATTGGAAGTCACAGCAAGAATGATTTCGATTTGGTACAGTTAAAGAAGGGAAAGCCTTGGGTGTTTTCTCCCGAGACAAAGGTTACGCTTTCTGGTGCTCATGGGTCGGAAATCGTCAGATCCTTTTGTTTCCTTGATGCGGTATGTCTACCTTTCAAAATCTTCACAGTGTATGTGTATAAACTGACAAAAACTTTAATGTATAGCATAGAGCAGTATTGACTGCTGGTGAAGATGGACAAATCAAATCATGGAGGGGTGAAGAATAAGGACTATTATGTAGATGTACTCAATAGTGGTTTCAATATATTAACAATTATTGGCTAGAATGAATCAAAAGTTATTGGGCATCTACACGAGCTTTATAATATACATCCAATGCATATCATATTGTATGCTCCTGTAAAATTTGTTGATTGTTGGTTGTAACTTCTTAAGACATTCAATAAATATATGGTTTTCCCTAGCTCGGTCGATAGCTTCCTGTCGCGTGCTGGCTGATTAACTGATTAACCTTACCGAAGATGACAGGTTTGAGATAACTCGCCCAATACTACAAAGCCCCGCCAATTTACACAATCATCCTTTCCTTTTTGATTGTTACCAAGTATCATGGAATCATGACCAGATTTTCTTTTACCGCTTCAAAATCGAAGTAAAGTAATTCACGCAGAGGTTCTGAAAGATGAAGAGCCCAAGCCAGCGGCTTATACTGCCGCTAGTAATTCGTAAGGTTTCGCACTATTTACTGGGAGCTCATGAGTTACTGATTTCAAGCTGTTATAGTTTTTTGGCAGTTCATTTTTCCAATAAGTTATGCGCAGGTACATGAAGAGCTAGAGACATCCCTCACTGCAGAGGGGAGTCCAAAGCCATCGATTCAAGCTCAGCCATCTACAGCTCAAGAATCACACCGAGCTCCACCCACAAAGAATACAGCTGGTGAGGACGAAAGCTTGCAGAATTTAGGGGTGATATCTGCTAACAAATTGTAAGAACACGAGCTAGTTGAAAAAGCTATCAATTCTCTACAACGTTATGAACGATCACATCCACGCTCTACCTCTAAACCACCCGGAATTGTCAAGACGTTGACACAATATGCCGTTGCAAGTCTTCCAAGAATAGTACAAGGACCGCCAACCGATGGGAAAACCCCAGGGCACCAACAGGCTCCAGGTCCGGTTGCAGAAGCAGTGCAACTCTTGGAGCAAGCAGCCGATGTTGATAATTCCGATGCTATCTATCTTCTAGCGCAAATGAATTTCTACGGAAATTACTCATACCCTAAGGACTACAGTGAGGCATTTAGGAGATACTATCAATTGGCATCGTTGGATGGAAACAGCTCGGCACAACACATGATTGGGTTTATGTATGCAACGGGAATTGGAGGTGCTGTTGAACAGGATCAAGCAAAATCATTGCTATATCATACATTCGCCGCCGAAGGAGGAAGTACGAGATCTGCGATGACACTCGCTTACCGACATCATGCTGGAATTGGTATGTCAAGGAATTGCGACCTGGGAATTAAATATTATAAGAAAGTAGCAGATAAAGCAATTGAATGGCATCGATCTGGACCGCCAGGGGGCATGGCATACGTTCAAGACTCGTATCAGCTTGCTGAAGATGATGGCGGTGTCTATGGTGAAGGGGCAAGCTTTAGTAGTGCCGGGCACAATGCAAAGAGCGGAGGGCCAAACTCAGATGCCCATGCCGCATTGGATGATGTTCTGGAGTATCTCGACTTGATGTCTAGAAAAGGCGATTTCAAGGCCACTTTCAGCCTGGGACGCATTCATTACGATGGTCAAAAAGGACTTCCACGAAATTTGAAGAGTGCTAAATGGTATTTCACAAAGGTTGCCAAGCTGTATTGGACGAGAAACGGAAAAATCATCGATAGTGATAAACCTCAACTAGACAAGATTGCAGCCAAATCTGCAGGCTATCTAGGACGGATGTATCTTAGAGGGGAGAGTGTCGATCAAAGCTATGACAAGGCCCAGACTTGGTTCGAGCGCGGTATCAAAAATGGTGATTCTGGTTCTCAATATGGAATGGGCTTGATGTATCTTCATGGCCTAGGAGTACCAAAAAATTCCGTGCTAGCACAACAATACTTTAAAGCCTCTGCTGATCAGGATTTTGCTCCAGCTCAAGTCAACCTGGGAGCTATGCATCTGGATCAGGGCACTGAGAACGATATCAAGGTTGCCAATCGATATTTTGAGCTCGCTGCACGATATGGTAATATCGAAGCTTACTATTACCTCGCTGAGCTTATTGATCAAGGAGTTGGCAGAGACCGAAGCTGTCCATTGGCAACTGCATATTACAAGAACGTTGCAGAAAAGGCGGAACCACTTCTTACCTCATTCGCCGAAGCAAATAGTGCCTATGAGCAAGGTGATAACGAATTGGCGTTGATAGGTTATATGCATGCCGCAGAACAAGGATACGAAAAAGGACAATCGAATGTTGCATATATTCTTGATGAACAAAAGTCAAAATTAACTGTACCTTCTTGGCTAACTCTTGTGTCCACACCACGACCTCAGTCATTACAAAATGCGGCGCTCGCACTGCTCTATTGGACCAGAGCGGCTAAGCAAGCAAACACTGACGCTCTAGTTAAGATGGGCGATTATTATCTTTATGGGATTGGAACGCAAGCAGATATGGAGAAAGCTGCAGCTTGTTATACAGCTGCGTCTGAGTTCCCTCAAAGTGCTCAAGCTTTATACAACTTAGGCTGGATGCATGAAAATGGTGTTGGTCTCGATCAGGATTTCCATCTTGCAAAGAGATATTATGATCACGCTCTGGAGACAAACGAAGAGGCATATCTACCTGTTACCCTTAGTTTATTGAAATTACGCATCAGAAGTGCATGGAATTCATTCACACACGGCAAGGTCAATTCTATCATTGATGAACCAAGTAAGTCATTCGACGTCCGATGGGCGGAGGTAAATTATCTAACATGTTACTAGCTCCTCGAAAGCAATGGTCCCTTGCGGAGTGGATTAGTAATTTCTTGCAGGATGATCATCCATACTACGCCGATTATGATGCAGACGATGCTTATGGTTCCGCCCATGATCCTATGCCAGGCGGTGATGCAGATGGATTATACGACGACATCATAGATGATGGATTATTCGAAAGTCTTATTATTATTGGCTTAGCAGCCGCACTAGTGTTCTTAATTGTATATAGACAACAGAGACAGGAAGCACACCGAAGAGGTGAAGGAGCAGCTGGGAATGCCCAACAGAATGCGCAGCCAGCTAATGGTGAAGCTCCGAATAGAGGACTTTTCCCACAACCTGGAGATGCAAATTTCAATGATTGGGTTGCAGGTGGAGTGGGCCATTAAAACATGGGCGTGGGGTTTCGGTCTCGGTTATAATGACTAGTAGGCGTACTCCGTACACGTACGTATAAGCGATACGAATAGCAATGTCAAATATCAATATGAAAATGAATCATGGAACAATGTAGGGGTTGAGATGTGATGTAACGTTGTGAAATAGTTGAGTTCTCGGTTTACACACTAGATATCCTGTTTCTCGCTACTTATTGACACCACAATTTATGTAGTGCAAGGACATACCCTTCCAAATCCAATCATCCCCCTGATACCAAAATCACTATCATCATTTTGTCATTTGCCTCTCTTTCCTGTCCGTAAATACTCTTTGGTTCATACTGTACTGTTCCTCTTGGCTCGTTCTTATATGATGTGATGGGCAAATGGCGTAGAGCCTTATGCTGGAATGGGTTTTGTGCGGGGTGTTGGCATGTTGGGGTGTCTGTTAGTAATTTTGGCAGGCTCGTTGGAGTTGCTTTATTATGGGAATGGGGGATGGGGGTGGGGGATGGGATGTATGGTTGTGGTTTAAGGGGTGGTAGCAGATTCTGTTGAAGGGGGGGTCGCGGACTCTATGGATTCTGGGGAAAAATTATGTGGAGTTTCGGTGGGAGGGGGGCGCGAGTGATAGTGGCGAAAGGGGAGTTGAGAAGAGGGATTCGAGGGGTGGGATTTGAGATGTGGTGGAGATGGTTTGATGTTGCGATTCTGGGGGACGGGGAAGAATAAAATCACGTTGTGATATCTTATATACTTAATAGTTGAATGCCACACGAGTATGCGATTGAAGATTTAGAAAGGTGAATGCATTGATATTTGAAATGATGGATTTTAGTGCTGTGTCTTTGAGATAGATGGGTGTTTCGATGCTTTGTTTTGGGGGGTTGTTGGGGTGTATGAAGGGGTAGGGGGATGAAAGTTGTGGATTGAGATAATGTTTAGAGTTTATTGCATTTTTGTCAGTTTCTTCTGTCTCAAATATTCGAATATCTGTGTAAGGACTAGATATGCTATCAATGTTCCTCGCTAACTTTCGATTGTATTCAATGGACTTCCTTGAGAAGAAAACTGATTTGCATACTATACACATCTCTTATGGAGACACGACCCCAATTCTTCGAAGAGTGCTTGAAAGATGGGCAGTGTGATGTGACATGAGTAAGAGCGGGACTTAGTCCTCTAAGAGGATATTGACTGGGGGTAGGACTACAGGATGCATGTGGAGAGATTCAGAGATTTTTGAATATAAGCTGAAGGTCTTCTCACCAGTGATAACTATCACAGATGGATTTCATCATCCATATAATACAGAACCACAGGACATATTGATGGGAGAAGCGTTGATTCGGAGTAAAGAGCCTAGGAGAAATTTATTTATCGTTCCTACTTCGCCATTTTGCTTTTTCTTAATATCATGGACTGATACTCTACCGCTTTCAACATTATTAGAAGGTCTGCATCATCCGAACCTCTTTCTTGAGTAGGGGATTCATAGGGATGGTAGCCAGTATATACGTCGCTACAGCATTGTAGTTTGAAGCCTTCAATAGGTGTCTAAGTATGACGCTACCCCTTTAGAAATTGTGATACCAGCTGATTTGGTGGTAGGGTAGAGCATTCTCTCATATCCACGTCTTATTGTATCTAAAATGATATTTCATTGTTGTCATTGGAGTAGAAGTAGAGCAGATTAGTTCAGCACATGTCTGATGGCTTACCCGAAGCTCACCCGATGTAGCATAGCAGCTATTGTGGTCCGTGCCAAAGACCAAATACAACAATATCCTGCGGCCGAGAACACCGCGTCTTCTTCTCTTCGATCTATTTTGTACTTGATATTGATTATTTTATTATCAAGCAGATCTACTAAAAAGTTTTTCCAGAGCAAATAACATATCAAGGTAAATTCACAAGACAAACTCTTGACTTTTACCATCAAGACCAAGACATATCAAGACATACTAACTCGTGTACTACACCATCAGAATCAGATTTCTCTCAATCAACCAAGCGGGGTTAAAATTTATGCGGCCGCAAGAAACAAAGTAGCTTTCTTTGAAGCCGTCTGAGCGATCTGGCCGAAGATGGATCATCCGAATGGACAAATTCATGGACCGAATGGACCCAATGGATCCCATGGACTACATGGACCGAATGGCATGCCTCTTACTGCTGAGATCGTACAGCCAAGGGCACCTCAGGCATGCGTAACATGTAAAAAACAAAAAAGAAAGTGTGATAAAGCGCTCCCAAGTTGTGGTCTCTGCTCTAGAATGCAGCGACACTGTGATTATACTGAACAGAGTCCTGCTCCTACTCATGAGGATATCAATGCTTTACGAATGAAGTTAATTGAACTTGAAGCGAAGGTAAATGGCGGAAATATGCAACCACCTCCTTATGCTACTCCTTCAGGTTCAATATCCAATAATGGTCCCGAATATATGCAATCACAAATGCCTGCATATGCAGGTCCACAAGAAAGTCCGTTCAATAATATAGACAATAAGTTTCCTGTTATGGCTGTTCTCGATAATGAAGTTTTCAGGAATGAAGGGTAGATATAATATCCTTGGAAGCCAAATCTGCTTTACTGACCAGAATTTAGTTTGCCAGTACCTAGACCCTCAGTTAACACACCAGCAGTAAGTTATTCTATATGCCACTTTATTTTTGGCCAAGGTTTTAGCAGATCAAGAAAACTCCTTTCTGGCAGTGCACAATTTCTTACACATGGATAACCACCTTGTGCAGATGATTCAGCCTTGGAACCTGCTGATAATCATGCAATAGGAAGTCAATCAAATGCTGGCAAATGGCCCCTCTGTTCCTGCTGTTATCTTGGAATACTTCGGAACTGTTCATCATTGCCTCCCAATAATCTCTCATAAACGATTGGAACGAACTCTCAGTACTCCCTGGGATGGTGGTGCCGACTTAACTTTGCTGTTCCTTTGTATGAAGCTCATTACATCTAAGCCGGTAGATGGCCAAGATTGTGGTCAAAATCCAATGTACATCGCAGCAAAACGTTTCGTGGCATTGTTGGAAGCTTCTGGAATGGTATCATTGATCTTGTTACAAGCTAACATCCTTATTACTCTCTTTGAATATGGACAAGCAATATATCCCGCAGCATGGATGTCTGCCGGTTGGTGCTCTAGATATGCTATCTTGCTAGGTATCAATGGCTTTGATACCTCCTCTCAATTGATCGGTTCGGTTGTAAGCAATGTGTTTCCCTTCCATGCTATATATCTAACGGGGTTTGTTGCTCAGGATACCTGGACCGAGCAAGAAGAACGATACCGAACCTGGTGGGGTGTTCTCATACTTGATAGGTAAGTTTATTATTGTGAGCTTCAACCTCAAAAAAGCTCACATATGATAGAATGGTCTCCATAGGAAGTAAGAGCCACCTTTTAACCACCCAAGAACCAAAAGAAGAAGATCCATTACCTGTTGAGGATGCTGCATGGGTAAGCGCAGAATTTTAATCCCCTATTCCTTCGAACTAATTTTTGTACAGGATCACGGTGATATGACTCAAACTATCCAGAGATATGTATCCACTTCGCTCACTGAGTCCGTAACGCCATTTGCTCGCCTCTGCCAAGGATCTGTGCTGCTTGGAAATGTTCTTCGCCATCATTATACAGAGAAGATACCCTCGGAGACAGCCCGTTTTGATATCGCATATCAACTCTTCGAAAACTGTTCTGTTCTCGCTCGTAGGGTCAATGAAGAAGCAATAGCCTCGAGAGATTATCTCATGTTAGCAACGCCACTCGCCATCATTTATAGTGCAATCATTGCTCTTCTTGATCCATATTCTTGTCCCACTGATAGATCCTGCGGCGCAGCATCATCCTCCGAGAAAGGGATCATGATGAATCAAGCGATTAAAGGACTCCAGGACTTCTCACACAGCGTTGTTGAGTTTTCCGAGCGCGTCAATAATCAAGCACAGACACAACAAGATCTTGATAAAGTTAGTCCGTTGATAATGGATTCGTTGTGGGCTGCAGGCCAACATTATATGTGGGTGTGGAAAGAAAGTCGCGATGCACAATCTCAGGTAGCATTGGAAAGTATTAGAAATTGTTTAAGAAAATTCCAAACCAGATGGAGAAATGCGGCAGAGTATTTGAGAATTTTCGATGGACAAGAGAGTTTAGCCAATTTACCTCCGGACTTGGAAGTGCCAGTCAATCAGCCTAGGATACTTATGGCTGGAGAGGATATATAGATTCGATCTCGTTCAATTGGCTACATTCTCCTTTGATGACATATTAAGGCTATTCGATATAAGCGAATTTTGTACTTTGGAGTTGGGGCCCAAGGATATGGTCCATAATGTTAGGGTATACTGCGTGTTGTACATGGTCAATCACCTTCTATGCAATAGTTAAATCGCTCGATAGTTGAATCTTGAATCGCTTCTGTTTTATGACTTCATATCTTTCCGCTGGCAAATAATGCACCTTGAAGGGCTTAGCTACGCTTACTGAACCTCTTGGACATTGTGAATATATGATGTAGAACACTGCTAGCATCAAACTTTCTAGCAAAATGAGAGACTTTCTTCCAAAATCATATCCAAAATAGCCCTACTCACTTCTCAGTATCTACCATCTACCCCCAATTTGACTTTCTTCCCCATAGCTTACGCATCACTACCAATAGATCCAACCACCCCCTCCATCATCTTTGACAATATCCGCCACCTGCAGAAAAAGGCTTGTCGCACCTTGATATTTATGAATCAAAAACAGGGCTTTCTCTAGAAATTCTTACCTGTTTCCATACCACACTACCCCCACACCTAGAGCATGCCTCACACCCTACGCACTCTTCAAAGATAAATCATGATTCTATCCCCTTGCTATAAGTCATTCTTGCGGATCTTATAAATTTAACTTATCATGAAGGAAAATTACGGGGGTGTCGTGTTGCTGGAAACTTGTTAGAAAGCAAGGCCATTTATCTCTCCCCTATCTTATTTTCCCGTGGAATATTCTGATTTGCAAATTTCTACTCTTTACTATTTACTACCTACTAGCTAGCATCAAGGAAATTCCAGGGTGTGACTATGTTATTCCATATACAGGTATAGATTATTCAAGGAATTAGTAGAACTATTGTATAGGTAGCCCAGGGAATGAGCAGAGGATGGAGGGGTTTGAGAGGAAATAAAAGGGAATATGTATGGTTTTGTGTAACCAACCTGGAGATTATCATCTTGAGAGTTGCATTTGGGTTTGGATTTGAATTTGAACTTGGAAAGAGGTGTAAGGTTGTAGATGTTACGTTTCTTCTGTTGGGTTATTGGGGTTATGGAGGAATTTTATTTGGAGAAAGGCTTCTTGGATGGCGAATGGGTTTTGGGATGCGTGATTCTGGGAGATGGGGGAGACTTGGTGGGTTGTTGTTGGGTGAGGATGCTAAATGGGATGTATGGGAGGATAGAGATGGGGAGGACAGCGCGATGGTGAGGATTATGGAGAAGAAAACGTAGACGAAGATGAGATATCTATAGAAGAATCCAAAAGCAAGGAAGATAGCATGAATCCGCTCAATTGCTTATTCTTACAGGCGTGATTTGTGTATTATTACGATTGCTTTTTTATTAGAATCTATATATATATATATATATATATACATACAGTAGGATGCGCATACTCTATCAATGGCGCGACATTGATGCAAGTTCAGCCAAGGAATTTGGAATAAATACATACCATTACCTACCTTGTATATCCATTATTCGAATTCCAGCCTCCTATATATCTTTAACCATGTTCCGATACCAGCAGGATATTATGTAGCCCAAGATACATCACCACCTTCTCAATACATGCCTCATCATGCATCACCTCCCACCCCAAATACAACGACCTAACTCATCTCCTCCTCCTCCTAGCCCCATTTTCCATTCTACATTCCCAGCATCTATTCGGCTCTATATCAAAGATCAAAAACCCCACAGGAAACCCCCATGCCCATCCCTCGCAAAAATTATATTCACATGCCTACCATTCGATACCGTAAGCAGGGAACCTACGAAAAAGTCTCGCTCATCAGCTCAAAGTACCACGATAGAAGAATTTGAGACTTGCGGGAATGATTTCAATATTTTACCCGATCCTGCATCTATTCCTGCCCAAATTGAACTTCTCTATCCTTGGAAGACAGAAGAGGAATAGATTTTGGGGAACAATGATAAATGCAGAGATTTCGTTGTATGCTGTTGGCTTGCAGGGCTGGGAGGAGATCCAGATGGATATATTAAGGAATAGTGCGCGTGTGTTGCTGGAAGAGAAAGGGGAGAGGTATGTTAAGTTGGCGGGGGAATTTTGGAGAAACTAATGCCTGATCGCGGCCAGAAAAAGGAAGGCTCTTGGATTTTGAGCACCACGTGGAATGCTGATGGGTTTGAATTTTGGATAGGAAATACATTTGCAGAGCCAGGCTTGTTAGGCAGAATAATAGGAATACGAATGAAATTTATACATCCGGAGGGTAGAAATAGTTACGAGAAGAATTTAAATTAATGCCTGTAAAACGAAATCACTCATTCAGGATATCGAGCATATCTATCTATAGGTATCTATATCTTACAGGTCTTGAATCTATGATAGCATTCCTTTAGAACTTGTAAACTTGATCTTTCGAGTATCCCAACTCCTTCAAGATACCGGCTAACTCACCCTGATCCGAAGGAGAGTTCTTTGGACCAGAGATAGCCTTGTACAATCCTGGTGGACCACAGACGAAGAGCTTAACGTTCTCGGTCTTTGGTTCAGGGAGAACAGTCTTCAAAAGCTCCTTGGTAATGAATCCCTTCCCACCAGACCATGATTTAGGTGGGTTATCCAAAACGTAGAAAGCTCTGAATCTTTGCGGGTATGTGTTTTCGAGATCTTCGAATTCACGTTTCAATAAGATATCCTCTTCTGTGACGTTTGCGAATACCAATGTAACCTTTGTCTTATCGGCGGGGTTGTTGAAGATGGCACGGGCGAGTTGATACATTGGGGTGATACCAGTTCCACCGGCGATAAGGCCAATGTGGTCGTGCTTGTTCTCTGACCATGGGTACTTGGGAATAGGTCCCTTGAAGTCCAATCTTTGGCCAGGAACCATGTTGTGGAGGTGTCCGGACATAACACCGTTTGGATACTTCTTTACAAGGAGATCAACAAAGCCCTGCTCATCTAGTAAAAGTGTTAGTAGGGCTTCTTGAAAGGAAGGAAGACAAATTCCTTACTCTCATCGCTTGTTGGGGTGTAAGGACGAATCGCAGCCTTTTGCATCTCTGGTCCCTTGTACTTGGTGAGAAGAGCAGAAGCAATATGCAAGCCGCTAACTTGGTCGCTCTCAGGAAGCTCGAATCTGAATTTCTTGGTGTTGTGGTTGATGTTCTCCACGCTGTCGAGCTTGAGACTGATAAAACCCTGGTCACCACCAGTAAAAGCGGCTTTTCCAACAGCTCCTTCGACCTTAGCTTTACCCTGTCCTGCAGCCGCCTTTGCCTTAGCTTCCGCGTCATTTGCTGCATCCTTGACCTTCGCGGCATTATCTCCTTGGCTCAAGAAATAGTATGCTGCTGCACTCGCTCCTGCTGCGAGACCGGCGTATAAGACAGCATTCGACCCGCTGCTCGAGGATTCGGTCGCATATCGTCGGTATTGCTGTATATCGTCAATCCATTAGCTTATGCGAAGCATTTGTTGTAGCCTAAGTGAATTTTGGTATGGTATTTTGCCATGATCATGGAGAAACCATCTGCTAGGAGCTTCAGGTTCTGCGGCTGCAAAAAAATGAACAAGATGCGGGGTTTGACTTACACTCTTCAATGGCTGAGCCGCCCTAAGGGTTTGCCTGGCAAACATGATGAAGACAGGTTCAATCTAAAGCTAATTGGGGTATCACAGAGGTATAGGAAACTGATGCTCTTGATTCTAGTACAGTATATGTTGAGAGATCAAGGCTTGGCCGAAGCTACCTGGTATTAATAAAGCTTTCACCATTTGCTTACTAGGTGACGTAAATCAACCGGGTGTCACTTTAGCGGCTAAGGTTGATGGTCCGTGCATGAGAATCATGATTCATAGACTTGAGGAAATTATATGTTTGGCAAAGACGAAACGAATTCATCACTTATCAATGTACAATACAATATTGTAACTAGCTGAAGAAATATTAAAGACATTTAGCTGACTATTAATACTTTCAAGTAGGGAAATTCATATGGCGATCAATCCTCTTTCGGAGAATATCCCAAAAAGGCAACCATGCATCCTCGTCCACTCTATATCCCTCAAGTTCGATACATATAAAAGTAGATTTCCATTTGCGTCAAATTAGCCTAATAAAGCGAAAAGAGGGGCCGATCACTAAGAAAATATGTTTTAAAGCTTGAAAATGATTATATAATCTAACTATTCTATTGATGTTACGATACTACTTATATAAATACTCCATGCCCATTGATATCCTCACTAATTCGAAAAGTGCTGAGATTAACTAAATGCCTTTTAATGGAAATGAAAATTGAAAAGTGGCTAATTGCCCCTATTTCTCCATGTTACTAGATTACTAGATCATATACCAAGATAATACGGGATCTAGATGTATGTATTAGATAATTGGAAGTAGGCAATTGACGTTGTCTGCTAGAACTACAAGCTTCTAAAGCAGAACGAAAAGTGATGACTAATATGGGCTTAATAATTGCTGATCTAATTGGTTCTTGGCAAAATATTATTTCAGCCTCATTTCAACTTCACTTCAACCTCACTTCATCACCCTTGGCTATCATGTACTGCAAAAATCTTGAGATGATAGTTATTTATTGGGATAAATAGAGGACTTGAATCAAGTGACCATGATACTCCATCTTAAGAAGCACCAAATCCAACTCTATCTCATTTCCATTGTTCTTGTTTTACCTTTCTGTTCATCTACAATACTGTCCTGCCCGTCCTGTGATGAGCATACCAACGTTGTAACTCCCAAAAAGCCTCTTTGAGTCAGGATAGATATGTAGCTGTTTTATCATACAACAATAATAATATTAAGTGGTATCCATGGATGGCCATGTAATCTTTTTTGATGAAGTATTTATGTCATAGTGCTTTCTTGTCATTATTCCATACTAATTTCGAAATTACTGTCAGCCAGCATTAGCTAGACTTCTGATAAAAGTGTCACATTTGCAAGAAAAAGGCAGGGGTAGTATAATTGCAAAATATGCTCATATAGGGATGTGAGCATACAGTTCTTTCTGATAGCCACAGATTTGTTTGGTGATACTAGACAAGATTCATCTGTACCATCCAAGTTCTAGTAGTCATCGATTTCTTTGATTGTACCAGACAAAACCTCTACATCACCTATCTCCAATAGTCTCAGATTTCTCTTGCTGTGCCAGGCAAGCCTATTCCCATCTTTATGTCCACTTTTGCTTGTCTCTCACAGTTCTATAATGCTTGATTTTGTCTTGAGATTGTATTTGAACAGCAGTAGACACTTTTTTATATACTTTATAGACCTGTATCTAGTGTTCCAGTGATTGGAGTAAGTGTGAATTGTCTCTTTTCCTCCATTCTGTAGACTTCTTTCCAACAGATATGCAAACCCCTCACTCATCTCCTGATCCCATAGCATATCCCTACTTGGACACATGTAGTAATTTCCTATCATGCCACTCTAGGGCGGCGAAGGGATTGAAAGGGTAGGATTGGACCGGATCTCGGCCTTCGCTTCGGGGACGCTAACACCACAGACAGAGTCTATACTTTCAATCATCTTCTTCGACAAAATTTAAATCTTCTTTTCTTTCCAACTCCGACAATAAACAGAACACCATACCCAAGAGCAACTCCATCACTGTTTAACTGTGATCTGGCAAGAGATCCAGTCATTTTGCCTTCTTTGTATCTTCTTATAGTTCTGCTGCACTGAATTAATTAACTTTGTTAATTTTCTCTTTTCCAAAAATCACCTTCTTCACCTTCAGTTGTGTTGTCAAAACTTTCAGTTTCGAACAATTTCATCCAAGCTGATCGTTGATTGGAAGCCAAAATGATGGCCGCACTAACTACTCCCCCGCGTGGTTCATTGACGGATGCAAGTTTTCGCATCAATAGGCAACGCAAGCAAATCGTCAATCAAAAGTCAAACTTCCAATACCTCTCAACAGATTCATTCACCACTCCCGACTGCGCACAATTCAAACTTGATTACAGTTCTTCAAGTACTCCCTCATCTCAATCTCCCTATAATATATTGAGACGCGATACTAGTACTGGAGCCCTTCGCAGTCTCGCTCGCTATCAACAGACTCGAGTCGATCGCGGTCCATACGATACAACCCCGCATACACCTTGCAAGCTTTCCAAGGCAGCGATTACTGAGTACGAGCTAATCATGAAAGATGACTTTAATATAACTGCTCCTCTTACAATGGTATGTCATAATCTTGTTACACTGCCCCATCCCATCATCGGCTCATTTTAAATTACCTCGATGAGTCGATGGGCACACAGCTCAATCAATCTGACTTCAAGTAGCCTATCAGACTCTCGCTCAATAAGAAATTGCCACCGATGCCGATTTTTCGCCTAGCAAATTCTCCCGAACGCCGTGGTTTGCTTGACGCTACCGATCTAAATTCTTCTTTTTTGCAATTTCCTACTCTTCAGCCAAATACAAACCTTCAAGAATTCTTTGCAGACCAAAACAAACAAGCAATTCCGGAAGATCTTAATTTTGTTGCCACCACCTCAATCACACACAATTCTGAAGCAGATTCTGATTTTGAATTGGGAGTCGCTGATATCGAAACTACTTACGACGCGTCGACAAATTTGGTTTCAAAGCCAACAGACGAAAACATGGTTTCTCTATCGGTCAGAGACAACAAGTCGAGTCGCTTGAGAAAAAAGTCAACCCAAGCCAAGTTGGCAAGTGCCTCCAACTCTGGCCAATCAACTCATTTTCACCTCACTGTCCCCGAAGCTACTGATCGTCGCGTTCCACCCACGACCGTACAAGAGAACGGGAGTCCACTACCTAGAAACCGCCATGCTCGATCTAGCGTAAGCAATGCCGAGGCTAGCTTGTGTGCCGATGATGTCTTTTCTCCTCACCCAACAATTGACGATAACCATTTACCCGAGCAAGTTAACAACGACGACAATGGTTCTGAGCCACTCATTCAACTCAGCACTATTGAGGATAATCTCACTGGGTTCCCGGAGACACTCGATGAAGCATTGTCTCTTGCTGAAGCTGATACTCTCTCTGAAGCTACTTCTGTTCTCGAAACTACTCCTCTTCTCGAAACTACTCCTGTTCTTGAAGCTACTCCTCTTACAGAGACTGATATTCTTACCGAAGCCCCACAAGCTGAGGATGAAGAAGGTGTTATCCAAGTTGGCAACCAAAACATCGTCGGCAGTCTTGGCGGACAAATACAAAGTCATTCTGCTGGTCAAGAAGATGTCACTGAAGGTGCCATCGACTCTAACCTCCATTCTCTCGCCCACGGCAATCCGATCGTTCGATCAGAAAGTCAGGCAACCCTCGCGAGAATGGAGAGAATGTCGGTGGCACCACCAAAGAAGCATTTCGCAAGAGATGCCGATGTGACCATTCTTGGTCGTACAGCCTCGTAAGTTTGTCTGCTCATTACCTATTCTCAGCACATTCTAACATTTATCTGCAGGTACGACAAAGTAAGTGCTCGCACTTACATCAAGGGCTCTACCGGGAAGGTAGAGCAACCTCGTACTGGCCGTACGACCAAGAAGATCTCCGTGTCGAGGAGAAAATCGTCGCTTCCTGATTCGCCAGAGAATCAGGCACTCAAGCCACCAGTTCTCACGGTGGAAAAGAGACCCTTGCCGGTGGAGCGCTTCACCAAGCCAACGGTCTCGAGTGCGGCCCGCGCCAAGTCGGGCCCACTCAAGAAGTCAGGGACCATGGCTTCGGTGAAGAGTGCTGGCAAGGGCCTCAAGAAGAGGCTTTCCACAATCATCCGCACTAGACGTGCCTCCCAAGTAGTCGCCACCGCTGCTTCCTCTGCTGTCGTCGAGAACGGTATCTCCACCGCCGTCTTGGACACGGCCCCCGAGCTTGCTCCCTTTGCGGAGGAGCTTGACGTAGGCGAGGAGTTTGCTCTGGTTTATAGCCAGATGAATAACTCGTCTGAAAATGTCGTTTCTTCTGGCCAGCTTGTCAATTCTGCTGAGCTTGTACCAATGCCTGAGCCTGAGATGGCTGTCGTTCTCAGACTGGCTGCAGCAACACCATTGCCTTCGATTCTTACCAACGGCACCGAAGAATCCTCTTTGGCAGAAGATTCAAACAATCTTCCATCGCTTCCCCAAGGAAGTGCAAACGTCGAGGATGAGAGTGAGAACATTCAGCCTGCTGATGTTGAAGTTGCTGCTGGTGACGGCGCTTCTGATCCTCCACCAAACGAGAATGGCAATTCTGGACATGCTGACGAACAAGCCCCACAAGCCCCTGTATACTCGCAATTGCCTTCAGAAACTCATCAAGAAGTGTTCAACAGAATGCAAGCGTCATTGAGTCTACTTCTAGATGCTGTTCATCATGAAACAAATCCAGCTGTTCAGACGATTCTTTATCACATGGCTGAAGACCTTACAAATAGGATTGGAACTATCAACAACAATAGCAGGGCAATTTTGTATCTACAACAAGCCGAGAATAATATGGTCTTCGCTGCCACACTCCACCAAGAACATATTGAGAGAACTCTTCGCAACATGGGCATACAACTAAATGCTGGTAATAACTAACGCTTGGTTCCTTCGCTACTGTCATATCATACGTACCTTTCGGATTGTCCGTTTCAAGTGTCTGCCTGGCATACGCCTTTACCCAAAAATCAAAAATCAAAAACCAAAAAACACCAAAAAACCGAAAAACCTCGAGAGAGAAAAAAAACCAACTCCACTTTTCGTTCAATTTTCGTCTCAGTTCCTCGCAGGAAATTTGTTTCATCAATTCTCCTGGAATCTTTTCACCAGTCTTTTCCTCGTTCAACAAATTCTCGTATCCATTGGAAACTAGCTACCATCTTGCTTCTTTCTCTCGAATACCTTGAGCCGAAAAGATCGTCAACTCTCATATCGACTTCAGGATGTTTCAATATTAGGATTACATACCGGCTTTAGAAAGCTCCACTGTTAGGATTATTTACCACTCTACTCGATTTTCCTCTCGTACTCAACTTTTTCTTTACAAACTGCTCGCTGCAATTCTCGTTTCTTTTGTACTTATTTCTTCCACGACAATACTTCTCGAGTCGTCGTCCTTCTCTTCTTAATGTGTCACAACGGTGACGGATATTTTTTTGCTCCAAAGCTTTTGTCTTTCTGTTTACCATGGTCTCATTCCTTCCGGAGTGCAATCATCGGTATGTAGCAAAGATGAAAAGTCTAGTGGCGTCTAGGTGGAATGGAGGATTACTGGTGTCCTGGCTTGGTTTTTTACTGTTGCCAAATTTCATTTCGAATTTATTTCTTCGGACGATTTTCTTAGGGATGAGTGTGATGGCTGGTTTTTCCAGGCTATGGGTGGGGTTCTGGTTCTGGTTCTGGTTCTGGTTGCAGGCTATGTTATGATTGATACCCATAATATGATAATGATGGAATGATGGTTACGAATAATGGATTCGTTATGAATAAAGAATTGGGGTATGATAGCATGATTTGTGAATGGAGGACGTTCTTAGATAGGTAGATAGTCTCCGCAAGGATCGAATTCTGAGGGGAAAAGTTTTTATATCGTTTGTGTATCTGCTTTTGGTGATTTATGGTGATATCAGTATTTCCTATTGACATCTATGGGTATAGTGGCATCATATCTTAAAGTAAGGCTTAGAAGGAGGCCTAACTGTGAAGCTCATGGTCGATGAACAACATGAGCTGGTAAGGTTATTTCGAGTTCCAAAGTTGAATGGGGAGTTGATAGTGGCACAGGATTGTAAAGTACCTATATCAAGTCTAACATTACGTACTCATTAAACTATAGAAAGAGTGTGTGGATATTTCTGATGAATGCTAATAAAGCTATTATTGATATCAATATCAATCAGTTGATAATCATACCAACAAAAAAAATCAAAAGAAAACAAAGTTTTCCAATTCTTCTCACCCTCTGATTTCCTGACGCATATACTCCCTGTTTCTCCATCATCCATCATAATATCTCAATCCAACTGCAACCTCCTCATTTCCTCTACCAAAATATCCATAAACCACTTCCCATCTCAGTCCCAGCTATTAAATCCCCACCCCAGGCACCGCACCCAAGATATCCCTTCTCCTCCTACCCACTCCACCCTCACTTACTAATCCCACATGTCTCTCTACCTGCCCCTGTGCAAAACCCTGCTCCCACCCCTCTTCAGTCCCCCCCACAACAAACGAAACAAGCCCACTCTCCACCCCTCTCAACCCAATTCTCCACCTTATTTTTCGCGCTTGCGAGTTTACATTTCCAGCAGAATGACTCCTCGGTATAGACCCTCTGATCAATTCTTCCCCGATTAAAGTTCTCATCATAGTTATTCAACCCATCACCAATAGCATTACCCATCCCAAACTCATCCATCCTCAAAGAGGGCCCAGCAAGATCCAAAATCCTAGCACCCGTCAAAATCGGCACATGAACCGCCTGGCGATTCGGACTCTCCGGCTCAGGAATATGCAACGCCCCAGACATGAAATAGTCATGTCTACCCAATATATTCCCACTCGTACATACACTCGCTGGACGCGATGCTAATGGCGTACTATTACTCGTATGACCACTTTGACTCGCCCGATGTTCATTTTCGAGATCGACGATGCCGAGATCGATATCGGAGGATTGACCTGGGTATTCCGCGGTGATATCGCTGAGGAGAGAGGGAGAGATGGATATTCTGCGGTCGGGATCCCTATCGTTGACGTCGAGTGATGTTGAGGTTCTGCAGAGAGAATGAGGAGGGACATGCAGTGAATTGGAAGAGTTATCTGTGTGTCGAACACCGCGGATGATAGGGCTGAGGGTCAGACGTGGAACAGAAGGGATGGATGAAAGGGGTAGATAATCGTTGTTGCGCGGAACGTTGTATACATTCAATGGAGCACTGAATCTACTGTTCACATTGTTGATAATTTGCTGTCTTCCTTTTCGATGTGGACATTTTGGTTTCAAGGATGGTAGTGGATGGTGGTCGTAGAAAGTATCTACTAATGGGTGAAAAGCTGTTGAGCTGGTGGCTTCCATGGCATGTTGTAAACTGACCATTTCGGAATCACGAGCTGTAGCTGAGGGGGTGAACCGGACGAGTTTAGATTTTGATTTACCCTTCGTTTTGGATGTTGGGGCTGTTACAGATGATACCAAGGGAATTGAACAGGTTCGAGGATTTTCAACTGGAATTGGAGCTGGAATCAGACGGGGTGCTTCGATTGGTGATTCGGAATCGAGTTTATGAATTGAGGCGCTACTGAAGGGATGAGTTTCGATGGCTAAGTAAACACTTTTTGGTACTCTGAAACGCGGAGGAAGACGTGTGAGTCCAGGTGCAGATACAACTCTTCCAGTGAAGAAAGATCTTGAAGGTGCTGGTGAAAGGGTAAGACCTGAAGATGGCATTCTGAGCAGACGTTGCAGGCGAGTATGAGCGGGTATTAAATGCTGGCGAGGACCCGGTCTTTGAGCTTCAGTCCAAGAAGGACATCCTGGTGGCGTATCAGGACGTTCAGGGGGTGCGAGGAGAGGTTCTTTAGGTTTGGCGTAGACTTCATGGATGGACAATCTGCGCCGGGCAGCTTGATCAATCATGGCGCATGCATCATGATATGAATCTTTTATGGACCATATATCGTCAAGACTGAAAGACTGCTGGCGTCGTGGACAACCCTTGGCTAGTATAAAACTATCTCGATGACCGAGAAGTGAAGTAGTGGAGAGATCGTCTGCGGACTTTGTGCGAGCAATACTACGAGTCGTGGATATATTGTCTGCGGACTTTGTACGAGCAATACTACGAATGGTGCCATAGCTCTTTTGCTCTGTTATGGTATCGAGGACGGTGCCATGTCCATAAAGGAACTCGGTGATTGTCGTCGGTTCGGATCGAGTAGAGATTGATGGTTGCCTCATGTTCTCATTGTTGTGCGTAGAGGGCTCGGAAACTGCTTGTTTGGAGGATGATAATGTATCGGATTTATATGCACTATCCTCACTATTGCTGTTGGAAAATAATAATGCTTCGAATATTGAATTATTAGAGCTCAAGGGGGATTCTTCCGAAGAGTCGGTTAGCCTGATGAAAGATCCCTTGCGCCGAACGTTCTTTGCCGGCACTGGCACCGGCTGAGGTGAGGCAGTTCTTGGTAGTAGAGGGTTTCTAGCACCTGTTGGCGACGAAGAACTTGCGTGTACGACTGTTATGATATCCATGACGTAAGGAATTATATCCAAAAGCATGAAGGTTGAAGTAATGCGAGTAGCGAATGAGTAAGACGATAATCAGAAAAAGCTCATATACATGAAGATTAATGTCATAAAACAGGGGGAAAATAAAGTAGGAGCCCACTAGATATTTATATGTAGAAAATTTAAACTTTACATTTTATCTTATTATGGAAGGAACTTTCAACCTCCACATGCCAATGCCATTCCTTTCCAGTTGAACTCCGTCGCTATGGTATATGTTTCTAGACAAGAAGATATTTTCTACGTTGTCTCAACCCCTTCGGCAGCTAATGCCTTTCTATACTCTCTCGATGCCTTCTCTAAAGTTTTGATGGTAGGCTGCATCATTTCTCCAACGACTCTTGAGCCTCCACCAACTGATTCAGGATTCCACTTTATTTTTTTCCCAGTCTTCTCCCAAACATCCCTTAAATGTGCTTTTTGCCTCTCGATAATCTCATCTCTTTCATACTCCGCATCGGCTGCAACAGCATTGATCCGATCCATAGCCCTGTCAAGTGTCTCTACCATTTTGGCAAGCTCACCAGCTCTATCTGGATCCCCAGAAAGAAATATGAGCCAAAAGTGATGAAGAAATTCAACGGTAGTAGCATGTGTCAGCGTTAGTCTATCAAAAAGTTTCTGCGATAATCCTGCTAGTGCTAATGTGGAACTAGATCCATCCATCTCTGCACGTCGTGCTGAAATTCCCTCAAATATTTGTTTTTGGGCATCTGTAAGGCTACTTTTACTTCCAACATGAGGCTTTTTCTTTTCGTCTTCCTCCTCGCTGTCACTTTCCTCATTCACCCCAATAGCTGTCCGCAGATCCAAACCACCCACAGAATCAGTGTTCATCAATGTAGGATCTAGATCAGACTGCAGACCAAGTAAGACATCGGAAGGAACTTGCTTTGCATAAAGAGCGGCTTCCTCAGATATAGCAGATTTTTCACTAGAGAAAAATTGACTCAGTTCTTTGATGTTAAGCATAATACGGTTCTCTTCGGCATCGCCCTGAAGATCCCTTAATGCTAAAGAGTTGAAGGTTTCCTCGTCCAAGCCAATAGGGTCTGCAGGGTTTACATCCGATGGAGCAACATGAGCCATGATTTTCTCACTCAAGCTATTGAGGGTTCGGACGATTGGTACTTTCCCTGAGGATTCCGGTCGCATTGTGAAATCTTTTCGATTGCCTGCTCTGATACCTCCTTGGTTCTCTTCATTACCCTCAAGATCGATAATATGGGGAATGTGAGTAGAGAGCAGTCTTTGGTCGAGTCCATCATCAGTATTGGCACTCAGATACCTATCAAAGGTCGGATCGAGGCTGTCATGCTCATTGATACGCTCTCCTTTTAACTTTTTGAATAAACGACTGAGAAAAAATCTTGACCAAAAATCCATTTCATTGAGTTTAGGAACATTCTCATCGTAGACCTTTTTAACCAGTGGATGCTGGCTGAAGATTAGTTGGACTTGCTCTGCACTGATATTCATCTTCAGCTCTCCATCGACTTGACGTGGTTTGACAGCAGACAAAACATTATAGGCACCTCTCTTTTGGCTCGACTCAACTGCATGAGCGCGCAAAAGGTTTGTTCGTGCAGACCAAAATTGGGAATTAAATTGTGAATCTGATATTGTATCTGGTTTGGTCCGCCTTGATTCCATATAAGTTCGCTGCAGCGATGGATCCTTCTTCATGAGTGATTGTTGCAATTCAATGTCGGTTTTCAACTGAGCATCATCGTAGATTCTAGCATTTCCAGAACTAGGCTTTGAAGCTACAGCGCTGGCCATTGCCATAGCTGCTGAAGTAGCACCCGAGCCATTCGCCTTGGGTACATTTGACTCAGCAGCTTTCAATGCACTGATCAAATTCGTTAAAGCATCTTTGATGGTATTTGCTTCCCCACGTGGATTTGCAGGTGAATTGAAATGAAAAAGATGGGTCACTGGTTCCGGAGAATTTGGTGACTTTTCAAATATCTTCAGCATTACTTTTGCAGCGGTTTCGGGGGTCTGCTGCAAATCTGAAAGATGTCAATATAAAAAATCAAAGAAACCTCGAAAATCGAGTTAACCCACTAGTAATGTCTGCTACAGCAATATCCACCGTAGCACCTCCATCAGCCTTTAAAGGTAGCCATTGAATCGATTTTCCGTCTTTGGATATATTCAATGTCCCCTCTTTCTTCTTGTATACAGCAAGGCCTTGAGCAGGTGGCGCCATGTTTTCATGCAAGATCCGAGTATGCACGTTACCGCATATGGGTATGAGAATATGAATATCTTGTTCTTACAACACGGGAGCGACAGAAGATAGCAGACCAAAGAGACAAGATGAGAAAAGAAGGAGGCCTGAAAGTGTAATTGATGAATGAGGTCTTAAATTTTTCAGCCTTTCTTCTCTTATATCAAGTCCTTATATGCCTTATTTATAACTTTGTATTATGATGTCCCATCAAATAGAAATGAGTGGATTACACTTGACTAGATGATATCCTCAAATTGGGGAAATGGATATGGATGTGTTTCTGTGAGAGATCTTGATATATGCCCTTGTTGATAGGTATGTTGTTTGTTCCTTAGTAGTCAGATTCAACCTTATGATGGATGGATGCATGATCTTTGTTCATCTAGCCATTAAATCATCAAAAAATGCTGACAAATCAGACAGCGAGGGAACAGTAGGAATTGATATGACGCTAAGCCTTTAACGGATTAGCCGCTAGTACCTTTCTCTTACCTACCTAGGTAACCTTGGTTAGAATGGAAAGAATCGGAATTAATAAATTCCGCCTCATCCCTCCCGATGGACCCTTGTATATATATCTTTTTGATCTTTTGACCCCTTCTTGATTCTTGATTCGATGCGGGCGAATCTCTCGGCATTCTTTTTCCCCAAATTGCCTCAATTTTGAGGTTGAAACACTCAAATCCTTGGCCTACAGCAAGGTTTGTTCCACCCAAATTCTGATCGGTGCGATCATTTGACTCGTATCCGAGCTGTTATTCAGTTCTTGTATCTTGAGAAAATTAAGACTTACTCCGCCTCTCCTTTTTCAACATCTGGTTGAATTCAACCTTTCTTTACCTACTTTACCCTAATCAACACCTTTGTATTTGGTCTTCTTTCCATTTGCATTGACAGGCGCAATGCTTCGAACTTCACTGCGTCAATCGAGCAGCCAGCTCCTGAAAGGTGGCTGCTCAGCCAGAACATTATGCACAACCTCAAGATCCCCTTTATCCATCTCGAATCTCACATCGAAATCTGCCCTCTCATCAAAACGCCGTTCTCTAGCTATCATTTCTCAAAAGAGATATGAATCGACAACTGCTAGTGCCCCAGATCCAAATGACAACTTCTTGTCCGGCAATACCGCAAACTACATTGATGAGATGTATTTGCAGTGGAAGGAGGATCCATCGAGTGTACATATATCATGGCAGGTTTACTTCAGGAATATGGAAAGTGGCGATATGCCAATGTCACAAGCTTTCACCCCCCCTCCAACTTTGGTCCCTACACCTACCGGAGGCGTACCAAGTTTCTTGCCAGGCTTGGGAGGGGAGGGATCAGAAGTCACAAATCACTTGAAGGTCCAGCTGTTGTGCCGTGCATATCAAGCTCGTGGACATCACAAGGCAGATATCGATCCTCTCGGAATTAGACGCGAGGCTGAGGAATTTGGCTACAGCAAACCGAAGGAGCTCCAACTCGAACATTATCAATTCACCGAAAAGGATCTCGATACCGAATACTCTCTAGGACCTGGTATCCTGCCACATTTCAAGAAAGCAGGCCGTGAGAAGATGACACTCCGCGAGATTATTGCGGCATGCGAACGTATCTACTGCGGTTCTTACGGTGTCGAATATATTCACATCCCTGATAGAGAACAATGTGATTGGCTGCGAGCTCGCATTGAAGTCGACAAACCTTTCAAGTACTCGATCGATGAGAAGCGTCGAATCTTGGATCGTTTGATCTGGAGTTCAAGCTTCGAAAGTTTCTTGGCTACTAAATACCCCAATGACAAGCGTTTTGGTTTAGAAGGTTGTGAGACATTGGTTCCTGGTATGAAAGCTCTGATCGACAGAAGTGTCGATTTTGGCGTCAAAGATATTGTTATTGGAATGCCTCATCGTGGCCGTTTGAACGTTCTCAGTAATGTTGTCCGAAAACCCAACGAGTCAATTTTCAGTGAATTCGGTGGTTCTGCCGCTGCCGAAGACGAAGGTTCTGGTGATGTCAAGTACCATTTGGGAATGAATTTCGAGAGACCAACTCCTTCTGGCAAACGTGTACAACTTTCCTTGGTTGCCAATCCTTCCCATCTCGAAGCTGAGGACCCAGTTGTTCTTGGCAAAACTCGAGCTATCCAGCACTACAACAATGATGAGAAAGACCACAAGACTGCTATGAGTGTTCTCCTCCACGGTGATGCTGCCTTTGCTGCTCAAGGTATTGTTTACGAGTGCTTGGGTTTCCACTCGCTGCCCGCATACTCCACTGGTGGTACAATTCATTTGGTCGTCAACAATCAAATCGGTTTCACCACCGATCCACGATTCGCTCGATCAACAGCTTACTGTACCGATATTGCCAAATCAATTGACGCTCCAGTCTTCCACGTCAATGCTGATGACGTTGAGGCTGTTAACTATGTCTGTCAATTGGCTGCTGATTGGCGTGCTGAGTTCCAACGTGATGTTGTCATTGATCTCGTCTGTTACAGAAAGCATGGTCACAATGAAACCGATCAACCATCTTTCACACAACCTTTGATGTACAAGCGCATTCAGAAGCACACATCTCAAATTGATATTTACATTGATCAACTTCTCAAAGATGGTAGCTTTACCAAGGAAGATATTGATGAGCACCGAAAGTGGGTCTGGGGAATGCTGGAAGAGAGCTTCGCCAAGAGCAAGGATTATCAACCGACATCAAAGGAGTGGACCACCTCCGCCTGGAATGGCTTCAAGTCACCAAAGGAGCTTGCTACCGAAGTCCTTCCTCACAACCCCACAGGCGTACCTGCTCACACATTGGAGCACATTGCCGAAACAATCGGTTCATACCCAGAGGGCTTCAATGTTCACCGTAACCTCAAGCGTATCTTGACTAACCGTATCAAGACCGTGAGCGAAGGACAAAACATTGACTGGTCAACAGCCGAGGCTCTCGCATTCGGAACCCTCGTTGGTGAAGGCCACCACGTACGTGTCTCGGGTCAAGATGTTGAGCGTGGTACTTTCTCTCAAAGACACGCCGTCTTCCACGATCAAGAGACGGAAAAGACTTACACACCTTTGCAACACATTAGCAAAGACCAAGGAAAGTTCGTCGTATCTAACTCTTCATTAAGTGAGTTTGGATGCCTTGGCTTCGAATATGGTTACTCTTTGTCTTCGCCAGATGCTCTTGTCATGTGGGAAGCCCAATTCGGTGATTTCGCCAATAACGCTCAATGCATCATCGATCAATTTGTTGCATCTGGTGAGGTTAAGTGGATGCAGAGATCTGGTCTTGTCATGTCATTACCTCATGGTTATGATGGACAAGGTCCTGAGCATTCTTCTGGACGTATGGAGAGATATCTTCAACTTTGTAACGAAGATCCTCGTATCTTCCCTTCCCCAGAGAAGCTCGAACGTCAACATCAAGACTGTAACATGCAGATTGCTTATATGACATCACCATCTAACTTGTTCCACATCTTGAGAAGACAGATGAACAGACAATTCCGAAAACGTAAGTCTTGGTTATTCTGCAGCATTCACGTTTACTAACAATTGCCAGCTCTTATCATTTTCTTCTCCAAATCTCTCCTCCGTCATCCCATTGCCCGTTCACCAATTGAAGAATTTACCGGTGAATCTCAATTCCGCTGGATCATCCCTGATGCCGAACATGGTAAATCTATCAACGAGCCTGAGAACATTGAGCGTGTTATTCTCTGCACCGGACAAGTTTATGCGGCTTTAAGCAAATACCGTGCCGACAACAACATCAAAGACACAGCATTCACACGTATCGAACAACTCAACCCCTTCCCATGGCAACAACTCAAGGAGAATCTTGATATGTACCCTAACGCCAAGACCATCGTTTGGGCTCAAGAAGAACCTCTCAATGCCGGTGCTTGGAGTTTCACTCAACCTAGAATCGAGACATTGTTGAACAACACCGAGCACCACAATAGAAAGCACGTCATGTATGCAGGTAGAGATCCAAGTGCTAGTGTGGCCACTGGTCTTAAGTCCAGCCATACAAAGGAGGAAGCCAAGTTGTTGGAGACAGCTTTCACTGTTACCCAAGACAAGTTGAAGGGCGAATAGATTCATAAAAATGCTCACTTGTGAATAGGGGATTTGTAATGTAGTTGTGGGTGGAGCTGACATAACATGAGACCCCAGAATACATGATGGAAGTTCGGTGGGCATTGGGTTGGATGCATTAGATGCAAGATGTATTATTGTACAGAAGTCATGGTACTCGCACTAGTCACCCTTTTTGATTTGCATGCCTTTCAGATACACTTTTGTTCATGCGGAAATTTGACGTGAGTTTCAATAGTATATTTTATGATTTGAATGGATTTGAATGTGTTTTGACTTAATTTGCCCTCTCTTTTTCTTCATGCTACATTTGTTCCGTTGAAGTATCTTGATAACTCATTGAAGAGATCGGAGTGATACTGTAATTGCAAGTGCAACCCATCTATCTGAACTTCGCTTCCCAGATTGAGACCCAGTACAGTTTCATATGAGAATCGAAGATATCATTGGAAAATCTTGATCAAAGATAATAATAGATCCAGAGTTCATTAAGGGAGAGAAAGACAATATTGATGGCATGGTATTGTTATCAATTAGAGCTTGTGGAATTTAGGGTTATGTCGAGAGAGGGTTCGAGAATGGGGTGATCGCTCGGGTTTTGGGGAAATTTTGGATGGAACGGGTGAAATGGGAACTTGGAAGGTTGGTTGATAGTTTGTGTTATTTGTGTGCATATCGGTATATTGTATCCTTCTGCTCATTCTACTTGATGAAATTTCTGAGATGTAGTTATCAGTTAACTTTGGATACTGCATTCTGGACAGTCTTCCTTTACCTGCTAAATCCAATACCTTTATCTAGACGCTAGTGCAGGTATCATTAATTATATGATGTACTATACATGGCCCTGTTATGAGCACTTCAACTCCCCCCTCCTCTGACATCCCTCACTTTTACAACTCATGAATACCCACCCGCGGAGCATGGTACTCCTTTCTCTCCACAATTGGATATGCCTCTCCATCCATTTCCCTGACAGGATGCTCTGCCGGTAATTCACCAGCTGGCCGTTCATAAAATACTGGTAATTGATAGTTTTCTGCAGGGTCTGTTTCTTTAGTCATATTTGCGTTGCTATTTTCAATCTTCTTTCGTCGTCGTATGAATATGGAGAATGCAGCAGCCAGAACGATAACGAGGATGGCAACGCCTACACCTATACCGGCTGCAAGTGCGGGTGAGGTGCTGCTGATATTTGTGCTGGGTATTGCTGTTGAAGATGAGGATGATGGTGATACTGAGGAGGAAGATGTGGCGGTGGCTGGATCCAATAATTTGGCGGTGACTACGCTTTCTGATCCTCCAATACTTGTTGTATAAGCAGTTGAGCTTAACAATGCTGTGTTTGTTGAAGTTTGTAATGCGGCAGTCATGGAAGCAAAAACCGCATCATCAATGTTCCAGCCGTTTATATGTTCCCCGTGTACAAGTGCTGTTTCACTGACAGTTAGACTTGTGGGCTGGTAAATGCCGCCAGTAGGAATTTGATATTTGAGTATGTCGCCAGAGGTGAGAGTTGACATGCATTGATTGGGATAATCGCCAGGAGTGTGGGATGGAAGTAAAGTTGACAATTTATAGTCGCTGAACAAGTTAGTGATAATCTTTTGGCTCGGAAGGGCAGCTAGCGTCACATACGTCGGACAACAGAAAACCTGTGTAACTCCAGCGCTATGAACAGAAGTTGCTACAGTGCTGTATGCGGCGGGACAATGGAATGTCGGGCCTAGAGATATTACAGCGCTTGATGGTTGGAACCACCAAGTCACCATTTCTTCTGCAAAGCATCGGGGTGACCCGGTGTCCAGAACGGCTTGGTATAGGGGATCCCATCCGAATATCTTTCCCGCGTCTTTCCCCGTACCAACATATACTAGGCTTGAACACGCTGCTGTGGAAGGCCATGCTGTAGATAGTGGCAGCCAGGTTGTGACTGTTGTGCTTGATGTTTGGAGAACCTGATCCGGAAAGATGGTGGGCATTTTTGAGATGACAGAGCGACGTAAGTTGCAGAATTTCCAATCATTGATTCTTGCAAATGAAATACACGGAAACAAGAGACATTCAAAAATTGAAGAGACGACAGATTAGAAGAGAAGGGAAAGATCTAGGTTACAAAGATAAGCCGCATTAAGCAAATGTAAGCAGCAGCATGAAAATACTACAGAGTCATGGACTTTTAACTTTAAAATTAGATTATAATATAATTATGCAGATGCTGGTATACAGCTCTTAGAGGCTTCCTCCAGCTTTCTAAGCTCATTGCTTATGGTGGTGGTGATCCACCTGTGATACAAAATCCTTCGCACACTCAAAGCGGGGTCCAGAAAAACCTCCAGATTTCATTGAGATGTAACAACCTTGGAATAGATACTAAGTATATCTATTCAGCGAGATCTTGCACCTCACGTTGCATGTGCCTTAGCAATTTATTTTTTTCTTCAAATGGCACAGGGACTGGTGAAGAGGAGATTATGTTTACTTTCTCTGGCTGTGCCACATAACTGCGTCGGGGGTTACCTAGATAAGACATATCTCCGATGAAGAAGTACGAGACCTAGGATAATTTTAGAAGCACGATTCAGCCTATAAAATTGCATAGCTTTTGGGAAAAGGGGAACGGCGAGACGAGAACTTGAGACTGATGGCGTCTGTTTTGTGGAAGAATACTATGCAGAGGTTTTTTTTTTAATTCTTTTTTTATGGGAACTTTGTCATCTATGGTAGTATTGGGAGCATATATGTAAGGCAGGCGATCAGATTCAATAGAAATCCAGTTAAACTTCCTCGATAACGTGACATAAAGTCCCTCTCATATTTCCCAGCTTGGATATTTACTCTAGAACAAGAAGAACCATCGAGCAGATCCTCCCACCAACCCTCTAGACCCGAAGATCGCATCGAAAGCCTCCAACCTCCCTTCCCTAATCAAAATGCTCTTCTACCTTCCCACCCAATCCCACAACTCGACATACAAGAACCACTGAAGCACCAGATTTTCCCGCTCAATCCACACACCTCTCACATCTTGCCCCTTGTTAAGCTTCGTCGCCGCTTTGCAAGAAATCACCACATCTTTGCCATCTCTGAGCTCGAGGTTCTCCTCAAGTGTACCGCCACCCTTAATTGTGTATTCAAGAATGCCATCTTTCTCATCTCTCATGCCTTTCTTCGTCAATCGTGAATCGCCTGTTTCCTTCTGCGTAGTATGCTTGCGTTTACGTTTGTATCTGTATTTGTATCTGTATCTATATTTCCGTCCATAACCCACGTGGCGAACCTATGCAGAGCGCTGGAGCCGAATTCTGAAGCACTCGCAATATTAATATTCGTGAAAATATCGATATGGAGCTCAAGATGGATTTTGAGAGTTGATGAGGCGAGACTGTGAAGCTTGCACACGGAGAAGAGGTCTGGTGAGAGGAAAGAATGCGCTAGTCTTGATATGTCAAGGATTTCTTTGGGAACTTCAGGGGCATATTTGTGAGCAGAGGATGAAATTGTCGAGATTTGGGATTTTCCTCATGTCTGTCTATATTGGCTTCAAGGGTAAAGCTATGTTGGATAGATAGGCAAGGAAAAGTATGAAGAAATTAGTTGTTTGTGATTCTTCATGACTCACGGATACTAATACATGCATAACATCTGTGTATCCATAGATATGAATTAATCTACTCACTATATGCGATAGAAGTGCCAACCGAGGTAATCATCGGTAGTCAAAGTGACATAGTAAGGTATCCCACTTGACTACAAACCAGTGCCATTATCTAAGCATCAAACCAAAGAAACACATACTCTTCGTGACATATCTTCCACTGCCTCTCCATCCATAATCCCATCAAGATGACAATCCCCAACAAAACGATACTCATTGCTCTGGTCTCGACCAGTAAGCGTCTTTCTCAGTATAAAAGGCAGACAAGAACCCGTCAAGACCCAAACCTCGTCGCCTGTCTTCGTCTGCGGATACGCAAGTCCAATCTTACCACCCACCGTAACGTAGAGCGAGCGACCCGTGCAGGCCAGCTCAAAAGTCCCCCTGTACCCTTCTTTCAACGCCCACATGTTTCCGCCCAAGAACTGGCTCCACTCGTTCACAGTGGGGAGATCGTCGGTATCGATACGCCTCCATCCGCGGTGGTGCCCATAGAGAGGTACGCCATCGTCTATAATCGAAGCACATAGCACACGCGCCATGGTCGTACCAAGAGCCGCCCCACCCAAGGGCTCCACTGCCCGCGCACACAAAGCCTTCCAATCCATCAGCACAGCCTGCAAGTGGGCCGCCGAGATATTGACCGACTGCAGCTCCGAGCCTACAGCAGAGACGGCGTCGACCCGTAGTCCGGATCCCGACAGTCCCGACTGTGTATTGAATTGCAGGGCTCCGCTTTCCGCGCCCGAGGCTGCGAAGAGCGAGCATAGCAAGATCCTTCGAATGACGGCTTCCACTACAACAAGCGGTGTGACATCCGAGAAGTTTGGAACCCAGGATGGGAGACCCGGGTGCTCGGAGCCAAATTTTGGACCGATCATGCAGCGATAGTCGTTGTTTGTTTCTTCTAGCATCAGCTTGAAGGCTCCCGTATATGCGTCCACTAACTTGGCCCTGTAGTTGGGACGATATGATTGAATGACTGAGGACTTGGTCATCGCAAGAACGGAATATATCCTATCCCGGGGCTCTCTACAAAGCCTGTTTGAGAAGGTGACAACAACCTCATAGAAAGGGCGATGGGAAAATTCTGGGAACGTGCGTGGCATGCTTTCAGAAGAAAGGGGATTATCCTCCGACAAGTGAGCTTGCCTGAATCTTTCGATCCATTCGATTTGAGAGAGAAACTGATCAAAGGCTATGCTGTTTGGCTTGGGGAATACCCTTAGACTTTCTTTGCAGCATTGGATTGTGCCAAAAAGATGGGAGTTTCGATTTCTTCGAGCAGCGACCAACGTGTCGAATGTCGACCTCCAATTTCCAAAGCACAGAATGGAATCACGGGGCAGAATAGCCTCTTGGACCGTCCAGGCTCGTGTAAACCAGCTGCTATTGACTATCAGAAGAAATCTTTCCCAGAGATCATTAAACTCATCATTCTGCTGAAAGCCCATCTGCTCTGAGCTGATTTCGTAGTAGCCTGCGAGATCGTGATAGTGTTTATTATCCGAGAAGTGCTGGATGAATTGAAAAGGGTCCTGTTGGATGGAATCAGGACTCGAAGGCGCTCCAAGCCAAATGTATACAAACGAGCATTTGGAATATATCTCTCCCATAATCGCCACTTGCTCGGACTTCTCACTCGGATCGTCTTGATTGATGCATACAGCATCGACCCAGAGAGTTAAAGACTCATGTGGCTGCCTGAGGTGTTGGAGAAAGCTCAGTAAGCTCACAGTAACTTTGATTTCCTCCGTCCCGATCATGATAGATTCTGCAGAGATCTCTATGCCCCAGGTATAAGATAAACAGGCATAGCCCTCGACTGCTGCATCATCCAAGTCCTTCACGTGAATTGCCGCACAAAGCTGTTGACTCCCCTTTCCAGGATGTAAATGCAACAGTCTGAAACTCTGTTTTCCTGCATTAAGAGGATGATCTTGGTATATCCTCCAATCGTTGGGACTCATTTTCTATCAGACAACTCTCAGATTGGTAAGAGTAGAGATGGTGGGATTGCTCGCGCAAGTTAGCTTACGCTAGTGTAAAAGAAAGTTTTCAGGACATGGAGAACGGAAGCTTCGATTCTCGAACACGCTCAGGACTAAAATTGCGAGCTTGAAATCCGAATTTAACCAATGCATAACCGTCAAACTCGGTGTTCCCAAAGAGAAAACTTTTGGGCAGCAATGACATGCATCAGCCAGCAAGCGCAGGAAGGAGGCCCCCAAAGTCCCCCTGCTAATATGGCAGCTCGATTTCTCTGACGTGATATACTCTTTCCCAATGACTGCACCAAGAAGGAAGTCGAACCAAGATTTGCTTGGCTCGGACACCGAGTCCTAGGAAGTAAACCCGTTTGGAAATATTGCATAAGCCACACCACCCGAAGCAGACGCGCCAAGAGGCGTGATAATAAGCGAGCCTCACGTATATCTACCTCCAACACCAGCGTAAATTGAATCGTTCTCGCGCCTTTGTTTCTCTTTGAATCATTGGGCAAGTATGAGGTGTAGCCTCGCATTGCCGTGTAAATCATATACTTGGCAGATCCGTCATGTGCATTCAGCCTCCATTGCAATGAGGCTCTGTTGATTGTATACTTTGATTGCAATTGGAGTTTTCCAAACACTTGTGATATTCACCACCCTCAATATAAAAAGATGCATAGTCCCCGTATGACGAATAGACAAAATGACATGATCCAAGCACATTCTCCAGCTCTCTATCCACAGCAACAAGATCCGACTCGAACCTTCACTGCCCCTGAAACAAAGTCTTGAGCAAAATAACTACAAATCCACCCCATTGCATCCTCCATACAAAGCCTCAAGCCAGATCAACAAATCCACCCCCCACCCCCAATATGCAACACACAACAAGCCGCGCCCTCGAAATCGTCGTAGCCCACCACAACGAAGATATATCATGGCTAAACCCCGTCAAAAAAGACTGCACCATATATTCCAAAGGCGTCCCCCCAGCTCCCGACGGCACTTTCCAAGTCTGGCGACTCCCGAACATCGGGCGGGAGGGCCACACCTATCTCCACCACATCACGACACGGTACAGCGACCTTGCCGACGTGACGCTCTTCGTCCAGGGGCGCATTGACGATCACGTCGCATGGACCATCGACGAGATGAAGAAGGCATGCTTAACAACGGACGAGCATCGGATCCTCACATTTCCCTCCTCGGACGCCGTGTCCACCGAGCTGGTGCGCTTTGACTCATGGGACGGAATCAAGTGGGGCTCGCACCCGTGTTTGGCAAAATGGGCCCAGATGGACATGAGAAAGGCAGCCCTGACCCCCGCCGAGTACTTTGCCATTTTCTTTGGCCAGGGGAGGATCCCGGCCTGTGTCGGGTACACGTCAGGGGCTGTGTTTGCCGTGCCACGTCGGCTGATCCATGCCCGGACTCTAGACTTCTATCGCCGCTTAATGAATGCCATGTTTCTTGGTTCAATGGAGCACGTGAATCCAGAGACCGGGTTCTACATGGAGCGATTTTGGCTGGCTATGTGGCAGCCAGAAGAATACATTTGTGAGAGTGACGCTGATATCGCACAAACAGAGAGGAACTCTCAGGGGCAACTTGCAAAAGGCCGATGGCGTCCACTCCCCATGATTCCGATTGCTTCGAGTAGCCCTAATGATTACAGTAAACCCATCTCTGAGAAGTATTTTGAGGCCTGTATGAAAGAAGACTTTCTTCCTGATAATCGCTTTGAAGCCTCGCAGATGGTGGAGAATTAGAGTTGACTCCGAGATTTAATCAATAGCATAATCACGTATTTGCGTTGAATCACAGGGATGATTCCGTCCATCCATTATCTGCAACAGAAATGATCCATCCTAGATTTAATGATATACTCATCAATCCATTCAGCATACATTTACCAAACCACTTCTAACTTAGTCTTGGTCATGACCTTATCTTGATCTACTACAGTATCACAGATCATGTATCAAAAGAAAACCACCTGCCTGCACCGCCTCTTCTCTCCTCTTGATTCCCGCTTACAAAATATCTTTCTCAATTGAATTGGTATCATTCATCCGCCATCCCTTCTTTCAAATCATCAAACCCATACGTCATGCATCGAATCCTCAAATCATACATCAATAACCCCTCCCCATTAACCTCTTAGGCTATCCTCCCCCCTCACCACCTCGAAACAAATGCCCGATCAAACACGCCATCCATAAGCCATGATATTCGTATATGCATCATACACATTCCCAAGACGTCCCCCTCTCCATCTCCATTCTGAACAACGCAATGCCCCAAAACGCCACCGCAATACTCCGCAAATTTCATGACATCAGACGAGACACCTAACAGTGAATCGCAAATAGAATAAGAAAAATCCCCCCATTTTCATACCTTCCTCTCCTGCTTTATACAAAAGTGCCCTCTCCAATTGGGGTCCACTTGCTGATATGAACAATCCCTCTTCATCTGCCATCGGCTGCATTCCTTGCTCCTTTTTCTCGCAACCAAATCATTTGTATTCGTCTTGATTCGTTTTTCGATATATCCCTTTACCCCTTCGTCACAAACATCGAACCTGATTTCTGATCAAAATTTCAAGCCTTCGGCTTACTCCTCGGCGACAATTCCTCCTCGTGCGATTTAACCGCTTTCTTCGTTCCATTCACCCCATGCAACTCTGAAACTCCGTCGGTCAACTGGTGCAACTCACCTGTGGGTGTCCTATCGTTATCATCCAATTCCATTTGTGACACTGATAGACGATGAGGCTCATTCTTCAAGGATCCATAAGGATGAAGAGGTGTAGGTGTGATCTGTCCAGAAATATCCAGTGCTGGTGGTGTCATACTCAAAGGTGAGGATGGAGAACGCCGCTCATTAGAATCTATAAAAGTATCCTTTGGAGTTGGGAGTGCAGGAGCATTTGCACCATCTAGATCTTTTGCAACCTTTGCCCCGTCAAGGACATCTCGTGCCACTTTTTTGGCATCTGTGTTGAGATTTGGGAGAGTGAGCGGGGCCTGTGACATGTTAGCACTTTATTCCCTATACCCTTCCTTAAAACTTGCCTGCTGAAGATATTGATCTAACTTCTTCTTCAGGATACCCGATCGAACTGGCTTGGCTAAGTAATCATTCATACCAGAAGCCAAACACTTCTCCCGATCTCCTTGAATTGCGGATGCCGTCATTGCAATAACGAGAATACCTCTAACTGCATCAATTGGATCTTTGCGTAACAATTTGGTGGCTTCATAGCCATCAAGAACGGGCATTTGTACATCCATGAGAACAATATGATACGGCGTTCCTTCTCGAGCCTTCTGTCTCACACCCTCCACAGCTGCCAACCCATTGTCGTAAGCGTCAATTATGTTGAAACCTAACTTTTGCATGAACTGAATAGCGATCTTTTGGTTGATGGGGTTGTCTTCGGCAATACAGATTCTTAAATGATCTCGACTGATGTGCGAGAAATCGTTGAACTCAGTAGCGACTGGTTGTGTTCCTGGAGCCTCGATGGGGTTTTGGACGATTTCATGCGGAGGTTCATTTTGGCTATCTCCAGCAGAAACCTCTGGAGTGGCTTTATTGAAAGTTACACAAAACCAAACAGTTGTGCCTTGATTTTCGACACTCTCAAGTTCTATCTGCCCACCCATCATTGATTCTATGAGGGACTTACAGATACTGAGACCGAGACCAGATCCGCCGTACCGACGAGCTGTTGAATTGTCTGCTTGAGAGAAGGGCTTGAACAATTTCAGAAGCTGTTGCCCAGGTATGCCGATTCCAGTATCTTTGACCCAAAAGGTCAACTTGACGGCATCTTTAGTTTCCCAATCAGTTTTAGCGCCGACTGTGATAGATCCATTCTCGGTGAATTTCAAGCTATTTCCGATCAGATTGCCAAGAACTTGGTGGAGTCGAACTGGGTCACCATATATCAAAGATTGTGGAAGATTAATATCTTGTATGATTTCCACGTTCCGAGAGCTCTTCTTATCCCTATTACTGTACGAGACAGATCGGACGACCTCTCTTATCATTTCGTCAGCATTAAATGCCACGACGAAGAGCTTCATCTTATCGGCCTCCATCTTAGAGAAATCAAGAATATCGTTAATGACAGTGAGCAATAGATCAGCAGAGACACGAATCGAGTCAGCCATCTCCGCTTGTTCTTTGCGAAGGTCACTATCTCGGAGGAGCTCTGAATTGCCTATCACTCCGTTCAGAGGAGTCCTCAATTCATGACTTACGTTGGCAAGGAAAATAGATTTAGCTTTAGCAGCCTCTTCTGCTAATTTAACATTGCGAAGTGCCTCTGCCTTGGCCAAATTAGCGTTAGTCTCGGCATCCAATGCTTTCGCCAAAGCTCTCCTCTGCACATCAACCATGGAATTATTGAAGGCCGAAACCTTCTCTACTTCTTTCAGAGTCAAGGCATTTGAGTAACTGATGCCAATTTGGTTGACAAGCAATTGGAGCACGGTAAGGTTTCTATCGGTAAAGGCATTTGGCTGGCCCTCCAAATAAAGGACACCAAGCAATGGTTTGATACCATGACAGATTGGAATGGCGATAACTGATTTTCCGAAAGGGTTTCGAGCAGACCAAGCAGGATTGACGTTACTGAACCTTTCATCATTGATGAGATCAGGTAGAAAAACGGTCTCGCGGAAGCGAGTGCAGTAAAGAACGACCCCTTCAGCAACCAATGCGGTTTCAGTCAAAGGTACACCAGGTATGTGAGCCACCGCGCCTTGCTCTGGAGAGCCACTAGCGGCTATACTCCAGCCAACAGGATCGTCTTCTTCGACGATGATTGCGGCAAGTGATGCCAAGCCTCCACAATTCTGCAAAATGATCTCACACATTGTTTTGAGCAATTCATCAATCTGTAAAACACTAGAAATAACCTGTGAGCTTTCAAGAATAGATGTCAAGTCCAACATGTCTAGAGCTGGAAGTCCAGAACCTGCATCGGGTCTTGCTGCGCCGCCTTGCCAAGCGCCAATTCTATCACCTTTGGTCTCGGTAATATTAGTATGAGCCCGTTGCTGCTCATCATTCTCATCTCCCTCGAGAGTTTGATATGGTGCAGATGCAGAGTCACCAGCGAAGTCTGTTTGCGTGGCAGCTTCCATATATCGAAGGTTGCGAGTAGGCCCTTGGAGAAGAAGATTATGTTTCATCTCAATATGCCTGGCGACACCTGATGCTCCAATTTGTCTGAATAGCATATTTGTTTCTAACAAAGCCGCCTTTGCTGGTCTCCGAGAACCGGCGCGTAAGAGAAAGCCAGCGAGGAGAAAATTGCCTAGAGCTTCTTCGAAAATAAAGTCATGAGAAGCGGCATGGTCCAAAGCCTCTTCATAATGTCTCAGTGCTCCCCCATGGTCATTCTCCATTTCGGATACCTGAGCCGCTAGCAATTTTGACCAAGCCAGGTAATTGACATCCGAAGCGACCTGCCAGTCCTCGATTCTCTTCATGAAATATGAAACTTTCTCTTTGGTGTCATTTAATGCATCACGAAGACCTAATTCGCTATTTTTGTTGGAGCTTTTGGCTGCCAATCGAACGGGATCGTGCTTATTGTTCCAGAAATGTGCAGATAAGGAAAGTCCATGAAAGAACATCAAAAAGCGAGTGTTTCTTATCGACCATAGATTATCTATGCTCGATAGGAACGTCTCACCGAGTGCAATTGCCTGTTGATAGTGGCCGTACAAGAATAATGGCACAACCTCGAATCCTTCATAAATCATAATGGACCGTTCACTGTTGCTTAGGCTACTCTTCAGCCATGCTTTATAGAGCAAAGAGCTGTGCGATGCATCATTCAAGCATTCCGTCGGAGAATCAGTTATCGTCTTTCCCTGTAGCGCCCTGCATACTTGTCGAAGAGCGATAAGCATGGTCCCCCCTCTACTATCCACCTGCCAATCGGGCACTTCTTCACAGCCATAAGTGCAGAATGATTCAAGGTCTGCAAGATTTTCCGAAGCAAAGAACTTGAGTGTGGCAACGAAACCGAAATTAAGAATAGTTGAGATCCTGTCACCAGCCTGAATGGTATACTCCAAGGCACCTTCCAATTGACCGACTGATTTATGGAGAGGCCAGTGGATATGCCCAACGAAAAGAGAATAAATGGTACCACCCTGGCCTAAGGTATAGATGTCTCGCCACCTGTCCATTAAAGCCAGAGAGACATCCCCCATTTCACTTGCAAACTTGATCATGTTGAATCTCGTAATCGCTATAGTAGCCAGGTGAAGAAAGGCCATTCCGGCTTGAGGAAAGCTGCCTCGCCTGAGATGAGTCTGAACCATGACCAATGTCATTTGATAAAAAGTCAGGGTATCAGACCAGAAAGCCGCACTAATGGTCTCCACCAGTACAGCGCCAACGGCAGCAAGATTCGAGTCTTTCATCATTGGTTTCTCAATCACAAGCGCCGTGTCAATTGATTGGATCTTGTAGGAAAGGCGCTTAAACTCCAAGTCACACTTCTCAAAGCTAGGATCTTCGTCAACCTGAATCTCCAAGGCTGCCAAACATTGTTTCAGTGCCTCAAACGCCCTTCTTGAATCGCCCTCCTGTGAAAAAGTTCGACTTTGAAGTACCCAAGCCGGAGATTTATCAACCGGAGTTTTGGCATTTTGGAATATGATCGCCAATAGTCGTTTTGTTTCTTGATAATGGCCCATGTATAGATAACACTCTGCAGCTCGAGTATAAAGTTGCAGTGCTTCATCATAGTAGCAGTCGGGCTCCTCCTCGTTCCATGGATTCTTCTGCAACAACTGAAAGCACACTGCATAAAATCTAGTCGCAGTGGGTCGAGCCCCACTTTCAGCCGCGGCCGTGGCGCAATCGAAGAGTAATTTCCTGAACGAATGTCTGTGGATTACCCGTTCAACAATGACATCAACACACTCGCAGACATGCGACGCTGTCACATCTCGAGATCGTTCATCAGCGCTGTAGTATTTCATAAGCGTTTGTGCTATGATGAAATGCATCTTGGGCCCGTTGCACTCCCTTAACGACGACGCAGCTTGAATGTATCGATCATGTGCAAAACGAAAACGATCATCATCTTGCGTCGCTACAATTATATAAGCTTGTATGGTAGCTTGAAGTCCTCCAATGGCGTCTTGTTGAGGGTGTGACAGACAATAGTACGTATCTGAAGCACAGGTGGCGATATCATCCTCAGAACGATCCTCGGAATCAAACTCGCCACTCATAAGTCTTTGGACCAATTCAAATGAAAATGACGTCCCAACAAGGGAAGCCCAGGCAAGGATGGACCTGGAGACTGGGGGCAATTCATTCAGGCGGCTTGTTACAAACTCCGTATTGAGTACTTCATTGTAACTTTTAGTTTCAAAGAACTTAAAAATCTTGTCGAGATCGTACTTCCAAACATTCTCCTTGTAGTCATACCATATACACTGTTTCCTGTGGCAACTATCTAACATCTCGCGAATATAAAAAGGATTGCCAGCGGTCTTTGATTGTATGACTGCGGACAAGGGAATGACATCAGCCTTTGATCGACAAAGGGTGGCGGAAATATACTCCAAAATGTCGTCTTCGGTCAACGGCTTGAGTACAATTCGAGTGATCCCAATACCATTGTGCTTGACATGCCCTAGATAGAGTTAGCTGGTTCCATGTTTCGAAAGTGCGGGCGTGCAAACTGATACCCTCAACACCAGGAGGTTCCAAAATCCCCTTGATTTTTTCGGCTAGAGTTCCTTCGGGGCGATATGTTACAATAATGACCATTTTCATTCGTGCGGATATTATCTGAGAAATCAAATCTAAAGACTCATCGTCGGCAAACTGTAGATCATCTAAACAAAAGCATATAAATTTGTGTTGCGCGAAAACTCGAAGAACGTCAAGGAACGTGTTCATCAAGCGCACGGATTTGGTGGAGGATCCCGCGCGAAGGAAGTCTTGGGAACTCTGGGAGCCAAGCGTGAGATTGTAGAGGCTACCTTGACTCGAAGGTGAAGAATCACGGCGCTTAAATTCTGCTCGGAGACTTTTGTTGTACCCTTGAGATAATTGCCCAGAAGAGTTGGCTGTCGACATGGGCCCGATCAGAAATTCAGGGAGTCCTAGCACTTTGTGGAGTAATGGCCATGCAGGCCTGACGTACTGTTTCAGAATCAAATGAAACGGCGTGTCAGTGTTGCTCTCAGAAAACACCTGCTTAAAAAGACTTGATAATAGTTTGAGGACTGGTCCAAATGGCGTCTTCTTTGAGGCGTCGAATTTTGAACTTGCAAAATAACCTCGCCGTCTTGCTTCGACGTGAACTGACTGCACAAGACAACTCTTGCCCAATCCAGCTGCTCCTGCTATACTTATAACCTCGCATCTACCCTTTCGTCGGAATTTGTTGGTATTGCGGGTACTTGTCAGGCTCCCGACTCCATCAGATGTCGTCGATTTTACCTGACCGTCGCCGTTTACACTGTCCGTAGAGCTCTTCATATCCAAAGATACCAATGAGCTATTCTTCTCCCAGGGCTTCAAATTGGTATTTGGACGACTGGAATCATAACCTTCCATCAAATTCTCCTGAGAGTTTGCCTGAGATCGAAACTGGCTTGAGCTGCTCCTTTGACTCCTGTGGTCTGGAGGATATAGCATATTAGTTGTACTAAATGAATTGGTCCTTCCCTCGGCCGAACTTGCGTTATCTTCACTGGAGAAGTCCCCCGCAGCCATGGCCGCGTCGAAGCCTTCCAGGCGTCCATCAGACAAGCTAGAGCCAGAAGACAAACTGCTTGGGTCCTGTCTTTGTGATGTTATGTGGCGTCGAGAAACTTTGTCAATAATCTTGACTACTTCATCGTGTTCCTGCGATCTTCCAATCATAATGGCAGGAAGGATAAAGAACGACGAGACATCTTTCGTAGCAATGCGCCAATTTCTCAAAGCAGCCGAGTCTCCGGCTCCCAACAGTCTTCTCACTTCTACCAGGTCGTGTCTTAATCCACTGACACTGTGATATCGTTCGGTGATATTCTTGGCTGTCATTTTCTGAATGATTCTGCTAATGACGTCCGGAATATCCAGTCTAGTGCTGCAGACGGACGGTAGACGTCGCCCCAAGACACCTTGAATGATATCCATCGGAGTTTCTCCTTCAAAGGCAGGCTGCTGGGTAAGCATGGTCCAAAACAGTATTCCGAGGGAATAGATATCGGTGCGACTATCAGGTTCCGCAGGCATGCGGCCGGTCTGTTCTGGTGACATGTATGTGAGTTTGGTCTTCGCGCCCAGCTCTTTCGACAACGTAGACCATCCCGTACTCGTGAGGCCATGTTCGAAAGTTCGTAGACCAGAACCAAAATTGATCAACTTGACTCGGCCCGTTTCCGCATTCATATGAAAAGCGTCGCCCCGAATCTCTCCATGTACAAGCAGCCTCTGATGAAGAATCTCCAAGCATTCGGTGGCTCCCACTGCAAAGTCTAGGAATGTTTGCAATGGTACCACATCATACGGCGCGAATGAATCATCCCGGAATGCCTCATGTTTATCCCCGACCTTCCTCCCCTTGTACCAAGCGGGACCATAGTCAACCATTTTTTGCAGATAGTTGCACCCAGGATGCTCAAAAATGCACACCACGGTAGGGCCCTTGTCACCTTGCTGACTCGGCAATCTCACCAGATCCACTGGCTTTATGATATGATTGCCATTTGGGTCCACGACCTTTATTACATTTTGGCATATATGAAATGCCCTTTCTTCTCTCAGGGCATGGGAAGAAATGCGCGCGATGACTGGGATTCCGCCTGAACTGGCGTGTGCACTCTTGACGCTCCCTTGCTCGAAAGCATCATCGTGAAGGATGCCCGAATCGCTTCCTCCATGCTCACTATCCGTATTTCTCGTTTGACTTGTACCTCGAGTTCCAGGTCGGGAAGAGTTTTGTTCGGAGCGCGATGTTGTGTTACTATGTCGACTTATGGTAGAAGTATGCTTTGTTCCGTTGACCTGCCTATATCAAGAATGCTCGTCAATTTCTTTGCACCACCAAACATACCCGGTGATTAGAATCTGCCCATGCCCACGGCCATGTCATGCTTTGCTATGCTATGCTATGCTATGCTATGCTATGCTATGCACATTCGACTCTACCAAGATATGAAAACTTACCAGTTATCATAGCTAGAATGAAAAGGCTCTTTTGATTCATCCCATGTATAACCAGCGATTTGCGAAAGTCTGTCAAAAATTCTCGGGGGTGGATCCAAAACACCGTCAAAATTGAATTCATCCCCCATGGAAACATTTCCCTCCATATTTCTGTCACCGGCCAAGAACTTTCACCCACTTTCTATCATTTCCCACTTTGTAGATATCGGAGGAGGGTAGGGTCGGATGGAGACGAGAGAGAGATACGATGGGATTAAATGAGAATCGCATATATTCCACAGGGGTGATTTGAAATATCGATCTTTGAGGAACACAATTAGAATGTTCAAAATTAGAAGAGATCGATATTTGGGTGATTTTGGTAGTCGAGACGGGACATGGGGCGGGGGTGGTGCTAGGGAAGTTATGTTGATGCGCCTGATCAAAAATAGGTTAGTGGTTTGAGTCTACGTCATGCTAAGAGAAGGAGGGAGAGAGGAAGGAGGATAGTACAATGGGTAGCTGGAGGTAGGTAGTGTAGTACTAGGCAAGTTGGGTATCAAGTTGGGAAGTGGTATAATATGATGAATATGATGAATATAACGAATATGACGAATGGAATGAATATAACGAATATGACGAATGGAATGAATATAACGAATATAACGAATGGAATGAATAATGAATAACGAATATAATATAACGAATATAACAATACAATGAATATAACGAATATAACGAATACAATGAATATAACGAATATAATAAATATAATATAAATATAATATAAATCAAATATAAATGATTTTTAATGATCTTGATTAATGAAGAGAGTAATGAACGAGATGAGATTTCCAATCAATTTTGAATGCTAGGGATGGCCACGAATATATATCTGTTGATACAAAAGGGATTGGATTGTTCATGAACCCTTTTCCTTATTATTATTTTGTTTGTGTATTGTGTGTGTATTTATATTTATATAACATTCCATTACAGGTTCGTTATACGAAAAAGCCGTTTAGACTATTTCTATTTCGAGAAGGAAGGTATTTATTTGTTTATTTATTTATTTATTTCATTTATATTAGCTGAACAAAATGCCTATTTGTTTTATCTACATTATCTATTTTACCTAGATACTTTTCCTAATAAATATCCGACTATCTATTATATTACTTACCTACCAACACTTTACTTCTTTTACCTTAACCATTTTACCTACATGATCTACATTATCAACCCATCTATTTACCCAAATAATCTCATATCTAAACATTTAGCATCTAGCATCTAACATCTAGCATCTAGCATCTAGCATCTAGCATCTAGCATCTAGCATCTAGCATCTAGCATCTAGCATCTAGCATCTAATATCTACCCAAACAACTCTCTATAGCCAATATCCAACAAAAACCATCCATCCATTCATCCATTCATCAATACTCACTCTACTCTCTTCTTTCTACTTTATACTTTTATCCTTTTCTTCTTTTTTTTTTTAACCTTTTTCCTTTTTTCTTTTTTTTCTTTTCTTTTTCCTTTTTCCTCTTTACTTTTTCCTTTCTACTTTTTCTTTCTTTTCTCTTTTTTCTTCTCTTTTCTTTTTCCTCTCTCTTTTCTCCTTTCTCCTCTCTTATCGCTCATCTCTTCATTCTCCTTCCCTCCATTACTACTTTATACATATATATACATATATACACATATACATATACATATACACACATACATATACACACAGATACACATACATATATACAACCTTTTATTCAAACAAATCATAAACACCCCCGGAGAATATCTTCCGGCCATATAACGATCACCACTCCAAATCCCCACATACAAGCGAGCGACCAAACACGCGGCTGTACAGATTTTTAATAGATTTGACATTTTCCTCCACGCCAGATCCATCTAGATAGAGTACAGCTAGAGTGAGAACACCCGGTGGAATTAGCTATTTTGGTGCTTTGAGTGCCAAGGTACGTAGGTAGGCTGGTAGACCTTCATTTATCCATCCCCGATCAATACAAGACAGCCCTACCTAATAAATACCCAATAATCCAAGACCCATACAAACATTCCATCCAATACATACATATATATATATATATATACACCACAGCACCACAGCATCTCGAATATTAACATAACATCATCCATCCACCTACAAGATCCAATACCCACCCATCCCACCATCCTCATCCCACCATCCTCATCCAACTATTCCTCCCATCCCACTCCACTCCACTCCACTCCACTCCATCCCATCCCATCCCATCCCATCCCATCCCATCCCATCCCACCACAACAAAAAGATCATCTTCCCCAATACCTACCAACCTACCTACCTACCAACCCATCAACCAACCAACCCATACACACATACATACATATACATACATACATACATATATATAAAAAATAAAAATACATCAAAACCCCCTCTACCCTCTACCCTCTACTCTCCAAAAAGGTATATTAATCCATAGATATTCTAACAATCATAATCATAATCATAATCATAATACCTCCCTCCATAAGTACTTCCATAACACTAACACTAACAATATTCATATTCATATTTCATATTTCATATTTCATATCCATTATTATTATTATTAACCCCCCCTTCCCAACACCCAGACTGAATACAATACAATACAATACAATATACCCACCAACCTACCAACCTACCAACCTACCTATAAAGAATAGATCTACAATCAATATCCAGATCATTAACAACCCAGCCTCACTATACTAATCCTTGACCTCAAAAGATGCCATAGCACATCCAATTTCATGTCCATCCAACCATCACATCATTCCAGCAATGCATCATGAAAACTTTTGGGCTTCTATTGTGATTCTAACATAATCAACATATCATGCCCGCTACGCCTGCAGCCCTCACATCTTACATCGCCTCCATCTTATATATATATATAAATACCTACATACACATACACATACACGCCATCCATCAATCTTCGTCTTCATCTCAAATATGGCATTTGTAAAGGCTAGTATGGTAGAACAATCAACATCTAGAAAAGCCCATTCATCTATTTAGGATATCGCAAAGGAAACGTCTTTCGAAATTGAAGCGTGCCCATGCCAAAATTAAGCCAAGTGAGCCAATTGTGTGGCGCAATGCACCACATGTCGAATGGCTTAAAGCACAACATACCTCGAGAGGCGCAGCCACGACAGTATGCACTTGATGAGATCTCGCTGTTCAATTGATCCAACCCATTGAAACATGTGGTATCCGGATTACAATAGAATTTCATAATACCCCAAACTCCTCGCAAGCGGAAAGAAATGTGCCGAGGCAAGGTATCTTACAAGACACCTTATGTGCTTCCAACGGCATTCTTTGCTGCGTTGATGTATTGGCTTGCATGAATGTCAATGTCGTATGAGGGTGCGAATCCGCCGAGGAGGAAGAAAATGGTCGAAACAATGCCGCCAAAAACAATGACTTTACGGAGGATTGGTCGGCGGGAACCGAGATCGGCCCATTGACGTCCACCTTCGGCAAGATAACTCTTAATCTTTTCAGCGCCAAGCTTGAACCAAACCATTCCACCGAGAGCAATGGCGTAACCGAAACATTGGAGGGGAGTGATGAAAGTTCCCCAGATAATGACAGAGAGACAGACAAGGAGAATATCCTTCAAGACACCGCACAGGGTAAAGATAAGAACTGAGGTTTTGCCAATCTGAACACATTGTTAGCCGTGATTTCAAAGTTCATCACTGTATTTAACTTACCAAAAATACAACAGAAACGTTCAACATAAATGCGCACATGGCATTGGCCAAAAGGGTCCAGAAACCAACATTGTAGAAATCGCCCATGGTCATGGTTGGAATTTCCCAGAAAAGTGCGACAACGAAGTTCATGATGGCACAAACTGGGGCGAAGTAGTAGAGAGATACCAATGGGTCCATCTTGAATTCGGCAGAGCTGAGAAGTCTTTGAACCATGACAATTCGAACAGCCTCGAAAAGGATACCACCAATTTGGAATAGAACACCGATGACAACAAAGTCAATTTCCCCGATAGATGCAATGACAACACCGATGACAATGAAGGAGACATTGAAGAGCGTCTTCATGTTCGGCTCGGCAACTCCAAGGGCCCAACTGGTGAGCAAGACTGCGACGGGAGTGGTAGCCTACAATCAGGAGTTAGTATTCTGCAGCAACATCTTCATCTAGCTTGCTGGCATACCTTGAGCATTTGAATGAATGAAACACTGAGATAAAGATATGTCAAGTTTCCGCAGATCAAGCTCAAACTGAAGAAGATTCCAATTGGCACAATAGCTCTCAAGTATACACGTCCCGTCATCTTAACCGTCTTTCGCCCGTCGAGAAGATTGGTAGTTCGTGCGAGGATTTGGGTCATCAAAGTCGCAAATCCAAGATGCCATGATGTAAGGAAGATAGGGAAGTCTACAGATCTGTTAATTCATCGTCGCAATTGTGAAAGTTGAGTCTGGTCCGAGGGAAGGCCAAGGAGAACATACGAAATCCAACCGTCGACAAAATCCATTTGTTGAATAAAATAACACTGGAGCTGAAGAAGATCCATGTCCTGTGGAAAAGTGTCAGCGGTGTATTCTTTTGATTGATGACGGGAGTTTGACTGACATGACATAAAATGCTGGGTGTACAGCAGCCTTTGGAGGCTCTGACTGCTCGGCGGCAGGGTTAACTGTGGGGAGGATAGGAGCATCTGCCGGTCTGGAGATCTCTCCGGAAACTCGCACTTTCTCTTCAGCCATGATTGCGAGTCGTGGTTTTTGAAGAATTGATGAGGTGTTCTTCAAAGATGTTGGAATTTACGTCTCCCGTGTGGTGATGCCAAGCACTAGATAACGATCGGAAAGGTCAAAATCCGAACGGAGAACGATTGTCGAGATTTATGCGACAATTGAAGGATTGGAGACTGAAGGTCGAAGGTTGAAGGTTTAAGATTGGAGATTGGAAATTGGAAATTGAAAAGACAGGAAGATTCAATGTATCTATCACAAAGTAAGAAGAGGGAGAAGAAGAAGAAGAAGAAGGAGAAACGAAAAAGAAGAAATAATAAAAGTGGTAGGTTGGTTGTTGGAGAGAAGAAGATTGATGAATGGAGTAAGTATAGGTAGGTAGGTAAGTGGGAAGGTTACCTACCAGGGTACTCCGAAGTAGTCTTATTCAATATACTCCGCAGTCTTATTCAATATTTGTGGTTGAAGTGAGTCTCGAACTGTCATGCCCTACTACCTGTACCCCCGTTCTCTCTAACGGGAGCACCCTTTGTCACGTAAATGCAGGAAAAGCCAGACAATGGATACTTGCCTAGGAGTAGTAGTCACTTGCTGCTAGTAAGGTTTGAAGGTGGAGATTCGCACCGCAAGAATATTGGAGACTTCAATAAAACGATCGAGCATAGGATACGTAATCGCTCTGGAAATCACAATATACTAAGTCTACTAACCCTACCTAGATACACTTATACTATACAGCAAGCAGCAATATACAGCATGTTACTAAGTCTTGTCAGGTTTAGCCATAAGGGTGTTTCCTTCTCTAAGTTCACTCGGATCCACAACTTCACCATCTTCTACTCTATTTTGGGGGATTGGATATGACCCTGTACTCCGTAGCATCAGAATCAAAGCTTAATGTGAAGCCGCCCTCCTCTTTCAAATGTTTGGATGTTTGGGTGTCTGGATGTTTGGAAGAAGCAAATAAATGCAATAACTATCCAATCTAATTCTCGTTTGGAACAGTGCTAAGCAGGAAGAGGAATTCAATGTTGTCGTCAATAATGTTTCAACAATAGTCTACTTATCCGGGATATTATAATTATAGCCACCTAGTAATAAAGAGATAAAGACCATCTATCTCTCATCCATGAATGGCTTAAGCTTTTGAGAACAACCGGCAAACGCGCGCAATCTCCCCCCTTTTTTTCATTTTGGCTTGCATCGTAGATTTGGAAAAATCCCTAATAAGCGCACTAAATTAGGTAAACACCCCGATACTCTTCATCAATCATCAATCTTGAAGCATCAGTTTTGATGTCATACCATAAGGATCTTCTTTGCAACGTATTCCCGCATAGCCCTCTGATCTTCGAATACCACCGTTGGAGTTTGAATCTTTGGTCCATCAGTGGTCGTAGATCTACATTCTTGTGATTTCAAATATCCAAATTTTACTTCCCTTCAGCCTCGTCACTTGTGGATGGTACGGTAACAGTAATATAATATCCCATACAATCTAGTAACCGTTTGTTGGAAGGTGTAGGGGTTCTGGCGCCACCTCCTGAATATTAGATACACTTCCTTCCCCTTGCTGGCCATCAAAAGTTACACCAAACAATCGGTCAATGGCATCATCATCATCATCATCATCATTGGATCCCTTGCTCATTCACGATAAACCTCAAATCTAAAAATTTGATCCACTGGTCCATTGACGTCCTCCAGAGGGGTAACGATGCTTGCTAATGAAATTTCCAAAGCTCAATGTTGTAAATTGGCTACCTACGGAGTACTATATGATAATTTGATTGATTTACTTGAGATTAGTAGAATGTGCTGATCCGTTTCATATATTTCTTTGTCAACGTCACCCCTGGTGTAGGGCCGAAGAAATGTGGTCCTCACGGGTAGACGCCGCAAAATGGTCGGTCTGTGATATACGGAGTAGGTACTACTCGGTATCTATCTTTACAAGTCGTGGAGTAAGTAAGTTCAACTTTCAAGCTTGTCTTAGAGATGACCCGATGAGATCTAAAGCATAATGTGACTGACTGGTGAGGATATTCCCAGTAATTCTCTCCTTGCCTTACTGCAAGTACTTGCAAGCCGGTTGGTTTTCATTTGGATCAGACCTCATACCTTTTTATATCCCACAGAGTGTTTTGGGATCGACAGATTATCCCTGTTGATATTCATTTGAGAAGCCTTGGATTCGAATGCTCTTCCAGAAAATCATAGATTGTCGAAATGTAAAAGCAGCCAAGGAAATTCCTTATCACACAACGCCGCTAGTGTCACATACGAGATGCTTCCCGAGGGGTTCCTGCATTTCGATAAATGAACGGTGAGGATGTACACGGGAAGAACTTGAGTCCTTTCTCATGTCGATCTCTTGGAAGAAAATAAGTAGGGACTGTAGATTTGAAACTTGAATATGCTGGCAGACAGATATGCAAACACTGAATATGTTGCTGGTGCTTACTTGCAATTGGTCGAGATTTTTGAAAGATTGAAGGAGAAGATCGTCCATCATGAACTCAATATCACAAGATGATTCATTAGAAATCTGGAGACAGACGGATTAATAGGAAAGAATATCCTCAAATGATGCTTCATTCGATATCTTGTATTCGTCTCAGTCTGTGTTCCACCGTTTTAAATTGAAGGAACTCTGGGATGATCCGAATAACACTTTTCTACACCTAGGTACCTACCATTGAAAATTCCCAAGGGCATGTTGCGCATATACTTTTGGAGGAAAGGGATCAATCCAGAGAGAGTACTTTGATGTATTGCATTGCATTGCACGTACTGTGTCATACTGTATTAGACTGCACTGCCCTTTTCGCTGTTTGACATGCTGTCTGCCGACGTTGTCGTACAGTAGATAGGTAGCTATAGATGAATCGCCTTTTATATTCTTTTTCCATGTCCCCGGCCTGTCCCAAAGGTTCGAGAATCACTCTTTCAAGGTTGTCATGCCGAGAGTTGACCAATAGATAAGCTTTTAGGACCCATACGTTCCTCTCTAAATCCAATGCTTATCCGAATTCGGTAGTAGCGTCTACCAAAGTAGGTAGTATCCGTCAAGAGGGAATCCAGATGGTCGTCCATACGTCCATACGTCCATCCAGAGGGAGATGCATAGATGCATGGGAGAAGGGGCAGCATTCACCCCTAGTCCCAAAAGGTAATTAATTTGACTTGGAGAGTTGAATCAATTACATCGACTCTAATCCTGGTAAAGGTACGTGGGCTACTGTCTTTGTATTTTACCCTCATTTTAACAACCCACCTAGATTCTATTCTCCAACTGGTGGTGTCCCATTTTTTTACACATTGCTGTCAATCATACCAGCCAGTACTGTTGACGGAACGAACATAAGGGAACATACATCTAGCCACCTTTAATAACTCTGCACTCTTTATAATCCTACATTTGTTGGAGATCTTTCATCCTTCTCTTCTCTTCTCTTCTCTTCATAGACACATCCACTTCATATACGATTTCCCTTTTTACAGCAAATACTATAGACTTCAAAATGGCAGATATGTATGTATATGCTTCTTCATCCCTTCAACTTCATTCTCCCTCTACTTCCATCTTCTCCGTCATGAAGACTTTATCGTATTTTCAAGCTAATGAGATTCGGCAGAAACGTAGATGTTCTCGTTATTGGAGCTGGACCAACTGGTCTTGGAGCTGCGAAGCGTTTGAATCAGCTTGTGAGCTTCATCTCACACACCGCCAACACAAGTGAATCTCTTTACTGACTACAATCACAGAACAGTGCATCTTGGCTGATTATTGATTCCAATGAAACTCCTGGAGGTCTCGCATCGACCGATACAACTCCTGAGGGCTTCGTAAGTTACTCCACAACTCAATGGCAAAATGTGGCAAATACAGCTTGCTAACTTATCATCTACAGCTTTACGATGTTGGCGGACACGTCATTTTCTCCCACTACAAATACTTTGACGACTGCATTGATGAGGCTTTGCCAAAGGAGGACGATTGGTATACACACGAGCGTGTCTCATATGTCCGCTGCAAGAACCTTTGGGTGCCTTATCCATTCCAAAACAACATTTCAGTTCTGCCAAAAGAGGAACAGGTTAAGTGTGTGGATGGTATGGTAGATGCTGCATTGGCAGCCCGCACCGCTACAACAAAGCCAAAGGACTTCGATGAGTGGATTGTTAGAAACATGGGTGAAGGAATCGCAGATCTATTCATGAGACCATACAACTACAAGGTCTGGGCAGTTCCCACTACTGATGTATGTAAACCCCCTTAATTTTGCTCTACGGGTGTGCGCTAATAGTACAAAAGATGCAATGCGCATGGCTCGGTGAGCGTGTCGCAGCTCCAGATGTCAAGACTGTCGTCAAGAATGTTATCCTCAACAAGGTCGCTGGAAACTGGGGTCCTAACGCCACTTTCCGCTTCCCTGCGCGCGATGGTACTGGTGGCATCTGGATTGCAGTTGCCAATACTTTACCAAAAGAAAAAACATTGTTTGG